>CM065183.1:13268656-14468656 GCA_033026295.1 Channa striata
AATTGAGTTTGTCACCTTCCATGCTTTTAAAAGCTACTGCTACAGATGCTTTCACTATTGGCTACAGATCAACTGCTAACCACTGGGTTATGTTAGAGTTGTGTCCACAGGAGGAGATGATATCTCCTCTGAAAAGCCACTAACCAAGGTGTGGCTTGGCTTTTTGACTTTGACATTTACAACACTTTATGCCCAGCTGCACCCCCTTAACATGAAAACATAAATGTGCTATTTACAAGTGCATGTTTAAATTATTGGTACAACTGGCACATTTATAGTGGTTGCTGTAATTTACTAGGAAAAGTTTGGAAAATTTGAGTGATCTGTGGTTGGCCTGCCGTTTTAAAGGGGATTAAAAATATGTGCAATGGGAATTTAATTCAATGGCTAGAAATAATTTCAATTAAAGCTACAGTAGAAAGACTGTTCCACATATGTGGTCTTTGCTTATTCATGGTTTCACTGCCACCCATATGTAGCACACACTTATGCATGTATGTGTATTTATTGGTATGTTCATTCATTTCTAAATAGCAGCCATAAATGCAATTGTGTTGGCTGTGAACAAATGTGTACTGGTGTTGTAGCTGGCGTGTGATCGGGATAACCTCCCATGACAAACGTTTTATGTCATATTCTAAGTGACTGTGTCAGTTGTGGTGATGATGTAACAGCCCAATAGATAAACACACACCAACAAGTAGTGGAGGCCAGTCACAACTTTAACCTGATTGATGCAATGCTGATGAAGCAGTGGTTTCCTAAGTTCACGCTGCTCCTGATGATAGTTTTTAGCTACAGCTAACCGCTAGACCGGATCATTGCCTTGTTCTCTTACATATACAGTATAAGACACTTGCTTTAAGGCACCATTTAAACCATTCCAAGCAGCTCCCCTTAAGGGAAACAGCAACTCCTTCAAACTCCTTCTGGGTTTAACGTTCTTCATACCACAAAAGTGAGTCCAGTCAGGAAAACATACTGTATACGGCATCTTATATGAAGGACGTATTTAATGACTCCCTTGTTAAGGTGGGACACAAACATGGGAGTGTGCATCTTCTTCCTACAGATATTGAGTTGTTAGGTTTAGTTTTTTGTTGATAGTTTCAGTGCCATCCCATGTGACATACACGGTACTCTGTGGTCATGTGGATTAAAAAGTTTAAACCCCACTGAATCAACTGGGTTCCATGTTCAAATGAAACATATGTTGCTTTATCTTTTTATGGTGACGGGGGGAACTAGAACTGGAGTGTCAAGGGTCAACAATTCCTTAAGTGCAGTAACACTTATCTTGTTTAACTTACCTCTGGACGCTTCAACTCTTCTGTGACATAATTCAGGTTGTTCCAGCCATCATAAGACCACAGTCCCTGGTAAAATGCAATACCAATTGGATTGATGCCTACATTTGTGTTCTGAAAAGAGTCTTCAAAGTTTTCAGTGTGACCTCTGACAAGCATCACCACACCTCCTACTATAATGAAGGCCAGGGCCAGAACCTTGGCCACCATAAAAAACACTTGGACTGACATTGAAAAGCGTACGTTTAGACAGTTCACAGTGGCCAGCACTAAAATCGCAGCTGCAGCCACACACTTCACCAGCAGCACCGGAGGAGGGCAGTCTGAGTAAAAAGGAGCCACGACGTACTGAGCAAAACTCAGTGCGATGCCAGCAACACCAGCAGGTCTCACAAATAACACGGATGTGAAGATTAGCACGAAGGCAACAACTGGACCTGAAGTTTTGAGGATGTAGATGTACTCTCCCCCTGATTCCCTTATGACAGTCCCCAGCTCCACGTAGCAGAAAGACGCCAGTATCACCAGTAAACCACAGCATGCCCACACCACCAAACTGGCGCCTGGGCTGCCAATAGTGGTGAGCACTGTTTGTGGGGACATGAAGATCCCAGATCCAATCATTGTCCCTCCAATAAGGGACACAGCTCCCATTAGCCCTACTTCTCGCTTCAGGTTGAGCTTCTGTGTCTTGTCATCCATAATGTCAGCAGTAACAGCACTTCAGTTTTCTGACACTGCTACCATACTCTTAGAGACAACACTACAATTATGCGGCCAAAGTCGCTCTTGCAGCAACTCAGAGTTAATAATTATGTGGATGAGTCATAAGTGTGAATGTATTTATGGCCACCTGGTTTTGTTTTTTATCTTATCTTTTCTTCAGAGGTTAAGCGTGTGTGGCGAGGGCCCCATATCTGTTTGGCTGTTACTGTACTCCTCTGTTTGTCTTTTGGAGGAAGAGATGAAGAACACCTGAGTAATCTTATAAGCTTATAAATCAGATCCACTTGCTTTGTCCACCAGATTTTCCAGCCATGGCAAATGCTCTTATATAGCGCTTTTGGACCTGTTGGTACTCAAAGCGCTGCTTCTTATTTACCCATTCACACACATTCATACACCGATCGTATACTCACTGGTTCTGATTGGTGGACGACCGAGCTACCTGCGGCGCCACAGCTGAGTGTTGGAACAGCAAGGTCGGTTCGTTTGTTTGCTGTGCACTGCAGTCACTTGGTATTGTGGGATGTGTGGTGGGAAACGGATTCAACAATAAATGGCTCTAAATGAACGAGGTTTACCTGTGAAGACCAGCATTTCTTGTTGAACAGGTAAAAAAAAAAAAAGGATCAGCTTGAACATCAGGGAGGTGTATATAGAAGCCAAGCAGACCATAGTGAACAAAATGTGACCAATGTGTTATTCACTGGCTATGACTAATAATTATAACAAGGTCCATTGTTAATAATTTGGCATGCCCTAAAAAAGAAACAAACCACTGACCAAAACATGGGTCGGCCAAGAAAAACAGTAGCTAATAACCAAAGCATTGGGCAAGACACTGAACCCTCAGTTGCTCCCAGTGGTGATGAGCACCCTGCGTGGGAGCCATCCATCTGCTTTGGATAAAAGCGTCTGCTAAATGTAAATGTAAGAAAAACCTCTCACACATCAATAATAACCTCCTCAGAGTAATTTTAAGAGAAACTTCATGACCAGAAATACAGACGCCATGCTATAAGATACAAGCACCTCATCAGTAAATAAGATGAGAACAACATTTTTGAAACAAACATTTATGGACAGATGAGACCAAGAATAACCTTAACCGAAGTGATGGAAAGTGGGTAGGGAAAAAAAAGTGCTCCCACCATACAAAACGGGTCCTACAGCAACAGTATGGACCCAGAGATGAACAGAAACATTTGTCTGCCAATGTTCAGTGTATGGGTATGAAAACTAATTAGGAGGAGCTTCATCATACAGCAAGACAATGATCCAAAATGCAATGGACTCAAAGGACTTCATCTGAGAAAGAGTGGAAGGTTCTAGACACAACTGGTCAATCAGAAGAAGTAACCGACAATTTATTAGTGACTGAGTTTGAACTTTTAATTCCTGTTTATTTACATATACTGTAGGTTAAGATCAAAAGATAAATATTTTGATCTTAAACCCAAATATCTTCAGTGTACAGCAAAAACAAATAAGCCTTGGTTTTGCAATATTTTTTGGGAACTGTAGGCCATTATTTCTACTCTGTAACTTTGTGATTGTATTTCTATATTTCTGATATTTAATGAAACTAACTAATTACACTGATAAAGTGTCTGAAAGAACTGTCCACGGAGGTGGGCCAGGTAGTCATAATGTCAAGAATGAGGATTTTAATAATTCTAAAAGAGGTTTGCTAATATACTAATACCAAACACACTAATTCAAAACAAACACCCCTTGATTTATTTGAAATTTTTTAATGTTGGGTTGGCAACCATAGAACAAAAAATAATCTTATTTTAGCATTTTAGGGACAATTTACAACCTTTTCATTCCAGCTATTTCCTGGAATCTGCTTTATAATTTTCACTTTGTTGGTTAATAGTTTGGGATGGCTTCCACTTAAAACATGTCAAACAAATTCACCAAACACGTTTTGGTCCTGCTAAACGAGTGATTGTAACATTGCTGACATAAAAGGGAAAACGTTCTTGTCCCAAGGCAATTCATTGACACTCTTTCCTGATGTCAAACCAGGCACAAGCCTATAATCATAAAATAATCCACTGTTGACACTAATCCATGGTCGTCCAGGTGGGATGGCATAGATCCTGACTGACAGAACATGTCTACCGTGCTTTCAGTCCACTGGTCCCTCTTTTTTCTGTGCATCAAGGAGCATTATCTTCTCCTCCTGTTATAAACAAGTGAACGGTCTTGTTGGAGCGCAGAATTTGTCCAGCTCGCTGGGCTCCAGTGACAGCAGCCAGCTTGTGAGCATCAAAGCGGGAGAAAAGGGCAGTACAGGTCCAGGAGGCTTCCTCCCCTTGACCCCCTGCTGCCAGCATGTTACACAACTCGCTGTAAAAGTGGGGGAAGGAGGGCAGTCCATAAAATATTAAGTTCTGGATTCCTTTGATTGTGTACCTGAAACAAAAAAATTGGAGATGTTGGAGCTGCTCTTACAGCTTGAGCAACCATAAAGTAGTAGTACCTTCAGAAATTTGAAAAATGACAATCGTGTGTCATTACAACTGCACACAGGCCGCTGTGGTACGGAGTTTTTGAACGTAAAAGGGTCACATTTCTTTCTTACAGTTACCACAATTGGTGATTGTTAACTCTTGAAAAGTAACCTGAAAAGCATTTTGAACCTTGAAACTACTGTTGCCATGACACTAGTTCCAGAAATCAATAATAAAAGGAATTCCACCAAGTTTGGCATGAGAGCAGCAGGAAATCTTTGTGATTAGCAAAGTCCTGTTGGACGCATAGAACATCAGCTTTCTCTTAATATAAAAATGTTACTTTCTAAGGAAGGTATATTAGGAGAGACTGCACTCCAAACTCTGGGTTTAAAACAAAACGTTAATCTTCTCAAAAGACAGAAAACAGGGGAGCATTACAAAACAACTGACCTCTTATAGAAGTAGAAGCGTTCAGTGAAGAGCAGGAACTGTTTCTCTCCTTTCAGGAAGAAGTGCCTAGCTCGGGACACCTCTGACTTGCTGGAATAGTCGCAGATGCTGGCAAAGTTGATGTCCTCTTTCTTCATATAGTTGCGCAATCGGACATAGTCGAAGTAGGAAGGGATGTAGATCAGGGTGTGGGACATGACTGAGTCCTTGTACTGTGGCAGCACTTTATCGATAAAAAACTGAAACCTAGGGAAAGGATGGGAAACAGTGACTATAAAACAGATTTAAATACTGTTAGGAATAACTGATTTTCTCCACAGTACTGACTAAATTATTGATCAAACTTAGATAAGACAAATTAATATTATGAAGAGACTCAAGAAAAGGAGACTGAGTGTATGCCTCACAAGATGACGCGTGTCTCCCCACAATTAAAAACCCTTTACAAAACATCACCCTTTACTAGAGCTACAAAACCGATCTCACGAGTGGGTCACATTTTGTTCTTGGGCACATGAGGATGCACATGCAAGAAATTTCTGCCCGCTTTATGATAGAGGTACAGTGATCTACACCATCTAAACAAAGCTTCATTTAGAATACTCCACAGGGAAGCTAAACATCTACCTTACAGAATTACTTGTGGAACAAGCTATGATAGCATAATGTTGTTAACATGCAAGAAGACCTTACCGAGCATCGTAATCCATGAAACTATCAGAGGGGAACATCTGAAACACATGAGGCAACTGAACCAGCACTTGGCTGATTGAACCCGTTTTTGGCATGTTCTTAATGAGAATCTGGAAAAAAAACAAAATAGAATCACATCAGATGACGCTGGATAAACTTTTTTTAATACAACATTTTTTTTGCAGCCACTGACTTCTTGTTTTCAACAAAATTACACAATGTAGCCTATCAGGACTGTCTTAGGATATGCAACGCTCCAAAGTGAACAAATAACATGTGACTCCATCTCCAAGCATTGTAATCTACAGACTGTGCTTCTTAATAAGATGTTAAAACACAATTTCACTCTGTGCTGATGGAGCTGTGGAGTGGAGTACCTGTCCACGGTAGTTGGCACAGTGCTTTGTGAGGATGTTGTTGATCTGTGGGTCCTGAATGGAGCTGAACACCAGTGTCTGCCTGTAGTGTCGTGCCCAGTTGTTTAGGTTCCACATCCTCACCCTGGAGAAATCAACGCCATGAGAGTCCAGAGGCTGCAGGTTCATGTGTTTTATCACGTGCTGATGGAGGTTGATGAATGTGATGTTTAATCAGAAATCAAATAAATCAAAAAATAGAAATCAAATTACAATAGTAATTTCTGAAAATGTATTCAATAAATATCACAGGCAATTCAAAAAAATTTATAATGGAAACTTAACAAAAAAATTTTTTTATCTTAACAGTTCAGGGTTCCCGCAGTGTTTCCCAAAGTGCTAAATATCAAATTTATTCAAATTCTATAGTAGTTGTTGGACAGCAGATGGCACTGCATTTCTACAGTTGCATAGGGTTAACTAAAGTAAATGCTCTGACAAAGAGATGCCACCATGCAGTAATGTGTTACTTACAAGAACGTGTTCCCAGTTCTGCATAAGGAAGACGTCTGCCTGGTCCACAACTAGCAGCTCAATAGAGGAGAGGAAGTCAAAGTCCTCTTACTTTCTCCTTCAGCTCCCAGCACTGTGCGGAGACCGAGTGGAGATGCAATGATTATGTCTGAGGAGTAGAAGGGGGCATAGAGACGCATGCTGCTCCTCACGATGGAGACACCTGGCGAAGAGAGGGCAGCAAGAAGGCATCAGATACATTGTGTAGCTCTTCTAAAAGTAGGTCTACGTTCTTTTTACAATGTGTACCTATCCTGAAGTGATCATCTACGTTGCCAGAGAAGATAGCATGGTAATCATCTGGTCTCTGCAGATTGGGTGGTTGGTCATCCACGTCCTCTCCAAACTCTTCCTTGAACCTCTTCTTGTTGTTGACTACAATCTTCCTGCCTTTGGTCTCCAGCAAACTGATGAGTGTCTGGACGACTCGCAGAGCCCCCCCTCGGTATGGAACAAGAATCAGGACCTGAAATACACATAAATAAATAAATAAATAACACTGCATTTTTGTACATTTGTCACAAATGATTAGAATTGAAGGAAAGGTGAAAACATATTTTGTAAGGTAAGAAAACAGTTACACTAAAAAAACACATCAGCCACGAAATTATTACCCTCTGGTGGCTTTTATCTTTCAAAGATGACCAATTTTGGACAAACTGGACAAAGTAATCAAATATACTGTCTTTTGTTAAAGGCTTAAAAACCACAAAACTTAATTCCTCTATCCATAACATTAGAAACTTTTTCTGTAAAGTTGAGCTTTTAAATTCAGGAAAAGTCTCCAGAGAGAATGAGCTTTTGCTGTGATCATAATTAGACTAATCCAAACTTAACAGGTGCTACATGTATCTCTGCTTCAAGTTTACCTTGGGCCGGGTTAGTCCTTGGTCCCTCGGTTCATCCAGAGGCTCAGCTCCAGATTTCGCCTGAGTTTTTTGCTCTCTTAGCTGCGCATTGTGAGCAAGAACCTGGGAGTTGGCCTTCAGTACATGGTTTAGTACGTGAAGGCAGTAAGCACTACGAACTTGTGGGCCCAGCTTCAGCGGACATGTTTCTGGGTAGTATATGTCCTTGTAAGAGTTCATAAGGGACAGCAGCTCCAGCTGGAGAGGGCTGATTTCCTCAGCCATCCCTTCAGGGTTGGAGGTCTGGTTTAGTTCCTTCCAGTGATTCTCCAGAAGTTTGTGGAAAGCTGGGAGGTTTGTATCTTTATGTGAGCCGACAGGTCCAAATTTCTCCAAAGGACTGGTACAGAGCAGCGCGCCCAGTTTTGGCCACTAAGTAAGAAAACAGAAAAAAACTTCATTAGAAAAACAGCAACCTTTTTTAAAGAATGAATCAAAATATGTTGTTTATACCATGATCTGAGTCTTCAATTTGCTGCCAGATGTTATCTTCTGCACACCCTCTTCATCAAGCTCTGTGTCCAAATGCTGCAAAAACATATCTACATGTCGGGAGTAAAACAAATGCATGTTCAAGGTGCTAATCAAGGAATACAGAATTTTTTTTAAGATAATGTTTTACTCCTTCCCAACCTTTGCTGTCAGAAGCCTCTTTGTCTTCTCCTTCTCCCATGAAGTTGTTTTCCAGACAGAATTGGGACTCTTGTTCCTTGTCTGTTAAGTCTTCACTGCCGGCCTCCTTCTCTTTCTCCTCCTCACCTTCTGCTTCTTCATTAAAAGACTCATCTTCATCCTCTGGTTCCTCCTCTCCATTTTCATGTTTATCATCAGCCTCACTGTCATCACCAACTTCATCACTGTCTCCTACAAAAAAAGCACATAAATGACAGCAATGGTTTGGCCTATATGCTTCTCAGTACTTTGGAAATAAATCACTCACCCTCACTAAGAAGGTCCTCTTCTTCTTCTTCATCTTCATCATCACCATCAGTGCTTTCATCTTCTTCACTTGGGCTGTTGCTGGTGGGATTGCTAAGAGTCGAAAGAAGTTTCTGGTAGGCACTTTTCTGCTCTGGTTCGTCCAACTCTTCCTCCTCAAGCTCATTGGGCTCAGAGTCCGATTGTTCTGGGCTTGCTGGCTGAAACAGATGTGAGCATCAAACTCCTTTCAATTTAAGATAATGTACCAGTAAAGGGTACACATCACATTCACTGGATGGCCCTAAATAATGTTTTTTGTTTGTTTGTTTGTTTGAGGTTATGGCCGTATTATCATGGATTTTCAGAACTACTCACCAGCTCCACTATTTCGGTTCTTTCAGGTCTTTCATTAACTCTGTGGGAAAACAATAATAATAACTAAATAAAACAGAACCAAATCTGGTTTTCTAAAATGTTAATCGATGTGTTTATCATTGATAAAAAACTTGTTAAGGCATATTTATAATGATAAGAAACGCATTTCCGTTTTGTCAGAATACTGTGCAAACCAGGTAGGTTGTATATATCAGGTGCAGACATTTAAGTAAAAATAAGTATCTTTAGAGAAATGAATTCATCTGTTTTCTATCAGGACTTGAACAAAGTAAAATTCTACACACATACGTACAGAGTCAGCATCGACTGAAAAACTAAGGACACGGCGGCATGAAGCGGAGCCACTACACGCATGTGTATATGTATATATTTCGACTATGTCTAAGTCAGGAAAAATTACTCTCTGATTCCAGCCAGTGTCAATGACCACTGTACTATGAAGTGTGAAATTCAGGGAGTTTTCTCGGTTACATGCTGATGTTACTGTTTGGCTTTGAAATCTAGCGTTTGATCGTAACTAGCTAACATTTTAAACTACAGAAACTGTCCTCCACACATATCTGGGTTTGTCTGCAGCTTCAGGTTTTTGGGAACAAGCTTCTTCGAACAGTATTACTTCATTTTCTGTGCTGTAGCTTATATAATTATACATGAAAACAGAATGGAACCTACAGGAGCTAGCTGATTCATCAAAAGAAACGTGAATATTCCTTTAGCACACGCCTAGTCCCCGGAAACCACTTACACATCATGGAATGGATGCTCCTCTCCAAATTCTTTCAAGTGTTTCTTCTGCTTTTTGGACAAAGTGCTGAAAAGTTGCTTATTTTGTCTCCTCTTGCCCATGTTGACAATGTGCTACACGCGTGTCCCTGCCGCTTCGTTGGTGGCAGCTGTTTGTCATTGACGCCACCTACAGGACGGGGGTGGAATTACACACTCAGCCCCTTGGAGTCATGAATAAATTGATGATTAAATTAAGTCTCAGAGTTAGATATTCTGCAACTATCCCAGTTTATTAGCATTGAAAACAACACTTTTAATGTGACTGTACAATAACTGTATCGTATAATCTAAAACCACACTGCTCCACCAAAACCACTAGTCTATGTATATTGTCAAATATACATGCTTGAATGCTGAGACAGTCCAAAAGTTTGCTTGAGCCCTCTAGCAGAAAATCTTCAGCAGCTTCAGCAGCAGCAGTGAGACAATAAAGAACACAACAAATATTTGATAGGTGATGGCTTTTTCAACATAACTCTATGTAGAAATATGTTTGATTTTCTAAAATCCCTTTACCTTAAATTCATTAAATAGCCACAACACCTCTGCAATTCTTGCTCAGAAAACATCAGTAGGTATGAGAACTTCTAAAGCCAGGTAGTACATTTTTGACACTGTAAATAACACTGTCAAGCCAACTCCATAGTAATAGGAACACAGCACAGTGCACAAATGTTATCTGTAGTATGTTAAGGGTTAATGTTCATTCAGGCCTAGGTTGACAGAAAATATCTGAGGTGTCTATGTCTTATTAGACATGTAGCCTATCTGCTGTGCGAAAACTAACCCCCATCAATTATTGAACATGGTAATATCATCTTACTGTTGCTTGTTTTAGCTGTTACCATGGCAGACCTTCATTTATTATTAACCATTTGGGTGTCTACTTTTTGTACTCAGGGTATTTTCAGTTCATTTTCACACGTCAATGAGGATATTATTAATTGCATAGCACCATGGCTTAGGCTGAAAGAGCACATCTGCCTTTTCTGAATGGGATGTGAATCATGTAGGTATTTCAATGGAGGGGCCAAACCTGAAAGAGGAGAAACAAAAGGCTGGAAAAACTGTTCGGTTTAGAGTAGCATCCGCCAACAGTGGCAGGGTCTTGACGGAGGTGTTCAAGGATGAAACAGTCTGGTGTGGCTCAGTGGTGGAGTCACTGGAGTCTGAATGCACCAGCAGCCCAGAGACAGAGCTGGGGGGCTTGTCGTTACCCCCCAGCGAGGTTAACAGCCACCTGAATGGTCTGGCGGTGGAAACCACTGTGGACGAAAACGGCTACGAACCTGATGACCTGCTTTTGTACGCCAGTGCCAAGAGAGAGATGCTCTTCGGCAACAAACGGATCAATATCTGCAGCAAAAACGGGACCATACGGGGAGTGAGAAACAAAGTGAGCGCAGGCCAGGTGCTTTTCAACAATCTCTCCAATGTCTACACTGTAAGTAGCTGGTGGAACTCAGTGATCATGTTATGTGTCACCAATGCAAGAGCCTCTTCATGGAGATGGTTGTCTAAGACGTTATCTGGTCCTTTACTGTCCTTGGTGAGGTGCCTGTTCAGTCATTTTATGTGTTCTCTTTTTTCTTGAAGAGCTCCCTTCGTCATCAGAAAAGGAGACCCTGGGAAAAGGAATGAAAAGCTTCAAAGCTTGAGTTTCACTTTAGTCAGCAGATAGAAACAGCACCATGAAGAAGCATTGTGTTGCATATTTGCCTGCACCGGAAATCCTCGCTTTATGTACCAGCATCTTTTAAATACATACATTTACAAACATTTGAAAACCTGTCGCGAGCAATTTGTACAACAAACAACTGAAAATGTGGGCGGGTTTTTTATGGCATTTTTTTGAGACATTGTAGGCACATTTGTGAAATAGAATTTCATATAATTTTGATGGCATACAGCTCTATTATGTGAACTTGCATGGTTTTGTAAGCCCATTTTAGTAATTTCATACCAGATGTGTGTGTTTTTATAATAATGTGTAATCCATAACTCCGCAGATTGTAGACCAGCTATCTAAACTTTCCTGTGTTGTAACATGAAGAAAGCGAGTAGATTTTATAAAATATTTTTTATTTTATATAAATTAAAAAACGTTTCAACATGATGTAACATCACTATTGTAACTGCTGGTATTATTGTTTAATTTCAACAACGATACATCAGTAATGAAACCAGTGTATTTGTTATCCTCTGTCTTTGTTTGCTCTGTCAAATACTGAAGTCCACTGCTCGGAGGCTTACAACCTGCAGGACTGAAAATACTTATTCCAAGCTTTTCCTTTATGTTACTGATGAATGTGTGAAGGTAAGACAATTAAGTAAGAGGTGTCTTTTAAGGTACAAGCCTTCATTCAAGCCCAAACACCTTGATAAGTGAACTATGGTTTTGCCATGTTATTTTGTGTTGTGACAATGAAAACCTAAAAACCATAGGGCTAAAACGTATGACGATAACCTGAATGATTCACAAGCACAAAGATAAACTTCACTATAAAAGTTTAAATAACCACTTCAGAAGGTCACAAACTTAAAATCTGGGCTTCTCACAATGAAGCAACTTTTAACAATAAATGAATGTACTCAGTTCCCCATGGTACATTTATTCATATTCACTAAATGTAAGGTGGAGAAATTAATATTTTTCTTCTGTAACCTGAAAAATGCACTTTAACAAAAAAATCATGTCATGTTGTCAAAAAGTCATGTTTACCCCATCTATCACAAAGTAAATCAGTTAGAATTGGCATCCCCGTCAGCAGCTGCAACAGGAACAAACTGTTAAAGCATTGATCCAACAACATAACACCAGTAACACAGCCATTCTTTCCGAAAAATTGGGAAAATTTGGTCTTGGTTTGCACTGCAACCAATTATTGTTTCTTTTATTCTTAATCTGAGCAGTTGTAAAACGTTTGAAGGACACCTTTACTGATTTTGAATTAACTTTTTTCATTCTCGTAAATAAATGCCATTAAACATCCCTCTCAATTATCTACATTAAAATATCTCTCTGCTTCTGTCTGAAGAATGCCTCCAGATGACATCACGTGGAGGAACCTTCAGATCAGATAATGTCATCTCATTGCTTACACAATGACGTTTGTAATCAAACTGCTTTTAGAGATCCCCCAGATGACATCATCTGAACACGATGTGTTAGATGATGTCATCTGGAGGAGATTTTCAGCTAGAAGCAGATAAATAATTTCATATAGGGAGGACAGAGGGACGTTTAAAAGTGTGTACATTTACGCCCCAAACTAAAGCCATAGAAACAAGTGAAGTTGCCCTTTAAATGTCTTGTTTTGTCCTCGGTATTTTGTTTAACATTATCATTATAGCGGTTATTTAGTTCAAGATGAAAAATAATAATAAATAATAATAAAGCACAAAAAGTCAATAATCAGACATATACAGTTATTTACATAAATCAACTTCCAAAAGATGATCTGCAGCCTAGCAACAGTTTTAGATGTTAACTTCAGGGCTTCACTGCCCCAAAATGCACAACTCCTGACTCCGTTTAAGGGCGGACTTTCCCTTTAAGTGACAGATTTCTGCCCCCACATCTCACCGTACACCTGCCTCAGTCAGCACCATGGACAGAGACCCTGCCAGATCCGCGTAGACCCGATCCTCGATCCCCCCAGCAGGTCCGGAGGGGCTGAGCGGGTTCGTTCTGTAATAACCGCCTCCTGTCACTGCGGCACTGATAGCTCGACCCAAAACGGCAGGATGCGGGTTTTCCTGTAGACACACCCCCGCTTTTTTTTTTTTTTTTTTTTCCCGTTTTCTCTTCCATTTCCCAGCCACCGGAACGATCCCTACATTTCTGGGGGGGGTTTCACCGACCAACATGCCTCCGTCGCCTCGTCTCCGGTTTCTGTGCGGGTGGAGCAGCTCTAAACGACGGCAGGTGTGATGCACGTCGGACCGGGCGCTCGTCTGATTCTGATTCCTGCTCCACGCCCTGTGACCAGCACACGACCATGTCCCCTCCAGCATCGGCCGCAACAGCGAGTGAGAGCAGTGCGACCACTGTTTTCGAGGAGGACACCAGGGAGGAGGTATTCTCTTCCAGCATGCCTTACATAAGCAAAGGCCTTTTGTTCCAATCTGTTTGGTAGATCCTGAGATCTTGTAGCGGAGCCTTAATGGATTTAATGAATCCATGTGCCGGATGCAACACACTGCAGGAGAATATTGCCGCTAGTATTTGAGCGTTTGGGGAATGTGGCGTGAGCATGGGGAGATTTCTGCTGTAGCCTGCATCCATAATTATTCAGGAGAAATAAAGCAGACCTGTGATTGGTAACCATCCAAGCGCTATGTTCGCTTGTCTTTCATATTCACTCATCTCAGTTGTTGTGGGACTGTAGCTCAGATTTTATTCTAGTACGTCCCCAGCTCTTAATGCATTGTGAGACATACTAAAAAAACTTTCCTGTTATCCACTGCTTGCAGACTTATTATCTTTGCAAGGAGATTATGAGTTATGATGTGAGTGCCATCTGGATTGTTTCAGTGATGCAAACAAAATGACTTTTTAAGTGGGTGATAATTATATTATAGCATTTTCCCTCTTTTGTTCTGTTTTTGCTTCCATTCAACAGCAAAGGCCGCTGAAACAATCTCTGAGCAAGTCCCTCTGTCGAGAGAGCTTCTGGAAATGCCTACTTCTGTCCATTCTCATGTATGGCTGTATGGGAGCGATGGTTTGGTGTCATGTCACCAAGGTGACCCGTCTCACATTTGACAGCACCTTCAAAGGAAAATCCATGATGTACCATGACAGCCCCTGCTCTGACGGCTACATCTACATACCTCTGGCTCTGCTGGGGATGCTCTATTTGGTGTATCTCGTGGAGTGCTGGCACTGTCATGTGAAGAATGAGTTGCAGCACAAAGTTGATGTGGAGGGCATCTGTGAGCGAATTCAGAGGATGCAGCAAGCTAAACCCTGCATTTGGTGGAAGGCCATAAGCTACCATTATGTCCGCCGAACTCGGCAAGTCACGCGCTACCGCAATGGAGATGCTTACACCAGTACCCAGGTCTATCACGAGCGTGTCAACACTCACGTGGCAGAAGCTGAGTTTGACTACAGTCACTGTGGGGTCAAAGATGTCTCCAAACAGCTGCTGGGCTTGGAAAAGTCTCCTCTAACAAAGATGCGGTTCACCAAGTGCTTTAGTTTTGCTAATGTGGAGTCAGAGAATTCTTACCTCACTCAAAGGGCAAGGTTTTTCACTGACAATGAGGGCCTAGATGACTACATGGAAGCCCGGGAGGGCATGCACCTGAAAAACATTGACCTGAAAGAGTATGTCATGGTCCTGTCTGACCCAGAGCACCATCCCTGGTATCTGTCCCAGTATGTCTTCTGGTTTGCCTCATTTCTCACTTTCTCCTGGCCACTCAGAGTCTTTACAGAGTATCGTACTGCATATGTCCACTATCGTGTAGAGAAGCTCTTTGGGCACGATTACCTCCCTGTGACCCCATGTGATGACCGTCCATATTGGCGCCGTATCCCTCGCGTTAACACCATTGACAGTACAGAACTGGAATGGCACATTCGTTCCAACCAGCAGCTGGTGCCCAGTTACTCAGAGGCTGGTCTGATGGACCTGGCCCAGTGCCCGTCTAGTTTCAGCGGGATTCGTCAGAATTGTGAGCGATGCCACAGAGCCATCAGTTGCTCCTCAGTATTCTCCAGGAGCGCCCTTAGCATTTGTACTGGTGCCAGCTCCCGCATCCCATTCAGCGGCAGCCGGTTCTCCCTGGCACGGCGCTACGGTTCCCAGCGCAGCTGCTTCTGGAGGAGTGGGAGCTTGGATGACCAGGAGAGCCCCAGTGAAAACACCCGCTGTTTATCAGAGCGCCTTACCACTGATGATGAGGAACCCCCAGACTATGAGGATGCTCTTTGCTACCCAGTGCTTATTGTCCACTGCAGTGAGAATTGCCACAACCACAGGTCCTTTCATAGAAATGGCTCATGCGTGGAGACTTCCTTATGACTATGCAGTCACTGACAAAAACAGTGGCATTTCAGTAGCATACAAACACTTTGGACATCACAAACAGAGTGTGCAAATATGTCTTAATGTGAGATACATAGATTCATTTTGTATTGTTATACAATCTGACACAAATGCCTGAATCCTGAATGTGTGAGTCGCCAAAGCAATAACAGGGATTAGAGAGTGGAGAAAATGTGGCACTGGTGTGTCATCCTGCTAGGATACACAAACAGAAAGATTCTGCCGGCTTGGCTCCCAGTAAAACCAGGCAGACAAAGACTGTTACACTCTACATCATTGCCATAGCTTTTAAGATCTCATATGTACAGTTGACATGAAACTGTTATCAGTTACCTCATAATTCCTTTTCAGAGGCCACGAACCACATGCATTAGTCTTTCAGTGTAATCTCAGTAACACAAAGACATGATTAAATACATGACACAGAAAAAAACAGGTCAGGCACAGTGTTGGAGGAGAGTTTGATAACTTTATCATGACACAAAAGGTAACGATGAGTTTCTGCAAGGTGAAACTACTTTTAACTAGTGCAGCAATAACTGCAAAAGCACAGAGACATTGGTTGCTACTGAAACATCCAACCCAAAGGAGACAAATGAACTGATACTTTCAATTATTGTTTAATCAATTCAATGTGTGATGTTAAAAAAATGAATTTTCCACGTTGTGTTAAAGTGTTGTAACTTACTTATTATATGTACCTACTTTATATATTATACATAATTATATCTGCGATTGTTATCTACAACTATCAAAAGGCATACTGGGAAATGTCGAACACTAACCAAAGTGTAAAATGATGTGGAATGTTGAGATCTCATCATGCCTCATCGTTTTAAACTTATGTACATTTCCCAGAATGCCTTTTGACAAAAACAGATACCAGGTGTGAGCTTATTTTGCAGCTGTGGGTTTTCTGCGTTGGTGGTGACCGCTGTTGTAATTGAGAGATTTTGAACCTACATTCTGGTCCATTGATGCTACGTTGGAACATTAGTATAACAAATATGCTTCTTCTCCAGGGGACTCCTCTTCCATCCTGTTTGAGTGGTTGGTGCTACATGGCAGCTCTGTTGATAGAAATAATGTTTACAGTTGATCTCGAAAGGTTTTGTTCTACAAACCTTTACTGTTAATAGATGTTGTGATGAGGCATCTGCAAGGAGGCAAACAGAAACGTATTTAGCCGTGTTAGAGTGTTTTGGAGCAGATCTTTGCTTTAATGGGCTATTAAAATGTCTTTACCAACCAAGTAACTGAACGCATTTGGAACAATTTCAATGAGCCCTTAATTTCACAAACATGCTATGAAAAATATGTGAACAATTAAGCAACATTAGTGGTTGCAATGATTTTCTTGACTTTTTTGCTGCCTACTGCCATGACAAAACCTTTCAGCAACTGTGGTACAAAAACATCAACACGTTATTACATGAGTCACAAAGTCAGAATGTCTTCAGCACTATTTAGCACTGTAAAGACTGGAATTTGCATGATTTCCTTCCGCTAAGACCATATATGTATTAAAAACAGAAATCATACTTGAATGTAAACCACCAGCATTTACAGGTATGAATTACTGTAGTGTGTGTCCATTATGTGTCTATAGTAAAGGAATAATGCTACATTTTTTAATATTTAATACGGTGATTTCACTGTTCAGTGTCTAAATCAACACGTCATGTTTTCTCAGCAACAGACTCTGGATCTCTCAGAATCTCTGACTTTGTTGAATACGTCTGAAGTATATGCAAGGATGTAAATGTACTTACATTTTGCACACAGACATCATACCAACTTAATACTAACATTTTTTAACATCTAATGGAACCTACTGTATGCATCCTAGCAAAAACATTTTGTTGTTACATTGTTTTTCAATAATGTAGTGACAACAGTATTATGCACTTGAAGTGACTCTATAGACATTATGAACTGTAGTGAAGCTGAATGTTAATGTACAATTTCTTATTGTATTTACTGACAAATACACAACTGCTCAAGCATAAAAACTACAAGACAACTTTCATTATAATCATTAAAACATGGGCTGTATAAAAAACTTGACCTTTTAAATATGTATTCAAATTTATCTTATGCTGGACAAAATAAAAGTTGCAATAAATGTCTTGGGCAAGAATATGCTGCTCACTCACACTCTCAAGCTTGCTGAAAAAATCTGGGTGAAAGTACATCAGTACTGTTGAAGAGAAAGCAAAAAACATGGGAGAAAAATAAATACTAGTTATAATTTTGATGACATGGTGATGATTGTTTGATGATTGAACTATTAAACTGATTTACTCCTTCAGCAAAAGCCAGTTCATGATGCTAAAAAACTTCTAGAGTTTTTAGCATAAACATGTTTATTGAACAGTAATAGAAAGGACCAGAAAGGAATAAAGATACATGCTATACGGTCCAGCCACACAGTGTCTTTGAATCAATTTGATCTCTTGAATGTAATCAATTTTTTTATAATCCTAATGAATTTTTCTTCTCCAGCAACACTTGTTCTTTTTCTGTGGTGATTTTCATGACAGCTGGTGTATTTATGCATAACTATAATAACTGGACACGGCTATTTATTGAAGGTCTTAGCAGAAAAAAAAACGTAATAACCATGAAGCTGGAAATTATCGTTTGTAACAGATATGATCATGTAGCGTCACAGCGCAGTGATGCGCTCGGAGTGTGTCAGTCTCCGCCAGTTCGGTAGGTGGCAGCACCTTCAGCTCCGTCACCGCACACAGGGAAACATCCAGGGCAGGAGGGCAGGAGCACAAACAGGCTATGAAAGGCTTTTCCTTAGGTGAGTGGATTACCAAATGATATTTTTATGTCAGAAATGTCATGTTAAACATTTAGCAACTGTATTTTCTGGCCTCTAAATTAGCGACCAAATAGTGAAAAATTTGTCCACCAGCTAGTTTTAAGAAGAGTCAAGCTAGCTGGCTGTATCAGCTCAGCTCGGGTTCGACTTCAGCTAAAAATGTCCAACTGAGACAGTGACACAAAGTACAAAAACAGAAATCAATATCACAAGATGGAATATAAAATACATGTTATGGGACAGCGCTGTAGTGTGTTCGCTGATGGCAACATGGATTAACGTTAAAACATCACTTCCGGGGAATCAACAAGCCGCAGTTTAACACACATAATTTAGCTCCGGTCTGAAACTCTCCTGAAGATTTGTTTTATGGAATTCATAGAATAAAGGATTCTATTGCACAAGCGACAAACTAGGGCATGAAATAGAGACTTTTATTTTGAAGGTAACGTTCGAATTTGTCGGTGAGATCTGTACGCTTTGTAATTTTATTACTCTAGTCATCAACGTCAAATCTCACATTTTTCTAGCAAAATTACAAAATAAGCATTACAACTACAGATTTAGACAATTATAGTATTAAATTTGAACTTTTTTAAAAATAAAAAATCCATTTCGACAGTATCTCTGATTTACAACATAGAGTTTTTATGGCTTTCAATTCAACTTAAATCTTGACACTTAGAGCTAAATACATATTGATGAATTAAATCTTTTTACAGATACTATTGACACCACAATCACATTGACACACTGATTCTCATACATGACAAGATCAGAAATGTAGTGTAACGGATCACCATGTTTTTTCTAGTGTCTGGGTGGAACACCAACATGCAGAGTCTAGTGGTGCAGGCTCTTGCCATGAGGCAGCTAGGAAGGTTGAACCCCCGCTACCTGCTGGCTGCTGGATATGGAATGAGACAGACCAAATGGTGTCCCAGGACCATCCACACACGACAGCTGTGGGGCTGCTCAGCTTTCCCTGCACTTGGCTGTCAAAGGTCTGCTTACCGTGTCAGAGATGTTGTCAGGAGTTGCTCGGTTCATCATGTAAGGTTTAAAAGCAGCAAGAAGCAAGGTGATGCTAGAAGAATACAGGAGGAAGATGATGAGGATGAGAACAATTCAGAGGACAGTGACTATGAAGATGAGGACCCAAATGTTCCAAAGGACTATAAAGACATAGAAAAATATGTGCAGTCCTTTCGGTATGATGTCATCATGAAAGCTGGCCTGGATGTGGCACGCAAGTGAGTGACTGCATGTTCACTTTTCTCACGGATCTGGTCTTTTACTTATTTTTTATTGGGAGTTTTACTTGATGACAATTCAAAATGTTACTTATGAGTAATTTCCTTTGTCCTTCAACAGTAAAATTGAGGATAGCTTTTACAACAACAAGCTCAGGCTGAATGGACAGAAACTCATCAAAAAAAGTAAAACGGTGAGTGGTGTATGACTGGAACTACTGGATTCCTGCTATAAAGTTTTACTTTTAGCAAATATATCATCTTCAGCATTTAATCATTTATTAAAACTTTCGTTTTATTCTGTATTCAGGTGAAAGTTGGGGACACCCTGGACCTAGTGCTGTTGGAGAACCAAGCAAAAAACACTGTTACTCTGATGAGAGTCATCATCAGAAAGGTTTTAGGTGAATCCAGTACAGAAAAGTATAAAGTAGCCATAAGGCGCTGGAAATGTCTAGAGCTGTCCAAGGACGAGGCCTTTAAGCCATGAACTTCTATCAGATAATATGTGACTTATAGCCAATAACACAGAGAAATGCTATGAAATGACTTTGACAATGGCATCCAAGTGGTCTCCAGGAAGTTGGATCTAGAATGAATTACAACAGTATATTGTAAGGGTTAAAAGTTCTCAGTGGTTGTAGATAGGAGACAGATTCTGAATGTTTATCATTACCCAATATATTGTGCCGGAAGCACAATGTGGAGTCGTTAGTGCTGACGTTTCAAATCTACCTGCCAACTTCTGCATTTCTGTGTATAGTTTGCATGTTCTCCCTCTGCTTGCATGGGTTTCTTCCAGGTACTCCGGTTTCATCCCACAGTCTAAAGACAAGCATGGTAGATTAATTGGTGACTCTAAATTGCCCCAGAGGCTTGAATGGTTGTCTGTCTCTCTTGTCTCTGGGATAGACTGGTGGTCTAAGTGGTTAAAGATGATGGATGGACGGAATTTCCTGTGCAACTGCACCAATAAACATGTATACTCACTGGCAACTTTTCTAGGTGCACCTTACTTGTACCCTGCTATAATTCTTTGTGACAGTTCTCTGAGGACCATGGCCTTAGGGATTTTGGTTTAGATTAACATAGCAGAGGTTGCTGCACATCTGGGATGCAAATTAGCATCCCAAATGTGCACTGTTGGATTGAGATGTGGGATGGACATGGGGAGTAACAAAAGTCAGGTTAGCTGTGGTATTAAAACATTAGTTAATTAGTAGTAAAAAGTGAACGGTCTGTCAAGAAAATATCCCCCTTCACCAACACGGGCCAGAACTGTTCATACAAGGCAGGATGGATCCATGCTTTCCTTTTTACTCCAAATCCTGACCCTACCATCTAAATGTAGGGTCAGGATTTGATGTAGGGTCAGGAATTGCAGCAGAAAATGAGACTCAGGCCAATTTTAGTGAGCCCTTGCGAAGTGTAGTCTCAGATTCCATTACTTAGGTGACAGGTGTCACACTTTTCTGCTGTCTTCTGCTACTGTAGCCCACCTGCTTTATGCAGTGCACTATTCTGTACACGTCATTTGTAATCAGTGGCTATTCAAATTATGGTTGCCTTTACTGTCAGCTCAAACCAGTCTGGCCAATCTCCTCTGACCTCTGGCATCAGCAAGGCATTCTCACCCAGAGAACTGCCACTCAGTGGATATTTTCTAGTTTTCTGAGATGGTTGTGCATGAAAATCCAAGTAGACAGCAGGTTCTGAAATACAGTCACTTAAATCACCTTTCTTCCCCATTCTGATGATCTTCAGCAGATCATCTTGACTATGCCTATGAGTTGCTGCCAAGAGATTGGCTCATTAGATGTTTATGTGAACATGCAGTTGAACAGGTGTATCTATTAGAGTTGCCAGTGAGTGTATACTGAGGTTGTGAAATTTGAAAATCATGTTCTGACACCTTGACAGATAAGAGGACATTTTTTTTCTTCTAAGTTAAAGATTTCTCATACAAATAAATTGGGTTATTTGTGTTTTTCCTACCAGTTACACTGTAAATCCTCAGAATAATTATGAATCAAATACTTAAAAACATCAATCATGTAACAACACATAGGTTATTCATGTAGTGGAACAGCAAAGTTGAGGAGTGTTCCAGATGCAAAAAGCAAACATGTCACACATATGTATAAAGTGACTAAATGTGTTTAAAATTTTTCTGTTTCTTAAAGGCAACAGTTTTTCAAAGTACATGAATATTTTTAGACTGTGGAACCTCTGTTTGGTGCTATTACAGTATGTAAAACAATCCATGTAATGTTTATAACAGTGATTTTATTAGAAATAGGCTATCATGATCTATAGTCATGTTAAAATGTCTGTAATATAAACTTCTATAAGAAGGCTTAACATAAGCACATTATTATTAAAACAGTGGTGGCACAATGCTACATCAGTAACTGCAATGGAAATGTATAACATCACTGATTCATTTTTATCCAGAGAGCAAATGTGTGAGCTATGCTATTAGCTATCATTACTGCTTTAAGGCTACAACATTTATCGACAAAGTATGTTAGATAAGCTAGGACAGTTTTGGCTTATAAATAGAAGCACTTTAACTCTTTATCCAACAATACTAAGACTACATAAACTACAACATCTACTGCTGTAGTCTAAAGGTAAAATACGACTTAGAATAGTACTCAAGGAGAACAGCTTGGCTTCATCCTACATAGGACAGGTTATAAGAGTTCAGCAATGCAGTTTCAGCTTATATTCCGTGCAGTTATTCTTATGACAAGAAGTGGTGCCTAACTGCAAAGTACTATAACTATGACACAGTGCTTGACCGCTTGGCCTTCTTAAGAATGTCACACTTCTTGCGATTAGGGCGCCGGCAGCGTTCGTCAATACTCGGGACACATTCATAGTGCCACACCTCCTCCATCTTATCCACAGGATACACTGCTTCCACATAGTGACGGATCAATCGGAGGCGCACTGGGTCAAGCTGCTTCTTGTTGCAGGCTCCTGAATGGTTGTACTGCAGCCGCAGGTTCTCCTGGGTAAAGAGTTCAGGAAAGAGGCGCACCAACAGGCGGGCAGCAAAGTTCCCAACAGACAGACTCTGCTGGACGATTTCCCGCACCTCAGTGTCTGACAGCAGGTAGACTGAAGACACAGGGAAGTCCGGTTTGGATACGGTCAGTTCATCCAGGGGAATTTTGCAAAAGTCTTTGCTACTTTTCTCAGGAGGTAAAGAGGGAATATCAGAATCTTCTCTAATGTTATCGGGATTGAGCTGGTTCAGCTGACAAAAAAACTCCTGCTCTGACTCCTGACTATACACTTTGCGTTGCTGCAGGTAGGATCTCCTCTGCTCGGTGTCACGCCTCCTGCACCGCTCATCAAGTTTGCCCACAAATTCTAACATCCACACTCTGTCGTTCTTGGCCCGAGGGTAGACTAACTGCACATAGTGACGAATAAGGTTAATACGGACAGGGTCGAGCTGCTTCTTACCAAGAGAACCACTGCAGTTGTACTGCTTCCTTGCATTCTCATGAGTGAAAAGCTCAGGGAACATGAGGACTAGCAGACGGGAGGCGAAATTCCCGATGGACAAGCTACATTCGTAGTTGTTTTTCAATTGCTCCCTCGATAAAAGATACTCTTCGGGAACAGTAAAGTCAGGGAGCAGAATCTCCAGATTGTCAAAATCTATGGGTGTGAGCAGTGACTTTTTGGACTTGCGATTGGGTCTTTCGTAATCTCCCAACTCTGGAACCTTAATAATTGAAACATCTTCAGGAAGGCAGGCAAGGTCATACCCCTCGTCATTGATGTTGTCCGGTTCACTCCCATTGCCATTACTGTGAGGACCCTCAAGCGCGTCCTCCATATGATGAATGCACACCTGGAGCCAGCTGTCCTCAGGCACATCAGGAAAATTTGCTTCCATGTACTTTCTTATTATATCCATCTTATCAGAGTCCAGAATTAGCTGCCCCATGCTACTAAAACTGCTGGAGCCCTCTGGCATCTTTCCCTCTTCAAAGACCTCAGGGAAAAGACGATGCATAAGAAAAACAACAAAGTCCTCGGGGGAAGAAAACTCATCCAGCTCCTCCGTGCCTTGTGTACCGAAAGCAAGGTCTGACACAGCCCTGCTGCTCTGCTGGTTATCTAGAGGGATGTGCTCCTCCTGACCTTGCTCATTAATGAAACGATAGGTTTGCTGATGTTCACTTTTTATCCCAGCACCTGTGACTGTTTGCTCCCTGAGAAGCCTAGCACTTTCCATGTCCCTCTGCGCCCAGAAACGATTAAAGAAGTCATTAATCTGAAGGAGGCATTCTTCCTGCCAGACATTGTTGTTCTTGACCGATGGGTAACATACCTCAACATAATTACGGATCAGCTGCAGGTGTAGAGACTCCAGTGTTCTCTTACTCGCCATGCAGTTGTGAGAGCATTCCCTGCCCTTGAACAGCTCTGGGAAGAGATGCACCAGCAGTCGGCACCCAAGCTCCCCAGCACCGGATGTCTGCTCCATCAGCTGATTCAATTCTTCACTTGTTAGCAGATACTCAGGAGGAGGCTGGAACTCTGTCACCATCTCAGCTGGTTTGATCTGCTTCTTAATTCGCATGACTTCAAGGGTTAGCAAATCCACTTTACTATGCAGTTGTGTCATGCTAGAATTAAGAGTATTGAGTATGAAAAACATTTTTTCAATCAGTGGATAAAGACTAGAGTCTGTTGATAAAGCTTGGCTCGAACTGTCTGCAGTGGGGAACAGTCCCAATGGGCCGTTTTCCTCTTGACTTTGCGGCTTGGATGAGAGGATGCTACTGTAGCTGAGCTGATTCCCGCACCATAACTGGCCTGCTGCTCCAGACTTGGTGTGTTCCTCTTCTCCGAGATCCTGTGGGAGATGCTGAAGAGAGGTTTTCTGTAGGAGACTCTGGATTTCTCTTGGATGCAGTCCTTCTCTCCGGTTGTGGTTGTGGTGAGGCACAGAGGCTCATGTCTGCTGCTCTCGTCCATCAAGTGCTTCCTCATCTACACAGAGTAAATAATAATTAAAATACATATTCTGTAGGAAATGCATTAACCCAAGCAACAAATAGGATGGGCAATGGTGTGTACTAACGTCAGACAAAGTTGACTTACCTCACCAGACACTTTGGCTCTCTTACCGCTGATAGACTGGTTTGCATCAGGGCCCATCTTGGCTGATGACCGTTTACCTGCCTCAATTTCCCCAGGTGTGTCACCTCCAAGTTCTTTGGGTAGCTCACAAATTGCAATGTCCTCCATCTCCTCTTTAACATCCTGGACATGCTTGTGTTCTGCGAACAAAGGAATATTTTGTTATTCTACTTCTCAAAATAACTAAAAGTATGATACCAAATGTGGCTTACATTGCTGTTTTAATTATACCTATTTTCATTCAAAGCCTACAGTTTTATAGTGGATTGCAGAACTTGCCTTTCTCAAGCATTGCATCATCTGAAACTTCCCCATGCTCAGAGAAATTCATAGCCTAAAAAGAAAGCATATAGAAGTCAGAAAAAAAAGTGCCAAATGATCATTGCATAGATATGAGGGGGCCATTAATTCCACAAAACATTCCCACACAGTTCAGTTGGCATGGTAAAAGTTGATCAGCAACGGGTTCGTGAAAAACTAGACAGGATGTGTCAGACCGAGAACCCTTCTGAAGTCCAGCCTCAGGTTTGAGTGATCACACAAACTGCGGTGGCTGTGCGCTGCCGTTGTGACACACAGCATGTGATCGCCGCAAGTCAAAGTGATCTGAATTCTACGGTGGTGCCAACTAATTTGCTCTGGCCAGGAACAAGCGCACAGATTGTGTTGGAGCAGAGAGTCGAGCGCATACCAGCAGACAGGAGCTGCCTCGGAGCTCTCCTCCAGCCTCTGCTGAGCAGCTACTTCCTCATTCTTCCGCCCATGAACCCTTGAACCAAAACACAGGACAAACCCGCTGAATGCGAACGCAACTCTGCCCGAAGACCAGCCCCGAACTTAGCGTTGTCACCCCGGTGCGGGTTTTCAGGAGCAGCAGTGCGTCACGTTTCTCTAGTTGTGCAAGATTGTGTTTGTGAATTTTAATGACGCGGCAGTGTTTGCGTGGACGGCTCCGACTCCTGCTCCCCCTCCGGCTCCGACTCCTGCTAAATTAACGGTAAGCGTGAGCTCACCTTTACGAGTCCATGCGATCTTGTAGGACTGGGGCCGACGGGTTGGACATGTCTGCGGACTCTCACGGCGCTTTACTGGCAGGAAACTGCTGTTCTTGTTGTTATTTTTTTCCCCCTTCTCGCTCCGCTTCGGCGCTTTCTCGCGTGACGTGACAGGGCGCGCGCCTGCTGTGTCACTTCCGCACAGCTGTGAGCGCAGAGAAACAAACAGCGCGCACACTGAGCCGAACTTCACCGAACTTTAAAACTGTTTGATTACATCGGATTTTAGCCTGAGCCTGAAACACGACCGCACTGGGGCATCCGGCTGCTTCACTGTTGAGATTTTTCCCATGAGCACCTTGCTTTTATGCAGTTTATGGACCTATGTGCCAATATGTTGTGCATGCATCAACTACATTTTAAAAAGCTATTACGACTGGAAATTGTAAATGATGTGGGTGAGAGTATGAGCATGATGGTTGCCTGTTTATTTCTCATTTTCAGGAAAAATAGACCTGTCGAGGTAGCTACCCGACCTCTCACCACCGCAGACTTTAAGCAGAATATGAGAAGTGTTTGGTTATAGACGCTGGATGAATAGATGGAGAGCATTATCAAAGTTCTAACTCCCCTGCAGTAAGCATATTCAGTATGTATCTGCCAAACTGTTGAGGAAACAGCTGGAATCTGCTCCACTTTGACCAACTAAAACGGTAAAAAGTGTTGCAACTGTAATAAATATGTTCAAAATGATGGTATTTCACCCAAAGAGAAAGTATATTTCCTTTATCCCTTAAGTAGATTCAGTTGGAAAACTGTTTTGAGTCTACAACTTTGACTTATAATAGTATTTTTTATACAGTTATACTTCTTTGACTACATATGCTTAAGTAATATGTTGTTATACACACTCCACTACTTCATAGGATAAAAGATGTCTTTATATACTGATGTAATTTATACATTTAAATAAGGATTTTATCACACATTTAAATAAACAAGCCCTCTATTACCTTTACCCACTTACCCACTTTAGATTGACAGAGGGCTTGAGCCTTTTATGTCAATGGGCAAGAGATACGGTCCCCCTGGACAGGTCACCAGTCTGTCTCAGGGCCAACACAGACAGACATACACATAACATTCAAACTCATATTCACGCCTACAGGCAATTCAGAATCAACAGTTAACCTAACAAGCATGTCTTTGGATTGTGGGAGGAAACCTGAAAAATCCACACAAGCAGAGGGAGAACATGCAAACTGCACACAAGCTGCCAATACGCCACATAATGATGAAAAAGACATTATGAGTATGAGATCTTGTAGTAAGCTTTGGTGTTATTTTAGCAATCTTGTACAAACTAGGCTGTTTAAAATAGTGTATAGGCTATTTATAATTATTATTATACAAGTATATAGTTATTATATTTTTCTAGTTATCATAAGAATTTGTGTGGTATTGGGGCAATACTGCCATCTGTTTCATACAGATCTAAATTTATGATGATTTTATCAGAAACAATATTAGTCCAATTTTAATCCTTCCCGAAGGTAGTTAACAGTTAGTCAGATGCATGGCATTATAGTCAGAGAAGAGATAAACCTGTATTTAGTAACATTTATTAAAGTTATTGTGGACTACCTCATCAGTAGTCCTTAACGGATACGATCACTACGCCTACCTACACTTGTGCAAAACAAGAATATTGTGAAACTACCACTACTGGTAGGACTACTACTACTTATAGGCCTTATTTCTGTAGCACCTTTCAAATACAGGTGCTGTACAATCAGTATTAAGCAATAAAATATTTATATATTTATATATATTTATATATTTAGAACCACATAACTAAATCACTTACAGCAAATTTGACATGTAAGTCAGCATGTAAAAGTTTTTAGTTTTATAAGACTCCAGAATAGTTGACTGTGTAACGAGATTATTCCAAAGGAGATGTGATTTATATAAAACGGCCCTTCCACCAGCACCATAAGTAGCCTTTTAATTTTTTAAACTGTCTCAAATAAGAAAAATGGTGAATCTTTTTAGTTAGGCAAAAACAGAAGCAGGTAGGAGTGATACATCTTGTTTGAGTGATGATCTTTGGCCAGTGTGAAGATTATGTGGGCAACGTCGCCCTCAAGTGGAACGAGACTCCAAATGTATGAGCACAAGCTCTGACACCTTCTCACTATTCAATACAATCTGTCAGGTTTAAGTGTGGAGGTTTGGTGTAAGCAGGTGTCCGCAGTGTAAGCGGTGCAGACTGTAAGTACATATGTTAGATCATGGAGTTCAAACTATAAAGATTCTTTCATTGATCATGACTTGCTAAAGATGGTATGGTGTGCGAGACATTTATTTGTGCTAAAGTTTGTCTTCTCCCACTGTATCCAGTAATATTCTACCTTAAATGTTTGACATCGTGTTCATAATGCCTCAGATGTTCACTGTGTTTTCCAGATATACCTAGAGTCAGATTTTTACCTATGCTCCAAAAATTCAAATATTTATTAGTAGACTCTGATCTTTAAATGCTATTCTAAAGACTATTATTATTACTGTTACTAAAGTCTCTTTAATGGAGAGTTTGACACAAGCTCGGGGTGGACACCTCTGCCTTGACGGTTTGGGGTGTCAGGACAGAGCAGAGAGAAAAGAAACAAAGGGCAACAGGAGGCAACAGCAAAAACACAGGGCATGTTGGAAGGGCCCACAACTGCACATTGGAACCATTCAGCTTTGGGATGCCTGCAGAAAGGTACAGAGAGAGGGAGACAGACACATGTTTTTAGGAAACGCTTATCTGATGAGGAGACGACCAAAAATTAAATGTCTTTATGTGAAGACAGTGGGGGTTGGGATGTGTGTGATGTTCATCAATTCACTTATAGGTGTCTTTAAATCACAGCCGGCAGTTGTATTTGAGAAAATTTCGACAAAGTTTCGTGGGTTAAAAATTTTTAATGAGATAAAACTTGGAAAATTTAAATTGTTTTAACATGCAGCAAGGGACAGTTGAAATAAAAACGGTTGACTGATTAATAAGACAGCAAAATGAAAGGGAGCCATATATTTTTGTTACAGCCAGAGAGAAATTTGGGTTTGTAAGGTGCCGGTCATTTGAACAGATTTTGTCAGATGAACAGAGATTTCAGTCGCTGATGAACAGCAGACCACACAGTGCTATAATTCTATCTTAATCATTGGCTATTTCATGTGCACAGAAGCACCCAATGTTCTGTCCCCAGCCACCAATATGTCGATACGGAGATAATATAACAAGACAACGTGTGGCTGGTGTGGTTCTCATTATTCCACTAATGAGCTGTCTCCATGGCAGTCTGATCTGTCGGCCAATGAAGCGCGCAGGCCATGTGCAGGGGGAAGCACGGCCCAGGGTCAGCCAGGCGATGGCTTGCAATGAGGGGCAGGCGTGCAGCACTTAACACCGGGGAGAGCTCGTTAAAGTGTCATTTTTGGCCAATATGCTTGTCTGTGTCGAGGAGGCCAATCAGCCATACTGTTCCCATCTCAGGAGAACGACTTCCATCCATCACCATCAGCCATATGATGATATTAGCAGGTGTTTACTGATAGGCTGCTCAGAAGGAGACAAATGGAGGTTCTTATATTCACTCAGTCATTTTACATACGAGCATCAACAAACTATCATCTTATTAATTAATTAGAATGCATTTAGGAATGGTTTCTGTAACATAGAAACCATAATCTATCAATACCTCATACTGTATGTTGTAGGGGTTTTAAATATATGTAGCAGTTCTTAAAGAAGCACTCAGCTGTTTTAACATACAAAGTTTAGTCATCTCGACTGTCCAGCCTCTGCAGACTCTTGGGTTATTTCTTCTGTGGCTCTGAGGAGTTTTGCAAAGTCTGGAAAACAGTAAGAGATGATGATGTCAGGCTTATCTCAGCTTCCACTTGAAGCTTAAACATTGAAAACATTGTTGAAAACAACAGCATTAAAACTAAAATTAGGGGTTCAAAGTATGACAATGACAACAACTACTGTATTGCAAAAATAAGAAAATTAATATTCTTAAATAAAATGAACAATTTTTAATCTTGAGATGTTCATTAGGGAGTCTGAAAGTTCAAGCAATGGTATGACATTGCATTTTATCAGGGAGATGTAGCAGCCATTATTGGTCCAAATGCTGCTTTGGAGCTTCACTGCTGAGGAGAAGCAGAATACAAAATTACCTGTTGGTCCCTTTTACAGGATATTGCTGCCAAAACTGATCCTAAACAAAACATTATTTAAAGCCGAGTTGCTATTTTTTTTCAGACTTACAAGTTGACAGTTGCTCTGTCCCCAGGATCCACTGTGTCTGTGTGTGTGTGTGTGTAATGGAATCTGCTGGACTGTGCTGACCGACTCTCTCCACTGGACCCTGCTGTAATTACAGCACTCATCGTCTGGGCCGGGCACACTAGAGCTGCTGTTACCCGCTTCATGTTTTGCATGTAAACTTAAAGTCTTGCCAACTCTGGCTTTAATGATACCGAGACTCAAAGTGGAAACTGTAAGTAAACACTGAGTCAGGTTTCTGCTGTGGATGATATAAAACTGACAATTCTCTGTGCTTCCTCATTCCACTCTTTATTTGGGCTATGAGGAAATATCAAAAGGATTAATGTTGGCAGTAGCAGTGCTGTCAGGGAAGAAAAAAGGCTACGATTTCTGTTCTACATTAAGCATTCAGCTTTACTACTGGAAGAACTCTGTTTTTCTCTTGAAGTTAAAAAAAAATGCCATCAAATCCTCTTCTGCAGTGTCTGCTTGATTTGCACTGGGAACATCTATGCAACAGTTTCATTGCTTAGGCCAGCACTCATCTTTTGCAAAAGTTTTGTATAGTGACTGTATTTGTCATTCTGGGAGTGCCCCAGCCTCCCTCCTTGTTTGGACCTTTTAACTTTCCATGTAACTTTCCTCATGTCTCCTCTCGGCAAGGATAAATATTTTATGAAGAGCCCGAGGCTTTCCCTGGCACACGCTGTACCTCGCTGTACCCAGGAAGCCCAAGCAGCGGAAACCAAAACAGCAGAGGAAGTGGACGTACAACCCAGCAACAGACAGGTGCTTGTTTTTGAACTGGTTCACTCCACATCACCTCCTCTTGTCCTCCAAACCTCACCAATGGTCTCCCCTTCCCCCTCCTCCACCCCCCCGTCCTTTTCTCTACTTTCCACCTCAGACTCTCTTACTCCAACGCTTCTGCACTGCCACAGGTTTTGAAACACTTTACTAACTGTAGTTTCCGATCACATAATTATCTCTGACATGGAAAAAGCTGTACCCACAGTGAGTAGTAGCAGGTCATCTTTGGATCATGTTTTCCTCCCAAGAAGATCACATTTTCAACTTGTTTACAGAAACACAAGGCTCGATTTTTCTTTACTTGGTGCGACTTAAACTGCGCTTAAGTTGCGCTGGAGATCTTCTTCTGGGGGTCATGGGTTTTTTTAATAGTTCTGCAGGTGTTTGATCTACAGAAATTTATCAAAATTGTGAACAATTAATCAATGTCATTATGAACATCTAGAGGCTCCACCTTAAAAGCTGCACACATGGATTCAACATTTGTGCCAGTTTTTTAAAAAAGTCAAATAATTAAAAAAGTTCTGACATTAAGAAGAAATAACAAGAAATAATAGGGGATTCTCTCAGTCTATCCAATAGTTGTTGAGATATTTTCCTAAACATGAAATTCGTCTTGTTTGCGCCACATGCATGTCTCTCAGGCAGGTGTTCTGATGTTGTACCAACATGCTACTGTTCTCTGCAATCCTCTTTGTTAGCAGTGCACCCTCAGACTTCGGTTTTCCCCGTCCTGTCTCCTGCGCCCTGTCCTTCAGGTGTGGCTGTGATGTGACAGACAGCTGCCAGCCGTGGCCTGGTTTCACACCTTGGCTGTCCCCCCCTCTGCAGACAGCAGCCTGGGAAACCACAGGCCACCAGGCTGGCGCCAGCCTGTTCGCCTTAGAGCAGGGCAGCCGGCCCAATCAATACCTCTGCATTTCCTGTCCATTTGCTCAGGTCTCTTCATTAATAATTACTGCTTGGCGGAGCTTCAATGCGCTCGCAGGCTGGGCCAAGGGGAGAGTCTGTGTGACCTTTCCCCACCCCTGTGTTGACTTGGATCACATACACAGGCACGGGGACAGACATAATAAGGCAACATAGATGACATTACTGCTGATTCATGCCATTTCTCCCCCAGTAGACAGACTATCTGCCAAACACTATTAGAAAAATAATTTCATTTGCATCTGTGCTTATCAGCAGAGGTACATACTCGGTAGAACATGACTTCCAGACATTTTAACAACTGTTTTGGTGCTGCTCCTCTATTTGGCAAACACCCACTACATCCAGCAGCTATGATTTCAGCATCATCTGAGGAGTGCTGCAAAGCACCTCTAAAAAAAAATGAAATTTTGTTATGTGCTGCTTGGTGTATCATTGACGTTCATGGCACATTTTCCAGATGACAATAACAATTCTTCAAAGCATCTTAAATTACGTTCTGCCTGGTATGTGCCTTTGCTGATAAGCTAGGTAACAATAACCTGCCAGGTTTTAAAATGCAGCTTGGCGTGATAGTTCCTGCATGCAGGAGAGGCAGGGTATGTATCAGAGCCAAAACGATACATGACATGATGCTGAAGTAATGTGTTTTTATTTCTTTCTTTAATGATGACCATTTATGGATACAGCAGTTGGATTTCTGGTGCACACTGTCATCAGAGCAGAAAAGTTTTACCAGACACAATCCAGTACTTGGCTCAAAAAGAAGTTCATTTTTCTCAACTAGTCCTGTTACAAACAAAGACACTTCAGGCTGCACATTTAGAGGCGACAGTGTGTGTGTGTGTGTGTGTGTGTGTGTGTGTGTGTTTGTGTGTGTCCAGGTCAAAATTTGGTGATAGCGGAGGCGATGTTCTCCAAGGCGGACCGAGCCTCGGAGGAGGGGAAAGCCTGGATGGCCTCCAGAGCCTTGTTGCTATGGTAACAGCATAAGTCCATTGCTGAGCTCACGCCTTTCTCTGACTTAACTGCTGCCAAAAGCTGTCGAGGGATGAAAACACACATTAGTTTGTCACGTTTGTGTCACTCCTGTGACTATCCAGCTGTCAACACAACAAACCTTAAGCAACCGGAGAAAGTTAGCTTACTCTTAAAGTGGACTGTACAGAGGCAAAGCCATTCTTAACCACAGAAAACCTGTATGACACAATCATGTCTGTATTTGCATGGTGCCCTGGTACCATTGAAGGAAGCCTATTACATTTTACTACAAGTGAAAACATTTTGAGTATATGTTATATTACAGGAACTGGCAGGTTAACAATTAAATACCCTGAGCTTTATGTCTTTTTACATTCTAATCATTTGCTCAAGTAATTGTTGTAATTGTCTTGTTTTTAATTTCACAATAACTCTTGCTGCTTGACAATTTGAAGAAAGTCATATTACAAAGTCCAAAGCAAACCAATTCATGAAGACAAAAATCAGGAAACATCAAGTCAAGTCATCCCCACCCAGCAGCTCACACATACAGACAGATGAAGAAGCTGGGCGTCTCCATGTGTCGTACTGCTGGCGTGTTGGGACACCTTTTTGCTGAGGGCATTTTACCTCATAAATACTGGAGGTGAAAAGCCCTGTAGGCATCCCTTCTTATAAAAAACTGTAGGTGTTGAACTCTCCTATCACCCTGGCTGATTATTCAATTCTTTGGATGCTCATGAAATTAAAAATGTATCCATGCTCGACTTGTTAGTTAGCTATGCCTTTTTTTCAAAGCTATAAATTCAGAAGTCAGTTATTGTTTCATATTGCCATTCTCCCCACTAATATGTGTCCATGCTTTCCCCCTGACAGTGCAGGTGTCCCTACCCTCCTTTTTTCAGTGCAGCAGACAACCTTCAGCTAGATTATGTCGGCCAGAGGAACCGAAAAAAATACTGCGCTTTACTTGTTCTTCACATAATGTCTTTCTCTGAGGAACACCACTACAAGATCGGGGGAAAAAAGTACATTTGGCAAAGTATTTTTGAGTTATTTTTTTAATATCACACAGTTTCTTGCTTACATTTTCAAGGCATTCGAAAAGTCAGCACCCACAAAGCGTGGTGCCTGTTTGGATCTGAATTATTGATTACGAGAAGAATATTGGATGTAGTTGTCAAAGAATATTGGATGTAGTATTTCATTCTTATTTCTTTTTGTCAATGATGCCATTCAAAGTAAATTAAGGTGTTTGAAATATCATCTTGGTTACTGTGGTAAGCTTTACCCATCAGGATGTCTGGTATGGTGCTGGATAATGTATGGATATATAAAGATTTGCTGCTTGTTGTTCTTGTTTTAATTATGTATGCAGTATTTCATTCTTATTTATTTTGTATATCTTTTTCTGACCTCAAGATGATGCCATTCAAAGTAAATTAAGGTGTTTGAAATATCATCTTGGTTACTGTGGTAAGCTTTACCCATCAGGATGTCTGGTATGGTGCTGTGTGTGTAATTAATATAATTACATATATAATTAATAATATTTATGGCCATTTTTTTGAGAAGGCAGGAATCAGTAAATGATTTATTTTTAAAAGCAAATGGGTCTCCAGCTATATCATGTAAACTCATCATTAAGTCTCCTTTAGTAGTTGCTGTTGGAAACATACTTTGTTAGTTACAACATTCCTCAATTTATCATGCATTCCTGTCCTTTGTGCAGAATCAAACCAAAGTTTTAGGCCTCAGGACATGTCTTTCTTTTCCCTTCCCAAAATTTCCTCCCTCCTCCTGTCCTTCCCTCAGCTTTCCTACTCGTGTCCCCTCAGCTTTCTTTCCTTCAAACTTCTCCCTTCGTCCCCTTTTCAGCAGGTCTGCTGAAGGAGATCCGTTCACAATGCCACTGTGTCAGAGCCTTAGTGTCTCCTCCACAAATAGGACTTGGTAAGTAATCCTTTCTGCTCTGGTTTCAGACAGGACCAGATAACACCCCCAACACTAACAGACCCCTCCTAGGTAGCCTTAGTCTCTTCTTGCACCCCTACTGGTCCCCTTCTTCCCTCACACATTGACTTTGGGAAAGCTCATTTCTTAACTTTGATATAGGCTGCAGTGAAAAGACATCCTGTGTCTCTTTGACGTCTCTGTCAGAACAGAACCACTGAGGGATGGGGTTCGATTTACACTTTATTTGATTTGAGTCAGATCCTGAACCCAAATCCTATATCAGATCTATTTAAGTAGTTTGTTACTTTGATAAGATGTACTACTTTAATTTTATTCAATGTAGTACCAAAACAAAGGTTATAACTTCTAATTCTAAAATCTACTTTTCTCTAATCACATTAAAAACACATTCATTAACCCCGTCCTCAGTCATGCCTCTGCCAACCAGTCAATATACAGTTTACATACATATCTGTCCATACTCATATTCTAATCAGTTCATCCATAAGCCCAAGTGGGCGTTAGTGCCAGATGTAAAAAATTACCCTTCAGTTGTTTCTGAGATATTGCGTTGACAAGAATGGAACAGTAGGGGGGTCACACTGACCTTCGACTGCCAAAATCTAATCAGTTCATCCTCGAGTCGAACTAGATATTCGTCCCAAATTTCCTCAAGGCAGTCTTGAGATATCACGCCTACAAGAATGGGGGCATATGGGCATAACAAACCCTCATGTTGGATCCAAAATGGAACTGGCTATCTGAACCCCTCACTAATACAGTCTGAGGTTGTTTTTCACTGTTCAGACAACACTGACATACAACAGGAGAGACAATAATAAATAACAAAGTTGAAGATAATAATAAATACTAGTATATAAGATATATTCTGTAATTCTACATATTTTGCAGAAATTGTTTCATTAATATTGAGTGTATATTAAACATATTTATGAAATGTTATTCACCTAAAGTTTCTCAGATTTCTCTAAATCCCTTTTTCCCACAAAATAGCCCAAATTGACATCTATCAGTCAATTTAAACATTATTCACATAGATACAGTAAATGACTGAGGGTCATTTTCTCTTCCTGGCATTTCTCAGATTTGCTGTCACATTCAACACTGTCTTAAGGCAGGAATTATAAAATTTGTAATCATTTAAAAACACAGACAAAATAGAGTTTAGTATTTTGACAGCACAATAAGACCCCCATCATCACCTTAATACACCCCAAAGCTTTTCATATCAGTTTTGAAAGGAAAATTAACCTAAAACATAACACCAAGGTCTCAGAGGCTGCTAGAAACAATAAAAATCTCAGATTCTGTAAAGACGGATAAATAACACTGTGAACTTACCTTTGAGTAATCCAGTTGGTTTCTCGATGTTTTTGCCTTGTTGAGAACACAGAAAAGGAAATATATAAGCAGGTTTCTGATGTTGCATTAACACAATGCTTAAAACCTTTCATTCTCTCAAATGTGCTGATTTGAACTTTAATCAGCACATGTTAAACCCGTGGTAAAGTGCTCTAGGCAAAAAAAAAAGTGGACTCATTTTACAACTGATCTTGTCAAATCAAGAACTTTCTGCAGCTAAGTTGTAAAACCCCATAAAATAACTTTCTCACTGTAAAGTCTTGACAAAGAATGGAGATCAGTGAATGTCAGTGGAAAAAAAGACAAGTAGTTTAGAGGTTTAATCCACTCAAGACCTGACCTACTGACAAACGAATCTTAAAGTCATGGCAGATCCTTCCTGTACCTGCTGCAGCTGCTGATGCCATCTCTCCTGGCCGATGTTCTGACAGTGGAAAATCACAGGGGCGGCGGTCAAATTGAACGGCACCTGCTCCCCCACGCTGCTCTTCACAAACGGCTGCAGGTCAGAGTTCAGCTACAAGAAGGTGAACACATTTGTCAATCAGACAGTGTCTTCTTTGTAACTTAGAGGAACAAATTAAACCAACCCAGCAGTGAAAATGGCCGCACCTACATGTGCCTACCTACAGTCCACCCTGAGTGATCCTGGTAATGAGCAGCATGATGAACAGTAACACACAGCTGGCCTGATGAGGTGGGTTCTCTTTCAAAGACCTAATTTCTGCTTCCTCCCATGCTGAGATTCCCTGTAGCCACTGTGGCCTGCACGCAGGCATCGACAGGGAGTCGCAGCAGGAGAGGTCGCACTAATGTAGCACAGTGACTGGGATCATTACCGGTGACTTTTAGGCATGCACCAACAAGGTTCTGCTGAAAACCTCTGAACCTTGAAAATGTACGCATGTCCATCTGGTGGATTAACATTACGTGCTAATGACATTTTAACTGGGAACAATTTAACTTTCCCCTGATTCAAGATTTATGACGGAATTTTCCATCTTTAATGAGGGAATAAAAAGACTTTATAATAAAAAAGGATTTATAATAAATGGCTTCTTGAAAGGGTAACATTTCAAAAATCTGCCCAAAATAAAACAACTAAAACAAAACCAATTCATTGAAGTTCAGATGCTGCTTTAAGTAGATCAGTGGAACAAGCAGCCAATCAGCAGCCTGCCTGTGCTTTGACCTGATGAAGAATGACTATGGTGGTCAGGAGGGACAAAGGTTGGGTACGGAAAAAGACCAGACCGTATTAAAGCCCCAAAAAACTTTCAGATTTAGATTGGGATTTTGATTTTTAGACCTTGTTTGGTCTACAGTTTCTTACATATTATGTTTCCACAGAGGAAACATTCACTGTAAGTGAAAGCAAGTAAATGTGTCCCCTGATATCTTCACTGCAGAAACAAGCTGGTGAGTCATCTGTTAAGCAGCCAAGAATTTACACTGCTCCCACAAAATGTCATGATGAGAACATAAAGGGTGAAAAAATGCAAAAAAGAGAAAGATTATGACTGAAAAACACAATAAAGAATAAGCTGCGCTGCAAAATATACCAGAGGTTCAAGAAATTTACCTTAACTAAATTTGACAAAAGCATTTTCTTTTCCAGGCTTGAAGACTATTAGTATTATGGAGAAACATCCTAGGGGTGTGTGTGGGGGGCAGTGTATTGCCATGCTGCAGGTCTGCTGCAAGTAACTTGGGGTTCAGTGTCTTGTTCAAACACACAGATACTTGTACATGTGACAGGAGGAGGTGGGTATCAAGTCACCGACCCTACAATTGGTGGAGAATAACCTAATACCTACCTACTGACTCACAGTTACCCCACAAAATGTTTTTTCTTTAAGGTTAGGGTAATGTTACGATTAAGTAAAGGTTAGGGTTTCAGTTAGGATTTTGTAAGCAGTGGTTATGATTAGAGTAAGTCTCCAGTAGATGAATATGGATTTAGAGGAGTCGTCTTTCAAACAATAGGCTGGTGGTTGACTATGTTTTAGGCCAGCAGTGCAAGGCACCTCCACCATCTTCAGTAACTGTGTTTACAAGCACTCAGAACTTGGTTACTGGAAATCCAGGTATACATGCAGCAGAGGAGTAACCTGACTTATTTTTAAAGAGACTGGCTAACAGATTTTGACCTTCTACTGATAGAAAATTCTGCATCCTGACTTATGCATCCTGAAAATGTGATAATAATTTGATAATACAGAGTACAAATTTTATGAATTAAAAAAACAAACATCTGCAGGGAAAGTGACTTCTACAAGGTACTTTGTGTTAGTCTCATTTTTTTGGTAGATTGGGGATCTTGATTTAAAAATGATTTGACAATGACGATTCTTCCTTTCATTGAGCCTTTCACTGTCCTGTCTGGAGACTTCTGTTATGCACATGCGCTGTTGGAGAAAGCTGCTTACATGTAAGACCTGGTCACACATACAGTATACATGACACACAAACTGACATTCAAAGGAAGGAATCTCCCTGGGGAAAGTAGTTTTCACTAATCTTAGATTATGAAAACCAGCTTTTCCGTTTACATACACTTAAGGAACCAGCTTTCCCGAGAAAGCCGACCTCACTACTTAGGTGCATGTTTGTGATTGTGTCTCTCTCTTAATGGGTAAACGAAAGCAACACTGCACTTGATGATGCTACTGGTCAGGTAGAAAAGCACTGTAAGTGCAGACCAGTTACCTTTTAACAATATCATCAATGGGTCCATTTCTGTTATAAAAAGTTCAGATTTATTATCAATAAAAGATGTCATCTTCTACGGTTGGATGGTGTGAGTGTGGTTTTATCAGTGAACAACCCAACAACTGGCAAGAAATTGCATTTTTGTATTGTAACTGTTGCTTAACTCTGGTGTACATTTTATAACGCAGCCTACTGGTTTGGTCGTTGACACTTATTGATTGTTTAAAGACCAACTTTACTGGGACTTTGAATTTTGAGGGTGGGTCACCCAGATTTACCTTGTGGCCTAGTGACAGGTGCTTGCCGTACTTGTAGGCCAGTCTTTGGGATTCCACGTCATGTTTGGCGAGGGCCAATGCAGCCTGAGAGCTCTTGGCTAACAGGGCCCCATGGGTCAGGAAAGCGTGCTCTTCCCACGCTGCCACGTCAACACCATCAGTGAGACTGTTCTCCTGCAGAGCAAACAGAGTCAGAGACACCACAGGCCTGAGCTCTCACTGCTTTGACTGTGCTGCTTTAAGGTTCCCACAGAGCACCTCATTCCTCCTCAGTCAAAACAAGAATCCCCTCCTTTCTCTGTAATATATTTTATTTTTCTCTATGTAACTGAATTGCAATGAATAACAATGCATTTACAGGAACATCATATTTACCCACAAGTTCTACAAAAATGCAGTTATTTAGAGCAGAAACAAAGTAAGAGAAACACTCCTGTACAACACTAAAAACAACACAGGTTTAACAGACCATGTCCCGTCTGTGTCGTTGCAATTCTTTATTTGATTGTGAAAGACTTGATAACAAAAAAGAAGCTTCCAATAGAAAGTTACAAATCTTTTCTTGTACTATTATATAAAGTTTTTACCAAATATATTTAGATTTTTCCAACAATTCTCGACATTCAAAATCATTCACCCTCTCTGTGAATGGTTTCGTTTACGCTTGATGATGTGTAGAGGTAGAGTCTTCCTTCTGTGGCTAGTGTCTGTATAGTATAATTGGTGTATAGACTGCATGTCTACTGCCATGCGTTGAATGGATGTATGACAAATAAATTGGATGATTTACCTCAGTGTTGCTGGAGCTTTCATAGTAGATCCCTTGCACTAAATCCCCAATGGCACTTGAGATTAGTTCAACAACCTGACAAATACAGAAAAAGAGAAACAAAACACACACATGCATCAGATAATTGGTCTAAAAGGTCACAACCTCAGATTTCCCCACAACATTTTCAGTTATCTGTTGAGAGAAAAAGATAATGTGATCAACAATGCATTAAAAGTGCGTTATGTTTATGAGGTCCAACCCCAGCAGGTAGTTCTGGCTAAAAATTCTATTTTGAGTCACTGTTTGGATATTGGTTTGATCTACAATATAGTGAATATGTCAGTAATTCATTGGTCCTGATAAAGTGTCCCTTGGTTGTAGCACTGAACTACTAACCTGCTCCCTCATTACAAATCACTCTGGTTAACAGCATCGATTAAGCTCCTAAAATGTAGATGTAAATGAGGTCAATCAAAACCAGCGTGCTACTCAGTTCATTTGTAATTAAAAAAAAAAAAAAAAAAATTCCCCTGATTGAAGAGCGGGCAAACTGAACAGCTGGTTTGGTGAATAAATCTGAGGTGAATCGAGGGTTGAAAATCATGCAAACTGCTGCTAACTTGGCTTCTCATTATAAGGCCATAGGGGAGCTCCTCTTAATTTCATGATGCAGATCCAGGCTTGCCTTCATTCATTAAACCTTGTCTTTATGGAGAAGTATAGTGGAAAGAGCCTGATCGGGTGTCTGTCCAGTGTGAGGGGCTGAAATGAAGCTAAAACGCAGATGGTGAGATGAAATGAGGAGGCATCCAGAGAGCAGAGGGGTTAACAAGGTTGTGGAGTGATGGTCTGGCTTTGATTTTCATTCTCTGGGATAAATTTAAAGATTTATTTCACTTTGGACTTTGGACACTAGTAAATTAATATGCTGATTGCAAACTATAAAGGTTTCCGTAAAAGGTGAACAACAGGTCACTATTGTGCCGAAGTTGAGTGAAAGGTTTGCTTCCCTTAATCTGAATTAGCAAAAAGGTTTTTCTCTTCTTCAACATAGTAGTTGGGGTAGTACTAGTATTGTTTGTTCAAAAAGTGTAGAAAACCAGAGATAACCAGGGGTGAAAAAAGTCGAATTCTCAACAGAGTCTGGAACAACAGCTTTCAAAAGACCTTAAACTAAAACTGGTAAAAACTTTAAAAAGCTGGGGAGGGATAAACCCGCCCGTACCAACTGTAAAAACCATATTCCAGAAATGGGAGTAATGGAGTTACACTAACACTCGAAGCTACGACCTGACAAAGTCCTTAGTGGCAACTGGAATAAAAGTTCACGTTTCAAGCCAAGTCAAGACTAATCTGCACAAGTGTGGATTGTTTGGGAGGAAACCACAGCTTACTTCTAGACGTAAGCCAGCAGGCTTGGAGTTTAGAAAAGAGCAAACCAGATGAGTTTTGGAACAAATTGTGTGCTTTGATGAGTCTAAAGTTAATGTATGTGTGTGTGGGGAGAAATAAAATGACTATGAGGAGGGAAACAGGATTCCCACAGTAAAAACTGGTGGAGCCTCGCTGATGTGTGTCTGTGGAGTATGTTGGCTGAAAAAAAATGCACATACGTTCAAAAACTTTCTACTGTGACTAACATAATATAAATAGTTACATAATGTTTGGTGGAAGCCTGAGTTTTGTCTGTTTAAGACTGCAGTTGCCCATTTCCTCTTACAGGGGGCATGCGTGACTACAGTTCAGCTTACAGCGACACTGCCGGCCTCTTATCAGCCACCGGATGAGAGGCTGCATCTTTTCAAATCATTATATAAATGCTGATTTTATTGAAGGAGTTAAACTCCTAAGCCGATCTCTCCGTCCTTCACACGCAGTCGTTAACAGCGTAGGGAAGGGAGCCGAGGCCACGCCTGTACAGTTCAGATGAATGAGGTTAAATTTAGAGCTCCTTCAGCTCATCCCAGACATCCTTGGTTCATCAGAAACGTCTGGTGACGCTGGCTGCTCCGTCAGCCTCGCAGTGCCCTTTGGGTAACTGTATCCACCAGGGGAAAATATTGAGGAAACCCGAGCTTTGCCCACAGACCTGGAAGGACAATGTGCCTACAGTATTACCAGATGTGGTGTCTCTGCTTGGCCTGCCTTGGGAAGTGGGGGCCAGTGGGGGTCTTTTTTTGGAAAGTATCAGATAAGCTCTCCCTATGCCTCCTCCTTACTCCATTCCCAAATCCAGCCAGATCGTGTTTTGCCGACAGGTCTGCGAAGAGGGAGAAACCGGAGCTCTAAGACGAGATTACTTTACAGTTTATACAAGTAGTGGCATAGGTTTCCTCTCAAGGCCACGACACATAATATCCATCGCTCTTACTGCCTTAAAAGAAAAAAAAAGGCTGGTTTATGAGAAAAACTTCGAAAGCTGCATGCTCATCTGTCACCCTCCGTATTAAAAAGCAGTACAGTGACCACACACAGGCTGGGAAAGAGAAACGGCAGTCAGGGTGTAAAATCAAAGTGCACGCAGTTTAACACAGTTTGAAACGGCTATAAATATTGGACAATTAGCAGCTTTTCAGGATTGCATAATTGCATTTGCCCAGGGATAATTATAAGTATGCAACTGCAAAAATTGCTGTTGCACTGCTTTTTATTTATTTAAAGAAGCTGAACCAGGTTTTTAAGGAGACATCCTGAGAACGTAGAAGGGAAAGTGGAGTAGGGACTGAAAAAAGTAGACATCTAGGTGGCGTGGAGTCTCTAATTAAAGATGTTATACATTTGAGATTATGGGAAATATGGCAGCCAGTGTTTCTGGAGCTTCAATCTACAGTGTGCAACTTCAGCTAGTGCTCTCTTCTCTTCCCAGCTCTGAAACGGCGTTACTTTGCTCATTAGACTCCACCACGCTCTGCACGGTCACCGTTATCAAATGACAATAAAAAAGAATGATAATACACTCACTAATCAAGCAGAAATCATTGCTCTTCTCTGTTTAGTCGGAAGGGAGAGCTTTGCTCGAGACGCGTTTAGAAGCAAATATCTCTCCACTGCTGCCAGTGTTGTTCAATGAATCTTTGTCACAGGAGGCTCCCACCACACCTCTTCACACTAAGAGAATTGTTGGAGCATATTTCTATTACAATTATACATGAATAATGCAGCACACTGTAACTTTAGGCAGAGGCCAGCGTGGTCCAGTCTTCCCATGCTGACAGACTGACAGATTGGATAGCATTTAAAAACTTTTTTACGGTTTCAGTTTTTTATAAAGTTATTGCTCCAATCGTAGAAATTAAGGGCTATGATTTTTGGGACTTGATTGACAGGAGACGGAAGAGAGCCTGCTGTTTCCTCCAGTTTCTGTGGGACTTATGGAGCTGCTGTTTATATAATAAACTTAAATTAATTTTTTTCAGACAGACTGCTGTATTGTGGCTGTGGTTAAAAAGCTAGACTCTACACTTAAAGAGTGAATGTAATGCAGTATTAAAAGTTAAAAGTTATTTCAGTTGAATATCTGTCCTTTTAGCCATTTAACCAACATTATCATTAGGTCAGTATGTGCGCAATGCTTCGCCCACTGAAGTGGTTTATGCCATTTTTATTATGTTATGTGATGCTGACATGTGGTTATAACAAAGTCAGAGTCTTAACAAGTAGCTGAACATACTTAGCAGCGTGTTACATAACATTTCCACGTTCTGCAGGTACAAGTTTGTGTTTCCAATAAGGTCGTTTTCAATCCAAGGTAATGGGGTAAAGGCCGCACCCCACACTCCTTACGTGAAAGGGCAATTAAAACACTGTTCTAAACCCTTAACTCATATGTTGCAGCAGCTGTGTTTAAAGTTTAGAGACATTATTTAATATGATTACATGTCTCACGTTTGACCGTCATCTGAGAGGCCACATCCACTTTTATTTATGACCACGTTTTTTGTGAATCCATCAACAGATTTTCCCTTCAGTTTCAGGGAAACCGACCAGCAGAAGGTCGCAGTCTTTTATTAAGTTATTGGTCCATTCATAAGAATTAGTGGGTTTGACTTTGGGCTTTGATTTAGGTCTGGCAATAACCATAGAAATAGCAAATTAAAACATTTAAACAAAGTATTATCTATCAATAAAATATCTTCTTTTTCAACCATGTTACACAATAGTCATGCACAAAGTGAGTTTACACAATTGTTATTGAATAGTGAATAAACAGAAAAGAACTTTACACCTTTCTGAAGGGAAAGGGAACCAAGTCTCCTCGTTAATGTCAAGTGTTTGCAAGATTTGGAACATTCCAAGAGTAGAGAACATTCATCTTAATTTCTTTTACCAAAACTGTAGACAATTGGCAGTTTTAGACTTGTTAAAAGTCCGTATGAACTCACATTTGAGTGACGGGATTGTGATAAATCTATGGTCAAAAACAAAACAAAACCATCCTTTAATTGCAGCTAAGCCTGATGGAAGACTCATCGGAGCTGTCAACAACACTGTCCTTCCTTACTGCTCATGCCAGTGAATATGAGCATCAGTGCAGGTGCTGCTTTGCCCCGGGTCCGTTTTGTTTCGCTAACATTTTCAAACATGAGTAACTGCTGGCTATCAGATGTCCTCCTCTCCTTATTACCCTTAAAAACTGCCACTATGGGGCTGTTTCCTGTTCTTGCTTCAGATTACATTCACTCCTATTAAACAGCTTTGCAGATTTGTTTGAAAAAAAAAAAACATTAATTGTTTAAAGCAGGTGCTACCTATGTTTGAATGGCATTATTCTCACCTTGAAACCGGAGCAGATAAACCTGATTAAATTGAGGCCAACTTGCTTAGTGAGGAAATGTGCTTTGTGTTATTAAATCATCATTAGTTCGAGTCATCAACGGACCTGCCGTCATTTCATCCTCAGTGTTTATCCTCGTCTTCCAGGGGAACAACAGTGTCATATCTATTCCTGTAATCTATAGCTACAGTTACAGTTATCTTTCAGTGTACAGTTGCAGTTGATGAGTCCTAATGAAAGCCAATTAGCACAGTAAAAGAAATCTCACAGAATTTGCTTTAATGTCTAAAAGGGAAGCTGGTTCCTTATAACTCCTGCTATGTTTCCTACACAGAAAGCACCATGGATACTGCTTGCATCATATTTTTGAGGGGGGACGTCTCCTGGCTACCGGGTAAAACCTAGTGTGTGTGCACTGAATAAGATGGAAAGACGATAAGGGCTGGTCCAGCTGACGGCACAAGGGGTGGGGGGTTGGTTATTTTGATCCTCTCAGGCAACCGCATTCTGACAGAGCAACGTGGTGACAGTATCTGTCAGCGAGGGGTTACCAGGGTACGTAGTAGATATGATCTGTGGTGCACTTACAAGACCACCACCACACACATGCAAAACTGAAAACTCAATCAGGAGCATTCCCATGGTGCACACGTGCATGGTGTATCCTGACCACATTATACAAAAACAGACAAAAGTAAAAATGAAATGTAGGAACCTGATAAAAGGAACTTGTCTGAATAATTATTTGGGAATAATTGATCTGACACAGAATGAATGACGTGTTTTAAAAAAACGGAAAGAAACTAAAGAAGAACACACACAATTAAAAGTGTCACCTACATAAATTGCAGCTAACACAATACGAGACCCAAAGAATATCTCACAGTAACAAGTACACCACTGGCTCCCTGAGCTGTCAGCACAGGTTGCGATCAACAGTGAGTTTGGCCCCAGAGAGCAAAAAAAAAAATTAGACCTTATTATACTGTGTCATTATTATAGAGTAAAATTACAAATGCTGGTCATGTCACTTCAGCAGAGGTACAGTATCTGCACCGCTCTCTCCTGACACTTTGCTTTCAATGTCTTCCCCCAACTTAGTTATTTTGCTTGCCTTGCACCTCACTTGAATAAAAGCATCTGCCAAATGCCTAAATGTAAACGTAAAATCGACCCAAACTCTGAAGTGATGTAGTCACCCTGTCCTTATCACTGACAGTTGGCACGTTTTGCTGATTCAAGAGGTGTCATTTGTTTATGTGACCCGCAACAACTTGTACGGCTCCATCAATCTCATCCACACCTGTTGCTATTTTACTGTCACCATCTGCCCCAAACGTAGCCAGTGAGTTAGCCACATATTTCGATAGCTGAAGAAGAACCACAACTTGCAGGAAACAAACACTGCAGTTGTGTCCATATGTTGTTTCCAGGGAGCGCTAAAAAGTGTTAGACAGAGCTGGGACATACTTGTTTTTGCTTCAGTGGTTCATGAAGTTGACTGATGTTGGAAAATCAACTGATATGTACATTTTTTAAATTTGTTTCTACTTTCAAATGTGTATTTGTGCATTTTCTTTGTTGCCCAGCAGAAACCCTTCCTATTCAATTTCCTATTTGTATATTAATGTGCATTTATGATGAGAATATTGTTATTATAGTTATACTGTTGTGTTTTATTTATATTCTGTATTTTTAATTTTAAATGTTGCACCTGTTTGATCAAATTATTTTTTTCATTTGCTTGTTTTAACTGGGCTAACAGAAACACTATGGAAATAACCATACAAAGGCATAAAACTAGACCTATTTGAACTTTTTAAAATATCATGTATTTGGAATTCAAGGGTCCGTAAAAGTTAACCTTGTTAATCATCTCACAAACTGTCAGATTTAACTTGTGGCCCACCTTTGAAGTTCTGAACCCCAGGAATCAGCCAGCTACACTAAAACTGAAAAGGCATCTTGCATACTCTGCACCAATAATTCCAATAAACTTAATAATACTGCATAAAAGATGAACTGCAATTTTGAATGTCATAAAAGCAAGATTCATGATATTCTATGATCAGGGGAAACTGTAACAAAAAACCACTGCACATGTGAGAAGTTGACTTGGGATGTGGTGTGAGTGCGAGAAAAGATGTAGAGATGAAGACCATTTGTGATATGTGAGGCTTTGAGGACTGCTGGCAGCTCATTTTAACACAACACTCTTTCTCATTAATATCACTGATGGATTCATGAATGTCAGACAGGGTACCTTAGTGTTATTTAGCTGGGCCAGTCCGGTACAAGCATTTGCTAAGAGGAAGTCCCCGCTCAGGACGGCCATCTTATTCCCAAACTGCATGTCCTTTAGCGGGCCGTCTGAAACCGTCCATTCTTTCAGGTTGACTATCCCACGATGCACCAGGAACGCAGTGTGGATCAGCTCTGTAATTTCTGCCAAGTTCCTCTGGCTATGAAACAGAAAATAAAGGGATACATTTATCAAAATCACAGCTTTTTTGTCAACAGCTTTTAAGAGAGGCGTTCCAGAGGCTTGACAGCTAGAGAGCTTTTTGACAGAAACCTTTTCATTGTCTTTATGCTGGTGTAATATGTGGTTTTGGCAAGTTTGAAAACTCATTCAAGACATCACATACAGGTGTGGTGACCACAAAGGAATCAATCAAAAGAAAGGTTTTATGTTTTTATTTATTCCATCGGACAAAAGGAAGAAAACATCTATTTAGTCAATGGTATTGCAACATTCCCCCATGAGTATTCTTTTAATATGACTAAAATACACAACAGTGCGTGGATCACTGCAGTCTTTCACACTAAAACATTTACTGACTGGACAACTTAAAAAAAGAAATTACTGTGCATTTAAAATATAACTACAATTTGTCTTAAAACCCTTCCAAGTCAAAATCAGTGTTCTCCGGGGCAGACACTAGCAGATATGTCAGACATCTTGTGGCTGTGTGTCAGGGTTGTGTTAAAAAAAGAAATTAAACTTATCATTAGCAAATAACAGCCATTCTTGATTATGAGAGAAAAGACATAAAAGTGGTCTTTGAATAGAGCCTTTCAGAGCAGCCTTAGGGAGGATATAATCAAATGTTGATTCAGTCATTGGTGGGGGATAATTAGGCCCCTCTCCATATGGAAGGAGCTCGCCACGCTGCGACAGGAGGGATCCATCCAGACAGGGTTGGGTGCGCTGATAGCCACTTACGACCTTCTTTCAGCCGCTGTGAGAACCTGATGAGCCAGTCGTCTGCCTTGTGCTCCAACCCCTTCCTGCACAAATTCACACATTCACACACATACTCGTGTCTTGTAGCCAGGTAATTGCCATGTTCACTGTTGGCGTGGAAAAGATGTGATTAAAATTCAATAATGTCATCTATTTCGGCTCTCAATCACACCCATTGTCTGGTTGGTTTCTCTGCTCGGTGACGCAGAGCAACAACACGCTCGCCACGAATGAGAGTTAATAAGTTCAGCGTTTAAATAAGAGGAAATTAACAGATTGACAGTCGCGTGTTCTTAAGGTGCCTCGGACTGATGGCTCCACTCGACAGGTTTCAAGAAGAGAACTCATTTTGCAACAAGAAGAACCTGACAAAGATCTGTGGCTGATTTCAGGTCATGAAAATATCATTTTCAAGTTTATTCCAGCTCCAAGGTCAAGCCTTACAATGACCATTAGGTCACTAACAACAGCAAGAACCACAAAGTTGTCATAAGCATCTTCTCATGCTTCATCCTCTGTCGTAGGGTTTCATAACCTAAAATACAAATTGAGTGTCCGTATTTCTCCAATGACCAGTACTCAGTATTGTCATAGTATATTCCTTATTTCAGCATTTGAGTGAAAAAAGATATACAATCCTCAATCATGTTATATGTACATTTTATAGATTATAGTTTGATGCTATTTTTAGATTAAATCAATTTGCATTATCAGCAAAATACTTATTTACTAAATTGAATTTATATTTATGCAAATATTGAGCAGACCGACACATATGACTGTTTAAACATACAGGTGGAGCCTAGTGTAAAACCGATACATACTGCAGATTATGGCCTTAAATCTAAGATATTTAGCTATGATTTAATGAAGTTCCTTCACTGGCCAAAGCCAATGAATATCTACTTCTTTTTTATGATTTTACAGTAGGACTGTGCATGATGGATTACTTCCTTTATAGCACATACACTGTGCTACAGTGCACTTTGTGAAAAAAACACACACTATGCCAGTACAAAGTTCTGTTCAAAGACATTTTTAGTGTCCTATTATAGTCAACATGTGTAAGGACACACCCAGGTATGAATTACCTAATATGAAAAACACCCAACCACAACCACACAACCACTTTTAATTAATTCATAATTGAATAATTTTGAACTACAGCACAAAGCACCATCCTCCATCGACCCAGATTAGCTGAACCCCAGTGTAAGCACATCCCAAAGCTGTGCCTCCAATCTAGCTGTCCTGATGAGTAGCAATGGAGCTTGGGGAGGAAAAAAGGGGGACAAGGGGGCTGGTGTATAAATAGCTTTGGTACCCAGTTGCATAGCAACCGATGCCATCTTGCCGAGGTGTAACGCCCCTCACCACGCCCCTTGTCCTGACTGTTCTGTTCCATTTTCCTCCCTCTGCAGTCTCACCATCAAATACAGGCTTACAAATCTGAGCGTGTCCCTGTGTGTGATTTGAAGAAGTGGCCTCAGACAGAAGGCATGGCTTTCTTTTGTCAGAAGAAATTAAGGTATTGTGGATATAAGTTGGACTATGAGTATATCTGTGCATCTATCTGTCCATCTATCCATCCATCCATCATTTTGGTGCTTTGGTGAATCATCAGTGTCAGGCAGCAGAGTGGGAAATGTTTAACAAATGCTGCCTGTCAGGAGGGAGGAGACCTTCCCCCGGAGGTTTCAATCACCCCAAACCTGCCCCACCCTTACTCCCTCCATCCTTCCATCTCACCATCAGCAGAGGTGCTAATGAGCCCAGGAGAGGTGGGGGGAGTGCCGGGGGGAGACAGAGAGGGAGCAAGATAGTGCAAATGAGGTGATCAAGTCATGCTGTGTGTGTGTGCATTAGGACCATCCATCAAATATGAGTGAGAGAATGCTGCATGTGGCAGTCAGTGATCTACTGTCACAATGGTGTGAGTGCCAGGTTGTGACACAATGTGAGTGTGTACTAACTCATCCTGTTGCGAGACATAACCCATCGACACTGTTCGGCCTTGCAGCCTGAGCAGGATCCGACTAAAGCGCTTCCATGGTGCCTGGTTTATTCCAATTAATTCTAATATTAGGATGTTTCTGTGCAGACACAGCTCCGCTGCACACACATGCCTTGTGCCAGCTAGCAGCAAGAAAGAAGTCTTTCAGGCACCCAGCACACAGCCATGCCAAACACAGCAGTCACTTCTGGAAACCGCTTGGCACACACCCATGTCCTGGTTCTGAGCTGCTGTTAGTCTGTGTGCGAGAAAAAGCCAGAGAGGACCTCAGGGTGCTACCTGAAGCATTTTCACAGCAGCCCATTAATATTACTTAAAAAAAAAAAAAAAAAAAAACAATGAGTACATGGTAAAAAATCTGTTGCAGAAATTTCATTTTCCCTTTCCCACCCCCCCATTTATCCCACACACAGAATGTGTTGAAGAAATAAATGAACAGTTAAGTAACTATCTAACTATCTAAAATCATAAGCTTTCTAATTAAACTAGAATTTTACTAAAGTGGTAAGATAAGTAAAGATGGGTGCGTGATAACAAACTGTTGGGTCGCACTTTTGTGCATTTTCCATCTTGGTGCGTTTTGTTTGTGCTGGTATGAACTGAGCAATCACACCAGAACTGCAACAAAATCCTATATTCAATGTGGTCCAATCCCAGGCCCAGATAAACTCTAGAGCGTGATCCAGTCCAAATCAGCTATTTGACAGCACATGTTTAGAAAATGTTATTGAGCGCATTATTTTGTATGCTCACCCATAGGAATATTCACCATTATTTAACAGGATCTGCATTCAAGACAATTCCTGTTCCAGAACAAACAAACTACAGTTCTGAAAGAGCCTTTGAGGCCCAGAAAATGATCTTGGAACAATTAGTCATAAAGTTTTGCAAAGTATAAGAGCTCCACAGTAACAATAGTGTGAAGAGAAAAAGGGCCAAGGCCCTATCAGAGCTGAAGCAGACCAGAAAGAGATCTGATTCCTCTTTTAGCCTTTTCATTTTCAAATGTTTACTTTGTTTGCTCAGGAACTGGTGGACGAGTTTCCTATTGCAAAATGCCTTTTGAGACGTCATGAAAGAATTGTCCTATCCATGTATTGTTTAAACGGATCTGGGGCAGGTGAATATTTCCGTGGTATTTTTCTCCAACAACTGCACAGTTGGCTTTTGGTTATAACAGGTAATTATCCGAGCAATTCATCAAGCAAGTAAGTTTATTAGAGATCTCAACAGTTGACCAGCTACGATAAAAGGAAATGCTGGTTAGGAGTATGCGAGGCATAGCTTGTGAAAAAATATGTCCACCAGATACTTTGTAATGAAGAAACATGTCATCAATTAGTTTTTGGACATTTACTGTAAGCACTGACTAACAAGCTTATCCAGGCTGCTGGCTGACATGCAGAAAATATTCATTTTTGGTTTCAGCATCTGACTGGTAAATGAGAACAATATGAATAATTTAGAAAATGACTGAAGTTATGAAACTATGAAGGGGACCGAGTTTGGTTAGTTTAAAAAGAACTATGTGAAAACGTGGTAACTTCGCACACAAATCATTGCAAATCATGACTTTGCTAACTGTGTGTGTATCATGAATGATTTCTTCATCATAAAACGAAACCGTTCAAGTCCTTTTACTGCTGAGATTCAAAGACTTCTTTTTATAATATAGTGCTCAGTTTTAAACTGAATTCTTCTGTCAGGTTTTTACACAATAAATGTATATTGTTTGTATTGCTTTATGTTTATTTATTTTTGTCACTACATCACTTTGTTTGCATTTGTTAATTTTTATCTTTTGACTAAAAAGTAGAGTTCATCTTCTGAGGACCACACATACTTACTAAAAAGTAAAATGCGACCTACGAGTGAAGCCCTATTTAGGAGATCACCAAAGTTTTTAGTTCTCTGTGGACCATGAACAAAAAAATGTATACAAAAATAAAAATTCACATTAGTTGTTATATCTCTCCTTATCTTCACAAATACGTTTGGCACTGCAGGGCAGTCACATAGGCAGCTTCTAAAGGGACTTTCTGAAAATGTTTTCCAGTTAACTACATTCTAAATATAACTAAATTGAACTAAATCCCAATCATGTAACTATGACTGTATTGCACCCGTACTCCATCATATTTGCAAGATGATGTAGTGCTTCATTTACAGGAATTGATATGGACAATAACCACAGAGGACAAGATAGAATTACCTGACACGAGGATTTTATTTCACTATTTATCCTTCAGCAGCCATGTAACAGGGACAAAAGTGGCATCGCCTTTCCTGGTCTGCTTGCCATGCACATTTATGGCTCTACAATGCAATTTTACACATGCTTACTGCCCTCTGTTTTCTCCAAAGCAAGGAAAATACAGTTGCGGCTAGAAGTGTTGGAATTCTCAATGAAACACTCTCTTTCTAAAAATTATTGAAATTAAAATCTATATGTCCTGCAAAGCTTTATGACTTTGGGTTCTCATTGTATAAAAGAAAGAAAGAAGCTGTGAAAAGGACTGAATTCTTATTCTACAAAGATCTTCTAAAAACGCCTGAACAAAATTACAAGATAAATAAGTGGATTGTAGTGACATTTCAAGCACACTATTGTCTTCAATCTTATAATCAATCATTCAGCCTTTTAAAATGGAGAAAAGTCCTCATTGTGCCGTTTGGTATCATTGTGTGCACCACACTGAACAAAGAGAAGATAAAGAAAGAGAAGAGTTGTCTGAAAAAATTATGAAGAAAATAACTGCTAAGCATGATCAAGGTAAAGACTACAAGACCATCTTCAAGCAGCTTGGTGTTCTTGCAGCCACACTTGCAAAAATCATGAGGAAGTTATAGGTCAATGGGACTGTAACCAAACTCTCAGGAAGCCGCAGCAAGGGAACAACTGAGCCCAGACTGAACAGAAGGAATGAAAGAAAACGAAGGAAAACCTAAAAACAGACAAAAGCTGTATTACCAGATAGATATGAGAAAGAGATACTGAATGGAGTTGTCACATTGCATCTGGAGAATGTTTTTAAGATAGATTAAATGAATTGGGAGCTGGAAAAAGGTTATGTTAGAGAAGAATAGAGCAGAGTGCTTCAAACTACAACTATAGAAGCATCACTACACACGCTGTGATTTTGGACTGTCCTAGATGATGGATCAACAAATGTGATGATATCTTTGGTCATGGCATGTGAACGGGTTTTTTTAATTTGCATTGTGAGAAAGATTCAAAGACAGATGGTATGACAGTTCTGTGACCAAAGACAACATGATGCATATTCTGAAAATCAAGGACCAATTGCCCTAAATCTACACGAATAACCAACCATTCGAAATGCAGCATTAAATGATGCCCTGATTATCATCACATACTTAATGTGTTCCCGTACAGTACATACATCTGATGTTGTTTGCAGTTTTATACCTGTAAATAAATTAAGACCTACAAAAAAAGCTAGTTTGCAGGGATTGGTTAAAAAAAGTGTTCTACAAAATATTATAATAATATTACTTCTAGATTGGACTACTGTAATTCCCTGCTTTCAGGATCATATTTCACCTTCATTAGCTTACCATTAAATGTAAAATAGAAGTAAAAACCCTTCTTCTTACCTATAAAGCTCTAAACGATCAAGGTCCATCATACCTAAAAGATCTCCTAGTACCATATGATCCTAATAGACCACTTCGGTCTGAGAATGCGGCCTACTTGTGGTTCCCAGAATGGGAGGCAGAGCATTTAGCTATCAAGCTCCTCTCCTGTGGAGCCAGCTCCCAGTCCAGATTCGGGAAGCAGACACCCTCTCTACTTTGAAGACTAGACACCAAACCGTCCTCTTTGATAAACCTTATAGTTAGTTCTAGTCCTGCTGCCATAGGCTTATACTGCTGTTGCTATAGGCTTAGACTGCTGGGGGACCAACCCCTGATGCACTGAGACACTTTCCTCTTCTCAGCCCACCACTGACATTAACTCTGTGTCTTCTCTCTCCCGTAGTTGTGCTTCTCCCTCTCTGTATGCCTGTCTCTGTCCCTGTCTTCAGGTGTCCCCGCCTTACTCTCTTCACTTTCCACTCACCCCAACCGGTCAAGGCAGATGGCCGCCCACCCTGAGCCTGGTTCTGCTGGAGGTTTCTTCCGTTAAAGGGAGTTTTTCCTCTCCACTGTTGCCTATGGCTGCTCAAGGGGATTTGTTGGGGTTTCTCTAAATGTCTGTATAGTCTTGACTTTGTTGTGAATTTTGCTATATAAATAAAGTTGAACTGAAATAATACAAGAGTTACAATATTTTTTGACAATGTTTTATTCATTTGATGTATGAACTAAAATGATGGTGAAATCATGCCCTGGGAACCCCCAGGTTCCCAAAGCTATAAAATATTGCCAGAGATTTGGATGTCTGGACCACATTGCTGAAGCTGTTGCCACCATAAAGCAACACCAGATAAGGGTTAGAAAATGGATGGATGGTAGGCCCTCATTTCCAGTACACTCTACTCAATAAAATAATCATAAAAATAATTATATCAGTTGGTCTAAACCCCCCACCAGGGTTTGTCATCTCAGCTGATTTACCTGGGGTAGATGCCACTGACCATGTCCTGAGCCAGGAGATCAGAGGCTCTGTGGCTCGGCCCCGCAGCTTTAGACAAGAGCAGGACAACCAGTCCCCTCATCTGAAGGTTGTTTTTGCTGTCGTAGACAAAGCCCCTGTGAGAGAACACCAGTGGAAGATTAATATACACATACACATTTCATCAAATGCTTGTCAAAAGCTGGTCCAAAAAGAATTGGACAGTTAAATTAGGCAGAAAATTGCTAAACCTACAAGCCAGAAGTACAATAATGACACAAAGAACACAGGCAATTAAGCTAAATGCTAAGTTTATCAAAAATATCACCATTCACGCAAAGAGTTCGGCACATTTATAAAAAGATGCAACAGGTAGCATTTATGTTTCCAAAATCATTTCTCACAGCCCTCTGCCCTGTATTTTGAAGAGCCTGTTTACAGTTACACCTGCTTCCCTGCCACACTTCACTCAGCTTAAATGAGCATCGTCTTTTAGCCAGTAACAGCATGAAAATAGAAATGAAAATAGTATGCATAGTGGATATAATAAAGTTTGTATAGTGGTATGGAAATAATGTTGTGTAGCATACTACTTACAAAATAAGACTCTTTTTCCCTTGCGCTGTACAGCAATGACACTGATTTCAAGCAAAATGTGAGCAGTATAAAAGAAATTGTGGCAGAGGTTTGACAAACCAAAACACTGAGCTGAACGACAATAAACCGCTCTACTGAGCTGAGGAGAGCTGAGAAGTTGGGTGACAATCATTAAAAATTATCCCTTTTTAAATCAGTTCTGTTGAGCATTTATAAATATGAAAATATCTATTATCTACACTTTAAAATCGGTTCTTCTGTTTCTATTAGGCTAAAAAGTAAAATCCAGACAAAGGAAAAACATGTTCACATTCTGTGAGCGACATGGGGGTCTATGTGCTTTAGTGTAGCAGAAGTGCTACCTGGTATTGTCTAAACTGTTCACATCAAGGCAATTTCTTACAGACTAATCCTGTTGGATGAAGCTCCAGACCAATAATGACCTCATAATTTATTGTGCATGATAAAAATGTGGGTTGTGTGTGTGGGTGAGTTGGTGAGTTGCCAACAACCTTCTGACACATTTACAGAAACACACATAAAGACACACTCAGTACTGTGGTAACGGCCTGCATGGTGGGCAGATTAAATATCTTTTTACCCTCTCTGGGGAGCGGTTAGACAGAGCACCTCTAATCCTGTCCCTATGGGAGCCCCTTGTGCCATGAATCACACTCTCGTTAGGGGCTCCAAGACAGACAAGCGGCCACGCCCCCTGCTCCGCTCGATGCCCAGACACCAGCCCTCACCACCAACACTCAAGATACCCCCCCCGACACCTCTGCCTCCACCCTCTTTGACCCACCCCTGCAGCACAGGGGGAGGTGGAGGAACCCAAGACAGAGAGTGGATGTGAGAGATAGAGCGTGAAGGGAGGGAGGGGATGGAGAGCGATGGAGGGAATAGAGGCCAGGCAGAAATGTGAAAAAAGATGACAGAAGAAATACATGAATGATTCACGGAAATATTCTGGTTGTGAAGGGAAAAAACATACAAGTGTCCTTAACCTTTCTTTTTCTCCTAAATCTATCATTTAAACACCTTGCACAACATTTCTGAAAATAAACATCAAGACTGACATTATGTAGGACTGTCTTTTATCAAAAGCTCATGAGATTTAATTATGATCACTTGATATCTTTACTCAATTGGAAAATAGTGACTGGCTTGGTGCACTGAGGAGGGAGCAGCATGGCCCACTGAACAGAAAGCAGCCAGAGAGCAAAAACTCTAAAGCTGCACGGCTCATGGGGAGTCCGGGTAAGCCAGTGGCCTGAGGGTGGCAGATGATTAATATTTATGTCACTATCCACACAGGCATACATCAATCAATCACAACCGCCCTCCTGGAAAAGGGTGGGGCAAGAATGATGTGGCGGATGAGAGATGGTGGGCCTACAGAAAAGGAGAGAGGGAGCAGAGAGAGAGAGAAATGGGATGCTGTCATTTTAAAGGGTTGTGAACAGGTCACCACGCCTCCTGCTCAGCAATGGCAGCGCAGGAATTCAGGAACTTTAGCCACTGCACGCAAGGGCTGGAAATAATCCCTGCAAATGTATGACCTCACATGTGTGGTGTCATATTGATCCTCTGTCTGCATTTTTTTCTAAGTCATGAATGAATGAATGTGGCTTAAAGTACCTGTCTCTATCTGGACAGCAGATACCTTTATAGATTGTGATCATAATATGTTTAAAACATCGATCAAAGGGAGTTTTTTCAACATCAATTTCCAAGGTTTGATTTTCAGGTGGGTGGTTAGCACTGTCCCCTCACAGCTAGAAGGTCAAGGGTTGGAATTCACCGGCCGTCTGTGGCCTCTGTGGGTTAAGTGTGTATGTTCTCTCTATGGCAGCACGAGTTTCCTCCAACAACCCATCCGTCCATTATCTGTAAGTGCTTATCCTGACTTGGGTCGCAGGGGGGCTGAAGCCTATTCCAGTTGGGTGGGAGGCAGGTTACACACTGGACAGGTCGCCAGTCTATCTCAGGGCCAACACAGAGAAACATACACAGACAGACAATCATTTAAACTCACACCTACAGGGCACTTTAGTCACCAATTAACCTGCATGTCTTTGTTGGACTGTTAGATGAAACCGGAGAAAGATCAACCAGGCAATTGTGTAACATGAATCCACATAGGAAGGCTGCAGAGATGAGCAGCAGCGCAGAGATATTTGCTTAAAAATATTTTCAAGCGAGGCTTACCCTTCTAACCAATCAGATAATTACATTTCAGCTTAATTACTGACTATGTGTCAACATCAACCGCTCCAAAAGGGGGTATAATACCATTATCAGTTAATAAGCAATTTTTATAATTACTACAACTGATTATTACTTAATTAATAAATGCAAGGTAAAACAAAAACAGCAGAAAGCAGCAGAAGAACTGAATCAGTCTCTCAAGGACTGTCCTTAAAGCAAGTAAAGTTTCTTCTCCTGCTATACAGTCCCCTCACTGTAACTCCAGACTTTGGGGCAAAGTTAGCTGAGCTGCAGTTTTTGAGAATGAAAGGAAAGGAAAAACCGAAACCCAACTCCACGAGGGTCTGCCTGTCTGCTATTGTGGATATTTTTATCTGTTGTGAGTCTAAGGCGGAGACACAGTGGGAAATACGAACCAGCCAACCCAAGCTGACAGTGAGGAGTCAGACTGTCAAGAGGTCTGTTTCTCCCTCACCACCCCCACCCCCTGCTACAACACTCAAATGGATTGTCATATCAAATTTAGGTGTATAGGTTATTACACCCTTGGGCTCTTGTTTCCAACACACCCGTCTGGATAGCAGGATTGAGTTTGAGGACTCTCTCTTCTTCTTTTTGCCTGGTTCTCCAAGTTCCTAATTTCTTTGACAACACATAGAAGAGCTTTAGGCAACTCCTACAATAAAGTGATATAAATGATATTTAGGAGATGTAATCTGTTCTTGCTCCTGTTTCATCAGGACACCAATTGTTGCTTTGCAATCAGATCACAAATCAGCTCCATTTGCTAATGCACAGCTGAGTTGGAATGCATTCATGCTCCTGCATGAATGCATTCATTTTTAATTCCATACTTTGTAAAAGTCCCTTAACTGTAATTACAACTTATGTACCCATACATAAACCTGCTCCTTGGTTAAGTGTGTTTAAACCATTCTTTCTGACTGGTAAACAGATTTCTCCCCATACGCTCTGTGAGGTTTAAGTCTGTGTTTTGACTGAAACGCTAAAGGACAGTCAGAATCTTGTCCTTTAACCCATCCAGCATTGTCGTAGATGAACATTTATCTGCATTCATATTTGTTTCAGTCTCCCTGCTGCGGGCATGTTGTCACCACCAAGCTTCACTGTGGAGATGGTGTTAACCAGATGATAAGAAGAACAAGAACCAGTGTGTGTTTGCAAGACACACTGCTTGGCGTTCTCCCAAAAGAGTTTAATTTTAGTCATTAGACTACAGAAACTTTCCCAGACAGACAGCTCTAGGAAGAGTCCTGATGGTTTACATTACGACTCTTCCCACTTTTATATTACTCTGATCTGTGCCTTACAACAGGATGTGAGGATTTCCTGAATTTATCGACTTTACTTTTTCTTGATATGAAGTATGAATTGTGGTACTTTTTTATTACCATTTCTAAACTAAATATCCAATCATTTCACTTTGCCTCAGATGAGCTTCAGTTTAGTTCTGAATGTCTTAAGAATAATTGTAGCAAACATATCTTCCAAAGTGACTGCAAGTCTGCTTGGTTAGTGAGTCATTTCCTCGAGTAAATTTATACCAACGCAGGTGACATAATTGTCTGCCCTAGTCTGAACCAAAAATATGGCATTTACTTCAAAAGGAATGTATAGACATTAAAGTCTGTCTCAGCAGAAGCACAGGTTTAAAAATTTTCTGTTGCCTTTTATTTATTAATATATTTTTTACTGACTTAGAATTCATGAAAGGAAGAAGCAATTTTTTTCACCTCGAAGTAGCCCCACTCTCAAAAGGACCTCCTGTTATTATGTATTTAAGATACTTTGCATGTTGTATATTAACTGAAGAATTGTTATCATTTGTGCTTTGTTTCTGTCTAGAGGAACTTCTTCATTGCTTCTATGAATGCATGTTTGTTGTGAAATGTTGTAGTAGTCTAGTAAGCCTGTTGCTAAGTGACATTTCTACAGTTGGAATCGTGTGATTTTTGCTACTTCTCATCATTGTTCATACATATTTTAGGCGTAAATGTAAATGTAAATGTAATGTTGTAAATGTAAAGGGTTTTTCTTATCAAGGAACCAAAATGTAGCCAGTGTTACACAACCATTACATATGGATAACAATAATTTGGTGTTATGCTCGCATTTAGTTTTTCCTCGTTAAAGGAAAATCACCAACTTACACAATTTAACAGTTATTTTAACTGTGAGCACAATTACAGAGCAACTTCACCAATTTCAACTTCACGCTGAGTTTTAAACAGCAACATGACCAACACTACATCCTCTGTTGTTCGAGGAATAAGATGATATCATCTGAACGTTCCTACAGATGATGTCATCTGAAGGCGTTTTCAAACCAAAAGCATGTAGATGTTTTAATTTGCAGAAAAGCAGATATAACATTTATGGCATTTGTGTATATCTACTACGCAAACAAGAGCACTGGGACGATGATATTCAAAAACATGGATCCATCTGTAAAATATCACTTATGCTAGATAAACACATCAATAGCTGTGAGTGTCATGTGTGGCTGATGGGAACTAAACATGTCGGCAACTGAGAATGTTTTTTGGGGTTAAAACTGACTTTGTTACCATGATAACATGCCATAACCAAGCTGTAGCGGAAAACCCTTAACAGCAACACAGTGTACACACCTAATTCAGCTTGAACTATGATGCACTGCTTATTAAAATAACTATACACACAATACAGCAATGTGATAGCTACCGTAAGAGACACAGAGCATTGACAAAAGGATTGTATTGATTACAAGCAATTCTTGTAGACCCACATGCCTGTTCAGTGATGAAATGGGATACTCTGAACGGTTTGCAGGTGGGGTCAAATGTGTGTGGGTTTTGTAAACTTCAGAGTCACACTAAATGGGAGGCTGCAAAATGATCTGCGGGGTTGCAGAACGTAAATAAAATGGCGTGCACTGTGATGTGGTTTGGCTTGTGTACTGCCTGGGTCAACCCCAGGGAATGAACTCCTGTACTTTCAGTGGGGTTACCTTGCAGTGTTGAGTAAAGGATGCTGAGTCCCGACCAGCTTCCGGACGTGCATGGCAACGTTGCTGAGTTCATCGCTGAGCAGACAGCGGAGGCTCATAAAGGACGTCGGATATCCGACGATCTTCTCTGCGTCGGAGACCACTTTATTCCAATTTGAAGGTCCTGAGCTGGAGAAAAGACTCAGCGTCCTCTGTCCTCGTCTGGACAAACAAGCGCAGGATACTCGCGACCATACTGATGGTAACATGTTCTCTACAGCTGAAACCTTTTTCCTACTTTGACACGGTGTATCTAAGGTGCTACTCCGGTACTTCCTACCATGTTGTATCAGGGGATGGAACCGCTAATATTTCAGGATATTCTTCAACAGCGCCGCATTTATATTTTTCATAAAAATGATTTACTCTACTATGTAATTTACTATCCTAAGACTGTCACAAATTCACAACACACGACCTGACAGTGTGCGCCGCCATCTTTAAACGCGTAATACGTTACGCAGTAAAACGTAATGACGTCATTCGCCAAATTCCGATAGGTCCCGTTCACTACGACCACTTCCGGCCAAATTCTGTTAGAAAACCAAGCTTATTTTTATATGCTTTATTTCAGTGATTAAATCACGTCATATATACAACAGCACATGCGGAATCTGTACACTTTAGGTGTGAGTCCTTTATTCGGCATAGATAAGAATAACACAGCATTACTTTTAATTTAATAAATGAGAAACTTTTATTGTTGTTTCACACCTGTTTTCCATTGGCACCGCTGGAAACAATGGTACAGTGCGGGGTGATTGTGGAAATGTCAATTTCTGAAGCATCTAGAAACTCACCATTCACAATAACATGGCTCCAATTTAGTAGGATTACCTGTTAGATACCTATAGGCTCCTGAAAACCTTTACTACTGCATTCAGTTTGATGGTCATCCTGAATATATTTAAAATTTATATATTTTCTAGATAAATAATATAGTGGCAAAAAGTTCATGTTTCAATCTTTTTAGACAACTAAATTGTTTTAACAAGATTACAGCAATATTAATGTGTTAACTCCCTTTATTTTATTGCTTTGCTTTAAAAAGAACACTTCATGTAACATAATGAATGGCAGTATACAAGCAGGGTACAAATTACCAACAAATTACCTTGGTAACACACACTGCATTAAAATATATTCAAATTTCTCAAAGGAGATAAATAAAGTGTTGAGATCTAGCCTATAAAACATTTGTAAAGCTACAAGGTAAACTGACAATATGCCAATTTACCTTCAGTAAAGAATGTTGATGATGCAAAACGTTTATGCCGAAAGTCCACTGGTCTTATGTGCTTAGGAGATAAGACTGATGTGCATTCCAGACTGTACAAGAGGGCAGCAATGATTTGGGATTTGATGCATTAATAATATATATCATTAAATAAATATCAGCTGTCCCAGAAACAGTTTTGTGCGATATCCTCATAATGTAATGTCATTATTTTAATTTAAAGATGTCTCACATTTTATTTTTATGTAATTGACACTAAACCATAGTTTAGTAAAATGTCTTTAAGAAATAAATGTAATTTATATGGACAGCTCCATGTTTCATATGAAGTTAGATTTCTCAGTGAGATTATGCACTTCCAAATTCAGTCTGTTTTCAGTTAAATAAGTGCTATGTACTGATTTAGCACATTTCTTTCTTATCAGCACCCAAAGCTGTTTGCATGGCTTCTGTTTCAGCCATTCACACACGCACACACTAATGGCAGAGCTGCCACACAGCTGGCCTAACGCACCAGGAGTAACTTGGGGTTCAGCATCTCAGACACTTTGACATATGGACAGGAGGAATTGGGGATTGAGCCACCCACCCCATGATTAGTAGACAACCTCTACTTTCTGAGCCAGAACTATCTTTTTAGTTCTGTTTACACCAATTATGTTTCTCTGTCATGGCAGTGTCAGATAACAGAGGCATGCTGTACGTCATGAATTTTCAAGATGAATGGTAAAAAAAAAAATCTAAATACCAGGAAAAAAGAAACACACTAAACCTCATGTTTCAATTCATGTAACACAATCCTTGTGACAGTATAACAGTTCGACAGTATGATAGGGAAGTACCCTGGCAGCATTTGATTTAACAATGCTTTCATTGACTCCTACTGCATATCACTGGACTGGAGAGAAAGTCTGTCAAGGACAGCTTATGCAACAGAGAACACACAGACACAGACACACAAAATTAACACACCTACTGTATATTCATGCATTATATGATGTAGGAAACTAACTTGTTAATGATACATCAGTTGTCAATATCATACAGCCTGAATCTGGAAGCACTTTTTGTGTTTTGAGAAATTATTCTTAAAACAACATTTATAGTTTAAATGACACCAAAACACCACTGACTAATTTAGTGTAAGTGTCTGCTTTATTACACGACCAATTAACCATGTTAAAATGAAATCTTGTTCACACATCTACAGTTTTTTTGACCAGTGCTTCTGCAGAAGTTAATTTACACTAAACCAAACTGCTGTAGCTGGAGGAGCGGCTTAAAGAAAGACTCTTGTGCGCTGCTGGTTCACAAAGCAAGAGCAACAGTGTAACACACAAGTCATCTCATCCTGACCCCACATCACGCTTCACAGCTCCTGTTCCTTGCTGATTTTACGCCTCAAATGGGTGTCACTATGGCATGAGCAGCATCAGCAGCTTTCCACCTGCCAGCTCATTGTAATTCCACGTAAAGTGAGAGGGTTACATGTAGCCCACAGATGAAACAGGAAAATTCATGCAAAGCAAAGCAAAAATTATTTATTAAAGGGCTGTTTCCGATGCTGGTAACTACACTCTTCAGCATTAACTGAGTAGCCTTTGGAAATCCACTGTTGACATGACATTCATCATTTTTGATTAGTATTGCAACCACAACAGCAAATTTAAAAAGCTAATTGTTGGATGAGTGTTTAAATTCCCTCTGGCTGGTCAGTGTAAAATTATCTCACTGCTTCTCACTAAAACTGTCTGTATATGAAATCACCTGGAGGACTTTTAAGTTCAGATGGTATCACCTGGAGAGTTCTGAAGGAGAAAGTTAAATGAGCCTATAACCTGTGCAGTGTTGACCAACCATTAGGCATCAGCTCAAACACAGAGGGCAACCCAATAACTGCCACATTGGTGTGTTGTCTGGGATTTGAATGAGGCCTTTATCTTGTGTGCTGCATGTGTCCTATGATGATGGAACTGAACACTGGGATCCCTGCAAACATGTTTAATTTGAATAAAGGTTTTATAATGACTAGGAGTAGAACCCCGCTGAAACCTGAGACACCTGTAGGGCTTATTTGTGCCACGCACACTGTTGCCTGATCAACCAAACTAAGAGCGACGAAGCGCCACTAATGGAAACTCTGTGATGGTTCAGTCATTACAACATGAACACATCTAAAAAAGTTTTCATAATTGTTTAAGGGAGCACTCCTCTTCTGATTTCACACATTTTCTTTCCTCAATAATGAGGACATTGTTACACGTTGTTCTTATATCTTTTATTCTGTTTTTGCAAAATACATAAAGTCATGGTGAAACAGAAACAGAAGCACACCCACTACAGACTGACAGCTCAGTGTTTTCCTGACCAGGAACATGCAGACTTGATTCGCTGTGGTAAAAAACTCAAGCAGTGGAGTCTGTTAGTAAGACTTATGACCAACAGCAGTTGTTGTAACACTTCCATGAAGGAGGATGAGGGTGTGTGTGTGTGTGTGTGTGTGTGGGGGGGGGGGGGGGCACCTGTTTGCTGCTCGCAGACTGTCACCATGAGGGAGCAGCGTTGGGCTAAGTGGATGTGACTGCTCTGATTGCACTCCATGGGAAAGCGAGAAGAAATCGCCTACCTCTGATCATCAACGCGTCATATAATGTTTCAGCGGACGCCCCTCCCCCTGTCTCGTTTTTTCCCCTCACTCACCCTCTCCTTTGACTCACAGAGGCGGCTCACCACTGGCGCACGGACCGTGGAGGATACGGGCAGAAGATGGCTGACTTAGCCGGGCACCGCAAGCCCCCGGCGGCATCGCCAGCGTCACTCGGGCCGCTGAAAAGCTGCGAGACTCCCGCCGTCTGGCGACTGTAAACAGCTGCCGCTGCTCCTCTCACCCCCCTCCTCTCCCCTTCCTCACCGCAAATATTGACAGAAGTATCACAGAGAAAACATGGCAGAGATGGAAAAAGAGGGCAGACCTCCGGAAAATAAGAGAAGCCGAAAACCAGCTCACCCGGTGAAAAGGGAAATAAATGAGGAGATGAAGGTAAAGCGGCTCTGTGGCCGGCTGCATGTGATTACGCGTGGAAGCGGAGTGCTTGTGCATGTGCGTCGAAACCCGAACCAGGCGTTTCTCTGTGAAAATACACAATACAGCAAGTGCAGCTGAATGCATGACGGTCAAACTTTGATTTATGATTTTTATAAAAAAAAAAAAAAAAAAAAAAAAAGCCAAGTCCTATCGTCGTAGCCACGCGGAGTGCCAGCCTCAGCAGCGCACCCTGCCAGTACACGGTGCCGCCGTGCACAATGGATGCGGCGCCCATTCATCGCCACTGTTCTACGAGTAAGTTTTGGATCAGTGAGGAATACAGCGCGCGTTTGCGGACGCTGCGTGTCATAATCTCGCCGTTCGCGTGCCCTGCCTTTCGTGGCTTATCCGGAGTTAATGGAAAATCCAGTGCGTCAGTGAAGGCGTCTGCAGAGCCCCTACTATTACTATTAATGCTGTTACGCTACGGCACAACGGAGAGCAGCCAATGTGCATAATTAGTATAAATCAATGGGGGAACTCTCGCCTTTCAACGATGCGTTTGCGGGTCCATGTCGACCGTGTGGGTTTGTCTCTGATCGAGCTGTGTGTGTGTGTGTGTGTGTGTGTGTTGCCCAGCTGCCTAGAGTCTTGTGATCCAGATGTGCGTCTGTGAGCTTTACGCACTCGACAGGAGCACATTGTCTTCTGTGCTCGGCCTGCACGATTCTGTTCCAGCATCCATCCAGCTATTTGTTGTGTGTGTGTGTGTGTGTGTTTTTTTTTTCATTGTGATCTGAGCCCAGAGCTCCGTACGGTTCATTGTGGGGAAAGAAAGTGTTGCTGGCATTGTGTGTGTGAGGCAGACTGTGTGTCCGCTTTGTCTTCATCTCTTCATTGTTTGTACACATTTGGCTGGAGACACATGAGCACCCGGAGTGTTTGCTGTGATGGACGGACAGACAGGCGATCACACCGAGAATAAACGTGGAAAGAGTGATTTTAGGCTGGCAGAGGATAAGCGATGGTGTTGGCTTGGAGCGAGTCTCGAAACGAGCCCGGAATAAAGGCTTTTTCTTGTATTTAGACCTATCCAACATACTGTACCAGCCGCGTTCACGTGTCACTGATGCTTCGCTGCTGCTCTGTAAAGAACAGATAGTGTGCATTTAACTGATGTCAGTCTAGATGGTTTGTTGGGAAGCTCAGCTGCTAAGGAAGCGTTTGTTTTTTCACAGAGCATCAAGGAACAGAGAGACAACTGCAATAATATGTTTTATTTTTATTTGTATTTTGCAGAATAATCTGCTGTATTTTGTCTGTGTGTACAATAAGTTGCAGCCGAACAGATACGCTGATACTGACTTCTTTCTGAAGAGCTGTCCCGGCTTGTTAAAATTCACTGCAGGTCCAAAAAAAGTGTTAATTTTAAAACAGAATTTTAATTGATTAAAAGTTGAAATTGTCCCTGACAAAATTTTGAACGAATGCATTTCACCCGTCCTTTTGCTGTCTGGCTCTGGTGACAGAAGGGAGGGGTGCAGAAGGTTGGGGGATGTCAGGCAGGTTCTCACCATGGAGAAATTTTCTTATCAGGGGAGTACTAGAGGCAGTCTCAGCGGAGCATTAGAAACAGTAGAAATATTTATGAGTGTCCGTAAGGCAAAATGAAGTGCTGTTTGGAGAGATTTAAATACAAGCCTAGATTTAATGTATCCATTTTAGTAATGTAACAGAAATGAAATATCAGCATAAATCTATTTAGGCTCATTGTGTTTAAAAATCCATAAAAAATGTCTCCTTTGATGATTTATCACATTGACCAAGTAATTATATGATTTCAGTCATCAGTCAAAAATGATGTTTTACTTGCAGGTCTCTTAGATGTTAGGTTTTGTGACACGTGTCATCAGTCAAGATTCCGTGAATTGACATTTCTTGAGCCGACATGTCAGTTAAACGTCTCATTTGATGGAAGCAGCTCCATTTGTCATCAGATACTGCAGCCACTCAAATGGAAAGTCTGAGTTTTGAATTTTAAAGACACACCTGATAAAATTAAAATGTCAGGAGCTTTTTTTGATATGTCAATACAAACTGAAGCATGTAGCCCAGAGCAGATGTAGACGGTGCACAGGAAAAACAACACTCTCCCATGACAACCCCAGTATCTCCATCAATACCAGAGGAAGTTACTGAACGGTGCAGCAGATGTGGTTAAGGTGTCAAAACACTTTCAAGGGCTTAGCAAGTTCGATTGAGGCTCATTATACAACCTTGAATTTCATCCCCCACTGAGAGTGTACGCACACACACAGACACACACACACACACAGATACATATATAGATAAGTTACATGTGTAATTTCAAGTTTCTCCAACCCAGGAAATAAATGCCCCCAATAGCTTAATACTGTGATTATTACATCAAGTGAAATATGTTCTAATAATTACAGATGTATCTGAAATAATATGACATGAGGTTATGGCAAGATTACAATGCCAAATGTAAACCTCGGTTCAGGATTACAACCTGCAGAGCTGGAATTAATTAACACCATACACTGTTGGTTGCATGATGGCAGCCTCCCCTACTGCAGCATAGTAAATCCTGTAAGTGAAGTTTAATGCTTTTCCAGAGAGAACTCTCTGGCTTGTCTATTCCAAAGGCTCAGAGCAAAAAAAAAAAAAAAAATGCTCAGTTTGTTTCCTTCTCTTCTTTAGCTTCTCTCATCTTCAATATTTCAGTCCAGAGCTGGAGGAAAAAGCACACAATGTGCCCTTGTGAAGGATCATACTCCTCTGAAAAACCAAACAGTCTGACAGTGTTTCCTTCATCTGGCTGCTTAATGTGTGCCACGGTAAAATAAGCCCCAGTGAGTAATCAAGGAGAAGGTGGAGTGGGCATGGAGGGGATAGGAGAGAGTGGGGTAAGAAAGAGGGGAGAAAGGAATGTACACAGTGCTGGGCTGGCTAAGCTGTAAAAACTGTAACCTGAGTGTCTCTGCTGGATCAAATATCAAGGAAAGTAGAGGGAAATGAAAGCAGAGGAGAGGGAGATGCAGAGGAGAGACGGAGCAGAGGAGTGGAAAAGTGGAGAAGGAGGAGGAGGAGGAGGTAAAGGGAAACTTGGCGAGTGGATTTGGGAATTTTATCACGGTGTTCTGTGACCTGCTCTGGTTTCTACCCACAAGGTATCCAGTTCCCACCATCGTCATTACCACAAGCCCTACTGGCCATGTCTGGGTCCTAGTAGAGGAAAACAAGGAGCAACGCTGTGGAGAAACAGGATATTATTTTTGTTTATTATAATCTGCTGCTGAGGATATGGCAGAAAAATACCAACATGTGAATTGTATCTGTACCGAAGCCATCATGACTACAGCACCAGTACAGTCCACTACACCACTAATTATCCTGCAAATTTAAATATAAACCTGCAAAAACACCCAGGGCTCTGCAAAACACTCAGTCTTTAGTCTTGGAGTGTTTTTTGACCAGTCCTAAAGGGCATTAAATGGCTATTTTCTTGCCGACGGTTTATGCTTCTCGAAAGTGCATCAAAATATCACCATATCAGAGGTGTAACCCGTACAGCAACAAAAGCAGCAGTTTAAAAGCTGATGGCACTAAAAGCCTTAATTGTACACAATATTCATAAAAGATCACACACTCTTTATGCAGAGGTGCCAGTTTGTAAAGCAGAACAAGCTGCATCCAGTGTAGCACAGTACTGACATGGGGTTGGTCAGAATATTAGAAACACCTTTCGGCAGTCGGCAGTGACCGTGAAGTTGAGTCAACACCTTTCTGAAGTGCTGTCAACTGAACATAATGAGCTCCATCAATGCAGGATTCATTGCTCTCTTGTTGGGATTAGAGAGCAGTGGATGAAGGGCTGCTTAGTTTTAAAGCTGGCACACTCCTGCCTGCTGCTGAAGGTGAGGAGCAGGCTACTGCGGCATCTGCTCTGATAGCGCCACAGCTTCATTTTACCTCCACCCCTTAAAATGCTAATTGGTCTTTCATGATTTGAACTCAGTGCAGTGAATCAGTTTCTTTAACATGGGTTAAAGTTGTGTAACTTTATGACAAAATTGCAGAGTATTTTGGGAATGTTGAGTCGTTGATGGTGTAAATGTTGGGCTGTTTATTGAATTTGCTTAAAGGTAGAAGCCAAGATGTAGATGTAATCACAAGGTGTTTAAAATGTGTGAACACAAAACACGTTAGGGACCTCATATAGCGTACACGAGCCTGTCAACGGGTACAGTGATAACAAACATACTCATTCAGTCACCCGTGGAGGGGTTCTGTAGGCTGCGTAATTCCCCAGTGTGCTGATTTGTCTCTTCTTGGAGCCTTAGCTTTGTGGGTTTAATGCTGTAGAGTTTTTCCAACGTTGATGTCAGAAGAAAATCCAGATTTTCATTCAAATCTGAAGTGTTTTTCCCCTAATGGAGATGGGTGTACTCAGTCAAATTACATTTTAGTTTGATAGTTGCACTATAGGAGAGCTTCTGGTTTTTAAAAAGGAAAGATTTGTCAGAATGAATGAGTTCAGATCCTTGATAGAAAACAGGTGGGACAAGTGAAAATGTAGTTCTTGTGGCCTCCCTCATCAACGCCACGGTGGCGCCCTTTAACAGGCTGCACCAGGGGAGCAGGTCAGTGACCACAGGTCAGACTGAGGCTGTTCTGGGCAGCTTCCAGGTGTGAATGCGTAGAACTGCTTGAATATGATTGAGTGTTGTTGGAAAAAAGTGTCCATCTCAGCCAATCTTTCCTGAAGAAATAAAGGTAAATAATAATAATATAATAAATTGTACAATTGGATGTGCTGTATGCATTAACAATACAGTTCTGTTCTCCACAATTTATGTTAATGCAAAGAGGTCCTGTCAATGCCTCCTGTGACCCAGACTCACAGAACACCACGGACAGCAGCGCAGAGATGCTTCCGTCAAAATGCTTTTAAGCGCGGCTCAACCTTCTAACCAGTCAGAGACGGGAACCTGGCATGTGTCTCTGAGATTCCACAGAGTTTGGCACAATTTGCCTTTTCAAAATTAAATAAGGTAGCGTGATAGAAATTTCAGAGTTCGATGCACTGGGTGGATTTATTTTGAGTGACATGCTACCTTGTTCTACAAAATATGCGTAGCTTTAAGTAAGGTTTATCCTCTGGTGACACTGACTATTCCTGCAAATGTTGCAGAAATGCTGTTGTAAAAATAACTTTATCATAGATGAAGCTGTGGGTCAAGGAGCCTCAGTGGCGTGTCCAAACATAAAGTCAGCGAGGTTCAATCACATAGCTAGGAAGGATCCTTTGGGATCAAGATTTCCAATTTTATGCAAATCAGGAATGGGGAAGCGCAATTCCATGGTGTGATCCTTTGCAGAGAGAGACAAACTGAACTGTCGCCTTTTTGATCTCAGCTTGGCAGCTTGAGTCAGAAGTGCAGTTCCAGTCGACTTCTGTTCGGTTAGAGGCTCGTAAAAGTCTTTAGGATGAATAAAGCTGATAAACAGATTTTCGCTGTGTTTACCAGATGAAAAGGCTATACATCCCGTCTAACATATAGACATCTGTAGCTGCCTCTGTGCCTCAGACGCCTCTTCCTCCCCAGCTCAGCTACAGCCAAAGTTGGTGCCGCTGCTTTGATGAGCTGCCAGCCAGGATTAAATTCCACTCTTAATAATACTCCCACTTTCTCAAAGTAGTAGGGTGACACAGAGGACAGGATGGTAGGAAGGAAAGGGAGACACAGAGAGGTGCAGTGTTTTTGTCTCCGAGATGTGGATATTTTACAGCTCCATCCGTTTTACTCAGGTGTGCATTCAGGCTGGGTTATGCTCCAACTCATTTGTTCAAAAGGAGGATTTTCTCCTTGATGAGTTTTTCTTCTCAAGGTTTCATCCTTGCAGTTGGGCTAATTGCTGCAGTTGTGTTTGCCAGTTGGTGCACCTTGCGTCTGTCATTGTCCTATTTTGGTTTATTGTTACAAATTGATGCTGATGCTCATAATACAGTGACTATACAAAAAAAAATCTGAATTTGCTGCATCGGAATTTACATGAATTTACATCTACGTGTGTGTGTGATATTTGGATAGACACCCCAAGGATGCAGAGAGAATTTTACACGGTGAGGACAGGACTCAAACTGTCATCTCAGTGCAGTTGGAGAAACTTATTGGATATTTCAGGTAAAACTGAGGTGATGTGAAATGCCATTAAAACTTGTACATTCGGGTGTCTCGCCATATGAAAACATGAATGTGCGTAAAGCTGTCACAATCTAACTTTAGCTCATCTCAGGAAGTGGTACTAGGTCTGATTTCCAGGAACCTTCAGGCAGAGTGAGCAGTGCTGTCACTCATCATTGTTGAAGCAGGAGTGTAGTTACATCTTCAAATAAGAGCTGTCCTCGTTAACAGCCTTCACTGCTTTAGAAACCACGGAGGGAAAAAAGCCCATGTGGAAAAAGGCTGAGTATAAGTTTGTGAATTAGACTTTGATTCTGTAAACAACTGCTGCAAATCCTTTCATGGATGGATACATATGTCTGACCTTCATGTTCAGCAGGTTCCAGATGTTTGCACGTATGTGTTCGCACGCTATGCACTATGCACTGCCTAAAGACACCATGTTCCATCACCACAACAGGGTGCTTTGACTTCACCTGTCATTGGCTCGAACAGTGCCCTGCACCTTTGTGCCACATCTGCCCGGTGACCACCCCACCACAGTGGTATTTCATGACCGGCAGATCAATAACTGCTGTCATTCTTCATCGGTGTCCTCCTTCAAACTGTGGCACATTCACCTCTGCTCAGAATGGCGCAAACAAGATACTCTGTTTGAACAAAGCAACGCTGAGGCAAAACTAATCTTCCAGCAGCACTACTACTGTCCGATACAAATACTGCACATCAGGAATTTCTCTCGAAAATGCTTAGAAATGGAAGGAATGTGCTGATGAAGCGGCAGAAAATCTGCCACTGTTACTTCTATACAGTCTCAAATGTGCAAAGAGATACACCCGCCTCAATCTACACAAGTGTGTGTGTGTGTGTGTGTGTAAATGTGTAGGCTCAGTCCCACTTGTATCGCCCATACTATCATAGCACTGTAAGCAATATCCAAACTGAGCTTTATGTTGGTGCTTTGTTAATTGAATTTGTATCAAGTAATTGAGTCAGTGAACCAACCTGTTGTCTGTAGCCTGTAGACACAGACATACACAGACCATGCTCTGTGTTCAGAAATGGATGATGGACCTTTTATTAATCCCTTTTATTCTTTAACTTTTAGACATGGGATTTTATTGTGGAAATTCTCCACAACTCAGTATTACACCTCAGCTTAGAACTTGTGCATTTACTCCGTTTGACCACATTGAATTCACTATATCAGATTTGAGTTTTTCTCTACACACAGTAAATCGAAAAGAAAAATAGTTTTCCAACTTGTACTATAATTGCCCAGGACACTTTTAAAAGTTGATAAAGAGATTTTAAAGATGCGCAAGGTCTTAGACTTTTTTTCCTTTCAAATAAAACATACATAAATTCATTGACATATTTGTAACATATTCTGTTCAGGAGCACAGGAGACTATCTTAGTTATCACTGGCGAAAGGTGGGGTCCACCCAGGACACGGCTCCAGTTTATCTCAGGGCAAATACGGAGAGATGTACAAAGACAGACCAACCACCCAAACCTGAGCGCGCACATGGAGAACAGAGAGGCACAGCTGGCCGGGTGAGCCAAACCCGGGATCTTATGGCTGTGAGGTGGCGGCACTAACTATTCCACCGCTGTGCATCAGTTTCTTTGCAACAGCATCTGCAGCTTTGCCTTGCTCTTGCTACAGTATTTCACTGGTAAATGTTGATCAGTTGAGAGCCCCCCCCCCAACATCGAGTTGTTAATTGACATTTAACTGCTCAATGTAGTGACTGATGACTGGTGGCTGCTGCCTTGATGAGATCGTGTACAGGCTAGACTGGCACTGGCCATAAAATAATGCCCTGACGTGTGTCTTGTCAGTTTGATCTGCACCAGTGACAAGGTGAGTCATCTCGTGTACTGCACAGCACATTGTGTTTGTCCTTGCAAACTTGTAATATGATTCTATAAGCCACTGTTGTGCACTAATTAATGTCCCCTACCTAAAGATAAATTAGTAAAAATTATTGTACTAAGAAGAAAAAAAAACCCCACAGAAGACCAGTCCTTTCTTTTAGCTGATCGCTTAGTGACCTGTGACTAATACTTTATCACACACTAAATAATTACAGCTGATTCATCTCCAGTCTCACTGTGGTTTCATTCCAGAAAGAACATTTTCCTCTGTGTTTTACACGATAGCTGAAACATTTACCATAGTTTAGGGTTCAGTGAATATATGCTTGTGGGAATGTTCCAGCTGAGTGCTGTATGGTGATAATGGGCTGTATGCATTAGCAGGGTTATGGTTTTGTTTTGAGTACAGTGTTTACTGAATGTGTTGTGAGAGGCTGTAATGGAGGAAACACTTTCATGTTTCACCTGCACACACTTTTATTATTATTGTTATTATTTTGCATATGTGCACTAGCTTTCTGCATTGCACCCTTCATTAGTTTGCTGCAGGAGAATGCTGGGGCTGCTCATAACAAATACGATGCCAACGTGTCAAAATACACGACACATACGCTTTACTGGAGTTTATGTCCCGAATTGTAGTGAATGTTAATGGCTGCATAAGTATCTCCACTGTGTTGTGATTCGGTCCCTCTCCTGCTTTATGCTAAATATGAAGTTAATACAGTAGCTCAAAGGTTTAAAATAGGGGTTAGAAACAGAACTTTTTGAGGTGCAGGGAGGCAGATTTTATTTCCAGCTCTTTCCCTCTGTTTGCACTCAGCTAAGCCGAGCACCTTCTGCCTCCAGGTTTGTATTGAATGGACAGTTATAAAAGTGGCATCGATCGTCTCATCTAACCCCTGGCAAGCTGGCAAACAATCATATTTCCCAAAATGTTAAAGTATCCCTTTAATAACTGCAGGCCTTTTATGCTTCGCTGTTAAACAGTGTTCAAAGATAGCATATTAGAATTGTGTAGTCGTTAATGGTCAGTGAGATTATTTGCACTGAATGAAACACAGTTTGGAGGTTGAATTCTTCAAGCAGATAGTCAGTGACGTGTAAGACTAACTCTCTTTAACCTACATGCACATTAGAGCAAACAAAATTTGAAAACGAATAGTGTATGCCATTAGTATTTGCTCTTACTTGGCTTCTGTCTCAGAACGCTAACTATATCAAATTATAATAACAAATCTACCAAAACACATCACATAAATAGAGAATCTCTCTATTTTTGGGAAGAGAGATTTATAATATAGTATATATAACACAAGGCAGGCCAAGAAAGAAAAATATATTGTTTAATTTTATTGGGTTCCTCAGCTTTTTTGAAATGAATGAATGAAATCGTGTTATCTTTGGTGCCTTTTTATTGATTCATGAAGGTTTTCATGCAACCACTTAAAGAAAACTTTAAGAAAGAGGGATGTAGCATCAAAAGTCATGAGTCAAACCCTTATCTCTGCTCTTACTGTGTGTGTCCTGTGCTGTGTTGTGTTTTTCTCTGTGTAAAGGGGCCATTAGTTGATCTGGACACACTGCAGTGTTTGAAGCAGGCCCCAATTAGGTTTACCTGTGCTTATGAATTAGACCTGGTAGGAAAACCAACACAATGTTTTTCTCCAGGCAGAGTTTTATATTTTATGTGGAATCATAATATTTCTGCATAATTAGTAGAAACAAATGTGGTAATGCGGGCAAAAAAGGTGCTACTGTAGAAGTCAAGGTCACAGTAAAGTAACCGATTGTTGCAATTGCTCTTAAAACAAGTGCCTGAGATATTAAGTTGTGAGATTTATTGTAAAATATTATACATTTCTAAAGGTTAATCACCTTTACTTTGCTATTATCACGACTGCGGTTATATTCACAGCTGCAGTGTAATATTGGCCAACTGTTTGTGTTGCAGAGTTTTGCAGAGAACACCATGAATGAGCTGCTCGGCTGGTACGGCTACGACAAGGTGGAGCTGAGAGACTCTGACAACCTGGAGATCGGGGAGACGCCACAGCACATCTCTGTCCTTAAAGGTATGAAACTCTAATAAAGATAATAAACGTTGAATTCATTACTGCTCATGAGTGGATTGCTTTTCTCCCCGATATAAAGAGGGCAGTGTGTCTTTGGAAAACTGATGTGGCATTTTTTCATACATACAGTGTGTTACCTGTCGTTCTAATCCCAAAATAAAACTCTCACATGCACCTTTATGATGAAACCTTATAATGTCATGGCTTATGTTTGTGTGCGCCTGATTAACCCAAGCCTCATGTTGCCCCTCTTTGCTTTTTATTGCTCTCCACTGACCTCCACTGAGAGAAATGTTTGACTCTGGTCACCAGCTAGTGTCAAACTTTGTTGGTCAGCTGTGCACGGCCGGGCAGGTAGTGCACAATGGGTTTTTTCTTTTCTGCCCGTTGCAGCCAGAGCTACTATACGCTGACAGCTATGCATTAAAACTGAGCTAAAAAAAATAAGAGCTCAAGGATGTTCCTTACTTTGCAGCACAATCGGTTGCTAATTGTTTGCCTTGTTCAGTATGTGCAAATATGGAGACATTTGGTCCTTAATTATTAAACAGTTATTCATTAGTTCACCTTTAACCATTTTAGCCCTCATTTCATCTTATGGACACAGGCATAAGTCGTTTAAAGAATTTTAAAGATTCTGTAAATTTCTCCAAGCTCATATTTAAAAAGCAGACATGTAGGATACATCACTTGTACCTCTTTTTACTGAAAGGTGACCCATGCGGTCAAATTTCAGCACTCCAAGGCTGTTAAATCGTGGCAGGATTCGCAGTGAGTGCCGTAGCATCTCATCAGTGGTTCAGTAATGCTGTATTTCGCTCTCCTGTCTAGAAAACTTGTTGCCAAAAATCCCAGCTTCAACAGGGAGCAGCGAAGGTTCTCCTGATCGAGCCAACAGCTCACAGTCTTTGCCAGCCTCCAGGAACGGAGTCACAGAGCCCATCACCACCACCCCGTCCACATCCACGCCCAGCACCAAGGAATCATGGCAACCTTCCCATCATAGTCCCCATGATCCCCCCGCCACTGATCAAGCCCCCTGCAGGTAGGGAGCACTGACACCACTTTAGACAGACACACGCAGGAGATAATAGAAATACTCTAGTGCTACACGGGTCCTTGTTGTTGAGGAAACAAGACTATCAGCAAAAACTTTATCTGCTGTAAACGTGTGGAAAGTGGCCACCTCCAGAGTCAGGACAGTTTCACCTGCTACGTATTTTAAATTTAAGGAAAGACCAAGGTCATTTTCTGCCCACCGCTGTTTGCTGATGGACAAACACATAAACACTTACGATCTGTTTTAACTCCCAACTAGAAGAAATGTCACTGGCTCCATCCACAGCTTTTCTGCAGACAGATTACGCGGTGCTGAAAGTATAAACCGACTCGATAATTCTCCTGCACTTTGCAAGAGAAGTGAGTGTTTATGCAACAGCAAAATGTTCAGTTTTAACAATGGCCTGAATGCCTCCATGTATCAGGCAGGGACCGGCCACTAATGAGCTAGCTACCTGCTGTACACCTTGTTTTCCTCCACCTGCCCAAGTGTCAATATTACCCCATCAACTCTCAGAGGAAATGTCCGCGTTCCTTGGCCAGACACAGGGCTTCATTATCCCTTGTGTCTGCCATAGCGCAGGAGGTTGGTACGCCCCGGCGGAGGGAGCAAGCCGCTTTGGCATCGCCCAAGAGGAGTCCCCGCTGGCCCTGCCTAGGTGGGGAAACAGATGGTGTGGTCCCACTTAAAGCCCAGCACCAACCCACCACACGGCCGACACCCCCTTCAACTCGCCGCCCACCCCCTACCCCCACACATTCTGTGAATTATTCATGTGCCCCGCAAAATCTGACAAAAGACCTTTGGAGGCTCAGGTACGGCGGATGATGGTGGCATTTAGTATGGAGGCTGCATTAATTACTGACATGCCCCCCCCCCCTTCCTCCTGGTGCAGATGTGAGTGTTTTAAGATGCGCTTGTTATGAGTTGCCAGGATGTGTGAAAGTGACAACAATACCATCCTGAGTTTGAATGAAAATGTTACGATATTTCACGTTACACATTACATTGTGATACATACATTTTTCCAAGCAATGTACAAACCCAGAGGCACCGACTCATTCCGCTCAGAATGAAACAATTTTTTGTGTCTCTGTTTTCGCTGCAGTGGGCTGCAATCCCAATAGACACAATAAAGTACAGAGACTATAGGAATGAGAAGGCAGAGGACAGGAAAGACATAAAATATGCATGTTGGGTTCACTGTGCTGTCTTTAGGTCGCCAGGGAGTTATTCTCTTAATTGTGAGTTAGTCTTTACTTAAAATCGGATGGCGCTGTAGATCCATTAAGCTCACCAAGAAGTGAAAAGCCTGGCCGGCTTGTGATAAGGAGGTGAGCGGGGGTGAAAGACTAATGGGCCTGTGTTTTTTCGCCCTCACACCCGCGTAGTCATAATGTGATAATTGGGAGATACTGGAGGGAATCTCAGAGGATCTTTCTCGTTGCAACAGCGACAGCACTAAAAGCCAGCAGCTCATCGCCAGCAGTCACAGTTTACCACAGAAAAGGCATTTTGCTGTCAGGGGGGGTCTGTTAAAATAATTTGTTGCCCACAGTGACCACACAGCAGCACTGCAGCTACTGTGCAAAGCTCTAAATCATTAGGTTAAAGCGAGGCACTCGATTTGAGGCCGTTATTGTATTGAAGGCATGAATCTTAAAAGACAGGAGAGATTCGGGTGGACTCTTTTGGACTTGAAATCCACCGTTATTTTTTGGAGCTTCTTCTGTGAAGGCCAAACGTAACACTGCCCTCCCATGCAGATTATGTAGACATCATTAAATGAGATGACTCCAGATGCTCGTGAATATTAGCTGAAATACAGAGTCTTCTTAGTGATAAACGATTCTAGTCCACCTTAACTTCCAGAAACGTTCCCCATGCACACACACACATACACAAACACAAACATCAAACTTACATTGTTATATTATGTAATTTCTTACCCTTATACCCATTTATATTTAGCTTGAATTATGGCCTGATCATCCCAAAGCCCTTAATGTCTGTTTCATGTGAACTTCATTATATATCTATCTAGTTGTGTCCTCGAAGGGAATATTTGTTTGTCACTGTGTCCTTGTAAGCTGCTGGGAAAATTGGTATATGTATTTATCTCTGGTTCTTCTCGCCCATGTTTAATTTTTTTTTTATTTAGTTGTTTTTCATCCCTTTGTTTGTCCCCAAAATGCCCTTATTGTGAATAATTTAAGCATTCAAAAAAAAAGCGAGAGCCTAAAAAAAATAAATTAAACTTTGGTTTCCTATTGGTATTTTTTCTAATGCACAGTGGATGGATGGCTTCTGTTTCCTTTACATCAGGTCACTTCAGATCACGGTGGTTTATCTTGAGGGAACGGTGGTCTTATATCAACAGTTTCCTTACTCTGGTGTATTTTTCCTGTAAAGCAAATCCCACCCATCTGATAATAACGATAAGCATCACCTCAGATCCTCTGTTACACTGCTACAGTGATTAGCAGAGAGAGCGAACCTTCCCTCAGAGCCTCCTGTGTCATCTTCAGCACCACCAGAATACGTCCTTGTGTCCACTTCAGGCTCTCTAATCCCCACAGAGCACAGCCACAAATAGGCATCTTCCTGTGTCCCAGGCTCATCTGGTTCTGCTGCATTTACCCATGGCAGCGCTTCATTATGAATCCTACAGTGGTTTCTGCGGCTCGAGTCTTGAGGAGATTTAACTAGCCCAGCAGCTGGACTGAATCGGGGAACTTAATGCCTTTTGGGCCTGGTGTTTTTACACATAATAGCTGTTACTTGGCTGTTGATGTGCACCACCATGGACTCACACTTAAAATGTTATAGCTGTAAGTTATCCTGGCTTGAGCATGTTTAGTCACTTACAAGTGGAATATATATATACCACAAGGTCGTGATTAACTGTTATGATTATGTGAAATTATATTAAAGTTTAGTTCAAGTTAAAACATATTTGGAATAATCCTTGAGGCCTAAGTGGGCAGGTTGAAGGTCTGTGTAAAAAAAGCAGAAAGAACAGTTGTTTATCCCTAATAACTCACACCGGAACGTGCACTTCATGCCCGCTAACGTTGAAAAAACTTGTTGTTTATCTCTAGATGAAGATGCGTCCAATGTGCAGATTATGTGCGCCTGGTGCCAGAAGGTTGGGGTCAAACGTTATTCTCTGAGCATGGGGAGTGAGCTGAAGAGCTTCTGCAGTGAGAAGTGCTTCGCTGCCTGTCGCAGAGCCTATTTTAAGAGAAACAAGGTAAAACTAATTCCTTATTATCAGTGATATGTAGACTTTGCAGTTAAAGTGTGTATGCATCAAATGTTCTGACATGTGATCATCAGTGAGGCCAAGAGTAAATATGAAATTAACAACCTTTCAGGATATCGTCACATACACTTATTCAACATTTGGTCACTCATTGTTGAGGAGTGTATCAGAGAGGCAGCATGGACTTAACACAGCATAAAAACTGGTAGTGGGGGAGTCGTCCAGCTCTGTCCAAAACTCTAAAATCCAGCTGCCAATTCCAAACAAATTTATCCCGACACAGACAATAATGAAAACAATGACCATATTTCTCAAAATGTTTGTTTATATGCTTTTTACAAGTGCAAAACTTTGAGCAAATTTACATTATCTAGAACAATGTGGGTTTTCCGTTGTTTCAAATTCAGGGGACTACAACGGTTTAGTGAATAAGGAAAATGCATTAAACTTTAGAATGTAAGACATATAAACAGATAAACTGGGGATACGCGTGAGTTTAATGTACAGCACGTAGTCCTTGCACCATCCTGACACCACAGTGCTTGTCATTTGTAGTCATAGGCCTCACTATACAGTTTGTGCCCATAGACAACGTTAGTCTTAATTGATGCATGAAAACAAAAAGTCAAATGTCCCATGAAGTTTAAAATGCCTGACCCAGTGAACACACTGTTGAGAATATCGGCCATTTCGGCTTTTTTAGTTCATTTTGCAGCTTATTAATTTATGGTAATTTGATCATGCCTAATACTTGAAAGGACTGTGCAGATGGTAACTCATGGCAGAGCAGGTGTATATCGTGGCTTTAAATAACTGTAGCCATCTCAGGTAATTTCAGAAAAATCTACTTAGTAGAAGATTTAGCAGATAATTCATGTAAACATACCTGCTCCCTGTAATGCAAAGCTCAGCTAATAATTATCTATAACAGGCAAACCAGATTTGTATAACAAACCTTGACACTATGGTTTTCTAGTAGTTATGCTGCCATTATTTGCACACATTAGTGGTTTAAGTGAGTAGTGTTTATTTTTTGCATTGAAAAAATGCACAAAACCAATTACGTCTTATCAGGTCTGTGGAGATAGCAGTCCAGAAGCACAATTACTGTATCTGTCTTGTTGCCAAGAGCAGAAAGCCTGCAATATGGCTGGCAGAAAACGTTATGTCATCTGGCAACGTGCACTGTAATCTGCTTCGGACTTTTTAATGTTTTTATAATGTGTGAAGGAGGTTTATCTTTTGTGGCCAGAGCAGAAATCACCCTAAATTCTCATTTGAGACGTCAAACGGTAATTTTGACTAAAAATGTTGTTCAGAATATCAACTTAAATGCAAACAGCATAATCATTAAGATTAGATGAAGCATAGATTTGACTGTAAAAACATCTTCAGGCTATCATCATCAAAGTGTCTTGGTCACCGTGCTGCATGAGAGAGAAGACGGAAACTATAAAAGTTATTATTGTTTGTATTATTTGCCCCCAGTCACTGGAGTTAAACAATCTCCTTTCTCTCTTGTACCAAAGCTGGGATATATAAGGAATTACGCTGTGAGTATAACATGTTTTACTCTCCTGCTTGTCTGTCCTGAAGTCAGTTATTCATCCAAACATAATCACTTTTCAAGCACTGCACTGGAGCAGGAAGCAGACAGGGCTGCACTCGGACTATGTCTGTTCATTTCAGTTAGTTACTTTATATCCGATTCTTCTTTTTTTTCTGGCACTTTTTTCCCAAAGCATGAGAAGCAAGCTGAACTTATGTCTACTGTATTGTTGTACATAGTATGTTTTTCATTTTCAACCTTTAAGTGTTAGCCCATTTACTTTTATCTCAAGTTTCCAGTTGTCATTATGCTGAAATGTTGAAATGATGACAAATGATTTCTTTGGTCCTGGTGATGTCAAGGCAGGTCTGACATATTACAATCTTGTGTCAGAACGTGTAACACTTGAAAAAGGTGTAGCACTTCACGTCAGATTAAAATGCAGCTTTTGAACAGGTTTTTGTTTTGATCTTTGAGCTCCAGAGGAGACCTGAAAACAGATCGGGGCCTATACCATTCGTCAACAAAGCTGTCAAGGTAGCGTCATAATGGTCAGATAATAATATCAAACGTAATGCTGATGTGAATATAGCCAAATACAGTTATGGGCCTAAAGCTAAACCAAAAAAGAGGAAAGTGAAAAGTGGAAAATTTATGTAAATACTAGGGCTGTCAAGGGAAAATAAAAAAATCTGATTAATTACATAATTTGTAATTAGTTTAAATCAATCACATACACTCATCAATTTTTGCTGTGAAAGTATTTACAAATAGTTAATTTCAAATGAATTTCGTCTAACGAGTGACTGTGAATAATTGACACAGACTTTAAAGTTTAAAGCCTCTTTTATTTCAGAATCAAAACATGTTTTTGACTGTCAAAAAATGGTCTAATCTGCTGGTGAAATAAAATCTAAAATTCTTCAGCAGGAACAATGACACACTGATGAAGTCCATCAGTTTCTCCGTTTTTCCTTGGCATTGTAATGATGGTCGATGTGTAATCATTTAGACTCTCTGGGTCAAAGGGCAGAACACAATTTTCTTGGGTTTCAGTTTAACCTCTAAGCTCAGGGTCAGATTGTGGATCATGTGGTCCACTCGTTGATTTGCCACCGGATGCCTTTCCTGACGCTACCTTGCCCAGTTTTGCACCGGCTTAAACAATCTCGATGGCTGGTGGGGGCAGTCAACATATGGCCAGAGGCCAACAGTCAACTCAGCCCCTTCTCAGTCATTTATAAGATTTATGAATTTACCCTACACAATATCATGCAAACAACATAGTTTGCATAGTTTAGATGTGTAGTTTAACTCCTACTTCCTTCTAATTCAGCATTTTGTTATGTCAGCGTTTGTAGATAGCCAAGCTGGAAAATATTTTGATGGCATTTATGATAAGGTGCACAGAGGTGTGGTGAGAGAAATGAGTTGAATAAAATAAAGAAAACTTATTTCAATTCTTTATGCTCCTCCATTAATCCGTCACAGACTTTTGACAGAAATGTCAAAGCACGTCCTTTCACTGCAGTGACAGTTTCTCTATCAAGGTATAAGTGTGGAAAACGCTGAAATTTAAAGTGACAGGAGAGATAATATAGTTCTAACCTTTACTATAAAACTTTGCAGTAAAATTGGAATAAAAAAATGAGAAAAATATTTCTAAATTGTATTGTTTTAAAAAATATAATTAATAATGCAACAATTTAGCAATTGGCCTGAAATCAGAAATTAGCCATCTACATCAGAGCCAGATATTTAGTTGCATGATTTAGTAATATTTGCTCCATTTTAGGCACCTTTGTTTACAATTAAAGTGTACTAATGATATAGCTATTACATAGTATTTATTGGATTATATGGTATCATGTTTTTAAAATGACTCATAAAGATAAAAATGAGCTAAGTGATATGTGTAAACCTTTTGAAATGAAAAGTAAACACAGTTTTTCAAAGTCCATATTTAAAACTATACAAATTTTACAAGGGCAGATTTTGCTTCTGTAACTGACTAACACTGAGATTGGAAAGGAATGTACTTGGTGTATTTTCTATTTCTCATCATTTTACATTTACTGTTTCTTTTTTGTGTAGAGAATTAGTTTCACCTGCTTTTTGAGACACTTATGTTACAATATTGCAACACATGTTTACATTATGTCTAAAGATTCATAAAACTTTTGTATCATTTATTCATTGATATATTAAATTGTGTCATATGACAGCTGTAGCATTTTGGCACTGGCATTGGTGTTTTTTCACACCAGTGACAGTGGGCTAGAGACAGTTTACAGTTTATAAAAATAATATATACTTACGTAGATTCCTGTTATTAGCCAATCGGTCGTGTTGGCTGTTTCCCTTATTCATCAGCAGAATTCACATGTTCAGACATCACAAACACAGGAAAAGCCTGCTCCGCAACAACAGCTCAGATTCTATATTTTGTCTGGCTCTCGCACATCCATGCAGGCCATTTGTGAAAGTGATACCCACATGTTTCTTTTCTCATGCACCCACAAACTTGGCCACAACAGCACGGCCTGCAGGCTTTCTTTTTCCAACAGGAGAAAAAAAAATATTGTCATGGCTCAAAAAAAAAACCGTATCTCTTGTCTGCGTGTGCTTTGGATAGAGGAGAGGAGACATGGGGGAGGAAGGGGGGATGTAGGGGCGGGCAACAGCTCTGGCATTATGTTGCATGAAATAGCTTCATCTGCCTCATCCATGAAACCCGATCCCCTCCTAGGGTGACTATATGGCTGCTACTTTCTCACATCTCTGCATAACTCCACATTATGTTGTGTGTCCTTGTCTGTGTGTGGCGAAAGATGATTGATAGTTAAACTCTGGCTGATCGCTTATGGAGCCATTTACTGTATGCCTCAAACTCCAGGATTAGTTTGTATGGAAGGTGCTGCTTCCTCGCGGCTCGCACTGCTCAATTATTCTGTCTGTCACCTCACCCTGCCTGCTCACTTTCATTCTCTTCTTCACTGTCCAGCCTTGATTGAGAGACACAGCTTGGCTAATTCTTGTTTTATAATGCGCTGCAAATTACCACCCATGTGTATGTGTATGTGTGCATGGTGCAAAAAGCCCGCTTGTGTGGAAGGACGCCGAGTGAAGGGAAAGTTCACAGAGGATTTTACTTGTACAGCAGCTAAAATCTTGGACAGTTCGGGAGATTAAAGGCATGGAATTTAAATCTAGGGTGGAGTTTTGCTTTCAGCTGGAGCTAAAAGCTCCTCAACTGTCACGCTTTTACACGCAGCCGTTTGGTTTCTCCCTCTATCTTACACCCACACGTACACCGATAAACATGCTTGCTTATTGGACACAGTGTGGAGATTAAGTTAGGCAATTAGCAGTGATGAATTACCCTCTGCGAGTGTGAAACACGGTGGCAGAACGGTGCAGGTTAGTGGTTCCTCTCTATTCTCATGGAGTCAGTCAGCCTCATACGTATCGTCCGCATAGTAAAGGTGGGAATCTGAAATGGAGCATGCAAGAGTATGTAACGCATGCACTGCTTTGACAGCAACTGTGATAAAGTGTTGCTTGCTGTTGTTGCAATAGCTCCAACAACCTGCTTCTCTCTGCAGTTTGGTCACCCACTCCGAGTGTCGTCACCCCATTAAACGGCCATTATCAGTTGTCACTGCTTCCATAATTACGCTTCCGAAGGGGCAAATTGCACCCACCATCAGGTGCATATCACTGACACTGTCCTTCCCCGAAAGGCAACTTCTAGCTGCCTTGGTAATTATGAAAGATCCAAACGTCAGGTGTTGTCGGTCAGATTAAGGTGGAAGTCGGGGTGGATGGGTGGGATAAGCAAACATAGGGTTTTTAAATGAGAGGGTTTTTTTCCCCTCCCCAATCAGGTAGTCACTGTCATTAGCTATCTAAATATTAAAAACAAACAATGGTCTGCGTTTAATTTTAACAATCACAGCTGAGCTCCAGCAGACGATGGGACGTGAAGTAGGGCTCTTAAACACACTCTATCTAGGCTCCCAATGACAACTGATAACAGGCTCCTCTGTGATTGGATGTACGTTTGAGACTGGTATGATGTGGTCGCAAAGCAGCTAGAAAAATCATTTAAAATTTTAATAAACGGAAGGTAACATTGGTTTCTCTTGTGCCATGCGTGTCATGATTTACATCATTTATTCATGCGAAGCAGAAAAACAGCACAACAACATTCACCTTTTGTATTTATATACTGCTATAATTATCATTATCTGTCTTTGTACTTGACACAAATACACACAACTGCATACATACAATTCATGTCTTCCCCATCATACAAAAAAAGAGTGAAGCAGGTATAGTTAGGAGACTCCAGCTTGTTTTACAGTTCATTTCTGCCACAGCGTAGAGCTTTTTGTTCACACCATGAAATTCCCCCCCGGAGAGCCCAGACCTCCATCAGTGTCTTTCCCCAGGAGCTTCCTCCAGGCACGAGGGGGCAGAGTGCTGCTTCATGTCAGCCCAGAAATGTCACATCATCTCAAGCACACACACATACACACACGCGTCTGTTCCCTTACACACGGCCCCGTGGTTGCCTCCCTGCTCCCGAAGACGCGGCAATTTACTTTGCGTCTCCATCGACTGTGCGCGCACACAAAGTGAATAAGAGAGAAGTGAGTGTCTGAGTGTGTGTGTGAGTGTGTGTGTGTGTGCAACTGTGCCTTGAATGTGTTTGAATGTAGTTGCTTGTGGAAATTTAGTGTGCGTGATGAAGTGTGTAATGTGTCTGTATATTGCAGCTCGGGCTCACTGGTGGTTAGGAAGCCTTGAGGCTTGCCTGACACAGCTTCAGGGCACAGAGAGGAAGGTGATTATCTCATAGCTGCCAGCCATTCAGCTCAAATAAAGACAGAAGTAACTCAGACTAACTAGGTGTTGAGACTGTAAAAGTGGAGCCACGCACACAAACTCATACGCCTTTGTGTCATTTCTTAAACTTGCAGGTGTGATAAACTCGACTCGCACAAAAAGAACAGTAGAGAATCTACTTCATTCGTCAACGTTCTGACATGTTTCAGGTTGCTTACTTTAATCACGCAAATACTGATGTGAAGAATCTTAAATCATCTGCCAAAAGTGACTTCTATTAAGAACAGTTTTTGTCCTGTTCTTCACAAAAGGCATTTAAAATAACAATACTGGGCTTTTCCTTCTTCGGCACGTCAGTTTGCTTAAATGGTTCTGCATAGATATTGCTGTAAAGAAATTTTTAAAATGCCCAAACTATTGATGAATGATTATTAAAATGACCCTGCTGCACTAAAACATTGATTGATTGCATTGTACAGTATTAAGTAAAAAAGGGCTGGATTTTGTGTGTGACTAATGTGAAATGCAAAGTCCAGAGCCTTAGATACCTGAAAATGTTTCCATGCGTATGTTTGGGAACATTTTCAAGGGTCCGAAATTGAACCTGTGCTGGGATGGTTTTCCAGAACATGAAACATATGAAAATACGCAAAATTAGGCCTTTCCTTTGTTAGAATTTTAATGTTTTTAGGGAAGAGTGTGTTTTTTCTGTCTGTCGTTTGCATGGTGCCAGGCCTGCACCTTTATATCAGGATTTGGGATGAGCTCCACTGCGCTCGGCCGTGTTTGTCTTCGGATTTGGAAAGCCTGCCTGTGAGAGTCTTTCTTTGGGAAATGCAGCTCTTTTGGCAGGTGATGGGCACACACACCTGGACATGTATCCATGTCCAGATGGAAGCTAGCACGGTGGCAGCTGGTGTGGCGTCCCCTTAGGACGGCTGAGTCGCTAGAGGGGAGCTAGGCGGCCAATGTCCTGCTCTGTCGTTCTTACAAGGAACTTCAGCTGGGTGGCAGCTGCAGTTTGCTGGCATGATGGAACAGCAATAAAGAAAAAAAAACACCTTTACGCAGAGCAACACAACCAGCACTAAAACTGTTTACCAACGCAAAGGAGTGATTGGCTTTGAGTGTAATACAAGAATTTCATGAAATCTTAGTTGCGACCTCATTGGCATTTTTATCTGCTTGTCTGTCTTTATCGCGAGTCCTTTATCTGCGTGGGGCTCGCTGTGTGTTGCTCGTGTGTGGCTCGCTGTGTGTGCCTCGCGCCTCGTTCACAGTGCCAACACCTCATTAGTACAATATGCAAATGAACTGGCGCAGGGCCAGAGGGTCAGAGCACAAACTGGAGACAGAATAATAGCACAATGATGCGTCTTTTGTGTGTGTGTGTGTGTATGTGTTTGTGTGTGCGTATGTTTACCTGGGAGTGTGTCCATCTAATATGTCCGCTGTCCTACTGAAAAGGCATGTTGCATATGGGAGGGAAAGAGGAAAAGAGGGAAGGCAAATTACTGAAATGGGTCACCATACACCCGACAGCTTCTAAATAACCACGACCCACCATCTCTGACTTTGTTTTGTTTTCAACCACCTGACTTTGTTTTGCCAAAGTCAAAATTTCCCTCTTACACTGTAAAATGTCACGGCAGAACAACATCTTCTGTCTGTGACTCCAACATTGTTTCCCTTTCCAATACAAAAACAGTCAACTTGACAAGTCACAAGAGCGCAATATTTGATTTACATCATGCTTGGAATGGGAAACCTTAGCTGGAGGTGAGGGAAGCAGATGGAAGCAGAGGTAAACTCAATCAGTCTTTGGATAAAAAATGTAAAATATACGCCAGAATTGCCCTTTGGTATTATCAGGAGATGAACAGAGCTGAATTCCAAATTACCCATGAAAAATCAAAGGTTGCAGTGAGCTGTTTAAATGGAAGATAATAAGAAAGCGAGCTGCTGAGGCCAGCGGTTCACCTGTCAGTGGCGCAGGCTCAGTATGAAACGTCAGCTTGAGGGCTGCAATCGGCATGATGAACGCTGATGTTAAATCTCCATTTATGATAACGGTGCCCCCTGGCAGTAAAATATGAACTAATTATATCACACTGAGGTCTATATTATATAAAAGTGCATTTCATTTAATGAAACACAATGGAGCAGTTTGGCATCGTGCCAGGCAAAGCTTCTCCCCTAACTTCTTTGTAACACAATTGCCCAACACCTGGCATAACAGCATCCACGGCCTGAGTATTCACAGAACGCAGGATCAATGGCTTCTTCTCCCGCTGGGAGAAATGTTGAGGCAAATCCTTAGGAATATTACAGCATGGGAAATTAAATTGCTACTATTTGAGGAAATCATTTATTTTTGGACAGGGTCATTCAGTGCAACAGTTTTCTCATTCACGGCCAAAACCACCAATGACCAGTGTGCAGTGTTAGCAGTCGAACACAGAACTTGATGTTTTACAGCAGTGTTACAGTCATCTCCCAGCCAGCCCGCTCTAAGTATCGTCTACTAAACGTTAGGACAGTCTAAATCAGCTGCTTGGACTGTCAAACATCCTATGGCTTTAACCGTTTGATATGGAAATACAAATCTTATTAATATTTGCGAGCATGTCCTTACATTAGCAAGTGATTCACAGTTTACAGTTTAGTGTTGTGAGCACCTCAAACACTTCTGCATGTGCAAATCTAGCAGCGTTTGTGGCCATGAACAATGTCTTCTTTATACACAGTAAATGCAGAGCAGTCTTCTGCTCTGTGACACACCAGCATTTCTTACAAATATTCGAACTCGGAGGATCTTACTTTACTTTAGTTTCCTCAGTCGAACACTTGCTGTTATCGTGACTCCGAGCTCAGACACACTTTTCTTTCGACAACCCAGGTGTTTGTATGTAATTGATCAGGATTTTGCTCAGAACTGTGTGGGTGTGAACAGACTGTACCTGACTGACAGCTCACTCTCTCTCTGCTAAGTTATGTTTTCTTGCAGCCACTTATTGGTAGCCGCCTCCGACTTTAATTGTAATTACGCTTAATTCTAAAACACACGAGGAGCTTCAAAGCCACAGCTGAGTTGGAGAAATGTTTCACAACGGTTTTTTTTACTTGTTACTCTTTACTATTATTCTGAAAAATGTCAAAGGTTGACTGTCATTCAATAGATTCAGCTAATAAAAAAAAGAAGATATTCATTATAGTAAGTAAAGGTGCCCAAGGTGGAAAAGCACAGCGTTTGTGTGTGTACTTTCTGCTTCCCTACTTCTACTTTCTACTGGAAATAACTATGAAGATAAATTTCTTTTCTTTCATTATTTTGCAGATTGAGCTGTTGTTGTTGCTAACTTTCATCTAAACTCTGTGGGCAGCAAAAGACTGTCAGTGAACTGTTGGTAAAACACCTGCCAGCTCCCTACAAAATCCACCATTATCACTAATACAGAAGATTCACAACAGTGACTGTTTGATTTGGTAATGAATTGATACGATACACGTTGCAATACACCAAAAGAATGTAAGCTGGGCTGATGTTCGACAGGGGTTTTGGTGGGACTGACCGTCATGGAAAATGCTTGAGCTGGTCAGAGGAGCTGGTGTTTTTTGCTCTTTCCATGTTGCTGACACAAATGCAGCATTATTACCTCATGTTTTTTCATGTTCATGAATAGAGTTCAGCAAAATCACATAATTCTCAGCAAAAATATTACCAACATGAGCAAATGCAAAAACCTCTGAAGGCTTTTACTGTACCTTCCATTTAATTTATCAGGAAAAGTAATAAACAAGTAAAAACCTGTTAGTGAACATGCATAAGTCACTTGTCACTCTTATTTGGCTTTGTGCTTTACACTTTACTCCTTCAAATGTCTAAATTCAAAGTTTTTCATTTTAATGTATTCCATTTTGCCTTTTTAATCTTAAATAAATGTGTTTGATTAAACACACACGGGTGCTGCATGCATATGCAGTTTACTCTGTAATTACAGTACTTGCAGCAGAGTGGCTCTGAATGCCTGAAGTAAATGTCTGCAGATTCCTCCACCATGCACATGCATGCACACACACTCACAGGCACCGCTTTATTTCACGGATCCCAGTCGATTGGTTTGTCCACAAACCACTGTGTGTTCACCCATTTTACAGTCACCATTTCTGTTCAGCTTTCTCAGTGTTGTTTTCCATTTCTGAGTTTCCTTGTTGCCTCTGTTCACCTGTTTATTTTGTCCATTCGTAAAAAGAAGCCATTATTTCTCCCCCCAGGCAAGAGACGACGATGGCCTCGGTGGGAAATTACCCCAGCACAGCTTTACTCAGGACACACCCAGGCTTGTCTTCAAGACAAACAGCGATGTGCTTGTAAGGACCATAACCATTTAACACCAGCTAGAGTTTAAGCTTGATGGCTACTGCACAAATATGTTTTGATGTTGTTCTTTGTTAACATGTATAATTTTCTAGTCATTTCTTCCTGACATGGCCAAATGGCCATTACTGTAAAAGCAGACAGAAAACCTCAGAGTTACGTCAGCCCAGGGATGAGACACAGTACACAAGCAGCACTGACTCTTACATGAAGTCTGCTTACATTTAGGTTTGAGCTTTTCATAATTTTTCTCATGTGCATTGTTTGCTTTGCTCATTTTCATTATATGTCATTTTCAATAACTAATGTTTTCTAGGAACAGCCTATATTTTACATTCATACATAGTGAAGTGAAAGAAAGTTTGATGGAACCTTCATACTTTACATCTGCTAATGCAAATATAAAGTAGCATTCACTTTATCACACCCTAGCTCTTATTTCTTTTGGCATTTTACGCTATATTTGTATTATTAACATGGCACTCAAGTTGTTTGCCGGGATCAATATTAAGAAGTCAGATGGGACAGGGAACACAACCAGTCATCCAGACGAAAATTAAACAATAAAACCAAAGCAGTGCATTCATCATCCATTACAGATGTTTGAGCACATTAGCATATGTTGGTTACATTTCTCATGTGCTCACATTCACTTTAAAATGGTGCGGTTTAGGTGATGCAAAGTCTCACTGTCACTCTGCGGGTGCCAGGCAGCTCCAGGAGATTTCGGGAAGCAACTGTTCCAAGCCAGGAAACAGACCGGCACATAACCCATTTTTGTACATATTAAACTATGAAGAAGAATAAGAGTGTTTGGCCAGTGATAGGCGGATGTTACATTCAGCCAGGTAAGCTGTTTCCCCGTGAGAATGGTGTCAAGCTCGTGTCTTGTCTTTCTGCAAAAAAAGCAAAAGAAGTGTTTTCCAAAAAAGTCAAACTTTTGCTTTAAGGCAGGACGTCCCTTGTGGAACAGCAAACATGTAGCTGACAGTCACATGCCATCAGAGATGTTTGTCGCAGCCTCTGCTGCAGTGACAGTGTTACAGCTGGAGGTATCCCACTCGCTGTGCGTGCGGTGAGTGTGTGCTTTGATATATAGGCCAGTTGTGTTTCACCTGGCCAAGTGAGAATGGCCTTTGTCTGTCACATCTAGAATGACTGATGGTGATGGCTGGCGGTTATAAAAGCCGCCTCACAGGGAGTGTAGCTCTGGGCTTCTCTGAATTTTATCTACAGTTTAAACTTTACGGACTGTTCAGGTTTTATTTAAGTCCTGATACACCGTGTACCCAGGATAAAAAAACCCCCAAAAAGAACAAGAACCAGGCAAAAAACCCCTAATAGAGGATTCAAAAGAACAAGAACCAAGTTTCCATGGAATGGGTTTCATTTTCTTTTGTAAACTCAAGTGGAAGGTTTCCCTCTTTTAGTGGACCAGGTGCTTTATTATAACCGCCTCTTGCTACATAATCTAGGTTTGGGACTGAATCCACAGTTTAGCAGGCACAGTGTTTCTGTTTGCCCTTTCTTCACACTGAAGGACTTGAATTGTCCAGAGTCGACATTTTGCCGCACATTGTTTGGAGCGTTGGACGACCCAGCCCAAAACCAAGCGACTGGCTCTCTTCAAGCACCTGGTTCGTTTTCATGACTTTAATCCTTGTGTTTTGCACTATGTGATTATGCCAGCAATCTGAGAAGTGTCAAAAGAATCACATATCGATCTGAAGGGGGGGGTGTACAAGCCTGTCCCTTTATGCACTTCTCCTGCTTAAACCTCTCACTCTCAGAAACCTCTTCATCCTACATATAAAACCACTTGAGGCACTGCACCCTCTCATGAAACCGAACAATCTCTGCACCGTCGGAAACTCTCCAGTCTCTTAACCCTCAGCAACTACCTCCTCCTCTTCCTCTTCATTATCTAAATCCTCCGCATCCTCTGCAGTCTCTTTAACATCTGCAACCTCTTTCTCTTCTTTACTGACTGAAATCTTCTCATCTTCCTCTGCAACCTGTTGGTCCACACCCTAAATATCGTATGGCACCTCTTTCTACTCCGTGACTACAGCGATTAAATACTCTTCATTCAATCCCTTAAGCACTAACAATATCCTCTAAGCATCATTTTGCCAATCCCCAAACTAACTAACTAATGCTAACTTCTGCTTGTTCTTTGAATTTTCATATTTCACTAGTCTCACCACAGGGTCTGAGGGTGAAAGGAGGGAGAGCACTGCCGAGATGATTGCGCTTGTTTGGTCGCACCATAATTGTTGTAATGCAAATGGTTAAGCTACACCACCAATGCTGGTTTGTTGGACACGATGGAAATAAATGACCATAATTATATTCAACTGCAAACATCTGTGTGCAGGAGTGGGGAGAGAGCCAGAGAGAGAGACAGAGAGAGAGGGAGAGAGAGAGAAAGCACAACTCCATTAGCGTAATGCGCAGTGAAATTTCACTCACAGTGCAGAAAGTCGTTAAGTGCTCTCCATCTGTCTTGTCAAGAAAAATTTCAGTACATTTATTATTTAAAATATCCTGGGCCTACCATTATCAAACTCAACTTGTGAGAGCACCTTTTTGACTTTTACTCAGTCATGGCTCATTGAATTAGCCAGGACTAAATGGGCAGTTAAAACGTGTAGAATTCAAGGGACTGACATCTGAGCACCACCAGTGTAGAGTTGAAGCTCAGCAGTTGCTGTGTAGTCTAGTCTCTGATCAGTTTTTGCTGCAGTTTATGTTCTCCAGCTGCTTATTCAGAGCTCCTTTCATGTGTTAGGTTTTTTTTTTAAATTCCTCTCAGATTGCAGTCATACAAATTATTCAAACAATTTGTCTCTGCATAATGACTGTGAACCCTAAACAAATGCAAGACTACATCTTTGAAAGCTTTGTTCTTTTAAAAAAGATGCTTCTGCCTGGATCTATTCAACGCTGTGCAGGACAATCAGATGTAAAACACATAATCTATGCAAAGAACCTGATGTTTTACACATGTAGCAGCTGCAGGACAGCATGCTATGTATTCTTTTAAAATCCTGGCTAGTGCTACAGTGCATCTGCCCAAACAGCCCATGTTGAGTCCACTGTCTTTCAGCTGCTGCCAGACAGGATGCTGCCAAATAAACTAATGTTGCTCTGCAGTGGGCAAAAGGAGTTTATCCACCTTCCGGTTGCATCCCTCAACTTATTAACATTCAGCAGGGGGGCTTAAGGGTCTGTGTGATGGATGGATGTCGCTGAGGGGTCTGACAACTGATTAATGCCTTAATTATCTCCAGCGAGGACCTGCCACTCCTCCCAGAGCTGACAGAGTGAGCTGTGTGTGGCCTGACGAGTAACGCCGTGTTCAGGGCTCGCCCACTGCTATCTGCTCTACCAGGGTCACATTCATTTTCTTCCCAAAGAAAAAATTGCACTTTTGTGCTGAAAAGGTGTATAATGGTGATGAAACAGTGCAGCAGGATGTTTTGGGATCTTTGCCACTTCAGTGAGTAAGAAAAATAACTTTTCAATAGGGCCTCATCATTTTGTGATTGGGTCCATTTCTGGTTTGCAGCCTGAATACACAAGTGGTCCAGATTTAAAGCTGTAAATGTGAGGGGCAACTGAGTCCTGAAACTGTACAGGTTGAATTTAAGTGACACTCTCACTTGTGATCACACTTGACAAATCCCAGTGTGACTCTTGACAGTTAGCGCAACTACAATGGCCGAAACTGCAACAGTTGGGATCAATTTCAAAAACGACTTAAAAAACAATATTCGAAACAAGGACAAAAAAGTTTTATGTTGGAATATTGTATCAGTGCTGCGGTTAACCTGCGCAGACCCTGTACAGTATCGTCACAGTAACACCTCAGCATGTAATTCACATTCTGACCCATACAGAGTAGCAGTGTAGGGTTTCTAAATGAAAAAATTGTTGCAGACAGACATTTCTATGTCACTACCCAAGCTTTTTAAATCGCACAAAGATCCCAAAGGCAGTCATATTTTGACGAAATTGAAGTCATAGCTGCATTGCATTCTGGTCATTAAAACCTACTGTAAGTGGATAGTTAGATTTCACCCTAGAATTTTGTTGCACAATCATCTTAAATGGCGGCTTTGAGCTCAAGATATGACGTTTATTATAATACAGTATTTAAGACAACACACATTTGCGTTACTTTTCATCGCTGCATGCATGAATGGCAGTATTTGCCCCTTTGTGTTGTGTAGTGTAGCAGAGGATCTCAGTCTAAAATGACCAAAAACATGCTTCTGCTGTCTGATTTTAATTGATGCATCTAAACATGACAATTACCATTGTTCTGTTTTGTGTTAAGAGCAATAAGGAGTGAGTTACAAATGCCAGTTGAATTTTGTCAGGTGGTTTTTAGTTGAACTGAACTGAATTGCACACAAAAAAGCTGAAACATGCGGCAGTTACGCATACATGTCGATATTGATTACTTTAAAAATTCAATATCTTTACAGCATTTAAACAGACTTAACTATAATATCTGTTTAAATTTGACACGTGCTGGAAGGCCATTTCAGGAAGCCAACTTTTTTACTGTTGTGCTTTAAGGTGCTTGAGGAGAAATTGATTTCCAACAGAAAGTGTAAGTGGCCATATTTTGTTAGGTCAGGAAAGCCACAGAGTAAGTCACTTCTACAGCACTTACAGCCGAATGCTCACTCATCAGAAAACACACAGGCATACACACACAAATACACAAACACACACGTTACATAAATTGAATGCATACAGTTTTGTGCGTTTATGCTAATTTTAAAGCTAAGTGTTTGCTCGTGAAAGATCTATAAAAGAGCGTTGGTTTCCTTAAAAAGAGCCTTTTTAAAATGTGTTTATCTCCAGATGTTTTAGGGTACTTCAAAGGAGTCTTGTATGTCATCAAGAACAAATTATTGGTCTTTTGTATGCAGCGTGACAAGTGCTGATAGTTTGTGTCTTGTGTGTATTTTTTGTTGCAGGTGTGTGACTGGTGCAAACATATTCGCCACACTAAGGAGTACCTGGACTTTGGTGCTGGTGAACGGAGACTGCAGTTTTGCAGTGCTAAATGCCTGAACCAGTATAAGATGGACATTTTCTATAAGGAGACACAGGCTGCACTGCCTGGAGCACTGTGTAACCCAGGACATGGGGCTGGTGGGGAGGGTAAGCCAGAGTGTAGTGGAGGGGTGCAGCTGCTCACTCCTGAATCCTGGGGAACGCCTTTAACTGACCTCCGTCGTAAAGCTCCTTCACCAGGGGGGCCCTCCGCCACCTCAGGTTTAGCCCCAGCCACTTCTTCTGCCACCTCACCCTCAGACACTGCTGCCGTCTGCTCCCCATCCTCCTCCTCCTCAGCTAAGATCCCCACGCCAAGACCCCACGAGAGCCCCACACTCCCCCCTCCGCCAGTTCCCACTTTGCACCCACCAGTTGGAGTTCCCTCCGGTAGCCCTCCCATGGTAATGACACCACGGGGACCCATGCCTCTGCCTCTGTTCATGGAGCATCAAATGATGCAGCAGATTCGTCCACCGTTTCTCCGTCCCTCTGCCCACCCAGCAGGGCCCAACAGCCCACTTTCAAACCCTATGATCCCAGGTATTGGTCCACCACCTCCCCCTAGGACCCTTGGTCCAGCATCGAGCCCTATGCACAGGCCCCTGCTATCTCCACACGTCCACCCATCATCCAATCCTAACGCCATGATGCCCCCCCACCCTGGAATTCCCATGCCAGGTCTGCCCCCTTTCCCCCCAGTAAACATGATTCCCAATGGACCCATTCCCCTGCCCCCAGTGATGAACTTTGGTATGCCATCCTTGGCCCCATTGGTACCCCCACCAACTCTCTTGGTCCCCTACCCTGTCATTGTACCCCTTCCTGTCCCAATCCCTATTCCTATTCCCAATTCCCTTTAACTCCAAAGTTTCCAGAGACCAGGCGGAGAGCAGTGGCTCAGTCCGCAGTGCTCTAGAGGCCTCAGCTTCTGGCCCCCACTCTCCAGGTTCCTCTGGATGTGAAAGAGGGGAGCAGAAAGTTGAACCAGCTAGTGTGCACTGTCTCTCTCCTGTGCACTTAGACAGAACCAGGACATCGTTGGTGGACTTGACTGTAAAAGCAGAGGACAATTTGGGCAGCCTGTGTGTACCCAGCAGCCCAAGGCTGATGGATGGTGTGATTGATCTAACTATGGGCCAGAGGTCATGCCAACAGCAGGTAATTCAGAGGATGCTACCTGGGGTCCAGGTCAAAGTAGAGGCAGAGGTTGAATCAAGATCTCCACCAATTGGTGGGCTGGGGAGGGAAGGGAAGGGCAATCGAGATGCTGAGGGAGCAGTGCTGACACAGGGCCTCATCAGTGCTACAGAGCTGGAAGGGGCCACACATTTGGGCACACTGGAATCATCGGACCCACCCTCCAGCAACAGCAGCCCTTCTCGCAATGCTGATCCTCCCGTGAGCCAACAAAATCCCTGTATCGCCAATCTTACCCCCCCACCTTTACCCAGCACTGCACGGACCCAGTCCCAACCCATGCCCCAGCTCCAAACCAGCCCAGCTGCCCCTTGTAATGTCATAGTCAATGGTACGGGATGGCATTCGCTTGTCAATCCTGCCTTTGAGTCTTGCCCTGACCGAAGAGGAGACAGACTGGCAGGGGAAGGCGACACAGAGGAGCAGCCAGCTAATGGTGATCTGGAGCGTGAGGCACTGAAAGAGAACAATTGCTCAGTTGGAGATTGGGAGCTGGGGAAGCGAGGCTCAGCACAAGATGACATAGTGAATACAGTGGAGGGTAAGTCAGACCCTGACTCCAGCTTGGAGGAGGGTGAGCACGCTTATGCCCTGCCACTGCTGTCCACAGGAGGCTGCGTGGTCATCCAGCCTGTGCCAAAGCCCGGCGCTGACAAGACCGCCATCCTCTCCTGCTCCATCAGTGCCCCTTTATCAGCAGCTGGGAGCCCCGAGCTGGAGCCACCACTGAAGAGGAGGTGTCTGCGAATCCGCAATCAAAACAAATAAGGTGGGTACACCCCAGTGTGTATTTAAAGTCAAATTTATTCAATGACATTTTGTAATTATCAGTGGGATACCCATCAAATAATCAGTGAGTTTTAATGTTTCAAATGGCTCTCACTCCCCAGTGTGTATTTTTTGAATGATTTTAAATTAGCTCCTGTACTTTCAAAATGTTATTTTTAATGAGTTGCTTATTATTCTGATTTAGTTTTATCATGGAAAAAAGGGGAAGTAATGGCAACAAAGTTATAGCATGTTTGTCCAGTACATCATTATCATGTTGAAATAGCACAAAAAGATAAGATCACTTCATCAAACCTTCACAATGGGACGCTTAAAACGAGGATCGACACAGTGTACCAGGGTGGTATAGGTCAAACAAAAACAGTGTGCAGGTGATTGAATGTCACCTGGAGGGGTTCTCCCAGGGACTGGTTCTGAATGGCTCTAAAAGGGTTAGTGAACGAAGGGGGAACGTGATATGAAGCCCATTTGTGAAAAGATGAAACGAAACAGCACACCTAAGACCAAGGAGTGTAAATACTTGGTGATTCAGGGGATTTCTAGGATTTCTAGAGTGTCCTTCTCAAGCACTTAGAGAGCACAAATGCATGTAACCAAAAAAAAAAAAACATTATGAGACCCAGTAAAAATAGACCACCTATAAATGGCAATGCGCCTAGATATTATGCACGTGCAGTTTGTATTGATGTTTCGTCTTTTTATGAAATTCTATACAGAACACGTGTTCATCTACCAAACATTACATTTCTATAGTTCCACGTGGGCATACATTCCTCTAATTTTACAAGAAGAGTACTTGTTGCTTTACTTTGACTGGCGGATTGCCTGCAAGCTTCAGAATGGAAATGGGAAGTCTTTCATGTCAATGGATTTATTCACTACATTAATACCAAATTTAATGATGCGCTCTCCGAGTTGTTAATTAAATGAAATTGTATTCAAGAGCAATTGAAGACCAATTCGAGTTATGGTAACACGAGGCGTGTGCTCTGAATTAGAGTAATTAATAATAACAAAAGATGGAAATCAAGCCCCATGCAACGTTAGTATTGCTAAAAGCATACCAGCAGCTGAAATGAATCATGGAAGTGATGGAGAAAATGTACCATAACCTTCAGTTTGATTATTCATATGGGAGAATGCAAAATATGTTTTCTGTACCTCACCTTTCTCGCTTGTCTGCAATATCGCGAAGCATTCATTATGAAATATATAAAACATTATGTAAAATTCATGCCACCAGAGAAACACGCTCTGAATATTTTATTCTTTTTTTGCCCACAAGTGTCCTCAAGCTGATACTGATTGCGTGTACCCAAGAAAATCCAAAATTAGGAAGCACTCAGTGACTCCCCAAAACTGTTCCTGTAGCCATTCTTCTTGGTGTTGGTGTGAACCAATGCTGTCTCTCTGTTCTTCCTCTCATCCTAAAGGTGATGGTGGGGCCCTTTGCTTGAATTCATGCATCAACTTTACCCCAAACAGCTTTTGACGCTGGAGTGTGGTGGTGTTTTTGGGGGGGGGTTGGTTGCTCACCCACTGACTCAGTTTGATTCTCCTCCCACTCTGTTTCACAGATGGATGCTCTGAGGACCGCAGTGCCATCAACGACACTCACTTGTCCACCCCCCACCTCCAAATCCCACCCTTCCCAACTGCACCACCACACTCTCTCACTCTCTCTCTCTCTCTCTTTCTCTCTCTCTCTCTCTCTCTCACACACACACACACACACACACACATATTGTTCTCGTCCTCACCCATTGTCCAGTCTACCAGCACCACATATCGCCTTCAACAACTGATGAGAGTTGAACCAAACATGTTGATGTGTATCATAGATGAGCGGACAGGACTCCTTTTGTCTGTGTGACAGATGCCCTAATGGACTCAAATTCTACAGACTTGATGTCATGGCCAGCAGGATTGTTTCAACTTTGAACCACAGACAGTTTAAACCCGCAACAGGAGGACTTTACCCCACTGCTTTTCTCCTCATTTAGAGACTTTCAGCCCACACTGCCCCTTATACCTTATCCACCCTCCTGTCAAAGCAAGTTCTCTCCCTATTGTTTGTTACAATGGAACACACTATAGTGTCTGGTATTCAAAGCCACTGAGGGGAAATGAGCGAAGTATCCTAAATAGGGAGATTCCCATCCGTCTGTGTTATTGTCCTGTTTTGGTCCAACTTAATGCCACAACATGTGTACAAAGTCTCCAGTATTATTGTTTCTTACACAACTTATCACTACTGATTTCACAATGTTGAGATTGTAGAGCCACAGAGATGTCAAAAATCTGCTTAGTCCCTTGCTTGCCCACAACCAGCAAAATGTACTTGCCAATGTGACGCCAAGTGTTCTGGGTGATTGTGACGGGTAGTAGTGGAAAAACGAAGCACAACAAGCATGATTACAATTAATACAACATGGCTAAAGGATAATTTAAGAGCTATTTCAATCAGTACTTGGACAAATCACAGCAATCTCGAGAATAAAATTTTAATCTTCACCAGCAAGTAAAGGTTTATGTGTGGAATTTTGAAATCTCTGTCATTTTCCTGTGGCATCTCTTTGTAAACATCACTGAATTTAAACTCAAGTGTCAGTTTATCAGGTACCCTTGGCTGAATCTACTGCGGTCTAATGCAGCGCTTCGGTTTGTGCTGAACCACTATGTAAAATGCTGTAGTAAGTGGTGCTGGTGAACTGTGTTGTGTTATAGGCCCTAGTGCCTGATTTTTCAGTTCACCAGCAGCATAAACTATAGCTCACAGTTGAACCAACACCTCCGTGAAGCAGCTTAAACAAACAATGAACATCATCGCTTCCATGAAGGGAGGTTTGATTGCAGCACTGCTGCGTTACCCCGCACTAGTTTCAGCTCGGTATACCTAATAAACTGCCAGCTGAGTGCACGTACTGTATATTGTTGCACAAGAACGAGACAGAGCTTTCATGATTCATCATCATTCGTACTATTGACATTTTTACACCCTTGGGAACACTGAGTGCTTAAGCTCTAAGCCTCGCTAGTAACAGTAATACAGTCCCCTGCTGTTCGAGAACATTTCAAGGCTTACTGCAGCTCCCAAAAGATCTGGGATGGTATGGCAATGTAGAAACTCCGCCAACCTGCATTGGGTACTTGCTACCGCAGGCTAGTACTTAATCTTTTCTATAATACATTACCAGCAATGTTCCTGTCATGGGTTAGTTTGAGACTGACTGCACTGAATTTAGAGGGGGCAGAGAGAAGCCAGCTCTTTCATAAATAATTCTTTTGGGACCTGGAGGAAAACTGCTGAAGTAACACGACAGAGATATTTCAACAATAAACACACTGAGGGCAAATTCATTTTGGAAAAATTTATTTGAAAAATCTTTATTCTTTCTCCCTTGTTTGTCCATTGATCCTGCCAAGTGGCTTTATTTATTTATTGTTTATTTTGCCAATTGTCGTTTGTTTTAAGCCAAATCTAAATCGACTTTTGTCCTTGACTGAATGTCACGCTCTTTGTACACCTTTTTGGACAGTTTAACTAAAGGCAACACAAACTGTCACCCATCCAGTTTGGTCCGATCCAGTTACACTGCAGCCTAAGCCTGTGTGAGCTGGGACACTGACAACAAAGCCAGCATTTAGTTTACACTCCTATGGAGGAAGTATATTGTACCAGTGTGAAATAAGGTATCATCATATGCCAAAGGCCTCTGGTGTGTTGAAACAAAACATGTCATCTAGTTTTCAGTGGCAATGGGGTTTCAAAAAGATTTGACCGGATAATTTATAGTTGCCAAAATAACAAGCACTTATTTTTTAAAAAAGAGAGAAGACAGAGGAGAATACAACTGGATATCAGAAGCAGTATTACCTGTTATCCTGCTTTATGATTTACTCAATCCATAAAAAACTAAAATATTGTATGTCTCAGTACACGTAAAGTTTCTGAAGAAAAATGCATTATGTTAAAATTTGCACATAGCTTTGCAACCTTACCCCTTTCCATGTTAAACCCACAGCCTTTGTTTGATTTCCTTCTGTCCTTAAGACCCACAGTGTGAATTATTCTTTGTCTAATTGAGCCCAGCATTGGCTAATACACATATTCACACATAGCAACCATACATACTCATGTCACACCTTTTCATACAGTGCACAGAGTAAATTTACCATTGTGTTTGTCTGTGTGTGTGAGGCAGGTGCAAGCAGGGGAGCCCAGCTGAGATTACAGAGTGTTGACTCAGAATAAGCAGTGTGCAACACTATCTGTTGCCTGTTAGTCAGGCATTTAGGCTTAGCTTGCCACTTGCCAAGGCCCAGCTTTGGTGTCACTTTGAGTATTTCTTTGTCTCTTGCTGCAAACCAGTATGACATACAAAACCAGGGCCGTAGCCACAGTTTTAAAGGCCCTGAAACCCCAACAGACCCCCCCCCCCGCTATTTTGACAAGTCACCAAAAGGAAATGTATTTTTAATTTGAATGTTTTTTTCTAAAATGTTTTAATTTAATATTTCGTGTTTCTAGTGTTTGAGCCGATTCATTACTTTTTACCTTCCAGTTAAAAATAAGTCGGAAGCCTGTTTCCATAATCTTACTTCACTTCTTACATCACTTTAGCATACCCTGCTAACACATCCTATGATGGTATACTGACCTTGTAAAAAGGTATTTATGACATGTAGCCTGATTATGTGTTGTACTGCTGATGACTAATGATGGGAATGTGGGAAAATTCCGAGGTTGTGTGAGTGCGCACTGAATCGAGGGCAGTTTGCCATGAAATGTGCTGAGTGCACTGATGTTAATAAGAGAATGAACGCTCCATTAGTTTTTCTCTAACATCAACGTCAGGGCGAAATATCAGCTTTTTAGACCACATTTAAAGGGAATGGTCAAAATTCTATTAAAGAAATATATATGCTTTATTGAAAAGCCTTAGAAAACAACACACAGATACTACACATATCTGTACATTAAAATGAGGCAAAAATCACCTGATGTAATTAATTTAGCCAGCCTGGCTCTGTTTATGTCAGCCATGTTTCCAGGCTTTATGCTAAGTTAATCTAACTGGCTGGTTGCTGTAGGTTCATAAACGTATTTCCCTAAATGTGAAATTATTGCTTTAAGTTTGCTCCTCAGTGGACAAATGCTAATTGTTTTGGTGACCTTTCCATTTCCTTATTTCTGGAATTGCAATCAGAACAAATTTACAATTTTAGTGTGATCTCCCAGACTGCCGGAAATAGTGATCATAGTAATTTGAAAAATGTGGACAGGTCTTGATTTTCGATGAGAAACTATCCTTAATTCATTGTTAGCTCTGCCTTTTCTCCTGCTTGACACCTTTTCACACACACACACACACACACACACACAGACACTAACTTGTATTTCTAACTTTGTGAGGACACTTCAGATGAAGCAGTCCTAAGGCACTTCATCACATTCGAAGCCCTAACGCTCACATTTTAACCCTGAAACAGCCCTTTGATGTTGAGGACTGGCCAAAACATCCCAGCTATCTAAAAATGTCTGCACCCGTTTGGAAAAATATTTTTTGAGTCCTTACTAAGTAGCAAGTACAAGAACACACACACACACAGGCAAAAGAACATACACGTTAACGTCTGATTCTAATTTGCACCATATTGTGTTGGCTTTACAAATGTTAAAACTATCCATGAGACAAACACTGAACATGTGAAAGCCTAACTTGTGTGGCACTCCTAGACCACTTGATCGGTCTTTGTGATGATGAACAGACAAATCTCCAGCATTCCTTTTTTGATGATGGACTACAGGCCTGGTCAACAGCCTGAATTATGCAATGACAACTAACTCCAAACCTAATAGTGACGAGTGGTCCATAGACAAAATAAACAATGACGTGACTTCATGTTACTTTTCAAAAACAACAGAAAAGTTGCCTTAACTCTTGCTTGTATAATCTCTACAGTTAAGACAATGATGCTCGCTTGTAAAGAAGACTCTTCCTTCTTTGTACAAAATGAAATATACCAGAAACAACAACTTTGTTATCTTGCTAGTGTCAATGTATAGATGATCAGCTTTTTCTGTAACTTGTATGGACCGTCACATTTTTGCTAAGAAGAAGCCCACCCTCCCAAATTCCTTGTTCCTAAACATCCAATCTGTTCAACGTTTTAACTCGTGGTGGACTGTCAATCTTTTTGTGTACATTTTATAGTATTATTTATTGTTGACAAGTTTTGCATTTGCAAATAATAAAAAAGTAAAGATGGTTTGACCTGAGCATTCTATTCCAATGTAAATGCCTGGTAAACAGTGAAATGCTTTTTTTAATTATTAAAATGGACAAAACAGTGCTATGAGGAGGTGATCTTCTTCTCTTTTTCTTATGATGTTGTAACATGTACATAACATGTGGCCAAAAATGCTTTGGAAAATGATCATTTTTTTGTGTTGTAACAGTATTTGTTTTATCCAGTGAATTGCTCATAAAGACAAATAAATAAGAGGCACACACAACTCTGTTTCACATGGGTCATATCTGTTCTAACACAATTATGCGTACACGTACAATAACATATCGGTCAGACGACACTGTATTCTTGTGATAAGACTTAATATAAAGTGACTGATTTGTGTCTTGTGTCAAATAATATTCAACAAAGGATTGATGTGAAAATCACAATTGATGTTGTTGTGTCACATTCTTCAGTCAGTGAGTTACATACCAGCATTGAGAAAAAGGTGTGCAGCATGTTTCAGTCTATTATTACAATGCGATGTGATACATTCAATCCACATGACCACACTTTAATACTCAGAATCTATCATATTGCTTTTAAGTTTCCTACATAAAGCCTTTTAGGAGGCAATCAGCAACAAATTTTCAAGAGATCTGGATGCAAACAAAACAACAGGAGAAAAAAATGACATGAGACCTAAAAAAACAATGCCTTCAAATTACATCCTTTGGAGGAATCTCGTCTGGAAGTTCTAATTTGACATGATTTTTACTTCATTGTCATTGAGTATTTTAACATTTGTTGTGCAGATGTTGTAGTTTTGATTGACCTACTTCTCCAGAATTCTCTCAAATGACATTGAACTGAAACACCCCTCCAGATGGAGTCATGCAGGAGTTTTTCAGCTACAAGTAGAAATATGTTTTAAAACAGTGAAGGCAAAGTTAAAGACAATTCTTGCCAGTAGAACCATGGGAAGCAAGTTGAAAATATCTCAAATTAGGTTTTAAATATTGATGAGCAAGGATGTGTGAATTTAAGAAAACAATAACAAACTGCATTAATAGAAAAGCTCCTTCACTACTACTCGGATATATTTAGTCCACCAGGTAAGAATTGAGGAATACCTTATGAATGGATTTAAGATAAAAATGTGCAAAATGATGCAAATTCTCAAGTAATATGAATAAATCACCAAAGGCACAATGTGTTGGCAGTGTAGTATTGCTTGTATTTGTGAAACATGTGACCAAATCCATTTCTGTGGGTCCCATTTGTGACTGTCTGAATTGGAGAGGGTCTGCAGATGAGCAGCGTAAATTCAACGGTCTGTAGCTCCATCTTGTGGTTCCTAAAGATGCTGGTCAACTCCCAAGCAAGTAATGGACGAAACCTTTACCTTGCTCACTGGAGAATTATTACCGAGAAGCTGACACTTTAAAGAGCAGACAAAAAAGTTCCTCCAATGCAGCTGTTGTACGTAAAAAAAAAAAAAAAAAAGCCCAACAACCTAGAAATGTTAGTTTCTGTAGAGACATGAATGCAGGTAATTTATTGGGTGTCAGCAACAGATAAATAAGAAATAGATTTTTTCTTTTCAGGAGGATTTTTGAGGGTTTGTTGAAAATTATCAAATTTGTAAGATAATATTGAACTGTCTTACAAATGTAACCTCTACTGCTTTTAAGCAAATCCATACTGTATTTATTTTAACTTGGTCTTGTCTTTAACTTTTCATGTACATTTTTAGACCAAATAATGTTGAAAAATGTCACTATGTTATGTTTAGACTCACATAATACTAATACATTGTTATTATATTTATTTTGTAATAAAAACACAGTGCATTTCTTTATCTCACTGCCTAATAAGCAATAATAATAATAATTCCAAAAAACAGGTATAAAAATTTAAATTACTAATAATTAAATTGCATTTTATGAGATTCAATTTATTATATTAAGTGATTTGAAGATGTGAGGCAATAGGTGAAATGGGTGAAAGTGCAGTTTCTGTTAGACTGTGTTTTGTCATCTCAAGCAGTTCAACACAATGTATGTTCACACAACACACTTCCTACATGTCCTTTTTTATACAAAGTGTTTCTGTTGCTACCGACGGCATATGATCTGGATTCTGTTATGGAACTTCATGTTTCTGTAGGTGGCGCTCATGTGTTTGATGTTTGTGGTTCCTGTCACGGTGGTTGCAGCTCCACATGCAAACTGTTCCAAATAAAGACAAATTCGAAGGCATCACTTCCTGTTAGTGATACAGGATTTTCCCAGGAAAGCACAATCATGCACCAGCTGTGTACAGAATAACAGATATAATGGGTTACAAGCGGAATGACTGTACACGATAGCAGCAAGACATTTCTTTCTGTAAAAAGACAGTGAGTTATAGCAAAGTTTTGACTCTTGAGAACAAGCAAGGTGAGAGGATGCATCTGTAGTCAGACTGCCCTGACTGCTTCGACCACACTAACTCCCACACTGTTAGACAAACACTCATTTAAAGAATTTGCTCCCCCTCAACTGATTTATCAGCTCTGTTCTTTGTGTAACTGAGATCATTTAGTTCATATTAATTCTTCTCCATTTAATCCAAGTGAGATTAAAGTATTCATTATTTTATTAAGACTCCTGAGGACAAATATTATCTTAAATAGTTGATCCTATAACACATATGAATTAGGATTATATTGAATGGAAGAGAATGGCTGTATGTGAATTTTATTACTCAAATGCTATGAAGAATATTGCAGAAATTTGTGGGGGGGATTTGTGTAAAATTTGGTTGAGAGATTAACCTTGGGGTTGAATAAAGTGTACTTTGATAGACCTGTTGAGTTCATTCTGTCAGATCATACTTTTAATCATATCACAGGTGGGAACTTTATTGAAATTTTAGTTTAAATAGTAGCCAATCAGAAAACATACATCTTGACTTCCATTCATTTCTTCTAATATGTACTATAGTGTTTGTCAGCTAAATGTCACGCCTGGAATGAGAGGTCGAGGTACGTGCAGGGGGACGGAACAGGTGGCTTATGGGTAACGGAGTCCTGGCCCCGCTGATGTCAGGGGGAGGAGAGAGACTCCGCACTCGGTGTGTGTTGGCGTGTGTGAGTGTCACCTATGTGAGGAATTCAACCGCTGGAGGACTTTCATCTACGATTAAAACTACTTTTTTTGGGGGGGTGAGGAAAGCCCGAAGCGAAGGACAAGACGACGAGGACACATGCGAAAATGCGAGAAGAAATCCAGGAAGAGAGCGTGTGCTTATTAAAAATTCAGCGCGGGAGAACACACATTATCGCCCTGACCGATGACTGAGGACGAACCGCAACGCTAAAGGGCTTCGACCGCTGTTGAATGGGGTGAAACGACGCGGAATTGTCCCCGAAGGCGAATCCGGAGCGTTTTCCAAGCAGCCAAAGGCAAAGGGAAGGAGGGAGAGGGGGGCAAAGAAAACGCCCTGCCGCCTGTTGCTCGTGTCTCCGAATTCAAAGTTTGTCGCCGAGTTGGGGGGAAAAAAAAGCATCTTTCCCTGAAGTGGAAGCGGATAATTCCGAGTGTCGAGTTGTCGACGTTTGCCGAGAGCCAGGCGGCTAGCGACGCGAAGGCCCGCTGCCTCGCTAAGTTTGGGGCAGCGGAGAGCGTCTCCGCTTTGGGAATATTTCCTCCTCGCTGTGCACCGCTGTTCCTGTCGGAGGCGAGTCGGGTGGGCGACGAGCCCAAGGCTGCTGCGCTAGTCGGGCCCACGGCCATTAGCCAGGAACAAAGAGGGCTCCCATGTAAACTCCACATAGTTCTACTCGCAACTTGGAAGAAGCGAAGACGCCGCAGCCATGTCGCTGGGCGCCGAGAGGAGGATGGAAAACCGACTGAGGAAGCTGGAGGACATGATCCGAAACCCCAGGTCTGCTATAAACCTGGAAAGTTTGCTGGTAAGTCAAGTGGTTGGGGACCGACGCCGTGTTGACACATGCACAAACTTCAGGTCTGCGCGTTTCTATCCGGTTGCTAACTTCGGCTTTGTTTTCCTCTCGTGCGCACTGTGATGTTGCAGGGGACTATTTTTTTTTAAGTTTCTTTTTCCGGATCTTCACCTCCTCATGGTGCAAACAGTGTCTGACACGGGGCCAGTAAACGGTTAAGACTGGGTGCAGACAGTGCACCATGGAGCTCCGTGAAGCGTGTCTGCAGATTAGGATTAACTAGTGGAGAATGAGCCACTCAGTGTGTTTATGGAGACAAATATTTCCGGCTAAATCTCCCGCCTGGGTAAGAGTTGGGCCCACCAGACTTGGATGGTCCCACGACCCACTGGGTCCACATACCTATTGTGGTTTTCATGCACAGATGAATCATTAGGAAGATGTTATGAAACCACTATTACCAGTCGTTTCTAGATCTGACTAATATAGCCCATATATGGCCCATAGTGACCGTTTGAAAACATGTATGAAACAAATTTTACAACCAGTCCCACAAAACAAGACATGTCCATAATTGGTACGATTACTTGACAAAGCATTAGAACCAAATGACCTCATATTTTATGTTACATAATTTACAACATGTCAATTGACTGTTATTTGGTCATTTTGACTACTTTCCCATAGTAACCTATCTCAGTAAATTGCTATTGTGGTCCAACTCAAAATATTATCTTACAGTTTCCTTTATTGCAAAGGGTTTACATACTCATTTGCATACAGCATGTGAATCATATTGACATATTGTTTTCATCTGAACCTGTGGGAGGGGAGGAGCTAAGGTGAGGTAGTCAAGAGATGTGCGATTGTTCTACTCGTTATTCATAAGGGTCCCAAGTTCTTTTGTTTACAGTTGTATAAAAGGTACTTTCTTTGTACAATCTAGATATGTGTCATAATGTAAAAATCATCAGTCTATTACAGAATTGACTAGTCTATTTCCAGACCTTTGATTCACCACCTACATATGTAATTACTTCCCCAGCACAGTGACTGGTGTGAAACAGAATGACACTTCTGTCTGATCATCAGGATGGCTGGACCAGGGCTGTTAATAGATGCTGAGAATTACATAAATGTGAACATGACATTTCCTCTACTGAAGCAGTCTGTAGCAGAAGCAAAGACAAACCACATTAGAAACTGTATATTTACATACTTTGTCTCAATACTATGTGGTGAAAATAGGATTTCAATTGTAATATTCTTTATCTCTATTTGTTGTTTGCCCCTTGACAAAACATTTTTTAGCTATTTTGTGTGCAAAAATTTTTCCACAACACCATTAAATGAAATGATTTTTGGGTGAAATAGTTTTTGTGAAGAGTGTCCTTAAGCAACATAATAAACTAAGATCTGAAATTCTGAGGTAAGACTTTCCAAAGAAACGTTATTGTTTGACCTTTTTCCCGATGCCAGTTTGTGTACAACACCTCCGTTCTAGTGTTGGTGTGTGAACTTCTGGGATCTAACAGAAGGCAAACTTGAAGCATCACCTCATCCGTTATAACAGGCCCCATCTAGCCAGGGGCCTCCCCCGTCTGTATTCCTTCTCTTCGGACTTCTGACTACTTGAAGCTTGACCCATTCCTGAGTTCCTTGAAACATGTAGGGAGAATACTTGTTTGAACACCGTTGGTGTTTACTTCCTGCATGCGAGCTGGAGCGGTAGATGTGCTGAGGGGTTTGAGACAAAAGTTGAGTGGGAAGCATGCGTAGGAGAGAATAGGCTGCAGTTTTCCATTTTTAGCAGCTTTGGTGCTGTCACTGTAAAGTTTTGCTGCCCAGGGTGCAATTAGAACACATGTGTATATATGTAAACAAAAAACACAGAAATGTCCTTTTTTTTGCAGTTACAATAAAATATGCATACTTTAAGGTCCTTAATAATTGCTTACAGACAAACTAAACAATGAATCACAACTCCCTGCTATTGTAGCTTAGCAACAGACAAATTCTTGTGTTAATTTCAGGATTACTCTTCAGTTTACACGATATTTGGTGCATTAGATGACCCTGAGCATATGGAAAGATGTCAATGACTCATCTGCAGTGACTCAGTGACCTTCCTTTTAACAAAGCTGACCTTAGATAAACATTATTGTTCCATGACATCAGAAACTTGGGACCAAATATTTTTCTGTATTTTAATGGAAATGTAGCAGAACCCCATTTAAATTCACGCCTACTCTCAAAAGAACAGACATGCCAAAATAAATCATAAACATGCTGCTTTAAAGATGCCATCCACTGTGATCATATGAACTGTAAATCACTAGATTGTCTCTATCAGCAGCCGATCGAATGTAAGTTGAAATCTCAGCACCCTTCCCTTTATGCAAACTGCAGTGATCATTATTTGGCAAGCACACCGCTGCTGACTGAAGCACTGGGCTTACTTGGCAACCCCTAATACAAGGAGTGATTGTTAAGAGCAAGCAAAAGAAAGGGCATTTTGTGGAGATAAAAAAATATATATATGTACACTTCATTGCAACTCACATAATTTGCCTTTCTGCCCTCCTAAAGGAAATGACCTCATTGAGTAAATAGTTGGCGTCTATATATGGGACTCTGAGTCCCTGCAAATAACTGCACTTTCCCCTTTCAGTTTTAGGCCTTATCACTCTTTCTTTGGCTCTGTTTCTCTGCTCAGCCCCTCCCTCATGATTGTTAGACTCTGCAGGTATTTTAACTGTAGCTCCAGTCCAGAGCTCTTTGAGTGAGCAACAGACCTGGTACTTGCAGATAGCTTAAGTGTGAAGGATATGAGATATGGATAGCTAAGAGTTGGTTTGATGTCTTCCAGGTTATGTCTTTGGGAGCTCCGTCTCTGGCTGTCCCTCTTACATTTGCTCAGTTTGTTCCATTTAGCATTAGATTATATTTATTTATTTTGATAATGTAATTGCTTTGTCTTGCTCACTGCTGGTTATAATTCCATTCCCTGCCAATTTTTTTTCCATCCATCATCATTCAAATAGAGCTGCAGGATATTTTCCTGGGGATCAGAAACATTTTGAGGAACCTTTACCCGCATCCAGGCCAATTTGTTCGACAACAGAACTAAAGTGTAGAGAATGTCAAGTTACATCATGTCGTAATAATTGGGGGGGGACATGGGGGCCCTGTTGTGATCTGTGCAGCATGTTTACTAGTGCCTGCCAAAGTTGCCTTCGTGTCTCTTGTTTGGCTAAAACGTTTCTTAAATAATTGTAATTTGATGGTAACAGAAAGACTTAAAAAACATAAAGAAAAGGAACCCTAGCTAGAGATATTATATCACAGGAGCAAACAATGGTATTTGGAATAAATAACACTAAATAAATCTGCTCATTTAAGTAAAGTTGTATTAGCAACTGTAAAGTGCCACTCTACTCGTCTACCATGATCCAATATATTATCATGGCGGGAAAACACTGCCTCCAACTCACCACAAGAAAGAAAGGACAAATTTCAATAGTGTCCAAAATATGGCACCCATTGACTCCTATGAAATGTTGCTCAGAATTGCTTAATCTGAAAAAACAAACAACCCCCCAAAAAAAAAAAAAAAAAAAAACTCTTCCATCTAGTAAAATGGCCTCAATAATCCTCACACTTCTGCAGTTTTGGGCCCATAAAGCATTGTGACCTCCTGTAGTCACGGCTGTCTACTCCGCGCATACGTGAATCCTGAAAAAATACAATAATGTTACAACTTTTCTAGGCTTTCCAAATGTCATTGGAGAAAGTGAACCAAATGATCCAGTTGTGGCTTAGTGACATTTTGCTCCACTTTTTTTTAATAGCCACTCTTTTTTTCCAATGATTCTCTGTGGGAAAAATATTTTGGTTATCATTTGATGAAGTCCGACCAGCCCCACCAAATGTTTTGCGCTTTTCACCTCACCTAGCGTTTCATGTCTTTTACTCCATATTTTTTGTTCACTTACATTCCTCTTGTTTCTTCCCCCTCACCCATAGTGGAACTTTCTTTAGTGTGTAGCTCTGTAGGGAGCTGGGGATTATCCCTCTGTGCCTTATTCTCTGACTTTATCCTTATAGTCAACCTAAGTGTCCGCTTTGTCTCTGGAGTGCAGTAGAGTTGCTCTCAGGCAAGCAGCAGCAGTCGCTGCAGAAACACTGCCTTATAAGGCACTGGGGACGATGGCTCCAGCCAAAAAAAATTTTTTTTTTATTACAAAACAAGCCAGTCTCTCTGCTCCACAACTCCTCTGGTGAGACAGTTGAGGCTGTCCGTGGTCTTTTTTTGGTTTTAGCTTCACTCCAGTGATGAAGACCCGGTGTCTTCCGGGTGTGCAAGCCCTCAGCCGTCTGGAAATGTCACACTTGACTTCAGTTATGGATCGTGTGGGTATCTTTAGTGGAACAAGGGAACTTGATCAGGGTTTTCCCTTGTTTATTTTAGCCAAAGATGGCCTTTCAGATGATTTTTAAATACTGAAAAAAAAACTTAATGTGTCATTACTATAAATATTCTTATTTTATCTACTAAGGTTAAAGGAATTGTTCTGTTTTGGGAAATACTGTTTGCTTTCTTGTAGAGCGTTAAATTAGGAAATTAATGCCACTCATGTCTTAAGGGTAAATTTGTAGAAACATCGAGCAACTGGTTAGCGAATTTGGCACAAAAACTACAAAGAACTGTTTTATTTTCACAAATACGCAGAGCAATGCATGTTTAATCCATAACTAAATGAAGTATAAAAATTAGACATGGTAGTTTTTGCTGGACTATTTCATGTCCATGCCCAGTTGCTGGTTACCTTAAAAAAGAAGTCACAACAGGTTTAAAAGTTTGGATCAGACCTGAACCAGCCTTATGTGCATAAGTCGATGTCCGAGGGGGACCTAGAGACAGCCCGTCCAGACCCCCAGTCGATAATTAGACTCTATCCCAAATGCAGGGGAGCTGAACAGAGAGAGAATGCAAATACTGTAGGTTTATGAGATGAATTAGCGAACCGCTGCAGTGCCCTTGTCAGAACAAAACTCCAGTTAGATCATTCAGTCTGTCTCCTTAACTCACCTGATTCACTTTAGTCTCCTCAGATCCACTTGGGTCTTGGACACATTGACACAAAGAACTGACCCGACATGGCAAATTCACCTAACAGGACTCAGCTGAGCAGAATTTAGACGTGACCCGATTAGATCTTGGTTCCTGATAAACAAATGGACCTCTACCTTAAACTTCAATGAGTGCGTTTACATGGACAGACTCGGTTACAGTCTTCTTTCTCCGAAAAGCTGGTTTCTTAAGTTTCATATATATATATGGGAAACACGGTTGCCGAAATCGGGGTAAGGAATTAAGGAAACCTGTTTTCCCGAGGGAGATTTCTGTCAGGGAACAGCAATTACTGTGCCATGTATACACGTAACCGGGTTTCTAATCGGTTTTTTCCAACTGCGCATGTGCATAACAACAGGTTGCAGACAGAAAACTGCAGACTGCTGACTGAAAGAATGAATCAACGGAGAGATCGTTAATTTGATAACGGGCCTGATGCCACCTCATTTGTTAAGCAAAGTCCGCCTAAGGTCAGACTGCACCAAGTGTCTCACATTTGTCTAAATAACTCACTAGTCACCCCTGGATTTTAAAATGTAATTTAAATGTAAAAACTAAGAGTGTTGTGGATCAGCTGCATGATTTTTTCCTTTGTCTCCCCCTCTGCAGCAATATGAACACACAGAGAGAGAGAAAAGTCAGAAGTCAGTGTTTTCCGTCATTATACAGTTAAATCTGTGCGTCATGCTTTCAAAATAAGTCAGGGGAGGAGAACAAACCAGGTTTCTCTTCTGCTCCATGTATATGCGGGTTATCTGTAACCGGGTTCCTTAAGTGCGTGTAAACACTGTTCCCCGATTACCCGAGAAAGCTGGTTTCTCTCAGTAACCCGGTTACTAATGTGAACACACTCACTGTTAACACAAGACTACTAGAAGTCACAGGTCACTCTACTTTGGCCTAAATTTGAGTTAAACAAACTAATTAGTTTTAGTTAATTACAATGTAGTTTAATGGTGGGATCAGTAAAACATGCAGAATAATGGCCTTCTGTAGATTTATATTGGAATACATATAATGGTTTTCCCTTTGGGACCCTAATTTACTTGTCATCACCACATTCATGTGTGCTTTTTTTTGGAGCAGAGTCACATTTTGAAGACCAAATCTTTGTGGAAGTAGTAAGAGGCAGGAGGAACATAATTAAATACACATATGTAATTCTTGTTATTTAGCTTTTAAAAGGTAGAAGGATGTTGTAAAACATTAATGACAAGCTCAGCCTAAATCAAAGTCTAACATGAAGTCACACATGCAGTGTGATCTTGAAACATATTATATAATACCTTGGGCAAATAGAACAAGGGCCAAGATCCATTTGACAGGGATGTGTGAAAGAATGCAAATCACGAGGAGGGAAATAATCTCTAAATTATGTCCAGCAACATGTTGCTTAAATTATTTGTATTATAGATATGCTAGAAGACTTTTGCCATCTGGTCTTGGTGTTTAAAGTTTGAAAGTGCAGTGAATATCAGCCACTGACATAAAATGATAATCAGACTAGAAGTAAAGCTGTAATACGAGGTCCTGGTGTGTTTACAATGCTATATGGTTCCCATGTGAAAGGAAACGTCTTAATCTGGTGGATCTCTCTGTCTAGACATAAAAACTGTGGTTTTAAAAAAGTAGCCATGCACACAACAGTGCATTCAGCGCAGTGTGGCTAAATTATTTTAATTTATGAGTATAAACTGCACCTAGTCTCTAATGTGTATTCATAGTTTTTTGGATATAACAGCTCTGATGGTAGATTAGACTTTTGAAGAACTTTCACTTCCCACACTGATCAAAGTGACAGGAACATGAACAGAGTGTATTGCAGCTGACAGTGGCTCAATGCACAGATCCTGTTATTGAAATCAGTTATCGTCTTCAGATCTTCATCCTTTTGTTTGAATGTTAAAGACTTTGACACCTGAGCCTCTGTGTATTTTTAGTTTTAAATGAGGGCGTGAGTGAGAAGAGAGGAGAACAGGAATCTCCCACGCATAATGCATAACACATCCATCTGGCTTCAGTGTTATCATTCCATCACAACCTGCTGGTGAAACACAACCTCCTACACACACACACATTTCTCTCTCTCTCTCTCTCTCTCTCTTTCTCTCTCTCTCTCTGTCTCTGTCTCTGTCTCTCACACACACATTCACAAGCTTTGGTTATGATGCACACACATTTGCATATTCAGAAGTACACATTAATTCTTAGCAACACACGAGCTGCATTGTGTGCAGCCAGCAGCAGTGACAGAATAACGCAGTATATTAATAAACAGCCATGGATTGTCTGTGAGTTTATAATGCTTTCATTTCCGTTAACAAACCCAAACAAGAGCATTTGTATGAGTGTGGCAGAGATTAGATCTGCAGTGTTTTTGTGCTAAGGCTGGCAGTAATAATTCAAATAGTTTGTCCCAATACTGGAAATATTTATATACAAATTTAAACATTTTTCATGATTAAGGACTGAAACTGCAACTCTGTGTTGCTGTTGTTGTTGCTGCAAATTGGTACTCAACAATATGTTATTTTAAAACTAAAATTTACAGTTTCAAGCATTTCAAGCATTAATTTTTTTTTGTTTTTTCCATCAATGGGTTGTATTTTAAACTGTTACTTGGACAACCTTTGGAGCACCCCGGGAACTTCTAATGGTAACTTTTTGTTTTTTCCAGTAGTTTATCGACCATAAGATAAAGTGCCAATTCAAGAAAACGGTCATGCCCAACTGTTTTGGTGATTTCTGTCTATTCTTAAAATATAGGCGTATCTCTGACTATTCAGCACCTGACTATCAAGTTTAATTTTCAGAGAGTTATCATATGGATTTTTCAGATTCCTCAAGAGGTGAAAGTATTATAACATTCCGGAACATTAATGAAAAAAAAGTAATTTATTTTTTAACTTGATTTTCTGCACTTTGGGGTGAACAACGACTATAATAAGAAACAATTGTGGCCACTGCCATAAATCTTTTTCCTTGTGTTTTTTTCAAACCAGAACATGGTTGGGCATTTAAAAAGGTCAGTTTAAGGGTAAGACACCAGGACCTTATTTACATGCAGTCTTTCCTTTGGTGTTTTTTTTCCCTGCACATTCCTTACTCTACTTTATAATAAAGCATGGGTGCCAAAAATGTGTAGGGCACAGGAGCATGGGACAAAAATCTGTCAAAAGCAAGAGTAAGACACAGTCTTGTTATTCCCTGCAGACATATTAGCTGTGCTATTTCTGCAGCTCTGCAGGATTCCTGCAGTCGTGTCTGTCTTGGAACGTTAACAGGCCCTGCCTGGCATAGCCCCTTCGCTGTGCCCAGCCCACCATTTATCCCCACAACTATTTTTGAAACTGCTGGAATTCAATCAAAACATTAACTTTCTGCTCAATCCTTTTAAAGCCCAGATCAGTGCTGCTTGTTTTCTGTTCCACATGCCTAGTGATGAGACGGGTATGCGGGGTTGTGTGTGTGTGTGTGTGTGTGTGAAATAGTTGCAAATAGAGTAGTTGGATTAGTATTTACTGTGTTTAGGTCCTTTAAGGTTAACAGCACCACATTCCTGACTGCTGGATCCACGCAGCTTTTTATAGCGTGGTACAGAGTGGAAATAGACAAAACAAGGACAACAGCTCAGGTTGGCTAAATAAAATAGAAAAGAATAGAATGTGCTGAAACAGGATGCCTATAACAGTCCTGCCTGCAGCTTTTCTGTAGCTTCAACTGGTTTGAACTTTGTATTTTGTTGGAGTTGCTAAGCAACCAGGCATCACCCACTGGCTGGATTTCAGTATAGCAGAGATAAAATGGTGAGGTACTATCTAATAGATACATAGCAACCCATAATGATAAGCCTTAATGGACAGATATACTTATCAGTTCTGGGAGACATAACTACAATTCTGTACAGCAACTATTGTGCTATAGAAACTGACATGGTTTGTAATTCTTTAAATTGATTGTTACCAAAAAAAAAAACAAAACCCAAAACCCTTCCCTTTGAGGCAAGAAAAGCCAGCATTACTGTGGACAAAGGAAGGAGAATCAGTGGTTGTCTGAAACACGTCCGGAAATGTCAGGTGCATTAAAGTTTAAATTGCCGATCCAGCTTTACACTTCCCCAGACACTTGTCACTTGTTTAATATTTATAAATCTCCACTTTGACTGAGGATCTGAGAAATGTCCTCCAGAGTCTTGTTGGCTTTTTTTTTTCCTTTACAGTAAGGCTAATGGAAGCAAATTGAAAGAGCTGTGTGCAGCCGTTTCTCTTTGTAACCCCAGTGCACTAAACAGCTCATTATGTTTGACCTACAGGGTCTCTGCGAATCCCCATTTCTTGAAATAACTGCAAATGTGGTTTAATAAAGCATATTAAAGGGAAATGCCATGCATTTTTAGTAGTCATTGTTCTCCGCTACACTGTCATGACAAGCTAAATGTATATTTTCACTTGCAGCCTCAATAGATTCTGCTTTGACTACCACGTTTTTGCATATTTATGCATATAAACCAAATGGTTTAAAGTTCTGTTTGATTTCCAAACAAAAAAGAGTGTCCTAAAGATCAACTAATATAATTCCCCTGTTTCACTGTGCCTCTCTCTGTCACCAGGGCAACGTGTATTTATTTATATGTCCGTCCTCCACACTCACTTCATCTTGTTTAATGGAGAGATATAGAAATGACTGAGAAACAGATAATGTCATCAAGAGGGCCAGTTTGTGCCTGTGGTGTTTACTTTGTAGTTCTCGTGGCAACTGTCAGCAAAAACGTCTGTCGTCGTTTTCATGTCCAAAGTTGGAAATGTATGAAAGTAAATCGACTCCACTTTAGGTTTGTTATTGTGTGAATACAGAGCACCAGTTTTTATATATCTGCCATTTTGCTTTGTAGCCCTCCAACAGTTTGAGAATTTGTTCACGATAATTCTTGATGGTTTGATGTAATGCACAGCAACCTTTAACAAAACACAGCGTGTTTGTGAACACTTTTTGTTCCAAACTGCATTGTCCATTGAATGCATCTACATACATAAGATACATAAGTTGTATGTGCAACCTTTCTCAGCTGCTCTGTGCAAACATTTCAAACTTTTTGCCTCTGATCACCTTTAAACTGACCTGCAGTCTGCTTTTGCATTAATCAGTAGCATTTATCTCAAGTGTGACTATGAACTTTGTTGCTTTTGTGATTTTATGGCAAGTAGTTCTTGAGTCTAAGTATAGGGACACACCTGCAGAAGATTTCATGTATAATATACGTGTGTGTGTGTGTGTGTGTGTGTGTGTGTGTGTGTGTGTGTGCGCACGCGCGCGCTTATAGTATCTGCCATGCTTGTGTGTTGTTTTTAAGCTACAGACAAATGCAGAGCAGCAGTAGAAAAGAATGCTGGTTCAGAGGAAATGACTTGCACATGAGGGACTAGCGTCATGACACACAAATATTATCTGCCAACCCTGGGGTAGGGTGGATCATTTCCTGTGCTGCTGTGCTCATTGGGAGATCTGTGTGTATGTGTGTATGCACACGTGAGTGTACGTGTATGAGCACCCCCTCCGACACACCCTAGTGTGTGTACTTTTTTCCCTTAAATAGTAGTTTTGTGTGAGGTCAGTCCTTAATGGGGAAGTGGGGCTGAGATGATGAAACAGAGTGTGAAATACAAAGGAAACCGATGAAATGTGAAACTGACTGGGCCATTCAGTCTAGCACCACTAAAACTGGGAGAATCAGGAAGACAACTTTGAGGAAAACTAGTTGACAACGTGGGTCAGAGATAGCTCCTTGTTTTCTTTGTTGTAACATTTTGCTTGCTCCAGCATTACAGAAAGTCCTCATTGACCACTCAGGAATGCAGCTGACCAGTGTTGATGGACGACATCCTCATTGCTGCACACTGTAACAGTGAGGGATGCTTCAGGGTTTGCACCTTTCCTTACATTTCCCCAAGTAAAAACATGAGCGTTATCAAATTGCTCCTACGAGTTGCACGTTTGTGTTCAGCTGGCCTAACATGGTCCTGCATTGTTGTCCCACTTCCAAGCTCTATTGCTATTTGGGATATTTGGGATACTGCATAACACATTCCTCAAATCTTGACAGGCATATATTGAAGTTGTGTTGTGATATGACATTTCCTTGCTCTTAATACAAAACTATGCATATCAAAGGAAATGATGAATCCCATGTAGGGGCAGTGGAATAGTTGGGCTAAGATTGGGCTGGGTAATGTAATTAATTTACCTTTTTTTTCTTTTGAAAAATGCCTAATTTAAATAAAAATGTAGCTGAAGTTAGCTAGCTAATGTTCATTGGAAATTACATGCACCATCATTGTCCTAATTACATAACGTTTATCTACAAGTGTGTGTGTCTTGCCTTCATCAAAGACCCAGGTGGAAATAAGTATTGCACGGTAGTCATGAAATTTCACATGCGTGTAATGAATGAATTCATTATTCTTTTAAAATATGGATGTGTTGACTAATAGCATCAGCTGCCATGTTATTTCCTGGAATTTGTCATTACCCATAACAAGCAGTTTCTTATATACACAGAAAGTGCCAAACTCCATGAGTTTGGTAAATACTTTTTAAATTTAGTCACTGCAAACATTTTGATGGTGACTTGTCTGTTAGACCTTGTGCTTTTCAAAAATGTCACAAGGTGTGATTATCGTTTGTTAATACCACTGACAGGATCAAGCAGCCCAGCTGCTGACAGAGGAAAAATGATCATGCCTCTCTGTCATTGTCCAGGAACAAAGCTGACACATAAAACCATTTCCTTTGCATGTAGTTGTTTGTGCAATCAAGTCAAGTTAATCACTGTGCTGGGGGTGACTGGGTGTATTTTAATTCAGACAGGCTCTGTGTAGTGATGTGGAACTGAATTTGTTCTGGGTAGTGATGAGAAAATATATGCTGCTCTCAGTTGCCTTAAATGGGCAGGATACATGCTTTTCACTTGGCTTTTGATTTTATTTCCTTTTGTAAATTAGACCGGTCTGGACCGTTTCCTTTTTATTACTACAGTCTAGTAGTTGTCATTAAAAATTGTAGGTTAATTAATTCAGTGAAAAATACACTTTTCCTCTGCGCTGGGCAATATCAAACATTCACATTTTGCAAAATCGTTAAAACTGTACAAAATGTGTTGATGGCTTTGCAGTTATTTATAAACAAAATGATAATTTCTGTACATTTCCATTAAACACTTATATTTGAGAAAGCCCTACCTCTCTATGTGTGCAAATGAATGCAGATGAAAGGTTGGTTTGTTGTAATTGCAACACTGGGACTTGCAGTATGATTTAGCCTTTTATGGCCAGCACTCCTCCATGTAAAGAGCATGCTTAAACTTGTTTGTTTTGTAACAGCTTGGTCACTAATAGGACTGTATCATTTGAAGAAGTGAATGATTCAGTGGGTAGTTATCAGGCTGCATGAGGCTGCACATAGTCTTTGCTGCACTGTACCCTTTCATTCTGTATCTAATACTGTCTGCTGCATCTTTCCCATTATCCCCGTGATAATAGTGTGAACTATCGAAAAGACATTATTGCCTTTCTGATATATATTTTATGTTCTTGTTTAAATGTTTTGCCACTTTCTTCAAATAAGGTTCTTGTTTTTTGTGTGTGGGGTTTGGGTGGGATCAGTGTGATTGTTTTTAGAATTTGGGTGTGCACAACCCAACCACACAGTTTTTTGTATTTGGTTGAGTATTATCACTTTGACCTCAAATGAGAAGAAGAAGCCTGCAGGGGGGTAGCTGATGAGAACGTTTGGCTTTCACACATTTTTGCTGGCCTTGACAGATGTTCATTATTTTGTAGGACTCCATGAACGCTGTGGTCTTAGACTTGGACTACCCTGCACTACACAAGAACAAAAACATTGAAACCTTCCTAAACAGATGTAAGTATAGCAGGGAGATAAGACATTCCTCTTTTTTAAAAACTGCCATTTATTATAGTGGTCCATTTGTTAATTATTAAGCGAACCGTTGTTCTTTTTCTACTATTTATATACAGATGACAAGGCCATTGGAGAAATTCGAGACCTCCAGGTGAAGTCGGAAGATTTTGACAGAGTTAAAGTCATTGGTCGAGGGGCCTTTGGTGAAGTTCAATTGGTATTTATCATAGTTATTATTTTCAGCTGTCATTAACAAACCTAAAGGAACATATTCTCTCCATTTGTTTCCTGGAAAGCTACATGCAAATGCCTTGTAACTATTTTACAAGGCATTTGCATCTAGTATTTTAAAGTATTTTAAAAGCCTTCAAAAGTCTGTGGAAATTGTTAATATGCTGTACGATGTAGATCTCCTGTACATTTCTGAATTAAAAATGGAATAATCTCTTATGATGGAATTTGCTCATCTGTGGTAGCCAGTGATTTTTGTCTTTCCTTATTCTGCAATGCACAATTAGTTTAACGTGTTCACAAAACATAAATTCTGAATGAGGATAGTATATTGGAAATTTCTCTTTTAATAAACATTTGATCACGCAGGTTAGACATAAAGCTTCACAGAAGGTCTATGCCATGAAGCTCCTGAGCAAATTTGAGATGATCAAGCGTTCAGACTCTGCTTTCTTCTGGGAAGAGAGGGACATCATGGCCTTTGCCAACAGTCCTTGGGTTGTGGAGGTACGATATTTCCCTGCTGAGCTTTATGTTCTCAAAGACATTCCATTTTAGGTCCTTCCAGGAATTCTCAGTGTTGCAGCAGTTAACCCAATTTTAACTAATCCCCCTGAAATCTGCACGACCTTGCAATTTTGTCCATTCATTGCATCTTTTCTGCAAATTTGGCTTTACCCCATTGTTCTTCACACTAAGTGAAGTCCACCAGAGCAGCTAATGACTGCTTGGTAACTCTACCTAGTATTACTTTCTTTGCTTAAAATCTGCAGACAAAAGGAAATCATAGGGCTACTGCACGTATGACTGCACAAAAGTGGTGGTCACAAACATGCATATCTGTTACTAAGAACAGTTAAAACAGTGTGATTTATTTAGGGGAAAACAAGCCTTTGAGCTGTATTGATTATAGAAATAAATATATTATAATACACAGTTATTTTTCCCAATCTTATGTATTTTTTTTCCTACGATTTCACTGCAAAGAAAGTCTGAAAACCATATGCATCACACGTTTTTTGAAAAGTTGCAGTGAAGTCAGACATTTCAGGCAGCAACAATCCCAAAGTTGTAGAGGGACTGATAATATTTGAAATATGGTATGATATGATTTTGAGAGTTACGTCTTATGTTATTTTATTTATATTACTTTGTCACAGAAATACAGTCAGTAATGAAATAAAAGTTGTGGTACTATTTACTATTGTAACAAAGAGCTTGTTCTTGCCATGTTTAGTTGTGCTGTGCCTTTCAAGATGAACACTACCTCTACATGGTGATGGAGTACATGCCAGGAGGTGACCTGGTCAACCTCACCAGCACCTATGATGTTCCCGAGAAATGGGCCAAGTTCTACACAGCTGAGGTGGTGATGGCCCTGGACGCTATTCACTCAATGGGCTTCATTCACCGCGATGTCAAGCCAGACAACATGCTCCTGGACAGACATGGACACCTCAAACTAGCTGACTTTGGCACATGCATGAAGATGGACTCTGTAAGTTGCATAACAACAGAAAATATATTTCGTCTTAATACAGTAAAGAAAACTGCGTGTTACACAGTGTTAAGCTGTAATAAGCTGGATACACACACACACACCCACGTTTCTGACACAAAAATCATTCTCGCCACATTCTGAAACATAATGATTCCTGGATTGTTGTTTCAGACCGGCATGGTTCACTGTGATACAGCGGTTGGGACCCCAGACTACATCTCTCCGGAGGTCCTGAAATCACAGGGTGGGGATGGATATTATGGAAGAGAATGTGACTGGTGGTCCGTAGGTGTCTTCATTTTCGAGATGCTTGTTGGTTAGTGAATATTTTGTAAAGTTTCAATGAATTCTCAACATTACTAGAGAAATTCAGAATTAAAAAGTACATTTTTGGTTAAGCTTTGGTATTGCTTATCATCCTGGTATCTGGCATTATCGCTGTGCACAAATCTGTTAATCCTAATTCATTGTAGTTTAAAGCTAACTGTCATAATGTAATTGGTGTTAGGTGACACACCGTTCTACGCCGACTCTCTGGTGGGAACATACAGTAAGATCATGGACCATAAGAACTCCCTCAACTTCCCTGATGATGTGGAGATCTCGAAAGATGCCAAGAATATCATTTGTGCCTTCCTCACTGACAGGTACAAAAAGTTGCAGTTTTTTATGTTTTTATCAAATGTTTTTATCAAATGTTTAATTGTTGATGATGCAATACTCAGACATTACAACGCGTTGACAATACTGAGCTGCACACAGGGCACATTTTATTAGGTCATGTTTTACCGATGCCACTGATAGTGTTTGAACGGTTGATAAAGGCTAGGTTTAGTCACTGCTCTTCAACTCATTCACTCTTTGTTTTGAGGGAGGTGCGATTGGGCAGGAACGGCGTTGAGGAAATCAAGCGACACCCATTCTTCAAGAACGACCAGTGGACCTTTGACACCATAAGAGACAGTTAGTGTTTAACAATGAGTGCATGTACATGGGCTTAAGTAACCAGGGTAGAGCCGGCTTTCTCGAGAAAGCTGATTTCTGAACCGTCATGTATTTTTCACCTGAGCTAAAAATGAGCCTTAACGGGAATTTATTTTGGACAGCAGCTATTTCACGATAAAAGACGTATTTATTAGAGTGAAATTCTACAAGTTTTGTTTACATAGCACTTCCTTTTTCTAGCCCTTCACACTTGCCTTTTCTTTTTCACTCTTTCTCTTCCACTTTCCTCAGCTATTGCCCCTGTGGTCCCAGAGCTGAGCAGTGACATAGACACCAGTAACTTTGATGAGATTGAAGATGACAAAGGCGATGTAGAAACCTTCCCCACACCAAAGGCGTTTGTTGGAAATCAGTTACCCTTTGTTGGCTTCACTTACTTTAAAGAAGACCAGTAAGTCCCAGATGCTGGCCTCCAATCATTGCACATAAACACTATGTATGTAAAAGAGTTTTTACAGATTTGAGATTTTGTTAATTTTTTTGGTCAGGTTACTAAATGCTTCCAATAACTCCTCAGTGACACATGAAAATTCAAAAGGAGAGGTGAGTACTTTCGTTTCCACATACAACTGGCAGATTCCCCTTTGAGCAACTGCACGATACAGTTTTTTTCTAAGCTCTTTAGAAAATAATGCAGGCGTCATAACTCTGTTCGCCTAGGCCTATAAACATTGCAATCAATCCAGTGTCATACTCAAAAACATTAAGGATTATGACAGAAATGACTCAGAAGAGGATTTCTTTTCTCAATTCCATGATTTACTTTTACTTCAGTAGAATTTTAGTGTTCTTAGCCACACAGAAAGAGTTAAGCAGCTTTCAGTGTAAGTGGCTAATCTGGGGAGCATTTACTGATTCAGCCCTGTAAGACCGCCAACACAGTCAGTAACCACTTTGAAGAAATCACAAACCTTTTATTTTAGCTCTTTATTCAAGTTGTTAGTAATATTATGCAGTGTTTTTTTTAATAGAACATAAGAATTTGACTTCATTGTTGTTTTACAGCTCAGCACACACAGTATGTGCAAATTGTGAGTGCCGAGGTGTCCAGATCTTTCATATGAAGAACAAAAATAGTTGCGAAATGTTTTTAGTTTAGTAACAAACAAAATAAAAATTATTGACCAACCCCTGCAGAATTGCATCTGACTTATCACCTTGCCCTTTAGCTTTTTGTAAGCCAAATTTTAGCATGAATATTTGACTCCCATCAGCTTAGGTGGTCAGATGCAAAACTTTTTGTTGTCATTGTGTTCCATCAGTGTACATGTCAATAAACCTGCTCCTCACAAGAGTTACCTTAAATGAACTACACATGTGTGACTGCTTGTTTCCCTTCCTAGTCAGCAGCATTGCAGAAGAAACTTCAACAACTGGAGTTGCAGCTTAATAATGAAAAACAGGTTAGAGATGATCTAGACCACAAACACAGGTACAGCATCTCTTACAAAAAATAATCAAGCGCTGTGTTTTTTTTTTTTTCCTCAATAATATCTTAAAAATGTCCTCTTTCCTTTTGTAGAGCTGCTAGTAGTCGGCTGGACAAACTCTCTAAGGAACTTGAAGAAGAGGTAGGCAGGTTATTACAAAACTGCCGTAAAAATCGACAGCTATTATTGTTAAGAATGACTGGAATATTATATTTGTTGTAGTCTTAATATTTGCCTGTCCAGCAACCTGGTTTTCTCTCCAGGACTGTAGAAGAAGTTCCTCCATACATTTTTATAATCTTCCCAAATGCTGTATTTTGTCCAGAATAATGATTTCTTATTGTCCATATCTAACCATGTTTTGTTGAATACCCATATGTCATATCTAACAAGGTTTAGTGTTAGCTCTTGTTGAATTTTAATAATACTTAAGTGTCAGTTGGGATTAAATGTGTCTTAAATAATACTTAGATTCTCCAGTCTTTTCTCACGAAGCAAGTTATGGAATTACTGCTCTGTGAAAACAGCCCTATAGGACATGTTGAGGAAAATATTTAATGTCGGATTTTAGGTCAGCAGTAGAAAGAACCTGGAGTCAAGTCTGAGGCAGCTGGAGAGAGAGAAGGCTCTGCTGCAGCACAAGAGCCTGGAAAGCCATCGCAAGGCCGAGAGCGAAGCAGACAGGAAGCGCTGCCTTGAGAATGAAGGTGACATTCGCATACAAAATTTTATTGTCGCTATATATACAGTTGCGTGTATCAATCTGCAGTTATCAAATTAAACTGAAATTTTCCTAATTTATTTGGGCTTTTCCTTATTTGGATAAACAAGAAGGACAAGAATTACACCAGTATTTTTGGATCTTTTTGAAGACAAAGTGTACTATAAATTGCAATATAATAATAACCTTATTTCTTAAGAAAATGTGCTGATTAACATATTAAAATCTATTTTTTTAAATGGCATCAGATTTGCGTCATCACATTTTTGAATAGGATGTTTTTCAAAAACCTAGTGTGAGTCACATGAGGTTTTGTTACAAGTTTAATAACAGCATACTATTATTCTAAACTGTACTCGTGTTGAAAATAAGAGTCTCCTGAGTTTAGTTTTTTGTTTTGCTATTACTTGAGAAGTTTGCTGTCTGATATAATGTGGGTGATGCTGCCATCACCTGGCCGCATGGCCCAGACTCAAAGTTAAGTTGCCTAGAAAATAGAACATAATACCTGATGTTTACTGTATTAACGCTCACATAAGATACTGTTTTTGCCATTTTCAAATTTGACCTTTCTAACTGAGATTTTGTCGTGTAGTCAACAGCCTTCGAGATCAGCTGGATGATTTGAAGAGAAGAAATCAGAGCTCACACATATCCAATGAGAAGAACATTCACCTGCAGAGACAGGTGAGTCACCATTTCATTTCGTCTATAGAAGGTGAATAAAAATATAAATTAATTACAGGAAAGGGAAACTAAGGAATATATTTTGCAAATAAATCAGATATAGTAATCCAGTTTCTTAAAGACTATTAACATTTCGATGTTGCATGAAATGCCTGAACTTAATTATAACATTCTAACCATTGCATTGAACTAAATTGTAGTCATAAAATAAGTCCCTTGATGTGAGCCCACATGGATTTCAGAAATTGTGACTGTGGAAAAATAGAAAAGTCAAATGAAATCAAAGTGATCTTCAAACTTTTACCACTGTTGTCTCCTTTCAGCTTGAAGAAGCCAACACGTTGCTCCGGGCCGAGTCTGAGGCGGCAATGAGGCTCCGTAAAGCCCAAACGGAGAGCAGCAAGCAGCTGCAGCAGCTGGAGGCCAATGTACGAGAGCTGCAGGACAAATGCTGCCTGCTCGAGCGCAGCAAGCTGAGTCTGGAGAAGGAATGCATCAGCCTGCAGGCTGCACTAGAGACAGAGAGAAGGGAGCACAGCCAGGGTTCAGAGACCATCAGTGACCTTATGGGTGGGTGACTCACACACAGTGTGTAATACAGGATCAGGGAAAAAATCTACACATTGCCCGGCCAGTCTGTAAGCAGTGGTCATTTTTTTTATTATACATTTAAGAATTACTGTAAAGCAGTACAAAAAGATGACTAAATAAATGTTATATAGTACTTTAAAACCTTTCACATTGTGTTTGTAAAAAAACGAAATTTAGTGGAAATATGATATATGGTAAGTACATGATTGCAGGGTCATAGGTGAATATATTGAGGCACTTCAGTGTATGACATGTTATGCTGTATTATAAAGTACAAATTCAGTTGCCTTGGATAAAGTCTGTCATTTCTGTCACTTGAATGTACTTGTTGCTTACACAGCAGATTTACTAAAGGCAGCTAGGTGGGCAAGGCAACATGACACACAAATAGAGAGGGCATCAAAGAGGCTTTTCAGGTTTTACTAAGGAGTTTGCACTGCAGCACAATTGTAGCCAGAACCCATTCAGCAAACAGCATATTCACTCTTTATATTTGTATGTGCTTGAGAGAGGTGAATTTAAATTTTTTGTTAGACTTTCTGTCAAAACAGGTTGGCCTGGATTTTCTTTAGAGCCCCAAAGGCCAGGATTCCAGATGTAAACAAGAATAAATACATTTGATATTTAGAGATTCTCGGCCTAATCCCTCATATAACACTGCTTCAACAACTCTTAATGTAATGGATATTAAAACACACTCAAAAGCCCTGAAATAAAATATCTGTAGGTTTCTAGCTTTGAAATGTGTTTCAGTTCAGATGATGTAACCCTATTGTTCGTAATACCTGTGGTCTTGGTCTGTTTCGTGCTCAGAACTCCTATGGATGACATCATCAATGTACACATACTATTTAGACATAGACATTTTTTGATTTATTGTTGATGAGCTGCTCTTGTATGAGCATATAGTCATAGTATTGCATTGCGTTTGTTGTATGGTACGTGAGGGTTTCTTACCCATTTTTTTTCTCTTTTATAATAAAGGTTTAACAGAGCATCGTTTTATTTTGCAGGACGAATTTCTGGTCTTGAGGAGGAGGCCCGTCAGTGGAGGCAAGCTCTGTCCAAAACTGAGGCTGAGAAGAGACAGCTACAGGAGAAACACACTGATCTGGAGAAGGTAAAGTAAAAATCAGACTAAAGCTTTGACAAACCTCACGTAGCATATGTATTTGCCTCTTTTGTTATTTTAATTGTTATTTTTCTTTGGGTGTGTGTTTTTTTCTGTACAGGAGATGAGCAATAAGGAGATAGATTTGACTTACAAGCTGAAGGTGCTGCAGCAGGAGCTGGAACAGGAAGAGGCCTATCATAAGTCCACTAAGGCGCTCCTGGCAGACAAGAGCAAGATCAAAGTAACCATTGAGGGTGCCAAGTCAGAGTCTATGAAGGGTGAGGGGCACCCCCCCACACACACTGCACTGGCTGCTTTATCACATTTTTCATCACATTGCAAAAGACATTTTAGGGACTGCAATAATATTTTGTGCAGCGCAGTTACTGTTTGAACTTTAAAAATGCGTCTGTAAAAACATAGCAGACTTACTTACATGTGTCTGAGTCACAATGTCTAAACCAAAAAAGGGGCGGTAGTGTTTTTACACCAAACCAATTTGTATGTTCTTTTGCACCTATTCAGAGATGGAGCAGAAACTGGCGGAGGAGCGAGCAGCCAAACTGCGTCTGGAGAACAGAATACTGGAGCTGGAGAAGCGCAGCAGCATGATGGACTGTGACTATAAACAGGCCTTACAGAAACTTGAGGAGCTGCGCAGACACAAGGACCACCTCACTGAGGAGGTGAGTGTTTATTTTCCACACAGGAGAGCAGTAAAGTGTGTTTAGATATCAAATACTATCTACAGAAACAAGTGTGTGCAGCTCATGTAACAGTATTGTCAATTCGGAGTAGCAGAGGTAAAACAGCTGATAGAGCTGCTACTTCAGAAGTGGTTAAAAAAACTGAACGGCCGACACTATATCAAAAGCAATTTCAGCAAAGACAGCTATTTTCTCATTTCTCTCTCTCTCCCTGTTTTTGGTCCATTTTTTTCAGGTGAAAAATCTTACGCTGAAGATTGAGCAGGAAACCCAGAAGCGTAGCCTGACTCAGAATGACCTGAAGGCCCAGAATCAACAGCTGAATGCTCTGAGAACCTCAGAGAAACAGCTTAAACAGGAAATGAATCACCTGCTAGACATGAAACGCAGCTTGGAGAAACAGAACCAAGAGTTGCGCAAGTCAGTTTAAAATTAGTTTTACAATTAGTTTTACACATTACTTTACAGTGCAGTCCGCTCGAGCTTTTTTGTTTTCCCCAAAAATGAACAATAAGCAACAGAATATTTTGTTTTTGTCTGCAGAGAAAGACAGGACACAGATGGGCAGTTGAAAGAGTTACAGGACCAGTTAGAAGCTGAGCAGTATTTCTCAGTGAGTTTTTAATTCTTTAATTCTCTAAGTCTTTAATTCTTGATTTTGTATTTCTGCTCTGTAATTACAAATGTGGATTTATGACTAAGTGAAACCCGTTATGGTCCTGCATCTTAATTCCTGAGTGAGTAGCCTGTAACCTTTGCTATTGTTTGCATTGTAATAGTTGTGATCACTGTTCAATTGACAACATTTTATTTATACCTTTTATCATAGTTTTTATTTTCTATACACACTTTATGCATCCTTTATTACTCACTAGACTCTTTTATGGAGTTTTCCAAGTGGAAATGTGCAGTTTAGGTTGCCAAGTATGCTATATTCAGGAGTTACTTAGAGATGATTTCCATCACAGTATGTGCCAAGTATTACCTATGAGCTTGAGATATTGAGATATATTTGCATGTTTCCTGTTGTTTCTAGACACTGTATAAGACCCAGGTTCGTGAGCTGAAGGAGGAGTGTGAGGAGAGGAACAAGCTCTATAAAGACATGCAGCAGTCTCTGCAGGAGCTACAGGAGGAGAGGTGGTTTAGCTGTTCAAACACGTTTTCTCTTTAATGACAAAATTCAATAGCATGATCAAAATCAAGAAAAAATTAGAAAATAGTAGTCAGCATATTTATGTCCCTGAGCTGTTCTGTTGCCTAATAGTTGATTTTTTTCTGTCAGGGACTCGTTGGCAGCTCAGCTTGAGATCACGCTGACAAAGGCTGACTCCGAGCAGCTGGCACGCTCCATCGCTGAAGAGCAGTACTCAGATCTGGAGAAGGAGAAAATAATGAAGGAGCTGGAACTCAAGGAGATGATGGCCCGCCATCGTCAAGAGCTATCTGAAAAGGACATCACCATCAGCTCAGTGAGTTGTCTTAACCTCTGTCTCATTCTTTGAGGAGTTGTTTTAATGCACAAACCCACACACACAAAACAAAGTGTAATACAGTGAAATAGGACATAAACTGTAGTGTTCGGGTTGGACAACAGATGGCAGTCACAGACAGGTTTGAGCGTTATCGTTATTAATCTGCTTTTGCTTTCAGCTGGAGGAGGCCAATCGCACCCTGACTAGTGATGTTGCCAACCTGGCCAATGAGAAAGAGGAGCTGAACAACAAACTGAAGGAGGCAACGGAAGGTATTGAAAATGTTACAGTGCTCAAGATTATCAAAAGCAAGGTATTGTTGTTTGGGGTCACATTTATCATTTTTGTGTGTGATGTCATTTTTAAGAACGAGATAAGTCAAAGGACTGGGAGCAGCAGATCAGCCAGATGAAACAAACATTTGAGAAGCAGCTACAGTCAGAGAGGACACTAAAAACTCAGGTAAGCTTCTTTCAGCAAAGTGACATCTAAACCAAAGCTCAAACTGCGTATCTGTAACTCATTCAGTTAGTGTAATGTATACGGACTGAGGGGTTTGGGTTTAACTCTGCTTTGAGAAAACTCCCGCTGGGTCTTGAACCTTTGTTGCAACTGTACAATACTGAAGTCAGACATGAATAATGTCCCTTTGCAGGCCGTCAATAAGCTGGCTGAGATCATGAACAGGAAGGAGATCCGTGGTCCGGGCAGTCGCCGTGGCAACGACACAGACATGCGGCGTAAAGACAAGGAGAACAGGAAGCTGCAGCTGGAGCTGAGGTCGGAGAAGGAAAAGCTCAACAGCACTATCATCAAATACCAGAAAGAAATCAACGAAATGCAGGCGGTTAGTGGAACAGTTGCAAAAATAAACTTTTTTGGCGGGTGGGGTTAGTATTTTTACTGTGAGGTGACTCCACATGTTTATGATGTATGGACACCTGTAGAAAGATCAGCTAAAAAAATGAATGTGATATTTTTGTTGCTTCCACCAGCAGGTGCAGTGTCTTCTCTCTCTCCCTCCACCATCTTTGACTAGACTGTCTTCTTTCTTTTGTTTTCGATTTGCAGCAACTGGCAGATGAGAGCCAGATGCGTATCGAGCTGCAGATGGCTCTGGACAGTAAGGACAGTGATATTGAGCAGCTGAGAAACCACCTTCAGACGCTTAGTGTTCAATCAATGGACTCTGCCAGCGTCAGCAGCGGGCCAGAGTTTGATGCTGATGATGCATACACAGGTAAAAGCTTTGGCAAACCACTCAGTCCGGGCACTTCTACCAAGCTTTATATACATACAGAATTTGACATTTAGGTTAGGCTTTTTTCAGTGCAGCTAGTTTACATCGTTTTACCATATTTGGGGGGCACAAATAAATAAACAAATGATGGATAATTTAAACATCTACATTTTTACAACATTTTCCCATAATTTTATTTTAATTAAAAAAATCATGTGCTTGTAAAGCAGCTTTGGCTCAAATTAAAATGTATCAACTTAACTAAATGCCTGCGCTTATATTTAATTTATAATCAGATATTACCGATCATTAAATTCAGTGGCCCGTGTTCTCTCTTTCTCCCACGTAGAAACAAGGCTTGAGGGATGGCTCTCCCTCCCTGTCAGAAACAACACCAAAAAGTTTGGGTGGGAGAGAAAGGTTTGCATTAAGTGAAACGTTTTTAATTTGATGCTAAATAACATTGTGTCTCTGTTACAAACATGTTTTCTTATAATGACTTTCTATAATTTCTGTAGTATGTTGTGGTGAGCAGCAAGAAGATTCTCTTCTACAACAGCGAGCAAGACAGAGAGCAGTCAATCCCCTACATGGTGCTTGATATCGAGTATGTGTACACGCCTGCATCTACCTCTACGCAGGGTTTTAATTTGTTTGTGTGTTCAGCAGTTTCTTTAGGGGCATTTGCTGGTGTGTTTCCCAGTTCGCAGACATACGGTTGATGTGTTTTGGTGTGGGAACATAATGGGACTTCTTTTTATCAAACAGTAAACTCTTTCATGTGAGGCCTGTCACGCAAACAGATGTGTACCGTGCTGATGCCAAAGAGATTCCCAGGATTTTTCAGGTCCGTCTCGGCACCATTTCAGTGCTTCATTATTGAACTTCTACCATTTCTACTTTTTCTAAATTGTATAAAAATATGTGTTGAATTTGTTTTAGATTTTCACGGCAACAGACTGATTCAAAACTCTTTATTTTCGGTTCTCTCTCCAGATTCTTTATGCCAATGAAGGCGAAAGTAAAAAGGAGCCTGAGTTTCCAGTGGAGCCACTGCCTATTGGGGAGAAATCCAGCTACATCTGCCACAAGGGCCACGAGTTCATCCCAACGCTCTACCACTTCCCCACTAACTGTGAAGCCTGTACCAAGCCGCTGTGGAACATGTTCAAGCCACCACCTGCTCTAGAATGCCGGCGCTGCCACATCAAGTGCCACAAGGACCACATGGACAAGAAGGAGGAGATCATTGCTCCATGCAAAGGTAAAGCTCCTGAGCATTCCGCAATGGATCGATCTATAAATGAGCACAGGCTTCACAAAGTTATTTGGTGTGTTGAATTTTTTGAAAGGCTAGCGTTGCTGGTATAGAAAAGGACTAAAATGTGTTTTTCTACCACCAGTGAATTACGACGTGTCTTCAGCAAAGAACCTGCTGCTACTGGCTACATCCCAGGAAGAGCAGCAGAAGTGGGTGAGCCGGCTGGTAAAGAAGATTCCCAAGAAACCTCCTCCACCTGAGCAGTTTGCACGCTCCTCACCACGCGCCTCTATGAAGGTTCAGCCCAGCCAGTCCATGAGGAGGCCGAGTCGACAGCTCCCCACCAGCAAGAGCAGGTAGAATCACAGAGCATGTTGAAAGTTTTCCTTCTTCTTCTCTTGGCCAATGATAGATGGGATAGTCTCCAGCCCTCCAAGCAACCATGAACAGAATAAGCAGTGAAAGATAATGGACGAATGGATCTAAAGTTCCCAAAAGCAATAGTGATTGTTCTGAGTAGTGTTTGAAAAGGAGAGCACCGAGTAGCTAGTTCTGTTTGTCGTGTATATCTTTTTCATTTCATGCCTTTGCTTTAGTGACATTTATGGCCTCCATTAGCACAACCACAGATCATTGCTTTGACCTAAAAATGTTGTCAAGCTGGAGTTATTAAATCTACAAATGTCCAGTAACTTACCTGGTCATCCCATCGAATCTCACCTTTCAGATTGGAGGACTTTGGTCTTCAGGAGTGGCACTGGGTGTTGGACGACATCAGTGATGATTGTTCCCCCATTCATTTCTGATGACCAAATATGGTAACACTGCTTGCAGTGTGTGTTGTGCAGTGCAGTGATTTCTGTGGTAGTGTAACACTGTTTCTACAACAGTCTCAAATTGCAGTACATTTTCAGATAAATATCTAAATACTGATGAAAGAAAGCTCAGTGTCTCAAGAACCTTTCCTTGTTGCTCTGTCGCCTGGAAAACATTTTTATGGTGGTAGCTGATTCCAGCCAGGACATAAAATTAAACCAGTACTTCTAAAGTTGCTGTGGGTTCCACTGCTGTTCTCCAGTCACACCATCCTGTTAATGTACTTCCTGTGTCTCACCCATCATGACCTTGTGCCCCCTGGCCTCAGCCCTCGCAGGTCAAATGGCTTCCGAATAAGACAAGAAGAATCGAGCAGCGGACACTGGTATAAATGACAACTTCTTCAATCTGGTTCTTCCCTTGCCCAGGCATTTCCCTGGAAACGGCTCAATTCCTCAAAGTCTGTTTGTGTTTGTTTACAACGCGGTTGTCAGTTTGATGGGGTGGCAGGATACATGCAGGTGGTGAATACACATTACAACTGAGCCAATATATGTGCAAGTTTGGAGATCCTCTCACTTTGCCACTGGGTGTTGGAGATGGGAGCAAATGACTTTTAGACTAAAAATCATTTTATTTTTGAGTTAATCCTTTGCACTTTAGAAATGTACTTTAACCATGCTAAAGTACAAGTGTTTTAATAACTTTTTTTCTTAGTCACACTTATGCAAAAGAAACAGAGAATCAAAAGAATGCAATGTTAATTATAAAATGAATGGATGGAGAAACACTTAAAGCTAGGAGCAATTCTGACATTTGGAAATTTCTGAACATCTGACAAAACACTTTTGCCATAGCAGTAATTTGGTAATATAAAATATTCATGTTATACACGTACAAATCAGGGACCTTTGTATCTCGTGTAAGATGAAATGCATTGTATAAGATTTGATCAACAGCTAGTCCTTGATGGATCAGTCCTTTATTTATGTCAAACAAACCAGAGTTGTTTGGTGAGGCTGACCTTGCTTTTGTTTCTCTCTTTTCGCAGTTAATCCTGCTCTAGAAGGTGGTCCATTTTCAAGGTGGTGTGTCGTGTTTTCTCCTAAATCAAAGACACAAAAAGCTCCATTTGCAGACGAGCACACTGAACTCCACATCACTTCTCGACAACCCACCCAGCCTGTCCTGCTTCAGCCTGACAGTTGCAAAGTCTGTTTTCGCGTTTGTTGAACTTGTTGCGTGGCCACATGAAGCAGTAACAACCATCAGACCCACTTGTGATCACGTGATCTTCTCACCGAGCTGGATGGCTTGTAAGATTATTAGTCAAGTCTTCTGTCTGGCCTTTGACTTCAGTAATTCGACACCTCGTGGGTTGGGGTGGGGTAGGGTGGGGGGAGCTGGATTTGCTCATTTGGCTCCCGCAGAAGGGAGGATAGCTCTTAAAAGCCCTGCCCAGAGCCGGCAAGAAGGTGATGCACTTACCTCAACACTTCTCACAAGGACACTGATTGAGAGATGCAACAGGAAAAAAAGAACTTGTCACCACCTTTGGGGATTCCCGTGGCCAAATTTGAAAAGATGTTGTTATATTTAATGGTTATGAACAATATTGTATTGAAATTGTTTTTTTGGGGAACACTACACTCAGAATTACATTCTGCAATTTGTTGGCTGAATTTAGCTGAGGATTGTTGAAACTGATCCCAGATACAGTATCTGTACTTTGGCTTCTTCAAAGTTTTTAGTCATATTGAATGTTCCTGATTCTCACGATTCTGCTTTCAGCTGCAAGTCCTCACAGTTCACAGAAACTTGAATAAGGTACTTAAAGTAAGCAAATGAGCTGTGACGTCTAGGAAAAAGTCAGTAACATGGGGAGAGGGTGTCAGATTCTTCCTGGATTTAGGCAAATAATTCCTCGAGTGCCTCTTATTCAGATTTCAGATTTGGGTACACTCTAAATCAACAGTTTGTTGTTGAATGACTACAGGAACCGTTATAAGTGAACGGCGTTAGATTGGGTAACAGACAAGAGAACCTTGCAATCCCACTTCCCAGCCTGCACTGTCGGTTCTGAGGGTAATGTTTACTGAATTCGAGGGGTGCGCCGTTAGTGCTTTTTCTGATCCGAGCTCGGCTCCCTTTTGTTGTTTGAATGTACATCTGGGCTTTACCAGAGACGACACACAGGCATTGTATTACTTAAATCCAAACGTACTTGACTGAAGCCCCCTTTCCATCGCACACTGGTCTGAGTGAACCTGCATCCATTTGCCATTTCAGGCCTCACATTTGAGTGCCGTCACCCACATGCCTCCACACTATTAACACGTCGTTTTTTCCAACAATGAACGGGAGGGGAATTTACCATTAAGAAGCAGAATCAATGAAGGTATGCAATCACATCCCATGCGTCAAGATACTGAGCAGCACTATTCTATTGAAAGTTTTTCTAAAAGTGTTTGTCCTGATATTTTTGTATTAAAACGTAACCAAACTTTGAGTTTGGGCACATCGTTGTGTGTATGTGGCTCATATAGCAGGTGGAGAGTAAGCTATGAGTGTGTGTGTGTGCGCGTGTCTGTGTGTGTTGGGTATACTGAGTGCTCTCCTTTAACCAAGAAGCATGTTTTATACATATATACACAGTATATATTTTACATGCCGTACAGTGCACACTATATTATTTATACAGCCTTGTCCACTTTGTATTTAAGGGCTCTACATCCAGATTGCATGTTTGCTACCAAACAGCTCTATAATAACCACTTCAAAAATAAAGACATGGATGTGCCTTTTTGTTTTGGATTATTTTTGAAAGTATCTCTGAAGCTACGATATACAACAGGCTTTTTTTGGTTTATGCATGACATCAAAATGACCACACTGTAAAGAAGCTAAAATATTTGGTTTATTAAAATAGTTCAGAAAAGGGCTCAACATTTATCCTGAGTAGGAAGATTTTAGTTAAACTTGTCGTGTGCCACTATCAAAACATTTTCCTCATACAGTATGAAAATACGTTGGTCTTTTGTAGCACATACCTAGACAATGGAATGCTCTGAAATATGTGGGTTTAATACTGAAGTAAAGGTATAAAAAGCACATTTTATGAGTCAGTATTACAAAACCTGGTGATATAACCGTTATGGCCCATCTGTTCTGTTTTCATGTACTGGCTCTCCATCAGTATGGTGTCAGCCCTTGGATCCAACGCTAAAACTTAATCTTTTTTCTTGAAGCTGCCGCGATGTTTCTGGTAGTAGAGTACGGTGAGTACAACCCACAGGTTCAGCAAGGTCATGGCGATGAACCGCACCAGAACTGTGACAAATACAGACATTATATTGGAATAAAGATGGCTCAGAATTTGTACAAACAATAAAGTCATTGTAAAAGTTTCAGCATGAATGATCCCAGTTAGAGCTGCCACAGAGGCAGAATAAGGAAGGATCTGCATATTAAAAGTTGGAAAAATAAATGTCCTTTGGTGATGAGTGTTATCATTAGATATTCCACTTTTCCTGCTGAAATATGCTTTCATATTCACTGTCTCATGCTGTGGGGCAGCAGGTATTTGGACCTGTCTTCCTTTTTAACTCAGCTGTATGCAGCTACACTAGTTTACATCTTATGTTTTAATATTTTCATTTAGCCTGCACACTTCATAATCAGTTGGAAGACTGAATCATACTTTTTTAATACATTTTATTAAAATTATCACTTTATCATTTAATTTCCCAAATCTTCTTTTCAAACCGAAACATCCTAATTCAGGTTTTAAAATCTAAATTTTTGAAAGAAAATCGTTTAATTTGCATTAAACATGACCATTCACTTTATAGATTTCACTTTTATTACTGTACTATTATTTGTATTATTCTACTGACTGAGTGCTCTCTTGAAATGTCACTCCCATCCCGTTCAGTGAACCAAGGTTTTATCGTAGTAAAACACCATCACCAAAAAAAACGTCCTGTGTAAAACCAGGACAATAAGTTGTATATTTAGACAAATCATTTTAAGAGTTCTGAAGAGTTTAGGTTCATTAATACGTCTTCTCGGGGATACATCACATCAAACAGTCATTTGTTATTCAGTCTGATTTACCCTGCATGTCTCCAGTCGTCACGGTGGTGGTGTAAATCCGTGCTGAAACAAAGGGGAAGCCGAGTTAATGACATCCTCATTATCCAACCGAGCATCTAATATTTAATTAATGAAGCGTTGAATTGCTAATTTGTTAAATTAGGAGCCAAGTAAATACTGTAATACATATTCACGAACCAAAACATTACAATAACAGTACTTCAGGGAGAAGGGGGAAAAAAAAATCTCAAATTGGTTAAGCATTACTGACTTTATTATGAATGTTAAATATGAGGGTGGATATGAAAAGTGGAGCGTTTTTGATGCATATTTACTGCTCCCATGCATGTTTGGCTATTTGTAAGTCCTAATTAACATTTTCTACAGAATTAAAAAAAATTGTATCGATGGTGTGCTACTTATTGTGAGGGCCATGACCTTTTACTGTCGTCGTGGATTTCAGGGACTGAACAGTGACCAAAAGTCCATAGTCCTTTCAAAAGCTGCTGTAATCAATATTTGTATATTCTGCTGTTCTTCTGGTCCAAGTGGCTTTTTAAAATGAGCTCATAGTTCAGGCTCACGTCTTTATTTACTGTAGCTGACTAACATATTAAATTCAGCAGCTAGACAGAAAATTCCCTCTGGAATTGCTTTAGACCACAAACAGCTAAAAGAGAGATTACGTTGGACATTAGTGAAAGTTAATGTTACTGAATCTGTTAATTACGCGCTGTGTTCTGAATCAGCTGTGTCAAACTGCAAGACCATCATCTATGAGTGTTGTGTTTCCAGGTCCTTACTCATTCCAAATGGCCACAATAAATGAATAAATGACATATTTAGTCATTCACAAAAAGGAATGAAACTGCAGCAGCATTGCCAAGAAACTAGCTGCTTTCACCTAAAATTTATTATGAAGAAAATTGCACATCCACAAGCAGCAGCTGATAACCGTAATTAGTATAAAGGACACTCACCTATGCATGTGTAGGTAGCCATAGCCCAGGTGAGAGCGCTAACCTGTCCAGCATCTTTGGACTTCCACAGGCATCGCAGCTGTGCAAACTTACTGGCTGCACTGATGAAAGTGCACAGGCTCTGAAAAGACAGCGAAAGGCCCCCAGTGTTTCTGCATGTTTGTATCATGACTAGCTAAATTATTCAGTTCTCATCAATTGGAAAAGTTTCTTTCTTTACAAAAGCAAAGAGGAAAAGCATTTGCAAAAAAAAAAAAAAAGCTCTCATACACATTCATCTCATTAACCAACGAGGCTATTTGGCATTTTAGAAGGTGTGAGAGTCTCAGAATCTCCACTTGATATGAGGTCTACAGAAGTTTCTGTACAAATCTCTACCCCATTACCCCTGATGGATGACATGTCATTCCTTTGCTTATTCTATAACTTATGATTGATGTTAAAGTGATTTATTACCATCGCCAAATCTATGATCCACTTCTCCACAGTGAGGAGCCTCCAGCCCCCGGCCAACCTGAACACCTTATGTTAAGGCAATAACACGTGACGTGAAAAAGTATCAACAAAGGCCAATGGATCATTGATCTTCTTCAACGCTGAATGAACATGCCCTCATTCAATTGTGTTAGAAAGAGAAAATGTGCAGTGGAAGGATACACCAAGGCGTAGATGATGCTCTGCCGCAGGCTACCGTTGTATTGAAGAATCAGCAGCAGAAGAATGACATCTGAGGACACAGGGCAGGTTATAACAAGCTTTGCTTCGGGGGAGATGATCAGTGGTCTCAATGTTTCACATCATTGATAAACATTTTAATACAGGTCTCATCAAGCCATCCCAAAGCTATAGACTATTTCAGGTTTTCTCAGATTTGCCTTTGAGAAACATAAGATATTTGACTCGTCTATAATTAAGACTGTGACAGGTGTTTGTGTCGATAATGTATGAGCACATTTATGCAGGAATACAGATGTTCAATCAGTGAAGTTCCCGCAAGGGCTTAATGAAAGGTCAAAAATGTCTTAATGCCTCCTTCAATTAAGGCCCATGTCAAGTCTTTGTTTCTTCACAAAATGTGATTATGGTGACATTAAATTATTATCATCAATCATATGGATAATCTAGTGATTTACTTCCAAATCCGTGGGCATAAAAATATGTTTTTAATACTCTAACAAGAGAAGTGTCAGTGTTTGGGCTCTTATTTTAATTATTCAATAAACAGATACTTTACAGTATATGAGGGGGAAAATGATGGATTTAGCTCTGAGGAAAAAAATAAAAGAACTCTTAAAATATAGGACTGCATGTTTCAAGTCTGCATTAAAACAAGAGTCAGGTGTCCAGAAGAAGTCCTACTTAAATAAGTGATGTAAGGTAAATTTTACAGCCCTCCATCTGTGCTAAAAGGTACCAAAAGGTTAATGAAGACAATACAAGGCTTCAATTCATCCATGGATATCTCGCTCTGTTTTTTTGTTTTTTAATTATTTCACATTATATCACATTTTCCACTGAACAGAAACTGGGACTTTGGTTCTTATCAATTCTATTGAAAAGACTTTAAGAAGAAATGTCTTCATGGCCAATGTGAGGAATGATTACAGAAAGTGAAATGTGTTTTAGGACAAACGTAAAGCTATCCTTTAAAACTAAAAATAATTAAATAAATCAAAAGACCCACTGTACTAGCTTACAAAATATGACTGCAGAAAATTAAAATGCACAGCACCTTTCACACAATATCACAAAACCAAAGCCAACTCACCCTGAGCAATGAGGATCGGATATTCCAGATATGTCGGTGGTGGGTATTCATAGTACATCTGGTACGTTACAAAAACAATGAAGCTGTAAAGCAGAAGTTGTCAGGTTATTGCAGTGCATTGTATATTAAATCAGAAATTAACATGTTGTTCAAGGAAAATTTAGCCAAACCCAAATACTCAGCAGGGTTTCCCTTGTCGTGTCAGCCATTCGTACTACACTGAAGCTCAGGCATTACTGCCAACTCAGACGCTGTTTAATAACCAAACAGTAGCAGACAGTTTTCAGTTCACGCTTTAATGGGAGCAGCTTCAGCTCAACACACATCGCTACAGTCGAAGCGGATGGATCCATGTTTACATGGTGTTAGTGAGCGTGAAGGTGTTTGTATTAGCAGACAAGGACAAATAATGAAAGGTGAGGTAGCCATGATGACAGGAATGAAAATAAAAATCGAGTTAAAGCTGCACAAGACGTTTACACGTGTTTGTGAAGTGGTATCGCTGGGAGAGGTCACCCCTTTATACACTGTATGAATATGTTGTGAATTTTTACATATCCAGATATGTTTCATCATGTTTTTGGTTTATGACAGACCGGAAATACAAGTTTTAAAGACAGAAACCTCAGCAACTGCCAAAGCAATGAGTCAGTGAGGGGTATTGATAAATGAAACGTGATGGTCTGTCGATCCGATATAATCGCTGCTTTTTATGCTATATGGGACAATAATGCCAAACACCGGTGATTCATTAGGGGTGTTAAGGGTAGAAGTACAGCATGTCCATTTAACTAGGAGACAGGCTTCTCTGCATTATAGCCATGCTGTGTAATTTAGCCACATAAAATGCATTTATTACAGCATAAATACTTTATGCAGTGCAGCTTTACGTCTCGGCCGTTTCACTCTAGCATGCACAATGACAGCGGGCCATCACTCACCACCACAGTAGAGACGTTAGGGACAGAGCAGCTACTGCCAGGCACCGAGAGGAGACAGGACACTGAGAGATGACACAGCTGCTTACTCCTTAACCACAGATGACCCCAGTAAACACCAACAACAGTGAATCTCTCTGCGGTTTTAGTCATATCAGTCTGACCACACTTCCTGCTTAATATCAGACTAGTTCAAGAAATACTGTCCTGCCTTGATTAAACCTCAAAGAGGTTAAATCTGTAAGAACTAACAGGGGGCAATTTTTATTACTTATCCTCAATAACTTCCACGTAAAACTTTAGTCATTTTTGACACTGATATTATCAAGTAATTTGTATTTTAGGGTTAGTGTTCTATAAAAACCTATTTTCATGTGTGTTTAAAAATTAGTCAGGGAGTTTCCTGGAGAAGTCTCTACATGTCGTGCTAAACTCTAAATGCAGAAAAGAATTTCCTATATATCCACACACAATAATCACTGTGTAAAAATATTGATTTCATCCGCCAAAGGCAAACATTAAGAGGTTTGACGTTTTATTAAAAAATGAATATGGTAGCTGAGTTATGTGCCGGATTTAACATTATAAAGCATGGATTCATTACCTAATAAATGAATTCTGCACCTCCAACCGATGCAACATCACATGTGACACATTTTAAACAGTGTTTGAAGCGCGGCTGCCTCCACATGAGATGCACCCAGCGAGCAACAGGAAGACGACGTCACATCACGACACCAGCACCGAATAACCGAAGGGTTCCTCGACTGGTCCCACTTCACCTCAGAGTCCACAGAAAGACTCCATCCCCCCTTCCCCAGTAAAACCAGCCAGTCACACTGGGACTTACGTACCCGATCAGCTCCAGCAGCAGACTGCTGAGACTCACTCCAGCCGTGGATTTTGCTCGCATCAGTGCAAAAATCTGCGGAAACTTCAGCACCATGCACACAAACAGGGTGCTAAAGTTGGCGACATGCAGCAACCAGTCGGACTCCATTGTCTAGTACATGTAAACTTCAGATTACCAGATGTCGGAAGAGTTTTACTAAAACTAGCATCCAGATGCTGCCACTGCGTCGTCACCGGCGTTAAGATGACACGGTTTGTGGAAACTTCCGTTTTGAGCCTCCAAAATATACATATTCAAATTATACGCAACGTTTTTTAAAGGTGTTTCAAAATACATACAAAGTCCGAGAGTAAAATGACTAATACGCTGAACTCGTTCGAGCCTAAAAACTGCAAAGTTAAAATGAGCTTCTTTTAAAAATTGTTTTTAAAAGTGAGAAGAATTTTATATTGAATTTTGACTTGTTTGATTTCCTTTACGTTTCCGTAAACTTGACGCCGCTTCCTCCCTCACTTCCGCATCCATCTGCCGAGATCAGATCGCGCATGTGATTGGCTCGTTGACTTCACCGCAAGTCAAACCAACGCATTTGAATTGCTCGTTTCAAACCGTCTCGTCCTGACGCCTTTTTCCTATGAGCCTGTACTGTAATCTACAGTAGGTGATTAAAAAGTATTCAGATAATGTTCCATGGAAGAACTAGTGCAATCAAACTCTTCACCTATTTTCATTTCCAAGTTTGCCTTTAAGGCCTTTCAGCCTTGGCACCACACAGTAGGCCTCTCCTTTGTTGTGCTGATTAAACTCTTTCTGTTATTTAGCATCTTTGACACACTAAACTGCTCAGACTTTGAAATGTAATATGTTTAATAAGCCATTTTATTATAATGCACCCAGATCATGTAAAGATTTATTTTCTAATTCACCAGGGACCAACATTTTTTATTCCAGTTAAGTCAAAGCGGCAGTGATTTACAACTACAATAACTAATATATTAAACCCATAAACTAAGGCAGCTAAAACAGTACAAAAATGTGAGACTTATAAGGTTACATAAAGTGCATACCCCCCTCCCCCCCAAAAAAAGGAAATAGAGAGAAAAAAAAATATTAATAATAATTTTATGGCTCCACCATGACACAATGGCTTTGTGGTCCTGGAAAATATGTAACAGCTACATTATGCATTTAAAATAAAACCAATTTAACACCAAGATAAGACATTTCCCCACAGCCTCAGTAAGATTCTCATTTGGTTATAATGTTTATAATAGAGCTAAAATAGAAAAGTAGATTTGATTCAACCTTCACTCATCCAAATCTGATCAGGAATCACGTTATATTATCAAGTATCTTATTAAATACTTGATGGAGCTTGGGTGACATGAATCTGATCTTCTGCTGTCTTCCATTTACATATTTTTCAGCAAATAAATGTTTCAAAGTTTTAAATTGTGCATGTGTAGTTTATGACAACAACCAACATCTATGAACACAAATCACTCACTAACTAAATATCTGCTATGTAGATTTCTGTATTTCATCAAAAATATACTCAAAAACATATAAATAAATAACTGAGCTGAGCTATGTTGAGTACCATCTCATGTCAAACCCATCTGAGTGCAGATGTGCAGATATGAAGTTACAGAGTGTTTTAACAAGGCAGCATCTCTGGATCCTGTTTGCACTTGTGATGGCTTCCAGACCAGAGCAACAGCCTGTCCAGTCTGACCAGTTCACTTCCCAGTGGAGTGGACAGTCTGCTGCCAAACATCTGGTTGGTGGTGTTGGGGATGTGATCAGAGTACAGTGACACGTAGCTAGGTAAAGGCTCCTCTGACTTCAGCTGTCCCTGGAAACCCACAGGAGTAACATCACAGTCAGATCTATTCGGGCAATATCATATTGAGTAATTTGAAGGTAAAATAAAAACTATTATAAATTACCAAATGGATGTAGGATGTTTTTATTATGCTTTTATAACACTTTACTGAGTATTTATGTCAACTGCAGGTTCATAATGAACACCAGCAGGTAATGTTTTACATTAAAGCTGCAGAAAACCTTTATTGGACATATTTAAAATGTTTATATCAGTGGACAGTTTTCAAATTTGCAGTGGCAAATACTTCTTTTTTTTGGTTACTGTCTTAGTGTTCTGGGGAATTATATATTCATAGGAGGTACAGTTTAACACAACAATTTGGTCTTACCATCTGATCATAGTCCCTGAGAAAGTTCCAGTTCTTCTCCCTGTGGACAGTGATTTGGTTGAATCCATTAACTTCAGGTGACTAAAATATATTAGATTGCAATCAACATGACATAAACTATCCAGGTCTTCTCTTCTTTTGCCCTGAGGGTTTAATAGCCTTATGTTCACACTCACCATTCCCGGATTCCTTTCCTCTCCCGCCATACTAACTCTTTCCACACTTCGTCCTGTTTTGCAGGATCACTCTTGTCTGGGTTCCGGTCCAGGGACACCTCGTCCCTTTTAGCAGAGCGCGTCTTGTCCGCAGGCGGCTGCTTTGTAGTCGGCCTGGTTCCATTGGATCGTTCCGGTAACCGGTAGCCTGCAGAGGATACACGCTTGATATTATTCATATCCATTCTGCTGACCGGATTACGCAAAAAAAAAAAAAAAAAAAACAAAAAAAACAGCCGAACAGTAAAGCAGAGCACGGAAAAAGTCAAACAAATCGTAGTTTAACCGCCGCTCAGCGGAGGAACAATCACTGCCAGCTGTTTTGTTTACGTTTCCATGGAAACGGAGCTGGGACACACGCGCTCATGCAACTCCTCAGAATTCCATGTCATCAGCAGTCACAGGGAGCTGATTGTTTTTGGCAGAAGCGTTAATAAATAGCCCTAAAATGCAGTGTGGAAATAGTTTTATGGTTTGCCACTCTGCAGTGTGGAAATAGTTTTATGGTTTGGTATTGAAACACAGAGGAAATCGATGTGGAAAGTTAGAAAAGTTAGTGTCCTCAAATAAAATATAAAAATGTACTTATAATCAGAAATTGATATTTCAGGATTGTAAATGCATTTCTTAGTATTTGATTTCTGTGTGGTTTTAAATAACACCTGCAACAGAACTTCCCAACGTCACCCGGAAGTGCACAACAAGGCTTTTATTCTGAAAGCTGAAAACAGGATGTACAGTCAGCGTGTAGCCCAGGGGAACTTGGCGATGGTGAAATCCGCTCCTGGCTCTCTGGACATTTCCCCATGAGCGAACTGAACCGAGCAGCAAGGTCAAGGTATTAGTCATATTTTGTACATAGTGTTAGCTGCGTGAGTGGCATTTCTCCGTGGTTCTAGCGGTGACGTGCATTAAACTGCCAGGAAGGCTTGAACCTTCTTTACCCTAGAAACCGTCAGCGGTACTTCAGGCTAACGTGCGTGACCCGGTGAAGACGCTTCATCCGTGAAGTCCGAGGGTCCAGATGCTCCGTGACAGCGGACACGGGCCGAAGCGAACGTGGCCTCTGCTGTGTGTCACTAAGCCCGAGCCGGCTTTCAAACATATGCTAGCTCGCTAACAGCTTCATGTCAGCCATCTATCTACCCGGGTTAAGTAGCACTTTGGTTAATAGTCGAAGGCAATGGAGGCGTCAGTTAAACTGGCGTTCAGACCCCGGAGAAGCTGCCACAGACTGTGACCTGAGGGTCAGCGCCGAGCCCGGTGACCTCTCCGGCTCAACTAGTTCACTCCTTGAATGCTAGCTAACGCTAGGCGGCTGCAGACGGGGTAAACCGTTACACACTGTACAATAAGTTGTCCAATAAACATCCCGGTGTTTCCGGTTACTGGAAGTGTTTATGTCACTGTGTGTAAATAATGTACGAGTGTGAGTAACGTGCAGGTGTTTTTAGTTCTTCCTGTTGATCAGACCTGTTCTCCATTTGAAGGATGCCACCACATCACCTGGAATAATACGCAAAGTCACTATGTTTATGTTTCGTTATATTCCACCTGTGTTGGTTGAAAGCGTTTGCACAGTCCATTGTACTTTGCAAAGCTACTTAACGTTTTAATTTTAGATTTTGCTCTGTTACCGAACTAAGATGCGTAGTGAATATAATATATTGTGCACTGCTGCAATGCTGTGATGCTGTGTTCAACATGGCATTTAGTAGACTCACAGACACTGCACACAGTCAAAATGGGTAGTTTGCATTTTTGGAATCATGTAGCCATAAAGTAGTAGCTGCAAAATGTTTATCAGTTTAAATATATCAATGTATTGTATTGTCATTATCTTTGAGGATGGGAGCAGGGAGTCGTCATCGGTCACACCAACAAGCAGGGACAAATGTCTTAGGTCACTCTACAAAGTCCTAATATCCAGAAAGCCAGGGAGTGTCCACAGAGAGACAAAGGCATAGAATACTAAAATCAGTGGTCGCTGAGTTCCATTTAGTTGTTTGAGTTTTAAGGTCCTGGCATTGTTCAAGATGGATACCTGCCCCTATCATGGCCTAGACTACTGAGTCACTTAAATAAAACTAATAAATTCAATGCCGGAGCTTTTCCCACCATGTCCAAGTCAATGTAATCCCTATGGGAAAACCATTTTATAGGCCCCAGTGCTCTTCTCTTTTTACAGACCTACAATTTACTAACGATCTACCCACAGGTACTACCGGGTGTCAACTGCACTTGCTTGAAGTTCTAAATGAAGGGCTTCTTCCGGTATTTATTCTCTGTGGAGTTGTTAAGTTGTTACCACCTTGAGGTCAGATGGATCGAAGTCCCACCTGACTATCGTGTGTCTTTAAGGTCTATGTTTGTATTATGTGCAAGAAGCCATTTAGATAAAAGAAAAAGAATCTACAGTTTTCTCCAGTAAGTCTTACTAATAATTCCACATGTAGTTTTTTTTAAAACCACATTATACGTATGACATTTTAAAGTAAAACTATGGTTAGTTTATTTTTCTGTTTATCTTATCCCTGAATAGGAAAAGGGAATTTTTTGATGAAATGTCACATGTGAAATTCAGATCCTGCTCTGTCTTACTGAAGCTTGTGGGGACTGCATGTATTACCTGTGGGGGCTTTAGCAAGGTGGATGCTTGCTGTCTGCAGAAGTAGGACACTGGCATTTTTGATAGACAATCTTCCTAAACACAACCACCACTTAGGTATCCGTTTGTGTCCACCATCGACTTAGAGCCACATTCTTTGCATTGCATGGTTATCTTGTCAGATTTGTCAGCAGTGGGGTCAGAGGTGCACACATTTTAGATTCAAAAGTTAGAGTGACAGTTCAGTTGAGGAGAGTAAGATGTGAGAACGTTATGAAAGTGTGTACGCTATAAATAGCCATAACCTGGGACTCAGAGGATCAACAGGGTATAATCAGAGAGGGGGGTTGTTATTGGATATTGAGGAGGGGGCTGTCTATGTGCTTGGGAGTTATTTTGGGAAGATTTGGTTAGATGTTCTACTGGACCCAGTCTGTGTCTCTTGGTTTTAGTTGGACTGGGAAATTCTGAATGGAGATCAACAAAAAAGAGGATAAAGGAGAAGATGACAGTGAGTGCTGGTTGGTTGGCCGGATTTAAGGCTCAGTGTTGCCTTCCCAGGCTTAGGCCTGTGTGTGTGCGCTTCTAGTTCAACCTCCTAACGTTCGTCCTTTAACTGAGCTTCCTTTTTTCATTTTACAATGTCAGTGTTTGGAAATTAGGCCAGTAGCTTAGTATTTGTTCATCATACACCTGTGTTTTAAATGTCCTGTAGGAAAACTAAAACCTTCACTTAGGCCTATGTTTTGTTTTGTACCAGCTTTTTTACAATACTGGGTCAAATTCCAATTTTGTAGTCTGTAACCTCTTGGCCTGCTTGTTGGTTTGATATACTAGAAGATTTGTCTTTACAAGTAATCCCTTGCATTTAATCCTTTATTTATATGTCCCCATAGGATGTAGTCATGTTATACTTTAGCATTGTTCAGTAGGTATTATTGTTGGAGACTTGAGAATCCTGTGTGTGTGTATGTATGCATATATAGACACAGGATTCTAATCTAAAATTGTATTAATTGTTTTTAATAATATGTTTTTAATTGTTTATTGCATCGTGGGTTACAGTTACAGATTAAGTACTATACTTACATGCAGAGTCAGAGCAAGTGGTGAATTGTGAAATAAGTGTATTTGTAGAAGAAATGCTAAGTCTGTATGTTTCCCTTCAAAAGGCTTATATTAAAGTCAGAAATCGTCATAATTCTGTTGTGATACTAAGGGTGTAGGTTTTGCAAGATTACACTACACAGATATTTTTATGCAGTAAATACCTTGAGTGGAGGTCTAAGCATACAGTACCAGGCCCACTTAAGGAAAAAAAACTTGAAAAGCTCAAGTTTTATCAGGTTAGTACTAGATTATCTGAGAGCATCAGTGTCATCATGTCTTTTCATTTGAAAAGTGAAGTTCTAATTTCTTTAATGAGAACAGACCTACATGTGTTCTCACTATAGAATTTCTAATAATATTCCAGGCGCAGACCCTGAGGGGGAGATGACAAAGGAGGATGTTTCAGAGCCTGTCGAGGGGGACGTCATCCTGGGCTGCCACCCTAGGCTCTCTTCCCATCAGCGGCCGGTTATCCATCAAGTGGCATCTGCACCCATGCCCAGTGACTGTGGTGAGGAGCCATACACAATGAGAACCTAAAAGCGGCTATACACAGTGAAATGTGTGACATTTGACACTAATTGAACAGATTGTGAAAAGGTTGTATGTCACTTGCTTTTTTGTATGACTGGAATTTAAAAAAGGTTTCTACTGCATTTTTGATCATGCAGTTAAAATGATAGGCCAGGGGCATTTATTGATCATTTGATCTGTGCACCACTAGGATAGACTAATGAAGATTCATGCAGTAATAATCGTGTAAGAAATTATAATGAATGTCCATATCAGAAACTGAATGGGCCAAATCTGCACTCAACAAATATGCAAAATGTTTTTTTTTCAGTTTAAGAGTGAAATCTATGTTTAGCTCATTATTATTGTAATGTGTCATAGCACAATTTTTAGTGTTGTCAATAGTTTAATAGCTAACACACATACACATTTTGAAATATTAGAACTAACATTTTGCTCTTGTCAAGTGTATTTGTTTATAGCCTCAGTCAGGGTCTCTTATGCTTCATTTGGTTCATGGCATGCTTTCCACCGTCACATCTGATTTCATTCACTTCTGCAAAGACATTCCCCCAAGATTAAGTAATTTGACTGAATAAATTAAATAGTTAGTTACAGAAATTTTATCTATGTCTGTGCTGCAGAGTTTTGCACAGGTGAAGATGGAACATACGCTTTAAGATTTGTGACTAAGTATGTTGTTTTTCCTCCCTCTTTCCCCTTTAGAGTTCTCCTTCTTTGACCCCAGTGAGCCGCAATGCAGGGAGGTTCTTCTGGATCCTAGCACGACGATACCAGAGCTGTTTGCTGTCCTCAGGCAGTGGGTGCCCCAGGTTCAGAAGAATATCAACATCATTGGCAATGAAGTAACACAACATTTTTTACTGGTTGCTTAGACATTATTTAATTATATCATGTTGGCACTTTATGCATTTCACATAACTCAAAAATAACTCACTTAATAATAATTTACAAGTCACTTAAATCTTCTTCAAAAATAAACATTTAATCAACTATACAGCCCCATATGATTTAAAATAAAACAATACTTCAGCATCCAATAAAACTCAGCCCATCCATTCTGAAACTACTTGCACCCAGTTACACAAAGTATCTGCAATGCAGTAAAAATGTGCATGGGGCATTTGTTTCAAGGGTACAAGTATATGATATAAAATAATGAATAAATGGCTTGTTTCTATTTCAGTTTGTGCCATGATTCTGGTTTGAATTATGAGAGGCCCAGCTTGCTTATCCTTCATCAGATCACCTGGTCCTAAACCATGCACTACACATCATATCTTTGTACAGATTCTAAAGAGGGGCTGTGGTGTGAATGATCGAGATGGACTAACAGACATGAGCCTCCTGCACTACTGCTGCAAAGCTGGCGCTCCAGGCATCGGTCAGTATTGACAGGGGTGTGAAATAAATGCTCTCAGCAGGACTCAAGTGCACACACATCTACTCTGTCTTGTGTGTGGGCTAGTCTGCTGCTGTCACCACTGAACATAATCGTGTATGATTTTGTAAACTTTTCTATTCTTCAGCACTCGTTACCACAGTTTTAAAATGTGACATAGTACATACCCTTCCAACACATATAAATACTGTAACTTTATCCTTGGTTTGCGCCTTAGGTGACGCAGAGACTGCAGCAAGCTTTGCCCGGCAGCTCCTTGCCCTAGGTGCTGATGCTAACCTTCGTTCACGCTGGACTAACATGAGGGCTCTTCACTACGCTGCCTACTTTGATGTGCCCCAGCTTATCCAGGTGGTTTTGCAAGCCTCCCAACCTGGAGGTAAGAAAACAGCTGTAGCTGTAGGAGAAAAGGGAGAAGTTGCCAGGACAAACATAGGTTTTCAAAATCAATTTCTGTGATGATAGGAGCCTCCTTTTTTTTAAATAGTGACTAAAACTGTTTGCTACAATTTCACGGTTTTCTGTCAAAATTTGTCCTAAAACATCATCTTATCCTCACCAAAGTCACAAATAACAGCAAACATAAAACGGATTTGCAAGGTCTTTGAAACACAACTACTTGACCTTTGGCCAACACCCTTGAAAAAAGCAAAGTGATTGTGGATAAAGTATACTAGTGTGTGACAATTGTGTTTTAATATCTGATTGAACCACCTTTGGTGGCAATAACCTTCAATAAGCACTTCTTGTAGCTGTGGATTACACCTGCACTGTCGGGAGGAAATTTGTACCATTCTTCCGTACAAAACGACTTCAGCTTTGCCATATTCTGAGCATATTTGATGTGAATGCCTCTCATGAGGTCATTTCACAGCATGTCTGTTGTGTCAAGGTCTGGGCTCTGACTTTGGGTCTCCAATAGTCAGACCTTGTTTCTGCAGCCATTGTGTAGTAGATTTGCTTTCATGTTTCATTATTCTGCTGCTCACCCCAGTTTCTTCTGAGCTTCAGCTTGTGGGACAAGCAGTGTGATACCTTAATAAACTTGGGAATTCATCTTTCCTTCACAATGGCAAGTGGTCCACATCCAGATGCAGCAGAGCAGCCCGAAACCATGATACTTTCTCCACTTTATATCATTGTTGGGGTGAAGTGTTCATGCTGGAATGAGGCTCTCATATATAGTGCTGTCTTAAAAGACATGTTCCCAGAAGAGTCAAGGTGATCAGGTGTGTTACAATGTTTTTTATAGAGAGCAGTGGCTTCCTCCATAGGATATTAATGCTTGTCTGCTTACTTGGCACAAGTTTGCTAATGTTTAGGCTAATGTAATGTATATTGGGCTTTTTAAATAATAAATGATGATCTGCAGTGTTTTCCAAACATTGCTTTATTTGCCTCATATATTTTATTTTGCCTTTCTTTGCCTCATTTATTTTTCTATTTTGTAACTATTTAAATTGGTTAAAATCTTATTTCATTGCAGAGCTGCACAGCTTATTTGATATTCAATTATCCTCAGTCTCTCATTTCAGGCGAATCAGTGAGCGATTCCTTTTATGTCTGATTCGATTCTGTCCTAAACCATTTACAAACTTTAGATAAATTCATGAAGCATTGATAAAATGGACCCATTTACCCAGTTGTAATAATAATGCAACTTACATCACCTAACTTGTAGCCTACCAGTCAAATTTATACTGTGTGGATGTAACAATTATTTTGTGTTGTTACAAAGTGTAAATGTTCATTAATTGGCTTCACATTTTGCTGATAATTTAACACTGACTGGTGCTGTTGCTAGGTAAAACAGAGTTTGAAGGTGCATTGACAAACACACAGTCTTTAAACCTGCCTCAAGTTTTCCCTTAAGTAGGTTATTTTAAAATAAACTGCCAAAAACGGTATAGCTGTGCTGCAATTGACCTTAATGAGCAGTACATTTTTTTTCTCACCATCGCACTAAAACACACTCTACTAGACTGAAATGGTTTTAAAAACCATCAATAAGCTCATTGATCTGTTTCTGCTCCACAAATTTAAAAAACATAAAGTATAGGATATGAATCTTTTGACTAGATAGCAGAAAATCTTGCGACTGTTATGTTAATCAACAGATTTAATCAGCATTGTTTCCATTTGATCATCGTCATTTCGTTCTCTGGTTTTATCCTGACCTGTGATCAGTATTTATGCTTCACTATAACACTGCAGTATTTCTGCTCTCTCAATTAACAAACAATACAGATATATCAGATCTTTTAGTTATGTTTAATCTTTTATTTAAATGCTCACATCAGAAGACACGTTCAATAATTGATCAAAAACTAAACTCTCTTTGTCACAGGAATAAAATGTAAAAATGTAATGTGTTATTAGCTCTCAATTTGAAATGTTATTAACATACAAAACGTAATAGTCCAAATCCCTGGTTATTTTATCTATCTAATAAGCTACATTATTCTATTTTGAATACCAGGCCTGTGCAATGTTTTGAGTATAGCTGATTTATGAACATGAGATGAATGATGAATTCTTCGTAACTTTAGCTGTTAGTCTTGGCTCGGTGCCCACTTTATGGAAAGTTTCCACAGTAATAATTACCCCCAATTTATTGCCAGCATGTCTAATTGTAGATTTCTAAATATCTAAAGTTTTTGAGATTACCTTGTAATCCCTTCCCGCTACATGCAATTCAACACGTTTTCATCGTGGTCTTCTAAGATCTCATATCAGCTGCCGCTGCTTGGAATAGCACACTGACTCTGTGCTCTTTTATGTTTTATAAGGTAGATCTAAACCTTCCCTTATTTTTGTTTCATTGATTGGGTTCAGATTTGCTAACACCTGACTCCAGTTGACATTTAGTGACATCAGAAGCCTAATGTTGACATTACCTATTACAATAGGTACCATACAATTAATCTGTATGTTTAATGGGTCTGTTTAATAAAGACGTAAAATGGTATGACTGTTTGTGTTTTGTCAGAAATTTTGATATTTTTGAGTTTGGTGAAAATCAAATTTCATGACCAACTTATGCAGAAAACCAGGAAATTGCAAACGGAGCCAGTACTTTTTCTTGACAATGTATTTTAATTAGCTGGAAGCTACATTCCGTACAGTCAAATACAACATCCTTACGGTGGCAGTGTGCAGTTTTGACAGACTTGGAAAGTGGCAGCAGGAGTTTACTACAGGTTAAAGCTGTCTGAGCACGAATGATGTTGTCAAATCATTTATAAAATCTGTTCTCAGTTAGGTCTTTAAACAAAGGCCAATAGAGCTTGTGTTGCATGCATCTCCTCTGTAGGGGCAGGAGTGCAGTTCTTTTGTTGACAACAATTGGTAATTTCACATTATGGCACACACTAGAAAATAATAAGTCAGCATCTGTATAAATATACTGAATGCATTAATGCATGTCATTCATAACCATATCTAATAAGTAGTTTTTTGTGTGTCGTTTTTTTCTTTTGTAGAAGTGGATGCCACCTGTAGTGATTTTGATTTTGGCACTGCCCTGCACATTGCTGCATCCAACTTGTGCACATCTGCTGTCAAATGTCTTTTGGAGCTGGGGGCCAACCCTGCTTTCAGAGTAAGTGACACTCTGGTATTGCAGTTATTGTCATATGAGGTCTTTGATTAAGCCATCCCAAAACAAACAGTGACACTTAATCAAACACACAGCTAGTTTGTAATATGTGAGACATCATTATGTTACCTATTTGATAGCATTGACTGTCCTGTATTAAATATATTAAATGTATGATATAAATCCCAGAAAGAAGCAAATTCTCACACTGACGGTTCACAGCAGTGAAAAAAACTCACCTTCTCTATTGCAGTCAAACCTCAAACTGTTAAATAGAACGAAGTGCTAATATTGTTGAAGCTAATTAGAAAACACTAAGCAAAAATGTACAAATAGTTTCACACTTACTGAAATGTGTTTCATCAGATTTCACCTGTTTATACATCTTCCATCTATATTTGCTCGGTCAGAGCACAATTGGAAAATTGGAAATTCACGTCATTCTTCATTCAAGCCTGCTTTGCAGAATTAGTGTAGTAATTTAATAGAGACCTTTTGGGAAATGCTCAGTTAAAAAATGTACCTGATTGCATTCTCTGCCAGGTTTCATATTTATTTAACTTGTGTATTGAGTTTTTATTTTTTCTTTTGTGTTTTGTACTGCACAATCGCTGTTTGGTACTTTCTGATGGCCTGACAGAAAACACTTTAAAAGGCAGGTGTTTAGAATACAGATTTCCCAGACATGTTTTAAATATATATTTACTTCTTGAACATCTCACTGTTTAGCTTGTCTTACTTTTTGCCTGAGAGGCACTCATTTCAAGTCTTGGTTGAGGGGTTTGCTAATCAGCCCATCGAAACGTTTTTACGCATACTATAAATGTAAACACTAGAATTAGCATGTGCCATTATTCTTGACATTTTCTTTTTATTTGTTAACATTAATTAATGCTTGTGATCAAAAATGCACTACTCTTCCCACTGGAGGTCACTAAAGCACTACCCACTATAATTCAATAATTCTCTTGTTTAAAGATGAATGCAGAGACATTTTTTATACTATGTGAATGCAAAGCGTGCAGAGCATGCAGATGTTGCTTGTTTAAAAAAAACAACATTTTAACCTTAAATAACAGGTTTAGGCAGATGAATAAGTGTTCCTTCTCTTCTTAAATCAAAAACACTCTTTAGAGATTATTTCCTGTCTTTTTTCTTTATTTATTCATTATCAGTTCTATGTTATTTCCAGCTAGTCCCCAGAGAAATCAGCCAACTTATTTTTTATACACCCAACAGCTGAAATATCATTGGCTAAACTGGTTTTATTATTTTATTCAAATACTGTGAAAAATGCACCAAACAAAAGAAGCAATATAAAATTTATTTTGCCTGGAAAAAGTAAACGGTTATTGACTTCTAGTAGGCAGTAAAGTAAAGTACACAAATAGTGGCAACTTTGTCACATGATCAGCTTGGGATTTATGTAATTTGCATTTGACCCCCCCTCAAAAAAAACATTAGTGCCCGGCTGTACAGTAAAAAAAAAAAAAAATCATGACACCAGAGCAGAGAAAATTCACTTTAAAATCTCTTTTCCTTCTGCGTAAAGGTCAAACATGGAAGTGGTTTAATTTGATATTTCTGTTCTCTGGCCCTGCAGAGATTCATCACAAGAAACTTTGGATATGAGAAAGTTTTAAAAGGACGAAAAAATAAAAATATTGCTGGGCTTTCCTGCTTCCGTTTCCATATATCTTACTGATTAATAGCTATGCAAACTCATCATCTTTTTGATTAGTAACAAGTTGGTTTAGTGGATTGCTTACATGTTTTTTTTTTTGTTTGAGATTTGAATTGAGCCCCTGTTACAAGTTTGTCTGCTATGTGTAGGATTTTGCTAGGCAGAGTGAAGTCATTCCCCTTGACTGGAAGGTACATCATACGACTTGTGGGACTTTGAGTTGTTGAGACGTTGTTGAGTTGTAGAGAACAACAAAGACAGAGACAGCTACCCTTGATGGCATAGGAACGGCAGTTTGAGTCTCTAGAGTGACAAAGTTATTTTAGACTTTGTTTTGAACTGAACAGCAGTTCAATCCATCAATACAGCATAAAATGGACAACAGAGTTTTTAGTTGCACCATGGAAAAAATTGTTTTGAATTTTGACCTTATATTAAATTGTACATCCTACAAACTGTTATAGGGGTCACTGCTATGTGTGTACCTACGTTGAAAGAGTAAGAGGCCATGTGGAATATTTTACTTTACCACCATGAGTTTTTGTTTTTAATGGATGTTTTCAGTAATGATATAAAATATCAACTAGCTACTAGCTTAGAAATATAGTGTTCATTGATTTAAAACAATTTTTTTTGGTCCTTGGTAAAAATGTCATCTTGTTTCATGACCAGTTTATGTAGAAAACATTGATGAGCATGTTTTTTGATAGGCCATGTTTTTTTAAACATAAAATCTGTGTATTAACTATTTCTATAGAAAGTATTTGAAGAGTGGTTCAGTGTGAGAGCGTGGCATCATGTTTGCTCTGGGCACCTAAATGAAACACACTGAATTTAGTTGTGACTGTTGTTCTACTGAATACCTTATTGATCTGAAGCACAAAGGGAGAGATAAATGTGTTGAATATTTATGAATTAAGATGGATAGGTTGAATACTGGATGAATATGCCCCACTTATTTCAGTACACAAGTGCAAAATGAACTCCACTTGACTGTCACGCCTCTGCAGCTGTCTCTTTCTGCTTCCACTGACACTTAGACTGGCTTACCCTGTTTCACCTCTCGTTGACTATAAGCCATTTGACTGAAGTTCTATGTTGTGTGCCTGTTGATCATGTGTGTTTAGAGAAACTGGTGATGATTTTAAGATAATAAATTCTGCTAAGCCCAGCATCCTCATTGTAGAAATGATAGTTGTGAACTTTTTTGGTAATTATTACAAAGATGTTTGGTTTACTTGATGTTAATGTTTCAAGAGTCTTTTGATTACAAGGTTGATACTTCTTGATATTTATTGATACCAATTAATTTTATTCACTTGACATGTTACCAAATCATTTTTTTTTATGAAATTCAAGTTTAATTCATGAGTGTCTTCTCTGTGCTTTTGCTTTGTTTCCTCCTACAGAATGAAAAAGGCCAATGCCCGGCAGACGTGGTGCCTGACCCCCTCGACATGCCGTTAGAGATGGCAGATGCAGCAGCTGTGGCCAAAGAGCTCCGCACATTGCTGAGAGAGGCATTACCCCGACCCAGTACCCCGCTGCCTCTTACACTTCAAACCCAGTTCCCTCCTGCTCTCTCTGATAAGGCCAGGATGCAGCTTGCCACCATGGGAATCCGACTAGGTGATCGTGTGGTAATAGCTGGACAGAAGGTGTGTAGTAGTTCACTATCAAAGGAAAGAGCAGTTAAAACAATGTTCTTTTAGTCCTTCAGCTGGAGCATTTTCAGATTTTTTTTTTCCTGAATTATCAGTTGTCTCTTAGTGATCAATTGGAGGGACGTTTCCCCAGCCCAGTAATTAGTATTGCTATTAAAAACCTCTCTGAATCTTCTGGAGGTGTCTTATTGAATGTTATATTTCCTGGCCAGGGAGAATGATGGGAACACGCAGAGGCATGTCAAAATAAAATACAGTGCAAATATACTCTGTGTTGTATACATGTTGTCAGTTGAGGAGGGAAGTCGAGCCTGTTTAGACTTCTGAAATCCACTGATTTTTAAAAACCTAGACCTTAGGCATACTCAGTATACATAGTTTTTATTTGATTATGGAGCATAGTTCAGCTTTTGCTCTCCAAAGTAAATTCGATCCAGTTAATATGTCCCTCATATCTTTTTAGGATTATGTTAAATGTGGGAAACTTGATGTTTCTCTTGGAGCACCGCAGCAGAGTTTCGAACCGTAGTTATCCAAATGTTGACTTGAAAGGATGCTTTCTCACAGCAGACCTGTTTTCATACAAACCATACGTATATTGTAGCTACTCAGCAGCTTTGAAAGAACTTTTTTTGCTGACATGCATTTAATGGTTGAACTTTAATTCCTGCTACTGTAACTTCAGAATTACAAGAAAATACTTTAATCTCTTTCTGATAGATCAATTGATGTTTTGTATTTTAAGCACACCTACTGCACATAAATGGCTCATAAAGTAAGAGGGCACGCCACATTTGTGCAAAAGGGAGTGTTACCACTATCAGCCTCACGCCTGTAGCCACATCACATCAGGGCCATGCAGCTGTGCAGTGGTTTATCCCAAACAAAGACAGAAGCAGTGGTAAATTTTTCTACAATTATTTCAGCCCTCAACCAAGAAAAACTGTTTCCAGTTGCTAGGCAACACCCCTTTGGCAATCTTCCAGCATTCAGGGTTATGTCTAACATTTCATTCTGGCATATAATCAACATTTATCTGAGCATGTTCAAGTTCATCCAGCTCCAATTGTGATACTGTTAAATGTCTGGTAACAGTGTTTGAAGTTTTAAAACACATTCCTTAAATACTCATTCCTCTTTGCCTGTGGGTCGTCCTTTTCTTACACCCAGATCTACTCACGAAGTCTCCCATAATGCACGTTGCACACAACTGGCAGTGTTAACTTAGCTAAATTGCCCAGTTCTCTGTTGCACTGGAAATGTGTAATACATTTCAGAATTTAAAAATAGATACATTTTCTGTATTTAAATTTTGCAAGATTACACTAAATTAATTACATGCCACCTCTGATGCACAGTATAAGCATTTAAAAAGCCTCTTGACTATTTACAATATGATGTAATATAATTAGTTTGTAAATGTCATTTAAAACATCAAATTAATTGTTTTGTCTGCATGAAATACTGTAGCTGGTCTATATGTTTGTATGTACTCGATTTAATATTTTATGTTGCTGCTGGTATTTTGTTCAGCTGAAGCAAGTTTCTTTTCATTACATTGAATAAGTTCATATTTGCAACTAACACCTGACTTTTTCCCAACTCACTCTTGTGAGTGCTTTTGCTTACAGCACCGAACTTGGCTGTGGTGGTGTGAGCCATGTGTAATCTTTTTCACATGAAATATGCTGTGACAGTGTTGAAGAATTGGCCCCTTGCACCAAAATTCAGGAACTCCCCAGAAATCAATGCTTTCTCTGTGTCCTTTGTATTTAAATTTTGCAACACCAGAATTTCTCCAGTGATTGATGTGTGTGCCCTTAGTCTTCGGCCTTACACCCTGGGCCTTTCCCACCTTGAACTGCTTAGTGATCCTGCAACATTCACTGCTGTGTCACTGGAGCAAAAAATAGTCGGGCATAGGTGGTGCTTAAACATCACTACTAGTGTACTTGCTTCGATGCCTATTGTAAAAGGTAATTTCTACCTGAAAGTATATAATTTGATTTGTTAAAGTAGGTTGAAACATTGGTAAATAGTGTAATGACAGTTGGTAATGTGACTTTACTGCCAGCACAAGTAAAGGGCACTGGCACTGTGGAACAGATTTTTGATGTTTTTCCCCTGTGGCCTTAAAAAACATTTGTAATCATTTTAGAATCACTCCTCTTTTACGACAGAGATCTGGATAAATGACTTTTATTAGATTAGAGAGTGTTTTTTTCCTACTTCCAATGCTGAGGATTTTATTAAATATGAATGGGACTGAGTTTTGTGGGCTATAAAATACTTCCTGTTTTATGTCTGTTGACTGTAATACAAGTATTATGACCAGCTTTCCTAGAAAAAGAACCATATTTCTGAATCTTGTGTCAAACAGCACAATGTATGTCATGTCCAACTGGACTTAAGTTAAGACTTAAGTCCTGTACTCTCCACTAAGCTTACATTTCTGACATTACGGTAGAACAAGACTGCACCTAGTGTGTCAGCTACACGTCCACGCACTACATGGATACTTATGATGACTCACTTGAATTTTAGGACCAATGCTTTTTCATATGTATGATGTTATCCTATGGCAGCTGTGTGGGGCTTCTATGTGGCTTCTTTCCCTGATGACACTAGGCAAGTTGAATCCCCTTTAGTTTTAGATTTAAATGTCTGGCCACAGAATAGGAATATGCTCAAAGGCTCAGAAATAGTAAGTGAACTTCAATCTAAATACACGAGGGCTCAAAGAGCATTTGTAGAGTGAGGACTTTTCTCTTTCTGGGCCATCACAGAAGCTACTATGTACTTTTATAAGTCGCAAACTTCACTAATGTAATGCACTTGTTTCTGGTCTACCAAAATATATATTTAATAGGCTGCAATTAATCCAGAATCTTGTTGCAAGAGTGCTGTTTAAGAAGTAAAGAACAGAACATATATGTTATAGTCTTTCACACTTATGTAAACATTTTGTGATTAGTTTGTAAAGAACTAAAGTGTCTTGAACCAAAGCTTTTGATTTATGATCTAGGCCCTTCAGATTCTCTGGATCGTTTCTTGTAGCTGTTCCACTGTCCAGAGTTCACCTTCTGTGATGCTGCTTGCTTGGTAGGTAGAGTGAGCCATGTCTTCGTGCCACAAGTAGGACCAAACTGTCGAGTGCAAAATTTTGAGAGATCTAATCAACAATTAATTATCTTCGAAATGCAACTGAAGTGTCAACTTTCATTAATTGTTTATCTCTTTTGCTTAAATAGATAACACAAGCGTATCAAAATGTTGTTGAGGGTTTCATAGGAGTTCTACCCATGATATAATGACCTCAGACTCAGCGCATTGTAGTTGCAGACTCTTTTGCTGCATGTCTTGTATTTATGTGTTTTTAGATTGGAACCCTGCGATTCTGTGGCAGCACTGAGTTCTCTGGGGGCCTCTGGGCTGGAGTGGAGCTGGACAAACCAGAGGGGAAGAACGATGGCTCAGTAGCAGGGGTTCAGTATTTCACCTGTCGAACCAAACATGGTAGGTCACACCCACCATAACCCAGACGTTCTAAAGATGAAACACATTTCCTTTTCTACCTAGGCTCATGCAGCGAGGTAGGTGAGGAAATGTCTCAACTGCATCTACATTTATTGAGTTGTACTTACAATAATTGATCCAGTCAGGCTTTCCGTGGTCTTTTTTTAAAACGTGTATAAACAAAAGTAATACACAAAATAGATCATAATACAACAAACTAAGCATTGAATCTAAAAGAATATATACAATATATATATTAAATATAGTATAAAAATGTTTTATTGTAATATATACAGTACTGTAGTCACTCAGAGTCTTTCCTTATTGTCATTGTTAAGGGGGTAAGGTAATTTAACCGATTGTCAAAGATCAGTTAGAATTCTTAAAAACAATATAATGCACTTGAAATGCCAATTTAATATCAAAACTTTAATGTTCGCTCAGCATAAACGGTCAGTGGCATGCCACTGAAAAAATAGTTTTTAGACCTGCTGGATATTTCATGTTTTCAGTTTGCTTTCCTCATCCGTGCACCTTGACAGTAGGTGAGGTTGTGGCAGAAATTACTGCTTTACCGTCAGCATGTCATTAACAGCCCCCTCAACAGGTACTTATCTTGCTCAGTACAGACAAGCTCTTCTAGGTTACCGAGGAGAATTATTCTCAAATTAAAGTTAATTAGAAGTAAATTTTTGTCTTAAAAACTGCTTTGGGGGAACTTTGGACACCTTTCCAAAATGGAGCTACAGAGAAGGACTAATAATATACGTGATAAGTGATTTGCTTTGACTTCCATAAGGACCTCCAGCAGACAGTCTGATTAGAGTAGTGGGTCTGAAGAATCAAATCACATTCCTTCAGCTAAATTCTCTACAGGAGGGGGAGCATGATGTTAACTGTTGCTGTCTGCACACCTCCACTCATTGTGAAATTAAACTCCACTTTGCATATTGCGATATAAATAATAAAATGTTTTTCATAACCCCTTCCGTGGCTTTTTAAAAAATAACAAACCTTGTGCCTACTTTATAGCAGGTGGTGTCAGTTTCCTCTCTATTTAAATAGATCAACTTATTCAAGGGTTGTAGGATCTTTAAGTAAAAGGTAATTCCTTCAACAAGCAACAACAACAGAAAATTCTGAATTCTGTTGTATTTAATATGTATTAAAAAGAAAAGAGACACCTGTTAGGTGTGAAAAGAATACCTTGTCAATCTGTATTTGTAAAAAACACTCTTTAAGTCTAACTTCAGTTTTTCTATCGTGACTAATGAACCTGGCAGTCAGGGTTTGAAAGTGAGATGTTGCTACATTTTTACCCTGATTTTTGACTTATGAAAGACTTAAAATATTTCCGTTGGCTTTGTAGGTTCACATAAGGTATGTGGGCGCTGTTCAGTCTGCACACGATGGAGATCAGAAGCACACAAGAAAATAACAGAAAAGCACATTGTTTTTTGGCTTTGTTTATTCTGTTTCCTGTTTCAGATGAAAACATGGAACACACATCCATCTTTTCTTCTATGTTTAAGGCTATATGTCCAAAACGCAAATTCAGCTAAAGTTTTTTTGTTTTTTCTCTATCCAAAAATATACGTCTGTTTTCAGTGGTAGTTGTTAGTGAAATGAATTTATTCTAATTGACATCAACATTAAAACCACTTTTACAGTGGTGCACAGGTCCACGTTCCACAGTGACGGTGGCTCGATCCCCAGTCCCTCCTTGCTGCGTGTTGGAGTGTCTTTGGGCACGACACTGAACCCCTGGCCGCCACATGCACCCTGCATAGCAGCCATCGCAATTATATGTGCGTGTTTACGTCTGCTAAATGTCCAAATGTAAATGTAAACTTCGAAAACCGACTGTTCACATGCTGCCTAATATGTCCCGCAGCTTGCAGGACGTGGGCTGTATTAGGTTGGGAGTGCCAGTGACAAGATAAGCAAAGTTACTCACTTCACCTGTCAGTAGTTTTAATGTTGTCTTTTTTTTGCTAATACATATATAATCACACATTATCTCTTATTTTTCTCTGCACCTTTTTTTTACAGGAATTTTTGCACCCCTTTCAAAGATAAGCAAACCTCTGGAAAGACATAAAAAGATTACCACTAGGACATCCACACCCATACGTCCTCCTCGTCGCATTGACCTGTCCCGCATCACCTCCAAGATAAACACAGGTAAAGAGCACCTGTAAAATCAACACCTGCTTCTGATGTGTCGCTATACAGCCAAGATGTTTAAAGGGCTTCAGCTGCACGCAGATCCTTTCAGGTCTTATTCAGAAATTGCAGGTCAGCACGAGGTTGGCAAATTTTTGTACAAATTTTAAAGAACAGGTTTGCCTGGGACGAAGTGCTTAGTATTAAAAAGTTATAAAATGAACATGTCACACCTGCTAGAGAGTGAAGCTAATCTAAGTGTAGGGACCTGAAAACATCTGCAAGTTAAAAAGCATTTGTTTCCTCATGTCACAGGTCGTCTCATGTGCAGTGCCGTGGAGGAGACTATAACTCTATTATCAGATACCACACATCAGAAAAGAAGTCTTAAAAAAGCTCAAATTTAAGTTTAAAATTGAAAATATTCAAACAATTTAAATAGCCACAATGTCACAGAAGGTCTTGAATTTAAAATGATGTATAATTTGTGAGCTCACAGTGGCTAAAAGTATTTACCAATGTGGTTTTTAATCAGTTCTACAGTCTCAACCAATTCAGATTTTGTGTGAATTACACGCCTGTATAATTGGCCCGGTTCTGCATGGACTGTTAGCTGCTCTCATGATTTTCCCTGAAGGGAACATGATTCAGGAAACACCTGTAACTAATAATTGATAATAGGAAATAAGGGAACAGGCTATGTCTCACTGTAAGTGTAACATTAACTAGAAGCAGCAACAAAAAAAGCACAAAGCAAAAAAATTGATTTAACTTGGGGTTATAATAAGTTAATTTTGATGTTGTGTTAAAATTATAACAGGCATTTAATTTGATCTAAAATAGTGAGCATGAACCTTGGATGAGTCTTTGTTCATCTTTCCCGTACTCTAGCAATGATGTGTGGAAAATGAGAAAAAAGCTCCTGCATACAAAATATATTGGGAACTGGCTCTATATTTATTTGAAATACAGTTTGAATCAGTTGAGTTTCTACAGGGACAGATATTGTGCCTGAAAACAATAAAGATGAACAAGTGCAGCACAGTTTAAAAAAACTGCAATCCATTCTTTCAAATGTCCTAATAGAATATGTACTCTGTGATTACTCAAACTACTTTTGCAATTCAGAGTGAGAGATGATCATTAGTGCTTGTGGCACCAGGTGACTGCGAGTCACTGGAGACTGTTGGCATCACTTCAGCAGACATCTCCTGACCAGGCACAGTGTCATTGTCTATACATACTAATTCATATTTTAAGGAGACAAACTGTAACAAAACTGATATTCAGTAATAATCATGAATACCAAGCTGAAGTCTGACTCTGGAAGTCGTTTGAACATGCAAAGTCTCTGTGCCCAGTCTTCATGTCTTTATGGTTATTATAACAGTATTGCAGTACAGGTACATTGTTACACAACTCATTTAAAAACTGCTTTGTGGAAGTGGCTGTCTCCAGTGTTATTGGTCCTATAAATGAAAAAGCAATTTAAACATGGATTTTGTAACAATTTTAATTACAAAGTAATTGTAGTAAACATTCAGTTGATTACTGATCATTAGATGAAGTCTAGACGTGTGCAGAGGTGTGTTTGCTGTAATTTGAAATTCTTCTTATAAAGAACTGTACTGTAAGTAGTTTTTGTGAGAACGCATTCCTTCTATATATCAAAATGGATGCCTGTGCAGTGTGTGTTTATGCTGACACAGTGGGCTTTTAGCCTATCGTGGAGGGATTGAATCATTCCGCAGTGTTCCACGTGAGACCATCCTCTCAGTCATGGCTCCAGCCGACTTTGTGTCAAAAAGAGGCATTTTCAACTTTTCCAGCTTGTATTAGCCATGTCATTGGATGGCAGGATTAATTGCATCTTGGCTTTCTATTAATCTTCTTGAATGTCTAAAAAAAAAGGGGTGGGGTGTTGAGCCAGCGCCAAAGAACAATGCATAAATTAGACTGCTGACAAGACCTTACTCTCTCAGTCCTTGAATGGCCCAAATCCTCAACTCTCGACTAATGTTACCTCATAATACAGTCCTGTCTAAACCTCGCCTTGATAGATTCTGTGGATCTGAATAGGATATAAAGCAGTATTGTGTATGTATTGTGATGTTGTAATATTTAAATATTTTGAAGACCAGTTGACCTGAAGTTGCGGTTGTTCGACTGACCTGTGGAAATTGGTGACTCAATTAAGCAAAGCTTAATAACTAAGGCATATATGACTAAATACTCTACAGAAATTCATCAGCCTAGACTCTCAGAACCACCTGTGCAGTGTAGACGGTTTATGTGTATCTATACATCAGATGGGTCATTGTGTAAACTGTCTTGTCTTGCAAACCAGCAGAGGCAGATGCAGCTAAATGTCTGGCTGGCCCCTATTAGTGTGTGTCAACTGTGGCTCAGTCCTTTCAGCCTTCAAAGGAGAGCAGACAGAGACAACAATAAATAGGCATCCCTACTTGATTCACGAAATCTCAGTCTGTGCTGCAGTCTGTCACTTGAAGTCAGTGTCCGTACTGAATGTGGAAGGGATAGATAGAGGCAGGAACTCCCTGCAAGCTAAAGGTCAAATGACAAGAAATGTTTCATATTCTGAGTTGGGCCGTTCAAAGGGAAGACACAACTCTGCTCTGACTGAGGGGAATGTTTCCTGGCTCCTGCGAGATGTGAGCTGAAATGGCAATCAATAAATCCCCAGCTGATTTGAGAATTTGCCTTCTGAAAGCACAATATAAAGTTTCAACTTTATACATATGACATATTAATGAGTTGAGAGTAATGTGAGGCAGTTGACGTATGAATTTAATCCATATTAGAGGTTGTTCTTTTTCTGCCTAAATACATTGATATTGCCTGCTAAAGAGCACACGCTAAAAGGCTTTATTGATTGTTTTAATTCACACGATTGTACAAAGCTTGGTGTTGGTAATATTTAGTGCTATAAGTCAGTTACAGAATGAATTTATGTTTACTTCTGCAAACAAATCATTGTGTGCTAGTTGAGTAAGTACTGAGATTTCTTTTTGCATTTTTATAATATTTTTGTATTCACTGTCACTTGGGCTTTTGTGTGGGTGTTACTGCTTATCTCAGCAGATGCAAGTCTTTTTATTGTGTGTTGAGGTAAAAGAGTCTTAGTTAAATCAAGAAAAATTGCCTTTCACTAATTGTTGCTGCTGGTACTTGACAATGTCATGCAGTCCTTTATTTGCATTTCTTCACTCCCCTGCTCTCGTGTATTTTGTCTTTTCAGTGTAGCTTTTTGTCTTTACTCTTACCATTCTTAGTTCTACGCTGTCTTCTTAGTTTCCTCTTTGTTATTCTCTTTGTTTGTCAAACTTGATGAACTATTGTACAGTATTATTGAATTTTCACTTTTTGGATTCGTCTTTGCTTTGGCTGTCTACTTTATATGCAAATCACCTATAGTATGTCCACTTAGATATACAACAGTAACAGCCTGACCACCACTGAACATAAACTGATGTATTTGTATCCTTCCTAGTTCAGCTACTTCCTTATGGCAAACTATAAATTATTAAGACAGTTTCTACTTGTCAAAATGACTTTTACATTGTAGAAATATTACAGAACTGAACCGTTGCATTTTTTTAATGGAATTTTCAAGTCTAACAAAGATAAGTATTGATCTGTGCGATAAAACAAGGTCACTATTTGTTTTGTCTCTCTGTGTGTGTGTGTGTGTGTGTGTGTGAAAGGTGTATCTCCATCTATCAAAAAATCTGCTGGTAATCTAAAAAGTCCACTTGGACCCAATCAGAGCACAGAGGGAGATGCCTCAGTGACAAACACAGGTACTGCAGCCATCGCCTGAAGTGTGTCAGTAGATCCCAATTCCTTTAATTGATCGTTCCTCGATTCTTGTTCCCCCCAGAGGGTGGTCTGGTCCTCCATGTTAAAGGAAGTCCCAAAGGCTTTTGTTTCACTGTAAGGATCGTTGAGACACTTGCGATGTTTGACAGATCTCTCCTGGACTGACACACGCCTTACTGAAAAGCTGTTGGTGACTGGTCCGAATGATCGGAAACCACAGCTCACCATTGCAGTTTTATGCTGAAATACACAAACAGATAATAAAACACGAGCAGTGTAAGACATACAGTTTTATTTATAGACACTACTTTAATCTTGAGGTCTGTTATTTCCTTCTATGAATAATATAATCAAGATGAGGAGTAACATGTCTTTCAGCATTAAACTATTTTAGTTGTTTTTCATTTTCCATGAGGCTGAACATTCCTGTGTGAATCATGAATAAAGGGTTTCAATACAGTATATTTATCTCATTTGCATTTGAGCTAATGATGCATTTCTGCAAATCAATAACCATAATCTAGGTTCCCATATAATTAACAAATTGAATAACAATAAATGTACATGCAAATAATAATTTCATTAAATAAATCAAAACGTTGCTGTTAAGCACAGTAAAATATAGAACAGGCTGAAAAGAAAAAACACACTGTGCAGACGGTGGGAACTGTGTGTCCTAATTATTATTTGGACAGCATGTTTTTGTACAAATATAGTCTCCAGTGCAACAAAATGGACTACAGCAACTCTAAAGTGCAACTGACAGCTGATCCAGCTGAGCCAGGGTCCTCAGAAACTGATGTCCCTGCAGAAGACATCAGAGGAAAAGACGTCTCCAGTCTCTAATAACACATTTCCTGGTTCCCCCTCTCCTTAATCCCTTTCTCCAGGCATCTTTAGTGGGATGGACTAAGACTCAAGGAAGAGAAACAATGAGGGAAACGTGGTTGCAATTAAAGGAATTGGGATGTACTCTGGGTTTCAGAGCATGTGGTGTGGAAGTGAGTTGGCAGTATTAGTGCTTTATAATCTCTAGATAAACTTCTGAAAATTGTTCACATCCTAATTCCCTACATTTATAATCAACACCTGTCTCTGATAATTAGTGCATCTTAATATTTGAATCCAGCATCGTAATCCATCAGTCAATAGGAACATCAATTTAAAAAACGTAACCAAAAAATGTTTCATCTGCGTTTTTTTTAATCAATCCCTCATTCACTGCAACACATGTTAATGATCGGTTAGACAATGATGGTTTAATTAGCTCAAACATAAATAAATAAAAAAAAAAAGAAGCTTTATCGATTATTTGTGTGCATTGTCATCCAGTCTTAGGGGGCCATTAGCTAAGACTTACTATTCAAAATAACTTTGGGCAAAGGTTGAGGAATTATTTGGCCATCACAATCAAGGTTCCAGTTTGTTTATAGCTGAATCTTCCCTTCTTCTTAAAGCACTTTGGAAAAGATGTAATCAATTAGCCTCTGAGCGTTGGGCACTTAATAAACTTATGGCCTGTGAAGGTCTGTGAAAGTTAAAAGCTTAATGAGGTCCTACATCTAAATGGCTACTTAAGATTGAAATTGGGCAGCCGCTCCTTTCTCTCGTCTCCTAATCTTGCTGGAGCATTAGCAGGCGGGCCCTTAGTTCCACTGTTACGCTGCCATATGGGGACAAGGCGCTGGAATGCTGGAGCTCAGTCGTTATGCTTTAAAGCAGGGGTCTCAAACTCAATTTACTTGGGGGCCGCTGGAGGCAGAGTCGGGGTGAGGCTGGGCCGCATCAGGTTTCCACAAGAAAAACTTTTAAATAATTTTAATCTTTTCAAATGTCTTTATTTTTTATTTTTAACACAAAATAATATGAAAAAATAAATAAACAAATTAGAAGAAAATAAATAAGAAATTAATAAGAAAATCAATCAATCAATCAGTAATAAGTAAATAAAATAATAATAATAATTATAATAATTAGGATTCAAATGTCTGTATTAACAGTTATTTAAGTTGTCTTCTGAACATGGCCTCTCTTGCCTACATCTTGCTGCTAGAGACCTGGCAGCGCTTCTTCTCGCATAACTGAGCCACATTTGGCTTGAGGGAGGAAGCAGTTGAGACCCTCAGTATGGCTTGAAGATGATCATCAGTAATTCTGGACCTGTACTTGACTTGGAAGTTTCAATCAAGTGGGCACAAAGAACGTCATTTCCTCAATATACGTCATTTCCGCAATTTACGTCATTTCCGCTCCGCCGTTCATAACTGCACTAACATTAAACTTTAATAATAAGGTGGGGGCCACAAACTATCAGGCCGTTAGTCTGAGACCCCTGCTTTAAAGGAATGTGACACAGCTGCTTGAATTTCTGAAAAAGTAAAGTAGTAATTGTTTGGATCTGAGTGCTTATGTCCAGTTCAAATAATAATAATATGAATAATAATAATTGGATCAACCTCTTTATTTCAGTGTAATTACAAAAGTCTGGATGGATGGATGGATGGATGGTGGGTTCAGTATTAAGAGAGGAAGCACGAGGTGCTGTGTGACCTCAGAAAGAACAATGAATAACTGTTAGAAGCGCCTAGATGCAACAGTGTCTGCCACATTTCTAAATGACGTGCAGTATATAACGTTCTTCACGATAATAGATTTTATTAATTTAACCCTTTGTGCTCCATTTCATTTAATACTTGTCAAAACAATTTTTTCTTGAATAATTTATACACTGTTTTTCCTTTCGTTCATTTCCAATGTTGCTTTGATCACAGGCGTTCCTTCCCGGTCTCTCTCCTCTTCTTCATCTTCACTGGACTCTCGTCATGGGCCAGGGCCCCGGACTCGTCCGCTGCCAAGGCAGCGCCTTCCTGCCAGGCAGCGGAGGGACCGTGTCTCTGAGAGCCCCAGGACCACACCCTCCCCAGCCCTCCGTTCCTCTTCTGGCACCACTGCAGGTCTATATTCTGTTAACACCGATTTAATGAACGTCACTGTCACTTATGGGTTTTAGCATGATTATACAGATCTAATAGAATCCAATATAGGGCAGTAATTGTAACAGTTGCAAAACGTTCTGTTAATGTCTCCCAGGTCTTCGAAGCCGAACCCCCTCAGCTAGTAGCTCAGTGTGTGAGGGGCCTGATGTGCGTCTGGGGGAGAGAGTGCTGGTTGTAGGACAGAGAACTGGTGTTGTGCAGTTTTATGGAAACACCAGCTTTGCTCCAGGTCAGTTGTCAAAATTGATATCTCTTTTGAAAAAGATTTAACAGTTTAAAGAAATCACAGTGAAGTTCTTTGGTAGCATCTGAGTTTGTATGACACTTTAGTTACATGCCTGAACCATAATAGAGGTTAGACAGTCTCACCTAAGAGGTGAATGATCAGGATCAAGAAAAGAAAATAGTAGAACTTGTCCATACAACTAAATTTTCTGTTGTTTATAAGTTAGAACACAAACAATGTTTGCCTTAACACTAATACTTCTGTGCAGTATCCTTATATAATTACAATTAGCAGTCATCTAGCAGACACTTTTATCCAGATGGTAAATGGTCTGCACTTATATTGCGCTTTTCTACCTGTTGGCACGCAAAGCACTTTACACTGCTTCTCATTTACCCACTCACAAGCACACACACATTCATACACTGATGGGGAAGCTGCTACGCAGCGCCATACAGGCAAGTAGCAGTCACTAGGGACAACTGTTGGGTTGTACAGCCAGGAGGACCAGGAATCTTACCTGTGACCCTGTGGTTTGTGGAAGACTGCTCTACCAACTGATCTACAGCCCCCCCCATAGTACAGTATGTCGAATATGGTGTGATTAAAGTAATTGGAGCTCTGTCTTCTGTCATGAGCTACTCTACAGTACAGCCACATGTCACTGCAGTGGCAGATCTTATGTTTGACGTATGATACTTTGAGAAACAAGACACAAGAAAGCAGTTGCGGAGCAGAAGCCTTTAAAACCAGATCGTAAAATAGTTCAAAGTATTTGGAAAATTTAAACAGTAGTTTTGCCGAGGCATCACTCATACAAAACCACACGTGCTGATGTTTTACTGAGCATCATGTTTGATGGGGTTTGAGCCTTAGGTTTCTTTTGATACTGCGCCCTGTTATCTTAGCCTTGTTGCGTTGAGCATGTCTTGACAGTAAAGTGACTTCTTTTTACCATTGTGTCCATATTTTAATGCACATGCAAGGTGTCTTAAACTCACAGAGAGAGAGCAGGAAAAAGGCTCTCCAAAGTCACTCTCTGCTTCACACGAACTGGTCACACGTCTGTGAAATGATGAGTGAGCCAAACAGTTATTTAGGAACTTTGAAATCTTTGCTCTGCTTAATAGTTTGATTGGAAAGATCCATTGACATGGAAAACTCTGAAACTAAATGGTGAATGGTCTGCACTTCTACAGTGGTTCTCAGCCTAACCAGACAAAGCGCTTCACAACGTTGCTTGTCATTCTACCAGTCACAAATGCCATGCAAGGCAGTAGCCTGACCCACAGGTAGCAACGTGCGGCACAGTGTCTTGCACTTTGACACGTAGATGGGGGAAGCTGGGATTTGGACCACAAAGTTAATTAATACAAGCACAGTGCAATCAGAATATTAGTTATATCAAGACCATTAATGAGATGAACAGTTTCCCATATAGAAAGTTTAGTAGAAATGTCACAACTTAAGTTTCCAAATTAAATGACTTATACGCTACTTTTGTAAAGGTGCCATCTCTCACAATCGGTCATTTGATACTGTATGCGATTGTCCGCTGTCTTTTGGTTTGGGCAGGTCTCTGGTTGGGCATTGAACTGGACACGCCAAGTGGTAAGAATGATGGATCAGTGGGGGGAGTGAGGTACTTCAGTTGCCCACCCAAACATGGCGTCTTTGCTCCTCCGTCTCGTGTCCAAAGGTGAGTTTACGCCCTTCAGGTAGCTCATATTTTGCACTAATCGTTTGTAGCATTTTGCTAATGGTCGCAAAACATAATTGGCCCAAAAAAACATCTTTTACAATTGTTAAAACCCCAGAGTGTATCTTTTGACAACTGAACAACATGGCCTGAAAACCATCAGGGTACACTTTATTTCCATCATTCGATAGCATTAATGATCACCTTTTGAGATTATAATTAATGTTATTATACAACACATTTGATTTAACCCTTGTGCAGCAAACCACTCTCTCCTGTACTGGTGATTAATGAGAGTCGGAGATGTCAAACGGGAAGCCTGATGCCCTCGGCCAGCATGGCCTCCTACTTTAATGTGCCACCTGCTAGGGATCCAGAATCCTTCATCTATGCTTTTAAATTATAGATATTGAATATGTACCTTTAATGTGTTTAGGTTGTGGAAAATGTTTAATGCATTTGCCATTTTAATTTTCTTTTTCTATTTTTGCCTTTATTTATCAAATGTTGATACCTCCCGCTGTGTGATATGCTCGCAGTTAATTTCCTATTATACTCTTGTAATTGCAAGTGTGGTTGCCTGTAGGTTGTGTTTACATCTAATATGCTACTGAATGACTTCTTATCACCATTCCAGAGAAAAGTCAGCTAAAGTCTATCCTCTGCTCACTTTCAACAAGACTCTCCTGAAAATGGTGACATTTACCACGTTAACCAGATGATAAGTATTTGTCAGACATGTGCCTGACGTTCTACCCAAAGAGTTTAAATTAAGGTTGTCACACAGCAGAGTCTTTTTCCTCATGCTTTGAATCCTTTAAATGGCAACATCAAAAGAGGCCTCCAAAAAATGTTTAAGATTAAGGGGTTTAGGAACTTTTCAAAACACAAGACATTATGTCATGTAACATGAAGGAAGCGAGAGAACTTCAGGTGATGCCGGACTAAAGCTTCTAAGGAGGGAGGGCGGGGACAGGACATATAGCAACATTTTCAAATCACACTATTATACCATAAGTTATCAGGTTGTACAGAAACCCGCTAAGAAATTCAGTTTTGTACACAAATTTACACTTGACCTGCATCAACATGTTGTTTGGATAGTGTGCAAGCAAAGGCACACTGCACTAGGCATCTCATTTCTGAACGTCAGATTGAGCTGGCAAACCAGGCAGCGAAAGTGTTGACTCAACAGTTGAATCAAGTGCCAAGGTGGCTGTTTATGTAGATCATTCAGTCCTGGGGATATGGAAACTGGTGTCTGACATACATATTCGCAAGCCACCAAGTTATTCATTGACAGAAAATTGTGTCTATACTTCACATTTTCTGCAAGTGGATAAAAACTATTGACATTTTCTTAATGGCTGCCACATGCCTCAAGTGAATAATTTGTGTCATAAATAAATGAAAGTCATTACAGTTTAAAAAGCAGTTGACATCTACGATACTGACAGTTTTTATTTTAGAGGGGATAGAGAGTGCTTGTCGGTATGTGATGGATTGCCTGTTAAATTAACTCATTAATAGATTACACCTCTATGCAACACAAGTGTCTCTTTGCTTTCCTTAGGCACACTTGCACCATTTCCGTGTGGTTGCTATTTTCATGATCCCACTCTTTACATATTCCATGAAATAAGTTACTTTTTGGAACGTGAGCACGTGTTTTTTCTGTTTTCTAATTAACCCTGGGGCACTCGGTATGTTCTTCCGTGCTCAGGGTTTTCCACTATTTAATGAAAAATCTTTTTCCTTTTCTTCTCCTGTCAGCAGCTCTACCCCCACATTAGGAAAACGCTTTACTTATGCCCCCATTTCCCTTTATTTTTGTTTTCTCCACTCACATTACACAAAAAAACAGGTTAAAACCTTCCTCCCCTTTTAGTCATTTCTCTACGCTGGTGTTCAGTCAGAACGGCTTCAGACCTCTGATGTTTTATTTTAGTCACATAGGGGCTTAAGAAAACATTGATAATCAGGAGAGGTGCTTCTGTCCAAGCAGCAAGAGCCATAATGAAATGAAGGCCCTCTCATTTCTCATTCATCCTTAAACTCTATACGTATCGATGTAAGTTTTAAAAATGGACAATCTTTTTGCTCCTTCCATGTCCACACAAATGTTTAGATTTTTTTTTTCTTGAAATATGTTAATTATTTGTACGTTTTTGCTCTCAGGATCCACGGATCTGTTGATTGTCTTTCAGAGCTCTCCTCCTCACGCCTCAGTCATCCTGTGAGCGGTAAGAGTTTACTGCGAGCTTGTGTTTTTGCAGTTATTATTCTTCTCCAAGTCATTGTCATGCAAGCGGGTATGGGTGTACTTGACTCTTTCACTTGCTGTACAGGGACAATCCGTCGCAGTTTCAGCACATCATCTGCCATCGCCACCCCAAAGGAGACGAGCAAAAGAAGCCCCGTTACCAGGTGCATCTCTCTTTTCCGCACAGCCCTCACATTTTTTCCTCCCCAAGCGTTTCAGCTCCATCCTAATCCCCCTCAGCAGTGGCAGAATCAATACTGATAAGAAGCAGTGGTATTAGTCAGCAAAAGGTTCTTTTTTTAAATGGCCGGTGCATGATTGTGGTTATAATGAGAGAGAACAAGGAATTAAAGATCAATCCCTAAAACACGGAGCTGCCATGAATCTCCCTCTAGCTTTTGATAAATCCTCTTACACAACGCACCTTTTCTCATAAATCTTTCTTGCCGTGTTTTTTTTTATGTTTTCACAAAACAAACGCACAAAAAAAAAGAAGTCGTTCCAACCCGCACCGTCGTCGCTGGAGCACTCTCAGTGGTAGTAGCAGCGGTGCTCCTGGAAACACGGCAGGCTCCAGTCCCTCCGGCACCTCTGATGGACAGGTCCGCCTCCATGTGGGCATGCAGATCCTGCTGAGCAGTGCCAACGAGATGGCTTTCATCCGTTACCTGGGCACAGCAGACTTTGCCCCAGGCCTTTGGCTGGGCCTGGAGCTCCGAAGCCCGAAGGGGAAGAATGATGGGTCTGTGGGTGGTCGCCGCTACTTCACATGCCGACCGGGCCACGGCGTGCTGGTGCGTCCCAGCCGTGTCACGTATCGCGGGATCAATGGTTCACGCTTGGTGAATGAAAACAGCTGAAGACTGGAGAAAACAGAGGGGACAAGTAAAAAGGTTTATGTTGGAAGTTTTTATCATCCATATCATTAGTCCTCTGTGCTTTTCACAGGTAACAAAACCACTTAGTTACAGTAATAAAACCTCTTATTAATAGTTGAGATTACATTAGATGATTTGAGCATACGGTCGACTGAAAAAATTTGCATCCTCTTGTGTTGAAGTGTCAAAAAGGGAAAAGCAAAGAAGGGTATTCAGCAACCTAATATCTAACGCACATTCAGCTAATGCAACACAATGATCAGTGTGCAAAGAAACAGTTATAATAAAGTCAAGAAAATGATATCAGTGCAATGTAAGATGATGCAGAGACATTCATTCAACAATAAACTAGTGTCTGAAAACAATAAAAAGCACTTTATAAAATGACCTTAGAATTCTTTCTATAATTAGTTTTGGCAGGAGGGATTGGTGCACTGCTTCACTTTTAATCTGATTGCACTGACAAACATCAGCATTAAAGATCAGAAGATGACATTAAACATTTTCTATACGTAAAGTTAATTGTGATCACATCAAGAAGAGAGTTTTATCAGATAATTTAGGTGGTCATGTAGCCTCTCTAACCAAAAGTGTGCATGTATTTGTGATTATGTGCACGGGGGAGGGTGCGTATTAGGAGCACTTTGAAAGAAAGAGATATTTTTTTTTTTTGGTAGGATCAGCATCTGACTTGCAAATAATTGATGAAAGTTGAGTCAAAACTGGATTTATGCTTTATGAATCAATGTGAATTAAACAGGATTTAATTAAGTCCAGGCCTCCCGTCAACCTCCATCAAAATACAATGGCATCAACACAAGCTTCCTCCCACGTACATCAGTCTCCACTGCAGACTGTCCATTAACCCCACTCAGAGAAATGATGATTATATTATACTGTGGGCAGCAAAGATCTCCCCATGCCCCTTTGACTGCACTTCAATCCTACTTAAGCAGACTGAGGACATTATTGCAGCAGTGATGTCATTTTGCTGCATATTAAAAAAAAAAAAACAGTGGAGGTTCCCTTGATAAATAAACCAACTTCATACAGTTCATGTCAAGTGTTGCGGACACACGTTCTTGATTATGAACCTTATTGGTCTCTCTGACTGATTGTGTTTGAGACAAAAACTGAAATGTTTTCATTCTGTCTGTCACTGAACCTGTCACTATAACATCCAATCTTTTTACAAGCTGAATTAGAAATATTTTCATATAACTCTGACACCTTAATCGGTAACATTGTTTAGAGAAGTGACATTTACATACGTCAAAAGATGATTAGTATTTCTGCGTGTTCCCAGCTTTATCAGGCAAACAGGGGTATTGTAATACATTTACTAAAATCTACTTTTGATAATGCTGATTGGACATAATTTTATTTGATGGCTAATTAAAGCAGCTTGCCACAGGAAATGTGCAATCATCCTGAGGTTTTGAGGACAGAGTTTGATATTCGATCAGAGCTGTCGGGTAACGCAGCAGAGAACAAACTACTCAGTAAAATAATCATGTTCTATCCAATTAGGGTGGTAGGCCACGACAGTAGCCATAGAATCTCCAATGACCTTCTCTCATTGATCCGTCTGGTCAGGCCCCCATGATTGAGAAGCAGTGGTGGTCACAGCCCAAGGCTGGCCGAAATATCTGCCACAAATATAACGAATGAGCGATAAAAGTGCAGTCCTACACAAACATTTTAATCAACTCTTCCCTCTTAAAAAGCGCTTCGTATTTGCATGAGGGCAAAGTGATAAATTCGGTGGTATTTGTCATTTCCCATCTCATCTACATGTCTATCCATAAATATAGTGGCTTACTTTGCATCTGCAGTCCCTATAATATTTCCATCATGACTGATTTCTAATCCTACTGGCGGCTAAGATGGATATGAACATGTTTTGGCACTGTGCTCATGCGGCTAATGAGTTCTTTTTTTTTTTTTTATGAAATTCCTGTATATTTTGAAGTGTGAGTGGGGTGCTCAGTCTGATGCATTTAGATGTTGTGGAAAATAACAGTATTTGTAAAAAAAATAAAATAAAATAAAAAGATTTTTTTCTAATTTGACCTCCCTTTGGCTGTGTGCCATGTGTGTTTGTGATAATAAGGAGGCTTGCTTGACTTCTTTGGACTGTTTCATAAAGTGCAGAGGAGACTTGTCCTCGGGGAGTGAAAATGAAATAGCACAAGCACATTGAAATAGTTACACGTCTGTTCACTTACCAATTTATTCCACTGGGGCTCATCTCGGTCCAAGCTGAAAAAGCCTGCTGCTGGAATGACATTGTTTGCTCACTGCCAGCCTGGGCACACAAATTCAAGTTAGAGTGGGGGTGACATACTCTATTATGTTGTGATTGTGGAATAAATGGATGTTTAAATGGCTGCTTAAAATTGTTTTCCGTGCTTATTGTTGCTTGTTTTTGCTGTCTGAACAGGAGAAACAAAACCACGGAAAAGGATTCAGGAAAGTAGTTTACATGTCCAAGCTACTGACCGAGAGACTGATTGAAATGTGAGAATGACACGAAAGACGTTAAACTGCAACAAAAATCATCTCTCTCGAATAAAGTAAACAAACATTTAAAGCTTCTAGCCGTAATATCAGTGACACCGGGCTACAGTGCTCACCATCATCAGCCTAAGCTACAGTTTCTGCCTCGTGTTTGAAAACCTCCACCAAAAGGCCGAGTTCTAATCCGTTCGTCCAAGATTCCAAGTGGGTGTTTGTGGCAGATGCAATGAACTTTCCTCCAGGCGTTCCTGAAATCACAGTGACCTTGACTTCTCCAACAGGTATTAGTTGTGTGAATGCCATAAAGATGTCGTCTGCTTTTTCTATGTTAAAATATCTCTATGCTTCTAGTGTGAAAGCTCCTCCAGGTGACACAGTCTGCAGGCGTATTCGTTCAGATGACGATGTGATGTCGTCATTGTTTGTACAATGAAGTTTGGAGTTGACTTGCTGCTTAGAGACGTTCTGGGTGACGTCGTCTAAGCTGATAACAAAACACTTTCCTGGATGATGTTTTAAGGTAGAAGCAGAGATATTTTAATATGGGGATGGCAAACTGAAGTTTAGAAGCATTCATTTACATGCATCCCCCAAACTAGGACCATAAAAAAAAGTTTTTTGTCAGAGTTTTTGTGCTGCTCGCACGGTTTTTCCTTCAAGGCTTTGTTGCGGTGGACTGTTTTAAATTGACGTTTCTTATATTTGTCCTCTCTGTTTACACACAGGAGCCGAGCAGTGCGACCCCAGACGTACAGCCACAACATTACTACCACCTGGCGTTAAGAATGGGCGTGGTAGGTTATCAGAAAGCGGGTAATGTGGTCGTCGCTGTGTGAGGGTTACAAAACGGAACGTTGTCGGGGTCCGAAAATGCAAACTGTGGAAGAACAGTTATACTGGGTTAGATTGCACAGGAGTGTGTGTCCAAACAGCAGATTTAAAGTAAAGCTTTAATAGTGCTTCTTGGTGCCATTTCCATTTGATGCTTTGAGAAAGCTGAAAAGATGCACAGTACAATAGTTACAATGTGGTTGCTCATTGTGTTTTATGTAAATGTAAATGGAGCAACTGAAAGCAGCTTGCAGAGAGCTCCAGCAGATGAGCAAAGTTGTGGGATACACAGTCATGCTTTTGAATTCAGGCTCTGCATGGTGACATCTTTGTTGTCAGAAAATCATAGCAGGACAAATGCCATTTTTTTTTTTTTTTCAAATGGGATAAAGCTTTTGAAATAATAGATACGCCTTCCCATGACACACCATTTAGCTGTTTGACTCCCAAACCCCTGTTATTTTGTATTTAGGTAATTTATCAGTAGAATAAAAATAAATGCTAAATCTGAAACTCAGACATACTGGATCACAGGGTGATGAGTGCTCAGTTGCACCATCAGCACTTTGTTCCGAGTATAAAGCCCATCCCTGATGGGAGACGAATGATCTCAGTGAGACCATGGAGCAAGACTCTGGTCTGCTTTTTAAACTGATGGAAAGCTGCACTGGCACAGTTGGCATCCTCGAATACAGCAAATACATACTGGCAGCTGTGCAAGCCCCAACATTTGTAGACATGTTTACAATGCAGGGATAATCCTGCCGGGGTCTCCCTGTCACAGCTTACGTGCAGCAGTGACCAGCTCAGTGTACATACAGTAATCCTGCCTAATAGACCACTTCACCACAGTGAACTCTAGTGATGTGACACAAAATATCGATTTAAAACGATTTTATTACTGGAAAATCTCAAAACAACACTCCAAACATCATTGTGGAGCCTTTAATAGAAGACTTTAGAAATACCGTACAGTATGCTAAGATGTTTGTAAGATATATAATCCAGAGGCCGCGACCTCCCGTTAGTCAAGTGCCACTCACATTCTGCCTGGTCAGTGAGAATATCACCGGAGTTTTCATCTCCTTTCTCCTCATCATCCTCCTCCCTGCATACTGTGCCGCATGTTTAGCAGAATAATACTTTTCTGGAGACTTAATTTCTGAGAACAACAGCTTTCTCTGTTAAGGAGACACCTAATAGCTAATGTATGACCCGCATAATTGCTGTGTGCTTTGTTGCATCCCAGTCAGGTTCCCGTATTCTTTTCCCCGTCTCTGCTCGCTGTTAAAAGAAAGATAATGTACGTCTTTTACTGCTGTGGTAAACCAGACTGCCGTTGGCCTTGGCTCAGCTGTCGGTTTCCCAGTTTGACACAACTCCTCCCCCTCCTAAATCTTCCCAAATAAACCCGGATTTTACATGAATCATGTTTGCCTTTCAGCTCAACCAAAGATAAACAAAGAAACTATCCCCCTGGATGAGTCTCTTTTGCAAACGACATAGGGATTTTCTTACATTTAGATTTCTCTACTATGCAGGTTGCAAGTGCAAAGTTATTACATACTGTATAGTCAGAACAGCCTTAAGTAGAAGAAAGACCTAAGTTGACTTTTCAACTCCACTGGAAGAAAATTGTCTTAGTATAAAATAAAAGAACAAAAACATTTAAACAGTTTTTTTAAATGTAGTTTAGAATTTTTGTCACAATAACTTCTAAAAGCAAGAGAAACCTAATTATCTTGTGAGCCGATCTGGCCCCCAAAGGCTACTCATTTAAGACCCTTTATCTAATATTCCTAAATTTGAGTTTAAAGAATAAAGTAAAAGTTGGCTAATGGATCACATTTATGCTGACATTTATGATGTCGAATATCATCAAGTTCATTAGTGCAGGATGTTGGAAGTTATTAGCCAAACATGTTTCAGCCTATACTGCAGCTTTATTTCTCCATGTTAGTCATCTTTAAATGACATGAGTGAAAGAGAATCTTTGTTTGCTCCCACCTGGAAAGCTGCTCTCCAGTAATTGTGTTTCTTTGAATACATTGTTTGAGTTTTTTTGCTGTTTAACAAGCTGTTGCAACATTATAAGCTGGTGTAAACAGCAGTAAAACCTGTAGAAATGCCACAATCAACAGAAGAGCTATGAGAGCATGGCCACGCTTATTTTTCACAGTTCACTGTTAACGTGTCAGTGTGATGGATGGTGTGAGGACTTAAGGCAGCTACTGAAAATGTGTATTATCTTGAATCATAATTCTAGGATTGAACAATTCTTGGAAGTAAGTTCAGAGTAAATGTCGGTAAAAATCAGTCTGGCATCTTTATAAGCACAATTTAATTTCCTCATGAATGTCTATGGAGACTTGGGCTCTTGCCCTTTCGTTCTTCTGTTATTCATATCCTTCTTAAAAAAGTCCGCCTTGGTACTGACGTGAAACTGCTTTTGTACTGCATGCGTATAGTGAACAAATCACAATACAAAAGGAATTAAAATATATTTACTTTTATGCAGCTAGTTAATCACATTTCTCTTGCCTTCTTATTTGTATAAAGGGAAATTGTCAAGGCTATTTAAAATGAAAACCAATAATGACGACAACCTGTAGTGGAACATGCCAAAATAAAGCCCCCTAGAAACTTAGTAGTTTTTCATATCCAGCTGTCTAAAATATGAAGGCAGGCATGTTGATTAGAGGTAGATAACTAAAAATCCTTTTTAGTCTAAACTGTGCAAGACCAGAGAATCTTAGGGTGCTTAGGGTCCCTTTATTATGTAAAGAATAAGGAAAAAATTAACAAAGGCCACAGTGAACAAATGGGATTAGCGTCCTGCAAATTAGCAGATACAAGAGGCTGCTTTGACTTTCCCCTGTGAGGGCTGGATGGGAGGTCAATAAGCAAGGTCAGTGGTAGTGTATAAGCCAGGGGGATTATTGTCGTTCTGATTAGAGTCAAATGTGTGCAAGCTGAGGACAAAAAGCACCTAGATCGCTATTTGACAGTTACAAGAACCATATTTACGGTATTTACGGTCATTTTTGGCACTAACACACTCCTCGGGTTCAGCCTTTACAGTTTTCGCTGCTCAGTCGAAAAAAAAACAAAGACTGTTAAAAATTATAAGATATTCTGCATGTGTATTGTCAGTTTGTCTGATTACCGTGGACTGAATGTCTCAGAGAGCAGTACCCAGACCAATGCATAACAGTTATTTATATAGTTATTTATTAATTTTGGTGAATGTCTTCTGAAGGGCAATTTACAGCTTTTACCAGAGCCATAGTACAATACTTTATAATTACAACATTTACAGGTGCAGTCCAGTTTGTCTTTTTACATCAAACGATGGAGATGAACTGTGTGGGAAACACAGAGGTAATGCATTAAACACAGGTACTGAGACAAAGCAAAATACTTTTCATTAGCCAATATTTATCTTGCTCATTGTCTTAATCAGTCAGCGAGTGTCACGACACACAGATGACAGCTCATCGCTGCCGTACAGCAGACGGACTGACAGGATTGCCAAACACAGTCAAGCAAAAGCATCAAAAAGTGACACATTTTGTTGTCATTCACCTAAATATCAACACTGTAACACTCATGGTGTGATGTGATAGCCATACTGTATGGAATTGTCCTTTAACTGAAAGAAGCAGACGTTAAACACAGACAAGTGTTAACACCATGTGTGTGAAAATGAGCAGATTGAGACTGGCCCCGGGTTTTATTCAAATGTGAAGCAAAAGCAGTTTGTATTCAAACTTTTCACTCAGACTCATTTGTATTCCACAACACTCGTCCCATAATAGAAAAGACAAAATATGCAAATTTAAGAATGTAGAGCGCTTCCAGATAGAAATTTGAAGGTTAAGATTGATTCAGCAATATCCACTACGTTTCAATATCCAGACAAAGAAAGGAAAGCAACATTTTTTTTTAACAAGGAATGAATTAATAAAAGGTTACTGAAAAGTAAAAAAGGCTCAACTGTCTCAAAGCGCTCCTAACAAAATGTAATTGTGAACAACAGGAGAGGCCACAGAGTAGTGATTCAATAGTGCCAGGGTCAACGAGTTCTTACAAAACTCCAGCAGTAACAAAGAGATAAACCCTCAAGTGTTGCCAAGGGTGGCCTGTCTTATAATAAAACATCTATTATATTCTTTTGTCAAATTATCTCCAGGAGCTGCCTCAGTGCTCGATTCATCCACCCAGTCTTCAGCAAAGGACACAGCTGATTTTCTCTGTGTAAAACCAGCTCATTCTTGAAATTCACCGTTATTCGCTTTTAGGGGTTTGTTTGAATTGTTTTTGGAGATGCCACTAAAAAATAAATTCTTGCAGCTTAAGAAAACCAACGATGTAAAATGAATTTGCTGATCTGAAAAAGCATGTTCATTAATAATTTATAGAACCACTTCCAAATAATAAATAAACAAATGAATAAATAAACGCAGGCAAGCAAACACCAACAAACACATTTTCCCAGTATTTTTTAGTATAAATGTCTCTGTTAATCCAGTGTCCAATTCAGTGATCTTCTTGAAAAATGGTCTGATACAAGGTATTTTACCACGCAGTCGTTTTCCAAAAGCATGTGGAGAACGGACACGTGTGACACAGCTGCCACACTCAAAATGGTCACCAACATTTGTGACTTAAGTCTTTATTCTGGCAAAATATAGAGATTTGAATCTTTCTAATAGCTTGTTCTCATTGACAAGAGAACCTCTCTGCTGTCAGTATCCACGTCTCCTGGTCTCTATCAGAGGCAAAGTTGGTCCAACTCTTCGTTTGATTCTTAGTTTTCTCCCTCAGTCATAATCCCTCCAGTGTTGAAAAAATACTTTTTTAAACTCTTAAATTTCGCCTCCCAAAGCCGTCTTCGATGTCTGATGTGCTTTAGCATCCATTGGGGATTTGAACACACCTCCAGGGTCCTCATGGGAAAAGCCTGATGGACTCATTGAGCTCGTTTTCTTTGAGAAGGAACCAGAATGGTGGGGTGGTAGGGGTGATGTAAATCTGTCTCTGTCCTGACACAGTGTTTCCTGCCGTGTGCGCTCCACACACAGTCTCCAGACAGCGCCTGAAAACAGATGAGCAGTACAAGCCTTCGAGCTAAAGCACAGTGGCATTGTGGCCCTCCATCCTGGGCAGCCTGGGGTCCTGCACTGTCCCCATGGTGACTAGCAGTGGACGACTGTCCTCAGACATACCCGACCGACCCAGGGGCACTGAGGTGGGAATAGAGGCCACCCTCTGGTGAGCGGCTGAGGAGGGCATGGAGGGGCCCTGCTGGGAGGGTGCGGGTGGAGGAGGGGCGTTGGGGTTGCTGTGGGCCACCTCCAGTGGCAGGCCTTGCTCCTGGTAGCCGTAGCTGATGTTCCCACAGGGGAATCTTCTCAGTCTGTAGAGGGGAACCGGAGGCAAGGCAGCGGAATCTAAAAGCAGAGGTGACTGGACAGCGGGAGGTGGTGGTGGGGGTAGCAGAGGTCTACACACACCCTGCTGCTGCTGCTGCTGGTGGTGGTGCAGCAGCTGGAGTTGGTGTTGCTGCTGGAGCTGATGCTGGAACTGCTTGTGCTGGTGCTGGAGACCCAGCGCCCCGGCCACCTCAGCCACTGTCCGACCCACATGCTCCTGTCCCTCACCAGGCACCCTGCCGCTGCTGCCCCCTGCTCCGCCCACCCCTCCCTGCCCTGCTGCTGCTGCTGCTGCTGCTGCTGCTTCCTCTGCTGCTGCTGCAGGAACCATGAGCCATACGTGGGGTTCCAAAGGCTCGTGCTCTTCCCATTGTGGCCCTCCTTCTCTGGCGGGTGGCCCTGGGTGAATGCCAGATTGATGTGACCCCCCTCAGGGCTGGGCTGGGTGCTGATGTGAGGTCCCTTGGCAGTGAGTGTAGAAACGGCAGTGGAGGTGACTGTGTTAGTAGTTGTCATGGTGATGGAGGTCTGAGTGTGAGGCTGCTGGTGCTGGTGGAGATATGGCTGGGGCTGAGCGGATATCTGTGCTTTGGCCTCTGATACTGTGCTTGTCACAACGGTGAGCTCCACGCTTCTGCGGCTCTCCTCAGTAGGGTAGGATGGCGGTGGCTGCGGAGCCTCCCCATCAGGCACCTGGGCATTCACCAGCACGGCTGGAGCTGAGGGGTCATCAGGCCGCACTGGCACACGCTCCTCCTCCTCATGTACGGGCCCGTACTCTATCGGCAAGGGCATGGTCACCACATCAGGGTCCTAAAATGGGGTCAAACAGTCGGATCAAAACTGTCCATCTGTTACATCGTCTAGAATTTAAGTGCATTTATGACATTATCATTTGCTTAACATTAAGTATAGATTGAATAGATTTTAAAAAAATCTTGCAGTAGTCGTGGCTTACAACTCAAAAAAACCCAGTATCTCAGAATATTTCATTTTAAGTTGAGTAAATTCCTATTCATACAGCATAATTGTGTTCTAGTTCAGTGCACACTGGACAAGAGGTTGAACTGGAAAAGTGAAATATCAACGCAGCATCACAGCGCAGATCCCTCTATGCTTCTGCCTGCTGACGAGCTGCATGGAGATGATTTCTTTTTCCAACAGAACTTCCCCACAGTGACAAAATGCCCATTAACTGGTTTGCTGACTATGACATTACAGTGTCTGATTGGCCCCCGATACCAGAAGAAGATGAGAAACACCTGACGCAAGAGACGAGAATGAACATAATTTCCAGAATTCAGACCCTCATTTGATTGATCTTAGGAATATTCTAATATTTTGAGATACTGGAGTTTTTGATTTTCATGAGCAGTGAGCTGTAATTATTGAAATCATATTCAAAAAAGCTTGAAATAATTCACTTTGTGTTAAATGAATCTACTGTGAGTGTTCTACTTTTTGAATTAAATTACAAAATAAAAAAGAGATGTACCAGATCGCAAAAAGCATGATGTGACCTCTTTTATTAACAGGTGAGGGTAAATGCTCTGCACTCGGCGTTTGTTCTGCCTGTCAGTGCTCAAAGCACTTTGCACTGATTCTTATTTGACCGTTCACATTCATACACTGATGGGGTGCGGCAAATAAGTGGGGGTTCAGTGTGTCTTGCTCAAGGACACTTCAACACGTGACCACAGTCACCCCATGATAACTAACATGATAACAGGGTATCATGTTAGAGTATAAACAAAATTGCATCTATTATTTGTAGGGTCGTGTCTCATCATCACAGTGTCTCTGAAGGGATTGTTTTCCCAAACAGCATTTGCCTTTGACCATCTACAGAACATTATTTTGTGAAAAGATTAAGGGATTCTCTCAAAAGGAAATCTCACTGCGTAAAGGCCAAACCGCTGTTGAATGTGCGTGACCTGCAAGTCGTTCGGTGGTTCTGCCTGAGAAACGTCTTGGTAATATTATGAAAATATCCGCATGGGCTCAGGAGTACTTTGGAAAACTGCTGTCACTTAATGTGTTGCCAGTCCATCCAGAAGTGCAAATGGAAAACTCTTATGCAAAGCGCAAGAAAACACATTGCCGAGTTCTCTTGGCCTGAGCTGGTGTCAGATGGCGAGATTGGAAACATGTTCTGTGGTCGGATGAGTTCATGTTTCAGCTCATTTTCAGAAAGAAACAGATACAACGTCCTCTGTGCCAACGACAAAATTCCGGACTATCAGTGAGAGGTGAGAAAGCCAGAATCTGGGATGACATGGGAATGCATCAGGGCGCAACAAGGAAAGATGATGTAACACAGCAATAAACGTATGTCTGCTGCAATTTATTTGACTTATTTTATTAAACACAGTTAAATAATCAGTGTACGCATTACTTTTGATAAAAATGTAAGCGATATACCAAATCATTTTGTTTTAATGCATTTTACAAAAAGCCTCAACTTCTCTGGAAATGATGATTATAAAATTACAACTTGTTAATTTTTATTTAAATTTCAGAGCCCTTTTTCCAATGAGCATTGCAGTCTGAGCCTCACGTGGCCGTTTACCTGTAAGCAGTAGTCAATTCTCTCCAGGATAGTTGAGAAGTTTGGTCTGTCTTCAGGCTGGTGCTGCCAACTCTGAGTCATTATACGGTACCTGAACACACACATGAAGGGGTAGAAACACACACTAGCACATGAAAACGTTTTCTCCCGCTTCATGCAGATGTAGAGAAAACAGTGGCTGACCAGCACCTGCTCTCCTGCCCATATAACAAATCCTAATCAAAAACCAAATATTCTCCCGTCAGTCTGAGGGAGTGTGTGAAAATACAGATTACAGGAGCACTTTAACTTCAAACGAATACAAGGCTGCATCTTCCCTTTTAAAAAAAAAACACACATGGAACATGGCAGGTAGGTTTTAAAGTTTCAAAGTGCCTCAGACCCGTCTGAAGCATAAACAGATGTGAGCATCTGCTCATATGTGTAGAGTAATAGAGTTCATATGAGAGGCGGCATCTAATTGAGTGAAAAATACAGTGCGATTGAGAAATGTGTTTTTTTTTAAGCTCCCCGTGACTTCTTCAATATTGGGAGGCCAACATGAAAGAGACGGTTTCCACAGTCAAATCAATGAGAGCAATCTCCTGTTTTTCATTTTTTCGGAGGCCTTCTAGGTCACAACTTGTTTACGTGTCAATATCAGAGAATCATCAGAGGCTTTCATGTTTGGCTGTGTTAGGTTTTTTAGCTGGTATATATGTGTGTGAGTGAACACAAAGCAGTGTATGCATCATGTTTAACTAAAAAATGTCTTGTGCTCGTGTGCAGCATATTTATGAATCAGCACGTGTGTGTGGATCTTTACTTACACTGGCCCGGGGCAGTTTTTAGGCGGGTCCATTCTTCCACCATTAGTGACAAACTCCAAAACCTCTTGGTTACTGCGACTTGGATACGGCATGTAGCCCAATGAGAAGATCTCCCACAGGAGGACCCCAAACGACCTAAAACCAGGCACGTCATGAGGGGAAAATGAGTATAAGGAAGAGAGAGGAAGGACTGAGAATAATCACTTCGTAAATTATAAGCATCATAAGAGCTGAAGTGACACAAATGACAATCAAAGGTTTTAAATGACATGAAAAGGAGAGAACATGGGGGTGAGCTTAGTCCTCTCTGAGGCCGGTTACATGCAGTAGAAGACTCCTCACCACGTGTCTGTCTTCGACGTGAAGATGCCCTCCATGAAGGCTTCGGGCGGCATCCACTTCACGGGCAGCATGGCACGACCTCCCTTCCTGTAATAGCTCGCTCTGCACGGACACAAACAGCTTTGCTATAGTCAGACGATAGTGACTAGACGTATATGAGCAACTGCTAATGCTAACAATTAAATGAAACATTGGTACATGAAATCCATTGTTTGTAGTTTGCGGCACCATCGTCATGGCAACATCACTGCCCTCAAAAGCAGGAAGAAAAATTCTCACGTCGAGCCATTAATTCACTGTTTGTCAACGGCTGTATCAGCACTCTGATCCAATCGTGTTTCCAGCTTCCTGACGTGCTGGTGAGAGACCCTTTAAGAACTTCTTATCTCGCTGAGACGAAAGAGGGAGATTTTTTTGGCCAGGCCAAGCCCTGTCGGAGCCATTTTTAATGCTGTTTTGTGCGCCGCCTTGGTAGAGAAATTATCAGATTTGTGGTGAAGATAGAGGTCAGTGCGTGGTTCATCTCGCTCTGCTGAAGGCTCACGGCGAGGACAGACATAAAGTGAGTGCTGCTAAGCTTCACGTCCATCACGGTGTCCTGTGTCGAGATCACGGTTAAGTGGTGTCTGCTGGTTGGTTTGGCTGGAAAAAGCATCTGTTGGCAGGGTTCGCTATTGCAGAGGAGTTAATCTTTTTGCTCCCAGTGATTTTTGTCACACAAATGGCACTTTAAGCACTTTTTTGGAAACACGGCAACATCTTTAGAATAAATAGGACTGTAATAGCCTGTAGACACAGTTTGTGACTGGAAAGTTGCCAGTTCAAATCCCTGGGCCCCATACTGAAGGTGTGGTGGCAACACTCACGTTCTCTTTTCCTTCAAAAACAAGTGAAGCACCAACTCCTCCGCTGGAGCTGCACACGTCTGCACGGGGCAGTAATTACACTGGGCAGCTCCCAGGTGTGAAAGTGAAAAGATCATCATGCTTAGTTGGTGTTCTCAGGCCAAACAAGATCTAAAAAGCGAGTGAAAAGAACGGGAAACACTTCCAACACAGGGGGGCAAAGAATTAAACAAGACGACGGCAGCTTGGATCAAACAAACAAGTAACATCTTGGCAGACTGACTTCCTCAGTTACACCATCCAAAGTCTGTGGCTTGGGGCTGCGTGACCCAGTACATTTTGCCTTTAGTAGAAGAAAGATTTTAAATCTGACATCCACAATGTTTGACCTGCTGCTAATCGCTACAAATGCCTCAAAAGCTAAACTGAATCCAGAAATAATGTGCAATCAGCGCCTGGATGCTAAAACAGACATAATAAGACATTGAGTAGAGACAATTTGCAGCTTTGTGTAAGTTTTTCAAAGCTGCTGTGCTCAAGGTGAACATATTGCGAATATAAGACTAAATTTCATACAGTGACCTCAGGACAAATAACAGAACCAGCACCTGGTTTAACTCATCTATAGCTGTAGAGGAGCAGTGAGCAAAGGTGACTATGAAACGCTCTCAGAATATATGACTAAAAAGGGAAATGTATACTTGAAAAAATATACTAGAAAACTAATAATGCAAGACATAAGCATTGAATAAATGACACAATCATTGAAGCAGGCCAAACAATTACAACTTGAGTCTGAGTCACACAGATCTCCACCAGGTTCCCGTTTTAGGCCGGTCATTAGAGGCCTGAATCCTGCCATCGTCTTTCCTCTTCCTGTGCATCCCACTCATTTTCCTGTCTATCCCAGTAAAGAAAACCGTAAAGGCAAGAAGACAAAACAGCTGTGGCAGTGTTTGCTGTATTTGTTGCTCTGTTAGAGATTATTTTTGTGACAAGAAATTCTCCCCCCCTTTAAAAAAGAAGCCATATACATTTTCATTTCTGCCCTGTAAGTAAAATTTTAAAAAGGACGACCTGGACAGATTCAATGTTTAGAAATTCCTATTCAGTCTGTTATCCGTCTATTAAAAACGCTGAAATATTTTGAACAGATAGAGCGCTGATAAAATACAAAGCCTTAAGATTGATAATCCCCTTATCAGTGGTGTGACCTCCTTTTTAGCAGGGGGGTTTATGGACATATTTATTACTCCTGCTAACATCACCAACACAGACTGAAAGCTGAGCTGCAGATTAGGGAGGCTTAAATTCATTCCCAGGGAATCTATAGCACAAATGGAGGTGTTTTATATGTGTGTTTTTGTGTGTGCAGCAAGAAAGCGGGAAGACAGAGACGTATCGGAGGGAAAACTAATAGCAAGACACAGGCAGTTTGTTAAATGGAAAGTGAGACGGCTGAACATGCACCCGAGGACACACAACGAGGAGCCCAGTGCTTATGTCTGTTCCAGGAGTTAAATGCCTTTGTTCTGCCTTCCTGTTAGTGTGTCTGCATGTGTACGCCTTTAAAGAAACAACCCAAAGTTATACCCCATTGTTAACAGTTCCTATGAGAATATGGTCATTAAGGCAAAATATCAATTCTTCTCTAAAAGCACAGTGAATTTCTCTTTAGAGTAGCAGCTGTTTACTTTAAGATGATTACTGACTGGCAGCTATTGTTGCTCCGCTTTTTATTTACCGCCACATTACCAGTGTGCAGGCATGCGTGCGAGAACGAGATGTAAGTAAGCGGGTGTGTGTGTGTGTGTGTGTGTGTGTGTGTGGGGGGGGGAGAGAGAGAGCGAGCGTGGAATGCTGTGTGGCAGAATGCCTGTGGCTTTTCCTCACACGATATAAAAAGCTGACATTAAGCCTTGTCCTGGTCCCTGACTGTGACACTCATCCCCTGCGACGACCTCGAAAAGGACTCCCGTGCTCCTCGTCACATAGCAGGAGGGCCACATCGTGAAACTGAAACCAGAATAACAAACCAGCGACACAGCGGCATTGTAGCTAAAACAGCCGCCCTTCCCTCTCGCCATAATAACAATGATCATAAAAAAAACTGTGCTGGCACCATGACTCCAGGCTGAGAGATAAAAAACTAAATTACAGCGAGACACCTGAAAAACTGACATCAGCAATTAAATCAAACGCTCCTAACGCGGTTCCCCAAGGGTATTGTGCAACAGCTTTTAACGGACGCTCTGAGAATGACTTTGCTCTTGTGTGACTTTCCATCGGATGATTTCAAAGTGCTGCGTTAATATACCTGGATGTTGTGACATCTTTCCCCTGCTCTAATTTCCTAACAGATGAAAGTCTTGAGATTTCCCTGTCGAATTGTACATTCATTTAAATGGTGTCACTTGAAATAGTGGTGGCTATATTAAAAAGCTGGAGCTGAGAATAATGAGATGCCGTTGGGGCTACAGATAAGTAGAAGGAAACAGTCGACCAGTGTGGAGGAGGACAAAACCTGTTTCACACTGAGCTGTGACATTTACCACTTTAAGTCTCCTTGAAAAAACATAAGCAAGAAAATAGATTTCTAATGAAATTGTTTCATTATTTTTGTCTTATGCAAGGATCTTTTAACATATTCATCCATAATTAATGCATCTAAGTCTATCACTCGGGAGCCACAAATGCAGCAAAACAAAACAGCAAGGTTAAAAATGTATCTGTGTATGTGCAGTGCCCATAAATTCTGGGGAATCAGTGATGTGCACAGCAGGATTCTAGCCAGTGTCTTTCTACCTTAAGATACCAAAGGAAAGCGAGAGATCAAACACTGTCACAGAGCCGAGCTTTCTCCGGATTCATTCACCGCTGTTTGGAGAAACAGTTATGGCTCTCCTCTTGCCTTTAGATTTGTTAAATCCTGTAAGTGAAGGAGTCTCTACACCTAGAATTTCACCCAGGCATTTCAGATACTGTAAACAAACAACTGGAGAGATAATTTTTTCGTCGTGTGAGACGTCTGTTTTTTTTTTTTTTTGTTCAAACAGCTTCAAACCTTTTGTTCAAACCTCAACAAAAAGGCAGGTCTTTGGGGTTTGCTCTGTTTATCTACTGGTCACATGATGGTGCAATAACGGCAAACAGTGAAGAAGCATCAGGGAAGCCAAAGAAGTGGTAATTTAGCAGAAATGCCCACAGACTCTAATGATGGACAGGTGTCATGCACCACATCACAGCTGGATGTGGTTGTGCTTTATTGGTGCACACCTTTCCGATAACTGTATTTGCAAACGTGACAGTCACTTCTGTCCAGTGTGAACTGGCCTCCACTGCATCCTAGCTGCAAGCCTGTTAACGCCACATGGTCTCGGCCCCGAGACTCCAAATGAACCTGATCCACTGGAGCCAAGGGTTGCTGCTGTCTTATTTTATCAGTGATCTGTTGTGTTTTTGAATTGCACCTGTAAATGTCTCTTGCCATCCCAAAATCTCCAATCTTGGCAACACGGCCTGGTCCTTTGCAGGTCAATAGGCAATTCCGAGCAGCAATGTCCCTGAAAGCAGAGAAAAATGCAAGCAGTCTGTGAGGTCGTTCCATATACTCAGAGTTTGAATAGACCACATTCTTGTACCTCAATAAACAACCAGCAGTGCAAGTCAAAAGAATCTGAAGTTATTTTTAATAAATGGGTGTGCTGCGTGTAGAAGAGGCAGATAGGACTAAACACTGACATTCACACATAGCCTGGCTCCTGGTTTTTGTCTTCGCTAGTTTAAGTTTGTCATATATTTGCATCTATTAGAGGCTCCATGTATAAAACACCTACAGACGCTCTAATGTTGGAACTGAAGTTCAGTGTAAGTACGGAGCTGCCCAGGGCAAACTGGCAAACTGTATAGTTTCCCACTGTGCCTTCACGACTCTGCCCACATGGTGCATCCAAAGGAAAAAATTGAAATGTTCCACAGTAAATGCAGAGAGTGAGTCTGAGGAGAGAATTCATAAAATTCATATTTGCACTGTACTAGCTTGGTTATTGTTCGAGAAAATGCAGCAGTTCGCACGGCATGCTCGACTCCCGTCTGGGGAAGAGGAATTGAAGCCCATGCACTTCTTCTTCTGCTCCCCGGGCGTCTAACTTTCTTAACATCTTCGGAAGTGACATCGTGAACACACTGCTTCCCATCAGAACGGAGACAAGTGTGCACTGGGGCTAATAAACACCCAGAATTTAACATCAATATAACATCATGTGACACTGGGCTTAAACTAGACCATGAGAAGGCTGGAAATGAAAAACTACAAACCAAAGTATGAAGCTCTGTGAGTGTGCAGACATCAACACATTGTTTTGATGTTAGGCCTCCACACTCTAATTAACTTAGATGAGAAATGACACAATGAGGATAAAGTCATAGTTTAGACGGATTTAAACTGAGGGCTTTTTAAGGACAGGGTCTACATTATGCATCGTTGCACCACTTGAATATGCCAGAAGTGTTTTGAGCTGTTCGACTTATATTTCAGTGCTTAGTTTCATATTAAATCGTTCAGAGTGAAATATAAACAACAGTGTGTTTAGGCCGTGCTTTTGCTTTTTATTTGATCTATATGAAGATCTGTTTTTTACTCTACTTGAGTCCAAACACAGACTAAAGTGTATATATATAAATCTCGGTAAACTGAGTTATTATTCTAGCAACAGACAATTTCCTCAACTGCGGCATCACACCACAGACGGACTTAATGGTGATGAAGTAGTGGAACAATCGCACACTATTACAGTAGCACTTGAGCTACTTCAGGAAGGCCGAACCCCTTCAATCGGAGCGTGTGGGAGTGCACGCACACAGACACAAACTCTTTCTTAAGATCCTTTCTCATGAGGTGTTGTAGCCAAACACGACCAGTCTTTGTTTAATGGCTTGGAAGATTTCATGCAAATGATTTGCTTTTTCCTGTAGGCAATGCTGAGCCTTGAAATTCAGCAGCGGTTGTCACAGACTGCCAGCTCAGGGCTTAAGGGAAGGACGCTGTCGATTGTACATACAACACAGCAACGTGAGAGCAGGCTGTTATTAAAATGAAGTTAACCGGCCTCATATCGCAGACTTTATTTACAGTCAGTTTTAACTGCTTAAAGACCCGTTTTACGGCGGCACTTAGAGAACGCTCTGTGTTATTAGTATATGTGAACACCTGCGGTTGCTCTCCTTAACATGCTGCTTCTTCTCAGGTGACTATAATTTTCATTGTAAACCAAGTGTGTTGCGAAATAAACAAAAATGTAACATTACAGAATTTCCGTGCAAAAAACAAATACCACTACAGAAACAGAGCTCAGACAAAGCCCAAAGCCAGAGGAAGTTGTTTTCAGACATCACTAACCCTGTGATTTACCTGTTGGAGCACGCAGCGGTTCATCTTCAACCCAGTGATGCCCGAGAAAAAAAGCTGCATTTTCTGAGCAGCAGCAACTCCTGCACATAACCTCATTCACCTGCCCTTTCCTCAACCCTGAGTAAACACACCTCCATACAAATTGAAATGAGTCTCAAGGACAGCATTAGGGTCCAATTTAATACAGATTTGAAGGCAGAAAAGTGGGCTGAAAAGAGGATCACGAGCCTCTGGAGAAGAGTCGGCCATTAGGTGGATTGATGGGGCTTTCCTGTGCTATGTTGGTGCAAACAAGGTTTCAGAGATGTCAGCTGTAATTGGCCAGTTCCAAAGAAGCCAAAGACAGACATGAAATTAGGAAATGCACTTTAACTGACTTGATGTGATTGTAGGAGTAATTTCAGCTTTTTTCCATTTTGACATCTAATTGACTTTCCTCATGAACATTAAAGAAAAGGCTTTCGAAATTCTTAAGTCCGACCATTTGCATCACCAACTGCTGTAAATACGGCTATGGAGGGGGCACTCTGTTGACTTGTGTCTTGGATACAGAGCGTGAAAAGCCAAGCCGGCCACCCCATATGGCTGCTCTGGTGCTAAACTCATCACTTGTCCGTTCTGCTATCGTACGAGAGGCAAAAGGCATGCAGAGTCCATATGTTCCACTTGGACAAGAAGAGGCACCTCGCCATTCTGAGAAGTCAGCAGACGCATGTGGGCAAGTCTGTGCTTGTCTGTTTGTGCATTTTCTTGTGAATATTTGCATTTTGTGCGTGTGCTGTATATCGTTGACAGTATTTCTCTGTCTGTCTGTCTGATCTGCTTAGGCTTAGGGAGACAGAGTAATGTAAATTACGGCCTTTCATCATTATTGATTTGTTTTTCCTTTTCAATTTGCTTATGAAAAATGTGAAGTCTTCTGGTGAAGTACCTGTGTATAAACTGGTTGTCTTCCAGATACTGGCACCCCTTAGCGATGTCTCTGGCTACATTGAGAAGGTCCACCATGGTCAGGCTGGACGGTTGCTCCTAAACAAAGACGTGACAGTGGTTGTTTGTTTCGAGATATTTGAGAGACAGATTTGTAGGTATTCATCCAAAACAAGAAATTAATGACAAGTCGGTGCAGTTAGGAGAATTTAGAGAGAATATGAAACTGTCCAATTTTTCTTTAAAGAAAACATGAATGCCTGTTTCAAACCTAAAAGGATCTAATTTGGATCATGGTGTGTTTAATAATTCACGGGCACAATGAGAATAACAGATTTCTAATGGTAAAACAACAAATATGGTCCCTTAAGTGACATTCAGCTGTGAGTCTCACCGGCCGAGGTCTGGTCTCCCTGAGGAAGGTCTTGAGGTCTCCTCCTGTCATTAGCTCCAGCAGGATGAACCTGGGCATGGCCTGCAGACTTACTCCTATACAACGCACAATGTTCTGGTGGCTGAACTTACTGTAGGGAGAGAACGACAGCGTGGAAATGTGCAACACAAGCGTCTTCGTTAGCGCTGTACCAGAGCTCAGTTTTTGTTCACTATCCATGCGACTCTCACCTGATGATCAGAGCCTCCATGAGGAAGTCCAGTTCATCTTGCTCAGAGCAAACCTCAGGAAGGGTCTATTGAAGATACATAAATTAATAAAAAATTCACATTAACTAACGTTTTATATAGTGTAATCATGACTTTGTAGTTATAAAGAGATGTAATTAAGTATTAGTGCTACAAAGTGTTTAACTGCACATGAGATATGCAAAATGTAACTGACAAATCAAGTACTGAACTTTTTGAGCCCTTTTCCTGAGAATAAGTATTCTTTGTACAAAATTAGTCAACTGGTGAGGAGGTTGAAAGTTTAACCACGAGAAAGAGTAAGATTTCACCTTAACTGCCACTTGCAGTGGACTCTGTTCCCCTGGTATGCCCACCGCCAGCCCCTCATACACTTCACCAAACGCACCGTGGCCCAGACCCCTGGATACACAAACATGTCATTCATTTGCAGTTCTGTTCATATTTCAGGCATTAGTCTCAAAAGGAAGACTTACACCAAAGCAGGGTTTCAGATTGAGAGATCTGGACTAAAGACATCAGAAGCAAGAAATCATAAGAGATGTTTTAAATAGGCCTGTGTGCAATAACAGAACGTGGAGCCAAACACTGGATAAAGAAGTGACACACTTGTGTCCACTCTGAAGAGACATTTTAAATAACAGGATGAAACAGAAGCTCACGGCCCAAGATAACACACGTGTTTGCACAATGCTCTTACACTAACACAACGGTCAAATGTTTACACTCTTTTAATCAGTCACGATCCAGTAAACTACAAAATGCAAAATAAATCTGTCAATGTCCCAAAATTCCATAACGGTCTTACTAGGGGTAACAAGTGCTTCTGCTCTCTGCACCAGCGCTTCTTTAACGTGGCCCTTTTCACTGAAAACTTCCTGTGAAACTTTCCTTGATTCATTTCTGTGTGCAGGTCTTCCTTTGACATGCAAGAACTGCAGTGAGCATCTAGACTGGACCAGTTCAGACACTCAATATGTCACAGCATGTGGACTTATTCCCTCTTCAGTGAAAACAAAGACATTTCACCATTTTTTATTTTTTAAATTTTATTACTGTATTGCATTAGGTCTCATTCTTTTTCTATATTATTTAAATACAGTATGTGAAGACTATAAATACTAAAGTGAAAAGACAGAAAAATACTGTAAACCCCCCTGTCCCCCGTCTTTGGCCCAAACTTGCACATAGCAACACAGAGGAAAAGCTTCTATAAATGGATAAGAACTAATGGTGGATTGAAGAAGTTTGCATAGGATTCATTGAAACACACTTGCAAGAGAAGATTTCTGTTGTGCTAACAAGTTGATGATGAAGATCAAGTGAATCACAATGTCATTAAACCCATCTTAGCAATTGAGAGAAATCAGTCAGTGTTCTGAATTAGCTGCTCAGAACCTTTTCAACCCACAACGGCAAACAACAATATCAATGTGAAATCATTTTGCAGATGTCAGAGTGTAGAATTGTGAACTTTGGCATCAGCTATTTTACTTGATTCATGACTTGCATATCTCTTAGATAAAAGGAAATATTCATGAAGTTAGAAGAAAAAAGTATTTATCATAAAGATTAAGAACCAGAATGATAAAATGGTGAACAATAAAACCTACGAAAGATGCATTAAAAATTGAAAGGAGCTCTGCAAAAATAATCTCACAGCCACTTGGTTCACCCGTACACTCATGCTTTACACTTTAAATTTCAACATTTATTTAAACTGTTCTCCCACTGCAATATATTTATGTCCACCTCATGACAAAACACACAGTTTTGTTCACAAATATTTTAAATGTTTTACTGTTGCCATCCCTAAATCAGTAATTCCACATTTCAAGAAACGTGTAGGTTGGTGGATTCAACTCGGTATCTACGATAAGAATAATCACCTTGCGAGGGAGATGTTACGTCTCGGTACTTCCTTCAGATCGTTGACTGACGCCGTCTTGCCGGCGAAGCAGTAGTTGGGGTTGTAGTCGGTCATGATGGTGGAGGCCCGCAGTTTACTGAGCTTGCAGTCTGGACTCTGCAGCTCCAGCTGAATGGACTGCAGCTCTGTGTGTTTACGCCTGTACACTGGGGAGATGAAAATGAAAGAGGAGATTCATTCCTCTACTGAAATATCCACAGTTTCAAAAACCAACAAAGCCTTGAACCCGTCGTCTGGTAGAAAAATTATTGCTGGCAGCCAAAGACACACTTTTACAGTTATTACTGTTCTCAAGACCTCTTGCTTGTACAATAGCAGTTTTTATCAAATCAAATCCTTTGTGTATCGAAATTATTGATTTCTCGCTATGTATAATGTCAGATTTGTCTTTGTAAAACATTCAGATTTACTATGTTTTAGAGTTGCACCTTTAACACTCGAATCTGCCTTGTACGTGAAGCTTGGTAACAAAGTACAACTCTCGGATAATGAAAACCTTTTGCCTTTACACTGCAAACAAAAAACACTTTGTGCAGTATAGCCCACAGCATGAAACACAGATTTCCCTCAAAACCACATTTTAAAGTGCTAGAAGCTTCAACCTGGATTTTGAACGCATTAGTCACCGGGTGAGTTGTTTGTGTGTATGCACGTGTGTGTGCGTAGGGGAGTCATTTATTTACCGAGTGCTGTTTAATGTACGAGTGCTGTCAGCTGCTGGCTAAGCAGCCATCCGTCATTAGCGCATTTCATTCATCACAGAGCTAGTCCCACACCTGATGTGTGTGCAGGAGTGAAGGTGGGAGCCTGCAGATGTGTGATGGTCTGCAAATGTGAGAGTCAGCGTGGGAGTGTGCAGGGGATGATGGCTCGATGAGCACGTGGGTCTGGCTGTGATAGCCTGAAAGCAGACACGCACATCTGCGCTGGCTGCAGGGCTCACTTCCGATCCTGACAACAGCCTCGCATGGGTCGTCTGAGAGGGGCCGGGGCAGAAACTCTGAGAGCTCTGTGTGAGCATGGGAGGGAGAACACTGGCCATTGTGTCTATGGTGCAAACAGAATTGAAACGCCTTCAGACATTTAGTTCCACGGTCCGACTCTTAAATGTTGAGACAAACCCCTCAGTTTGGTCATTGTCAACGTTGTTATGATATCGCTTGGAACTGCATTAGTCTTTTTTCTTCTGTAGAGCCCAGTGTGATCACTTCCTGTTCACTACACAGCGCACTGTCCTTACCTCTTGACATTTAATGTGTGATTGTCCGACTTTAAAGTAAGCGATAAAAATAACGTTTTTATAATAAAAACAAATATGATATATATTTTACAGATAATGAGTACAATAAACTAGATTCTGCTAACAAGCCCATAATGCAATACATTACATTTTATAGATGGGAAAAGTATCTTGCGTGACAGCGGACCTGTCAGCGATGACAGAGTATGACTGATAAGTGTATAAAATCCCCTGACTGGAAGCCATAGTTTTAAGCTGAAGATATATTCGCAATATATGCAACAGTGACTGGTAACCCCATCAGTCATGTGACAGCTGGAAGGGCAGAAATAGCAATTCTAATCTGCGTCTCACTGGGCTTTCAAATATCCAAGTGAACTGCTCAGGGGTGTTTCTGGAAATTCTGGTGCCCTAGGCGAGATGTTCCGTGAGGGTGCCAGAGGGAACTAATCTTTACAAGAGAAAAGAATTATGACAATTATAATGATTTTATTATTTAAATTTTACCTTTACTCAACTTATCTACTGCAGGTTTCGACTCATCTGAGCACGAGTGTCTTTGATACCTCTACATTAAACGCAGTGTGTCATTTCATTTCCGTAGCCCATGGCTGCCCCAGTCGTTTGTATAATACAACAGTTATTTTGATTCTTAATTTTCCCTTTATTACACAATTTGTACTTCTCACCAGGTAACGCTGTATTAAATTAGTAAAGTAATTTACATGTGTTTTACAGAGTTCGGAAAATATAAAAGGCTTGTTTCACATGCAGAATTTGACCTAACTCATATTCATAATGCTAAACTTCGCCTGCCTTTGGACATCCACAATATTAAATTCTCATTGTAGCGCATTGTTTACAGGCTTTCATTTCCAAAATTTGCTGCTTCACTGGCTGCATGACTGTTGAGGACATACTCTGTGCACACAGGCGTAACATTTAGTAAAATAATGTTAAATTGATGCCGAGACATAAAAAACTACCTAGTGCAACAGAGCTTCACTTGAAAGACAAGAAATATGAGATTAAGCTTTAGGAACTTTATTGCACACAATATACTGTTGGAAAGAAACATTTCTTGAGAATTTGTGCCATTATTTTCTAAAGGAATGACACAAGCCAAAAATGCGGATCATTGTCCTACATGTAGAAGACAACAGCTGATTCCAAATGATTGTAGAAAATTCATATTATCATTTGTAATATGAAACATTTAGTGCCGGACATGTGACGGTACTCACTTATCATGACTCCAGAGACAGCCAGCAGCAGGGCAGCAATGAGGGCGGAGGTGCCCACGGACAGGCCCAGTGCCAGGTGAGACAGAGACGGCTGGAGAGGCAACGGGGACATCTCTGCAGGACAAGGGGAAACAACAGAGTTGCACAGTCGTTATCTTCCCTGGAGGAGCATTAACATTCACTTGGCAACTCTGATCCCCAACTTAATTAATGATGTGAAAGCGATGACACAACAGAGCTTAGGAGCAGCAACGGCCAGCGCATAGCAATTTCTTTCCAGTAGTGTGGGGAGATCTCATTTCACGCGTCTAGGCGGAGGAGCAAATCTGCGTGTGGAGAGATCGATCTGAGATTTGGCTCTTTATGACCTACGATCATAGAATTATCTAATGCTTGTCATTACTGAGAACAGATTTGCTAATGGCAGGGCCAAGAGACACTCGTGATCACTGGTCCTAAACTAGTTTTTGATGGGGACTGGATTCTGTGCAACGTGCCCATTGAGCCAAACCTCCAATCAGAATGCGGCACGGGGGTCACAGGTCATAAGGAAATGTTCCACAGGCCTCCAGCTGATGATCGCTGCTCCAAATGATTAAAATGCTGCTGCTCACAGTGTTGGCTTTTATCTTCAAATTATAAAGTGATATCCACCATGTTAATTCATTTCAGATCTGCATTCATACATTCGCTATTCATCTGAAATGACTAATTATAATGTGAGAGGCAATATTCGATCTAATGGGGTTTGTCTATGTACCTTTGTTACAGTTTAGCCCAAGAAGTTAAGGTTGACATGGTCTAATGAGCACAGCTAACCGAGGCTCATTAGGCCCATTATAAAATGCATTCATAAGCTATTGTATGATGTCAATACATCAGTATCCAGGGGAAAACGTTTATTCTAAACCCTTGACATAATGAGATAAGGAGCTTTTATCTGAATGCAGCACAGAGATAAATTAGAAATCACAGAACAGCTAGGACTGCTGTACAGTAGGTGTAACATTTTTTACTAAGAGGTTAGCTTACCCTATGGATTGATGATTATTATGAATTATTAAGAATCTATTAAAAACATTTCCTCAGATAAAGATTCAATAAAGTACAGAGTCCCCCCAGGCTTAATTACTTTTGTAGATTAATTCATTATCCATTCACTTGAGTCACAGTCTGTTACAGGTGCATTTACAGCTTAACTCGTTTTTATGTTTGCATTAATTTCACTTGTGTGTAACAGACAGAAAGAGAAACCATAATTCTTTACGTCAGACCTGTAGCATTGATGCAGGACACCCTATCCGGTGCCAGGATGAGGTCGTCATCGCAGTAGCAGACGATGCTGTTCTTGGTCTCGTGGCATTCACCGCTCTCACAGTGGCTGCAATTCTGCACAGGGCTGATGATCACCTCCCCATCCCCCTCCATCGCTGTACACACACACACACACACACACACACACACACACACACACACACACACACACACACACACACACACACACACATTCAAACACACAGGGCAGAGGATTCCAAAATGAATAGGGCTTGATTGGACATTATCAGGATGTCCTCAGTAATATGAGGAAAAGTCCAATAACACTACAATGTAATTTAGCAGAAGTGATCTAAATTAAAGAGTGGTGAGGGTGGTTTTCTAGGTTTTATGGTAACCACTATTATCACCCAGCTCACAGTTACACAACAGACTACACAAGGATAAATACTTTTCCATGCCGTGTCTAATTAAAGATACCCAAAGGTCTAACAGCTGAATCTCCTGAACCTGCCAGTCTGATTTACAGCACAATCACACACAGACTGATCTTTATATTCATAGAAAACACAGAGATTACTGTAGATGGGATTGATCTTCGGTTTAAGGCATTAGAAATGTGGGACGTTGTTGTTGAAAAGAGTCTGGCTTCAACACAGAATAAAAACCCTATTAATGGCGGAGAGATTTATTGCCACAACTGCTCATGTTACACGTGTCGATAGCTGCACTTTATCACGAGAGCAATTTAATTTCACCAACAGTATCGCCGATCATGTACAAAGTCCAGCCATGGCTGGTCATCCATGTTGCACCGAATGCTCTCAGATTTTCTTTGGGGCCCCACGTTACCTTAAACTAGATTAATTAACCAATTCTGCTGGCGGTAATCAGAGAGAAATGATCTGCTGTGTTTGTCGGCTGATTTAAAATGTACAAATACTCCTAATTGTAAACCAAAGCAAGCGGGGACAAATCAGTCGAACATGAATTAGTTATGGGCTGTCTGTGAAAGCTTGTACTGTTTAGTAGGCAAAGCAAATGCACTTATCTGCAGATGTGTTTTCCCTCATCATTCTGCTGTCTGTTTTATACATACAAATACATAAATCTTACCTGGGAACACTGGGAAGATTTTGAAGGAAGAATACAAATGGCTTGAGCACAGATGTTGACTTCCCTGATGTTTCTGATGTCCATTGTGTATTGATATAATACTGTATATACTCTATGTGACATGGCAAAATCTTGAAATTTATGATTAAAGGCTTACTTAGATCATGTCTAAAATTTGCATTCATGCCGATCAATTGAGACCTATCATCTTGCGAGTGAGGCTGTATGATTAGACGACTCGCTTTTATTTACCTTCCTCCAGGCTGGTTCTGAAGCAGCTACTTTTTGGTGGATTAGGGCACTTCACCGCAAACCCGTAGCCTCTGTCAACATTATTGGAATAATTTTTGATCCTTTTTTTATGTCTTTCATTGCACACAGCAGGGTTGTCCGGCATCACCTGCTGCTTTTAGATGAGCTCCCGAACCTGCCAGTGCAGTTCAAGCTGAGAAGGAAATTACCGGCGTGACCATTTGCGATTCCAACGTTAAGCCATAAATGCTGTTAAATCCCATCTTTACAGAGATAGTATAAAAGTTATCAAATTACAGGTATTACAACCTGATATTTCCTTCTGCATGTTAATGATTCAGGCATTTGTTTTTTTAAATTGCTGGTTATTAATCCTGCCACTTGTCTTTTTTCATGCATACTGCTCACACTTATCCAACAACGCTGTCAGGAAGTGTGCAGGATCCTATGTAGGAACATAAAACCTTTAATCATAAAAACCTAAACAGATGCACAAACAGATGTTGACTATAAATTGATGTCTATTTTTATTATCTGCCATATAATGTATTATTGTCATTGTCATGAGCGTAGCTGGACATAGAACATTAAGTTATGGTCTGGCCACTGTTATGGTTGCATACTGTAATATTGTTTTATTTTTCATGCATTGGATTTTATTCTCTTTTATTCCTTGTGTTTACTGTCAAGCTATTTGTGACTGTGGTATGAAAAGCACTGTAAAAATAAAGTTTTTTGTTCTCTAGGCTCTGTGATTTAGCACATTCACTTTGACCTACAACTGATACAGCATTAACGTGCCAAGTCCCATTTGAGTAGGTGTACATCAGTATTCAAATAACTTTGTAGGAGATTCAGCCCTTTTAACACGTAGTGCCCACACTGCAAGAGTTCAAAGGTAATGGAACACTTTGCTACTAAATGTTGTGTATTGTTTTAACACGTTAGTTCATGCATAAAATACTCATATTTGTCCCAAAGTAGATTTAGAGCTGCCATTAAGATTGTGATTGTCTGTTACTTTGAGGTGTAAAAAAGTGCCTAAGCTTGATAAAAGGTCTTTTTTTTTTAACCACACAGTACAGTAAGTCAAGAATATTCTCCAGGATGTAGGCGTACATATTTTTTTTGTCAACGAACAAGCAAAGAATTCATGACCATAACCTCAAAGGGTTCGCCACAAGATGCAAACCCCTGGTAAGCCTCAAAAACAGGAAAGCAACAGAAAGTTCTGAGGACTGATGAAACAAAAACCAACCTCTATCAAAATGATGAAAAGAGAATAGCATGAAGAAAAAGAGAAACAGCTCATAACCCTGAGCACATCACATCATATATCAAACACGGTGGTGCTTGGGTTATGGCTTGGACATGTACATGCCAGTGGAAGTGGCATACTGACAGTTCCCTGCTGACAAAAGCTACAGGACGAACGCTGCGGCATACAGGAGCCTTCTGTGCGCCCACATTCAGTTAAATGCATCATTTCATCATGCAGCAGGATGACGGCCCTAAACATGCTGCTAAAGTCAATCTCCTAATCTCAGGCCGACTGAGCTGCAACGCATTTGCTTAAGACCAGGCTAAAGAAAAAAGGCCGTACAACAAAGTATTTGCTGATGCAAGGTTCAACCGTCAGGCAGTCATTACATGAAAATGGATTTACACAAAATATTGAATATAATTTTGTTTGAGTTCACGTCAATCTGTCTAAATAGTTTTGAATTCATAAGCTTTAGGCTATGTCTCCAATATAATTAATTCAATGTAAATGTACATCTATTTAAATTAAAGGTAAAAGCTTACACTTAAAAAAAGTCCAATTTATTAACAAGTGTAATGGTCCAAATACTTGTGGTCTGGACTGTATTACAAATAATTATTGTTATAGGACAATATTATAATCTTTTAATGTTCATAATCCTGTAATTGAGAAAATGGCACATAAATGTAAAGATAAAATGTTCTTGTAATTACTAACATTAGCTGAAAGAGCTACAATAACTTGGAGTGTTAAAAATTTGGGGTCAAAGTAGAGAGGAATGCGTATTATGTATCACTTATTAATCAGAAAATTCTGTGCACTTTGAAAAAAATAAATCTTATTTACAGCTGAGATTCATAGTGACGTTTTTCTCCTGCAGAGGAAATGAAGTAAAGTCAGTGATAAATTGAGGGCTGTTGTTGTTGAAGGAGACGCTGCCTCACTAGACAACATCAGCCCTATTAACAGTCAATGAGCGAGAGATCCTGCCTGTATGTACCTCAGCCCAGCTGAAGACACGTTTAAAAAGCACTTTGTCTATTTCCCATTTTCTCTTTTTTTGTATTTTACTAAAGCCCTCAGCTGAGCGGGTCTTTTCAGTGATGTATGTTCAACAAGCTTATAGAAGAGATTTCAGTTTTTTTTTTTGGCAGAGTGCTTATTGCTTTCAAATGTAAAACACGCATACAGTGAGGTGGGCCAACAGGTTTATACGAGATGAGTTTACTCAGAAGTCCCTGTCTGGATGCATCCTACTTCATCCAAATCAATAAAATTGTTTCGTCTGTAATCATTGGCTACAATGTAAATAATAACAATAATAATAAATTAAACCACAAAGCTAATTGCAGAAACAATTTTTCTTCTCATTCTAGTAATAAAACAAAAAAAAAAAAACCCAAGTTCTCACCTGTGGAGACTTTAAAGGTGTCAAGGACAAATTTGACTGGTGGCGTGTTTTCATAAAACAGTCTGAAATTCTTTCTTATTACCTTTCAGGGGATAAAGGAAGGGCTTGCCATCTGGACCGAGGAAGGATGTGCCATCATCACCATCACGTTTGGGGTTGTTATCTATGGAGGTGTTACCACCTAGAAACAAGGAAGGCAACGACAACACAATTAAGTGCCAATCCTCACATGAATGAGGGTTGAAGGATATGATATTCAACAAATACATGTACACGTTTCAATCATTTGCACAGACACAAATGCTTACATTTTGTTGTCTACGTAAGACTTTTGTAGCTGCCACATTCTATATTGAATAAATATGTAAACATGCATTTAACAATTTACACAATTTACAATATTCTGAGGTACAGTACCAACTAGAGTATTATGCTTAGAAGTCATTTCTGAAACATTTCTCCAGTTTTATCATGTCCTGCTCATTGCTGTAATGACACACTTTTTTTTACTTGGGGTCATCAGAGCTTATAGTAAGTAGCACACCTGTGCCTAAAGGTGTATTCTAAAATGAGATATCGATGTCATATTTGAATCCTGTGTAAACATTTTAGACCCCAGTCCATGCAGTTGTTTGAGGGACTCAACCTGATCCTTGATCTATATAAACCTTCAGAATAAAACACACATGACATTATAAATGAACATTGGGGTCATTCCTGAAAGCCCAGTGGACGCCTCAGAAAAAGCACTAACACCTCTCCAGACCAACCTCGGTAGCCTCCGCCGCCGCCCCCGGACATACAGCCACCGCCGCCGCCCCCAAAGCCGCCACGGGTCTGCCAAAACTTTTGACAGGCGTGCCCTCCCTGGCCCCCCAGCACCAGCGGTCTGCCACCTTGACTGACAGGAGCACTGTCATTCCAACCTCCGCCTCCACCTGTCACCAAACACACAATTCAGATGATGTGAAGTTATATGCTGTGTTTCGAATAACTGTGTGTGTGTCAGAGGGGAAGGAACGGAGTTCACAGAACGAGTTCTTAAGTGGGTCACATAAAAAAAAAAAAAGATACTAAACTGCTTAAATTAATGTGCCATGACTATGGGCGCACACACACACCAAGTATATTCCGACACAAAACATTCCCCCATTAGTGATAAGAACACGGGTTAGACCACAAAAGCAGAAAAGCCCCTTAAAAGGGACTTTTTTAACGCAAGATTAAATATCCAGCTAATAAATTAAAACTAATCCCTCTCATATTCCACAGTACTAGTTAATTTAATTTTCCTCCCTCTTCTCTAAAGCCTGAGAGATGCAAACACAGAGGAACAGATAGGGGGGAAAACACAGACACACCTCATCACACTCACAACAATGCTGCAGACATGCTGAATATTTTAGTTTGCATTCATAGAGTTTCCTCAGATGTAAACCTTGGCCTTTGTGAACATGTAAAAAAATCTATAGATTGTGTTTTCCATGCTGTTTGTCAATTCTGAGCACATGAATAATAAAACCTGCATTGTGAATGCATGTGTTACTACAGTGATGGTTGTACCCAGCAATAAAAGAGCTCAATGTGGATAAGAGTGGAGGGTCACAGCTGGAATGTCTTTAAATTTACATATTAAATGTACACAAACATTCCCATACTAGTATAATTTCATCAATTCATCTTTATTAAAATAATTACTTCAGAGTCACCACACTGCCCCTTACCTGTACCAAGCTCGATTTAAACTCACATAACTCTCAGTTAAAAAGTATGATGAAGCTCCCTACGCATGGATATTACCCGCACATCATTTGCAGCACAGATATACTAATGATACCGACGCACCTGCTGCGTTCGATTTCCCGTTGCGTCCCGGTTGGCTGGGGTCGTAGTCCATCTGCTCTAGCTGGGTCTCTGATTGGCTGCTGTAGCCCCGGCCACCTCCCCCAGCAGCGATGATAAGGGGGATGTAGACGTCTTTTTCCACCTGGGTCATTGTTGTTGAGAGTTACATTATGTGGAGACTTGTGCTCTTCAAGGGAAAAACACTATGTTTGGGTAAATATGCTTATTCATTTTCATGCTGAGACTTATATGAGACGATTAAAACCACTTTCATGGTTTTATGCTACAGATGTAGCCAGAAGGAGCAGACAGCCAGACAAACAGGCTCTGTTTACTAGAAGTTTAAAAAAATGCACTTACAATAACATCTCCATGAAAACTCACAATCAAAGGTTTAGGACGAACAGCATGATATAATGTATTATTTTTATTACTAAGCATCTACAGTTGTTATTCATGCAATATACAGCTTCAACCTGTGACCGAGCCAAGAGACTGTCTTCCCTGTTTCCAGTTGGAGCGTTAAGCTAAACAGCTACTGGTTGTAGCTTCAGTTGTGTGTCCGTGGTGGCTTGTCTCCAGCTCTTTATGATTATCGATAAACTGAGTGACAGGCCACCAATAAGGTCTTTTGTCCTAAAACATCATTTCCAGGAAAGTTGATGCAACAAAAAGCTCAAGCTTAAATTGACCGATTTGACAAAAGTACGTAGAAAAGATTTTCTGTGTTTTCGCTGACTAGCTTTGTTACATTTTTTAACTGTAAATTTGTAAATCGCCCACTACTTTGTCCCAGACTTTGCAAGGCAATTGTCAGACAGTTCAAAAAGAATATTTATGTGTGATTTTAGGTCGTTCACCATCTACAGTACATAATATTGTGAAAAGATTCAGGTACGCTGGAAAAATCCTAATGAAAAACTCCTGTGGTATAGAAGTCATGCAGCTCTATAATACTGAATATATACAAGTGGGTTCATAACTACTTTGGAAAACTGTCACTTAACACATACAAACTGAAACTACTACGCAAGTAGAAAGCCGTACATCGGTTCTGTGCAGAAAAAGTTCTCTAGGCCTAACTTCATTTCAGATAAACTGAAAGACATGGGACGGGGAAACAATTTTCTGTGGTCAGACGAGTGCACGTTTCAGCTTAATTTAAGGAAAAACAAATCCAGAGTCCTCTGAGCAAAAGACAAAAAACACCATGGACTGTTATAAGTGAGAGGTGAGAGAAATGAGCCAGAATCGGTGATGATACACGTCTCTGTCCCTACTTTTATAAATCAAAAAACAATTAATTTGTTTATTAAATTGCAATTAATTTGTTTTTTTTGAAAACATTAAAAATCCCTTCTTTGTGCTTTTGTCAGATAAAAGTTCAAGCTAACTGAGAAATCACATACTTGTTATTCCATTTGTAGATTTGTACGTGCTGTTTATTATAAATTGAATTGTTACAGTGAGCTGACAGTATGTTTATCCCCCAAAAGATGCAACATAATACAGTATGTGGATACTAATAAACTACTGTATAATGTAATTTTCAATATATGTAAATAAATAATATGCTAACCATATTTTTTAAAATCATGTGCAGTATCCAAATATCAAATATAATAACATCTTTCTGTTTGAGTGCATCTTTTTACCTTGAACACATACGTAGCTCCGCCACCTCCTCCTCCGCCCCCTTTCACTTGAGTTTTATTCACCATTGGGCCGCTCTGTTCCAGGCAGATCTTATTCAGCATAGTGTTGGACTGCGGGGAAGGGAGAGAGATGTCAGTTCTCTGAAGAATTGCTTTCATGGATGTCAGTTGTGTCTGAAATGGCTGAGCAGTTGCCGAGGCCCAGCTGCTGTGAGTCTAAGTTTTTAGCATTACAATGGTGAGCAAATACCAAGCAGAAACATCCAGATGCCCACAGGAGCTGAAAAGCAAGGAGAGATGTTCTCTCTAAAACACAATTCCAGCGTGGTCCGTGTATCGACTTTCTTCCTGTTCATCCTCTGTTTTTATTTCATGACTGTAAATCCACGATATTGTTGTAGAACAGCTCCTGTTCCCAACAAAGGACTAATGTCACTGACTGAAGCAGGCATCTCTAGAGTTGATTTCTATACAGTTTAAAATCCAACTAGAGCAAATAATGCATAACGATTCATAAACACAGCCAGATTTTTTTTTTTACGTTACAAGTATAAATTAAATTATCATTACATCCACTAAATTCACTGGAAATACTCATTGTTCTCCTATGAAGAGATCAGTTCTGTCACACCTGTCGGTCTTTATTACTCCATTCATGTTCACATTACCTTAATGATATTTTTCTTTATGCCAACAACAATGGCAAATTTAATCTTAAAGTGATACACAAACAGCTAAGCAATTATCCAAAAATGATAGTAATTAAATCAATCAGCTCGTTGTGGTTTTACTCTGTTCCACAGGAATGCAGGGTCTTTATAAAAACAGAAGTGGACGTTTTGTTGACGAATGATGCTGGATGCAGAGACTGCAGCATCGCTGAGCTTTAGTGAATTGATGTGTCTGCTTTGTGTGTGCACTCATGCTGAACAGCCTGGAGCCAGTCCTACTCTGAGAGTGAGAGGGCATACGTTTCCTCCTCTCACTCCGTCTGAACCTCACACAAACACACACTCACAGTCACTCATCGCTCCCCTGACTCCCTCATCTGTCTGAACCCAAACTGTGAAGGGCCAGAAGGGAGGAGGCAGGACTTCACTGACTGTGATTGACAGGTGGGGGGGGGCTGTGCATTCAAATGTTCTGGGGGAGTCTCTCTCGCTCTTTCCCTGTCTCAGCCTGTTCTGTTGTTGCAGATTCTCACTTAAAAGTTGAGTTTGTGTCTCAGAGAGAAAGAGAATGCCAGAGAAGCAGCGTGTGTGTGTGTGTGTGTGTGTGTGTGTGTGTGCGTGTGTGTGTGTGTGTGTAAAACATGCACGGAAAGAGCAAGTGTTTGTCAGGACAAGGGGGGGGGGGGGTATCATTTCCCTCACCAGAGGGAATCATGGGTGTGAGAAAACACTGTTCTACGGCACAAATCACTTTCAGAGCGACCCTTTGGAGAAAGTCGATGGCTCTCACTGTCAGAACTGTGGGGAAATAAGAGGAACCTTAAAGGACTTTTGTCTGGCGTTGGAGCAGCCCCGTCCCTCTCTGCTGTGCTGAGCACTTCAACACACAGTACACTACAAACTAATAACGGGATGAGAGCGGCGAGCAGCGCTGCCTGCGAAGCTACACTTTCCGCCTCCTGGAAACTCAACCCGAAAACCTGCTAAATAAGTATCAATAAAAAAAGTATTTCTGGTTTTAATCTGGTTTTAATCTTTGCCCTGAGTTTTCCTTTCTTCTGTACCTTCACTATTCCTTGCTTTTTTTTTTTTTTTTTACAAGTGATATAACTACCGTAAATTCTGGACTATAAGACGCTACTTTTTCCCGATGTTTTGAACCATGCGGCTTTTACAGAGATGCGGCTTTTCTATGAATTTTTCTGCAGCCCTCAGATGGGCGCTGTAGATGGAAGTCAGTGCAAACAAAAAAGCGCCAGTTTTTATTCTTAGCGCATGCAACCCAAGACGCACAACAGCAAACATCAGCACTTTTACTGCCGTGTTACAGGCACCATTCAGGTTCAGGTGTATGAATAAACACTTATGGTACAAAATCTTTCTAAGTAAATATCTTATTTCTCAGCCTGGATATTGGCGGCTTATAGTCCGATGCGGTTTATATGTGACAAAATATATATTTCTTTTAAATTTTAGAGGGTGCGGCTTAAATTTAGGTGGGCTCTATAGTCCGGAAAACACGATAGTTAAAAACAAAACTGACCTGAACATTAATAAGATGTGTCAGATAGAAGATACTTCTCTGACAACACTCAGTTGTTGTTTTTTTGCATAACACATGGCTATTATTGGTCGTTCCAGTGATACACTGACTTGTATTAAAGCGAACGGCTTCTCTGTCTTACCCACAATGTGCCCGGATACTTGAATAATCCTGAAGAGCTCTAATGACTTTCTGTCACGACACGACTGCGTAATGCTCGCTGTTCTCAGAACACCTCTATGGTTAGTCATAGCATTTCTAAAATGGCATCAAAGGGCTACGCCGGGCAGATGTGGCAAACAGGTGATGTTTAAGGAAGTAGGGATGACAGAAATCGTGCAGGACGGCAGAACACTGTGTCTACCCAGAACGTGTGGCATGAGCAGCTTGTTAGCAGAGCAACAGCTTCAGCTTAGAACAAGAGTAAATGTCAGACTGAATTTTACTTGTGGGCGAGAGCTAAAATAGATAAAAGACAAAAGCGGAGCTGGCATTCTTGCTTTGGACCAGCATGTGATGACTTATTAGCTGCTATGTTTAGTGTGGTTGTGTTTGCTTGATGCATAGTTGTGTTAGTGAAGTCGTAGTTTTTGATCGTCTATGAATACTCAGCGAATACTCGCTGTCTAACTCATTAAGGAACAACCCAGCACAGCAGCTCTGCCTCCAGTTCTACTTTTGCAGGGTAATTTCACAGGTTTTCGGGTTAAAACAGTCGGAATGGTGATAATTCTACAGATTGAATATTATTAAAGGTTACAGTGGTTTGTGGAGTCACACTGGAGTGTGTTGTATAATATCTTTCTGATTGCTGTGGCACTAACTTCACCCTAACCCTAATATTCCTCCTGCTTCTGTTTCTGGACTGGCATTTTGAGAGTGCAAACAGTGGATGAAGGTGGGTTTCATTGGCGAGCAGAGGGACTGTGATGGTTTTAGCCTCAGTGTTGTGAAGTGTGAAAAGTACAGTATGCTGCACTACTGCGAGTGAAGAAACTACGGATTACAAGGCAAGACAGCCACCCCTGACAAAAGAACACAAGTAAGAGGCAATGAGGAGAAGCCAGTTGGTCATAAAATGTTACGATTTAGAGCAAAGGTATCCAAAGAAAGGCCCAGGGATCTGCCAGGCTTTATAAATAATCACTTCACTCATTCACGACTATTGCGTTTCTTTGAATTTCTCTTTCTTCTGTCTAATAATCCAGTGTGGACAATGATAATTCAATCCAGTTCCACTGTCATTTTGTGACATTGCTTGGAGAAAACACACACATGAGAAAAACAAATGACTGTTGCTGCTTTTTTTCCCAAAAAGAAGAAATAAGTTTGGATTCATATTTAAAAAATTTAAATAATTGCAGCATTTACAACAATTTTTCAGGAGACCGATAAAATTTTATCCTTCTTTTATGACAGAATATACTTTGCTATATGTTCTTGCTGGTACTCAAAATCAATTTACCCATGATAGTCCACTGACACTGACGGTACGAACACACTCACATTGGGGCACGCATCCTCTCCTTGTTGTCCCACCAGGATGTGAAGCAGCTCGCCTTTCCTCAGCAGGAAGTCCCCTGTTATGTAGACACCATGTGACCTGCTCATGGCCAATACACTGCGCCCGCCAGCCGCCCCGTAGGCTGTGATCCTGGGATTGAACAAATACGTTCAAACACATGAAAGCCAAAATGACAAAATACTAAATCTAATCAGTGGGTGATTATCTTAATCATAAATGAGATGTAACTCTGTTTCTTTGGAGCTTCTAGTTACGAATGTTTTTGCGTGCAGGAATAACCGGAGGCTGACAGACAGCCGACAGACCTCGACAGTCCTCCTGTATTCGCCCTATGACTTTATGAGTGCACAACATTAAATAACAGCCAAAAGCAATTTGGAAACACTGACACACACTTTCACCATGGGTGTTTTTAATCAAAATGTTTGACCTAGCATGGCACAGTATTCTTTAGCAAACACATGCATACACAGAACTGCACTGCATAGACTGCAGTGCACGGGCACACAAACTCCAAAGAGGACGTACAAACACACACTTCTGTAGCAGAAGACACCAATTTCAAATGCTCCAGTTTTCTTGCCAGGAAAAGAAAAAACAACTTGATTGGTTTTTGGGAGCACTTCGATATTTTTCTTCCCTGGTGGTCGAGGTTGGTGGGGGGAGAGAGAACGTTGCCTGGTGCTCAGTAGCTACCTCAGCTGTTTGCCTAATGACTTTTGGGAGATGCAGAGCGCATATTCATCTCCGTGGCCGTCTGTCAGCTTCATTTACAGGCTCTGCCAGCTAAACCAGGCGGCATCGTGTCCACAATTGTGGAGTTTTTGTGGAGACAGAGGGTGTTTTTTTTTAAAACTCCAGGACACGTGTTAAGACACCGCTATCTACGCCGTTGTTAGGTATTTTAGGACTCAAGGGCTTTGGCTAAGCTTAGTGGTGTGTACGTACGACTGTTTGCTTCTGCGTGGATGTGGGAGGCAAGCGGTTTTCACAGACGTTTCTGTTTGAAGCGTCCAAGTCAAATTCAAGTTAAACGGCCCATGTTGTCATGAGTGCCCACAGGAGAAATATTGATGTCTGCACCAGGTAGTGGATATTACAGCATTAATCCTGAAGCGGTACACAGCTTGAGGTTAAGGTGTTAAGGCTGAGTGTTGAGGCATTTCAAAGCCTTAAAGGCCACCAACATAGACATGAAGGTGGGTGGTTTTTGGATTTCAGAGTCAGGTGTACTGTGAATCATGCTATTTAGCTGCCATTACTCCAGCCTCTGCTCCCTCCTGCAAGAATCTGATAGTGATATTTCTCAGTTTGCTTGCAGAAGATTGATGTGCTGCTGGTGCACCGAGAAGTAGAGGTGGGTGTGAGGAAGAGTCTGCATTGTTGTGAAAAATGTGAGTTGCACTAAATGTGCTGATGCCTAAAGAATACAGTTTGAGTGTGTGCTGTATATTGTGTGCACCGAGGGCTCAGGAGCTCAAGCAACAACGATAGACCATTCAGAAAGAGAGGAAACTGTTCCAGGGTGCGTGTTAAGTGAACATTTCTTGTATAATTAATGGCAAGGTCTGATGTTTGTGTGAGGCTTTATACTGTGAAATCAATCGTACCTGTAGGTGCCAGTTTCTGGGACCCGCCACATTTGAACCCCTCGGAAGGGCCCTCGGGTGCCTACTGTCACGTTGACGTTGCTGTTCCTATAGGAGTTGAGGCACTGAGTGGGAGTCGGGCCTTCAGGACCAACACCGCCGCAGGTATGGAAAATCCATTTTACGACTGCACGCGAAGAAAAACACAACAATTAGCGTTTCACAGAGCACGCCACACATTTGCAGAGGCACACGCTCTGCACTCTGTGTGATGAATTTAAAGAAACTTAAAGATGACAGAGAGGCTGAAATTCAGTGTGCACCACAGACTCATTACAGTTCTGTTTGCCTCACATTCATTACACTTCACAGTCCCCGCTGCTCCACTTACACATCAATAAAACCCAAATATACAGATATGAAGCAAATTATCACATATTGGCAAACAAGCTCCTAAATGGCAGCTACTCGTATGAGATGCTGCTATCATTGTGTCCACGACGGCAGCAGGGGACGTACTGTAGTGATGGGATCACAGGTGACAAACATTTCTCCCCATTTTCCCTGTAATCTCCTGTGTCGGTGCTAATTGGAGTTCTTTTCACTGTAATTAGCATGAGATTAGTCTTGTCAGATGGACGTGGATGGACTTAACACTGCAGTGCTAAATCCTGATTTAAGGCTTGTGAACACGGCAGTGAAGAAGACACCAGGAAGTAAAGCACCTCTTTCTGTCTTTCTTCCTCGGGCTGACTGAGATTACTTATCGTTCATTTCAGAGCACGTCTAATTATTGCAAATCTCACAGCAGCTAAGGTCAAAGTCATTCCTGCAACCTTATGGTTTTTGCAGCCTTTGAGCCTCTGCTCAGAGTTTGTAGTTAGAACAGGCAGACACGGGCGTTGTGTTGTTTTTTGTTCTACTTTTTTAATTTTATAAAAATTATACGATACATAGGAAAGAGAAGAGATGGCATGAGGGAAATCTCAGGAGTAAATTTATGATGCCCTCACCACAGCACCTTTTATTGCTCACGTTACCTGTTGTGATTTGCCTATTAGAGCTGAAGCCCAAGACCTTAGACCACAGTATTTACCAGGATCTCTCACCACCCTTGGAGTGAGAGGAAAAACTGCCGAAGCTAGTGCATTTCTGAGGAGTGTGCCTGTCTCTGTGCGATGTTATGCTTTCACTTTAAGCAATAAAGTAAAAAAACATAAATTATAACTTTATTTTTCAATCAGAGAAAAAGTCATTTCAATGCTGCAGAAACCTTCGCCCTGATTTTATGTTTGTGTCACTGCAAGTACAGATAATGACTAGTATTACTGCTTTGACCTGGATGGACTGACATGTCAAGCGTCATGTGTCAATCTAATCCCCGTGATTGGTTTTTGTCTAGGGGCATTAGGTAAGAGACTCAACATGAACTCTACCAGTCTCCTCACAAACATCTCTGTTGAGTTTGGTAAAGTGTTGCTAGAAGAGACAATTTCAAGCAGGCAGATGCTTTCGAAAACACTATGGTAAGAGAACAATTTGGAGCTGAGTCTGGTCTTAGTAAATGCACTCTTACTGTAAAAAACACTTTTGTGAGCTGACTGGAGCTCAGTCTGGCTCCCATCCAGCAACAATAAACTGATCTTTCAAGTCAGTATTTTCAACACCCAACAAGGTAAAAAGAGTTAAGACTGCTGGGAATAAATCCATCACTTGAGCGGAGAACCCTCCAAAGCCAAATGGCGGTTTGGATGTAAATCTACAGTAACTGCACTTAATGGGTTATGTGGACACAGTAATTGTTTAAGGTGTGGCATGCTAAAGAGAAGTTGGTTAGGACACACACAGTCTGAATTTCGCATTTTAATTAAGTTTATCTTATTTGGACAAGTGAATTCTTGGATATTTGATATCAATAAAACGCTCATTATATAAAGTGAGCTTGACTTTTTGACATTAGTGCTGCTGGTGCTGAAGGCAATTCTTCCCTTCGATTTCTCTCAGCCATCTCCCTACGGTGCGTCTGATTTCACACTTCAACCCAGCTGATCGATTTTGGTGGTCAATCAACATGAGTGAGTTCTTATGCATGCACGCGCACGCACACACACACACACACACACACACACACACACACACACACACACACACACACACACACACACAGGCATAGTGAGCCATAATATGTACTGTCACAGATGATTCTCTTGTCTAATACCAGGGTCATCAGCCCTTCTGACCTGCAACACATACAACGTCTGATAAACACATACATGCAAAAAAAAAAAAAAAAAAAAAAGACCCTCGAGTCACTGCCTGACTATTATATGATTCTCCTTTTCTGTGAACTTTGCCACCGGAGGTATGACATCATCACCATCTGATAAAGAGGCAATGCTGTTTACTGTTGTCAATGGGGAATTGTACCAGTTATGTTGAACATGAGGGAGAAAGAGACAAAGACTCAAAAGGATGCTCACAGTTGGGAAAAATCTCACTGATTGGATTGTACATTATTACAGTCTTGAAACTAGACAACGGTAAACATGTCATTCTCTATAAATGACAAAAGCAGTCTTTAGGACAAGCCGTACTAAGTATAGAAGGACTCATTTATGGTCATGGTACGAGTAAAGTTTGAAACGACAAAATTAGGGAATGACATTATTTCCCATTTGTGGAGAAACTATGCACAAGATACTGTGTGATACAGAAGACAGATGGACGGTCAAATGGACAGATTGACAGTGCCCTCATCATTCAGTACAAGAAGACGTGTCAAACTGTTATTTGACCAAGGTTTAGTGCGGTTCCAGATCTGTGTGTCACCCAGCTGGAGGATCAACTGAGCCAGTCAGAACTTTACAAGCTGGACTAAGACTGACAGGAGCCCTCTCATACAATGACTAGAGCCAGAGCACGGGGCTCTGGCACAACGACGCTTTGTGAGGAAAAACATGATCATCCCTTATTAGAGAAAAATCCATTACATGAATTATGAATGTTTTTCAGTTTTCTCGGGGGCTTACAGTGAAACATTCTCCGTTTCGTTGTATGTCCATCAAACAATAAGCTAGTTAAGGATATTCTACTTATATATGTGATCATCATGACAAATGGCTCATCTCAACAGAAAATGAAATGGTTTAGTCTGATTATCAGGTTATGACTGAGCCACACTTTGATAAATATATAAAAAATGTTTTGCTATACAGAAAAAAACTATTCTTTAGACTAACAGTGTGAGTCATTATCCTGTGATTGCTATTATAAATTTTAGGGTTCTGCTTTTCATTCCAAATAAAGCTCTCAAATGAGAGCAATGAAAGCGAAATCACTGCGTTTGACAACTTGTTCTCCATGCTATTATGTGTCTTCAAGATCTGTTGTGCTTTAAAAAGTTCCATGTTAATTTGAACATACGACACGTGACACGTGACATACTGTACATAAAAAATGAGTCGACGGCCCATTCTATGCTGCTTTCTTCTCTGAGCATGTGTCCTCCTTATCCAGTGACAGTTGTCCTCGTCGGAGTAGCCATTAGGAAGATGGATCAAGGCTGGCACACCGTGACTGGATTTGAATGCTAAGTACAAAGCTTATGGAGCACCCGAGTCCAATTAATTACAAAAGCCTGTTTTGCGTGGCACTGCTTGTTATCAGTCTCATATCTGCCTTAGTGACTAATGTTACCCCTCCAAAACCCAAAGTAACAACAACCAGCTAACTGATTGCCGCAGGCCAGCGCTTATGAACAAGTAAACAATGAAGCGCAGACTCACGTCCCCTCTGTGCAGCTAATTAGTGAGCACGTAATGGCCAAAACTCTTCTGCAGCGTGCAGCGTTCAGGGACCGACATCTGCTGTGAGTTACTTTCAAGAGCCAACCGGATTGCTTCAGTCACTGTGCCTTCTGTCTTTGATTTGCTGCCAGTTTTCATCTACACCACACAACTTGAGCTTTTGTTGTTGTATGGGCAGAAGTGGAACACCTTGATATGAAAATGGGCTGTGTTCAAAGAAGCCAACGCTTTTATATTTTGCTACACTTTTGCAGATTAGGCGTAAATATGATATTTTGCTTCAACTGTGGCAGTGTACTGTGTCTTTCGTTGTCTTGAAAGAGCGGAAAAACACTCATCTTAGTCATCAACACACCCCTGCACACATATCAACACATTTATGCACAATCATACAATGAATGGCCAGAACACGTTCCTTTCCTATCAGAAGAAGTTATCATAGAAAGAAGGGGAAGGAAGGTGGGAAACAGTGGGGCAGTGGTGAGAAATAAAAGTGTCTGCTGAAAGAATAGTGGGAAATCAATGGAGATGAGTGGAAGAAGGTCAGTAAGAAAGAAAAGAATGAAGGTGAAGTCAGGGTGAAGAGATAAAAAGAACAGCAGGCAGGAAGAAGTGGAACGACAGGCTGAGATCATAGTGGATGCTGACAGAGAGTCTGGGCCGGGGGGTGAGAGGGCAGCAGTGTGAACTAACCAACTTTTAAACGATGAAGATGGAAAACAAACGACGAAACAAAAGGGAACGGAAAAAATGCCGGGCCCAGAAAAGGTGGCAGAGAGAAGAGAAGGATGAGGGGAGAGTGAGAGGAGACAAAAGACGCTGACGTTCGGTGGGGTTAATCATTGAGCGTGTCAGGGGAAGGAGAGAGCCTTGTTGGAGTGACAGGTCTGCTGAGCTAAAACCCTCATCAGGCTTGCTGTCCTGCTCCGCAGACGTCAAAGCTTCAGCTCCAGAAGGGGAAAGGCAACGCCTGGCGAATGTTAACTGCTCGAGGCTGTCTTTGAAATGGCCAACGTATAACTGCAAGTTCAACTTCTTTGCACTGAGTTAATATCTATGATAATCACAATGGCAAAGCGGTGTGATTTCAGAGTCCGATCTTTCTCTGAGGAGAATTAAGTATGCTGGATTTATTGTTACTATACTGACTCTTACCTGTGTATGCAGGTTAAAATGGCTTTTTGGTGGCTGCCCGTGGCAATTCAGAGTAGCACTCTCTCTCCTGTATGAAATTCTTACAATAGTTTACAGAAATATTTCACCAAATGCAATGTTGCAAAGATCAGCCTTTGTTGGGGGTCCCGTAGAATGCATAATTCTGTAACGTCATTTTATCGGGCCAAACAGTAATGCCTCACCTTTCACTGTTTGATCCGCCACTGACAAACAGACTATTGTGTTCAAGAGCGACTCTGATCACCAGCATTCGATTAGACAAGTCACTGCACGAAAAGAGCCACAAATGAACACACACACACATCCAGTCAATGGTCAGCATCAGTCTGCTTTGGGTTCTTGTTTGCGTTGTTCTGTCTGACCCATCAAACAGTTTGTGGTGTGTCAGGCACCGTTTGCTCGCGTCAGCCCATATCACTGGCTTCTAAGCAGACTGAATGTTGTGTGTTAAATCTGCAATGTGGTCGGTCAGAGAGAGAACCCTCTGACCAGCTGTTCTGGTTTGTTCGCTCAGAATCATCTCCGACTGAGTCTACATTCTGTTTATTCACACAAGGGCAAAGAAAAGCAAAATGTCACATTTCTGAATTGGAAATTATTCACCCATTCATTATGTCTATCTCAGCTTCTCTCAGGGCCAACACCAAGAGACACACAGACTGACATCCAAGGAGCTCACAGGGAGAACATACAAACTGTACACAGAAAGGCCGGCCAGGGACTCAAACCGGGGACCTTCTAGTTGTGAGGCAGCACATGTTTAAACTTTTGACACTGCCATAAAGTCAGCCAACTTACTGTCTTTGTTTTGTGAATTTTCAAACTCAAAATTGAGGAAGGCCCAAACATATATTAACTGTGGTGCATAAAAATAACTTTCTGATGCAAAGCTGGTAAGTAGTTGGCTCTAAGGAAGGTTAGTGTGTTAGCATGTGAGAGAGACAACAAGATGCAGCTGAATGCAACAGCAAACACGAGTGTGGTGAGCACTGTCCAGACCAATAGTTCATATTTCTGTGCATTTCTTTGTTAGCATTTATATAGAAAGTGTGATGGCTACATGGGATGTGGTCATTTCTGAGAAAAGGTATTTTTCTGCCCTGTGTAAGTCTAAAGTGGCAGTGGCTCATGTTACGGCACTGAAGCTTCAACAACTCCAGTGAGCCATAAACTCTTCAAAGCCACTGTAAAGAAATAAATTTTAGAGCAGGTTTGATATGAAAGTAACTCTAATTTATGACTTTAAATCGAGAAATTGAACATCTGCTTGTCTTTAGCCTTTTGAAGCAGGGAAGTGAGGGAGTGTGAGGTGGAAAATGTCAAGTCTGTGTAACTGGCTGCATTGACATTCTCAGGAGACAAATTGGAAGATTTTACACTTCAAAACTGCCCGTCCTGCTTCATTTAATGCCAAAGGAGGTCTCTGCAGCATTCACTCCGATGTGGGCACGGCACAGACCAGTAGGGGGCACAATTACTTTGTTGCAGCCTCCGCATTGTGCCATGCTCAGCACGTGTAGGGTAATGGTGAATCATTAATGCACTAAAGCATATGCGTGTGAGTTTCATATGTGAGCCGAAGAGAGAGAGAACAGGGAAGGGAAAGAGACAGAAAGAAAAAGAGTAAAACACTGAAAATATCAATGTGGAGAATATTCTCCTTCAGGGTGGAAGGCTATCACATGTGAGCATCACTCACACTTTCAGTTTTAACTGCGACAATCAAGCCCACACTTACAGTAGTCTTCGGAAGGAAGGTTCAACGAAGGGCTTCCAAAGGACGGGGGTGTAGTCTTGATAGCCGGTCTAAACGGTGCCCTGGTTGTGATAGTGGCCACTGGTGGAAACTCGCCGTTGGCTGGAAGGAAATATAAGGCATTTATTGAAAAGACTGTGCTTTCTTTCCCCCATGTGCAGCAATCAAATCCTGTTGCTGTGACACTGATGAACTGAGGAAGCACAGTAGCTGCAGATCCCTCGGTGGCACAGAAAATGTGGAACCACCAGCAGGGGTCATTCTTTCATTTGAACCACTAGTGGCTTCGCAGAGGGAGCAGAATACCTAACACCCAGCTCCTCTTTATCCGTGCCTACAGTAGATGGGTAAGCACATTCAGTGCCAATCCATCAAGCCTTCAGCCTCACCGATTTCCCAAGACTGAGATCATAAGCTCCCTTGTACCTTGATCTCTTACCCTCAAATTTTCACCCCAAATGAAGTCTTCCAGGCAAAGGCCTTACTGATTGGCTATTATGACTCAAGATACAGAAACCTTTTTTCCTCAAAGTTATATATTAAAGTAGGACACTTAACTATTATAGTGCTGAGCTGGAGTCACCTGTCCCTTTTATCTAGTTTTCAGTAGAAGCAAAGAGGCTACAGCTCCCATGATTGCCTGACTGAATCACTGAACAGATTAATCACTTCCTTTGATTAGGCCTGCAATCAGCGAAAGAAAAGACTGGCCTGCCATTAAAGAAATCTGTTGCCACACCTGACCGTACACTGCAGAGCCTACAGCAATCGGTACAATCCTGTCAGCTACACCCGACAAAAATACCATGAAGAAAATATACATCTAGACAAACATTTTTGCTGATGACTGTGCCCATTTCAGAGCATGCACTACTTCCTTGAACTTACATGTTTTATTTGTAGGAACCCACTCACAACATTTAGCTGCCACAAATGTGTCCATAGCATTAAGACTTTCTCCAAAGAGCAGCTTCTCGTTCTCGTATCTAATTTCTTTGGTGCTGTGGTGTGTAGAAATAGCCCTCAGTGGCTCTGTTGCTAGATGACCCTGGTTGGCTGCTGTGAAGGCAGAAGACTTCTGCACAGCTGAGATTATTTCAGGGAACTCTGATAAGGTTCACTGTGGCTGAGGAGCTGATAATGCCGCTATCGTACAACAGCGTGACACTAAACAAGGGCAGGGGTTCACAATTTGACCTGCTGCTATTCTTCTAGTCCTGCCTCTGATTCATAACTTTTGCCACAAAGGTAGATACAATAAACGCCACCCAAAGAGCCAGTACTGCCTAGTCAGCTTTCGAACAATAGACATCATCGCTGGTTCAGCCAGCCTGCCATAATGTTCCTGTCTATCACCACCAACGAGGGCCTTTCTTGTTGCCTTTTCATTTCACAACACTTCCAATGTGCTCAGTGCAGATACTTGAGGCACGCAAACAATGCAGTGTAAATGACACAACGAGTATATAACCTGCATATTAAGTCCTATTTCTGTTCTGCATATGGAATAGACTGTTGAGAGGATGATTACATGGTTTCATGGCCTATTTGCATTTCACACAGCGAGAGAAAAGAAATGGTTTACAGTTGTAGACTGGCCTGTCTTGCGGCGCGGCACTGTAGCGTACAGTTTGTTTATACTGTGGCTGCCTCGTATTCTCCACAGACTTGCCCTGGATGACAAAAAGCAACAGAGGATCATTTAAAGGTTTCGTGTGACTGTTTTCTTTCACTTCCTTCGCTCTTCTAAGTCACAAGTAGCCCTCGAGTAAAAAGTTGCATTGCAGCTCTGTAACAACCCAATGTCGAGCAGGTGCTGTTTCTAAGACCGTGGAGAAAGAAGTTGCCTGAGCTGAATTTCAACCAGAAATCCAACAAGTTTTCTAATTGTGATGAGGTAATAAGTAGGCCACATTATAATTTGACTTGAACGTGAAAATAAATCATACCTGCTCTTCCCCTCATTCTGGCAGTATCGGGGGGGGGGAAACATGACTTTTCATCTTTATCTCTTTAATTATTTTAACTGCAAAAACACTTCCCCTGCCTGGCTTTCCTGTCACCTTGGGATGAGGGCTCACCGTTTATGACAATATGGTAGGGGGCTCCCTCAGCAGCTGAAAGCTTTGGAAAGCTACTGTGTGGCAGGATTCCATTTGGTCTGAGAAAACCTGCTTGCTTTGACAAACATTATATGTGAATCGGTTGAGACTTACTCACGGTACTGTGGCATACAACACCATCTGTACATACGATTAAGTGGCTGCTTGATCAAAAGTCAGCAATTTGTCTTTAAATGTACACCAAAGATGTGCCCTCAATCTGATGGATCACAAACAGCATGTGAGGTATCATGTTGGATTGGACAGGTACAGGAGTCCACATAACATTGTCTCTAACATTGTAATTATGGACATTTTGTGTGTTATGTATACACAACAATTTCCACTATTACCTTCAACAAAGCCACTAATAAGGTTTACCGCATTGTTATTCTGAGCATGGTGAAAAAAGCTACAGCAGGGCTAAGTAACAGACAGAGCTGCAGCACACAGCATTGGTATGCTGCTGCATCAGGAGAAGGACTCAAGAGGTCCACCACAGAGCAGCGTGAACCAGAGGGCAGGGCAACAGCCGGTGTGGCTGTCACTGTTCATTAGCAGGGCGCCGTAAGCTACCTGAAGCACGCCACGGGTCAGCCATGGCGGGGCACCTCGTTACCACCCAGGCGCCATCCTAAAATATCTTGAGATTGTGACAGCTCCGAGAGACATCTACACCAGAGACATTTCGTCTTGACAGTCAGCCTTAGTCCTTAATGGAAACACGGTGTAGTAAAGGAGACTTGAATTTCTAAACTGTCAACCTGCGCGTGCTGGTCTCATAGGTGTATCTAAATTATGCTTATCATACAGTTACTGCCCGTTCATGTAAGAAAACGTGTTTTAAGTAAACTGCTTTAATTACCCTACACATACTGTACTGCATGTAATCCCTGGGAAATACCCAGAGAGATTGTAGAGCGTCTGTACTCACTAGTCCCCAGTCTGTTTCCATGCTTCCTAACAACCAAATGAATGCAATGAATACATTTCTGTATTTTATAGTTGCATTACATAAGTTACCATGACAGATGACACAGATACAAGTGACCTGTTGTTTAAATCAGTTAGGTTTATCATCTTGCAATGGTAAGCCGTTGGAGAATCTCCAGATTTACCATCCAGTGATGTCAAGGACCAGCTACCGTTGGGGCACATTTATAATATAATGTTTGGGCATCTCTATAGAGGCAGCTGGTACTGCTGTTAATGTCTATTAGAGTGTGGCAGGAAGTGATGGTTCACAGCAGAGAGAACAGGACCAACTTTGTGTGCTGTCTAACCTAATAAAGTAATTTAATGATGCTGGTGAAGATAAAATGATAAAACTGACAGCCAGGTCCAACACTTGAAAGGCAATGGATGCATCATCAAGCCCACATGCTTGCCAAACTATACATCATACTAAAGCCTAGAGAGGTGCAGGGAAAAGGCCATGGATGGCTGAACCTCTGCATAATGTCTTCAGAGTATGTGTTCCTATCATCCATATTACAGTGCTGTGTCATAATGCTCAGGGATCCATCACGCTAATCGCTCACAGTGATCACTTTTGGAAACGGCGTCTTTTACCGAGCTTCATCATCGTCCATCCACTGATCTGATCGATAGGTGACTTTGTCAGGTGCGGCCTGGCCTAGATTAACAGCTGCCCATTTGGAATGTAAGCAAAGCAGAGACAGATGATCCTTGAGTGCTGCCATACCAGCGCTGCTATTCCAGAGGACATAAAACATAAATTGGTGTGCAAATATCTTCTGGAAAATGTCATATCTTTAGATAAAGAGTCTTTGACCCAATGAGCCTGAGCTGATACAGGTTGATAGTGAGTCCACTCTACCCTAGACCAACAGCAATTTCTCTCATCATATTCAGCTGATGAACCCGCATTGTCTGATTGCATTTTGCAGTTAGGGCAACAGGGCAGATATTTTATTTGTATGTGATGAATACATTCATCGCAAGCATCGTCTAAAGGTGAAGACAAAACGAATTATATGTCAGTCACATTTTTCTTTTCTATTTCAAATCTGAACTGGGATCTAACAATAGTTCAATTCGGCCATAGCAGCATCAACATTCATGTAAAACCCAGTAAACCTACAGTAACAGACATTCACCTTCTCAACTTAGATTAAAAAAAGGCATTAAACCAAAAACATGAGGAATCAGACTATTTCACAGGGGGTCTGTGCTCAGGCCTCTTGAGTCTAATTTGTGGCCAGGCTATTGTCACTATATCACAGCTTTATTTTACCACAGTTCCTATTGTCAGAGATGATCACACATTCCTGTCACTGTTCAAACAGGTTCCTGCAGATATGCAGAGATGGAGGACAGCGCTGAACTCTTAACCTTTTATTCTACTGATGCCAGACTTGGTAGTCATCTGTCTTCTGAATTTATTCTCATAAAGCATCTCAATGAAATATCTGGAAAGGTGACATGAGGTTTGACCTTTGTAAGCCTGCAGTACAACATTGAAACATAAACCGCACATATAATTTTCACAAACTCTCCACAACATAGCCAGTGTCGCAAAGCTGCAGGAGTGTAAGTTCAGAACTTTCAGTAACGTTCATTTTTAAAAGCAATTATTTTTATTTTTAATGTAGTCTTGACTAAAAATTGCAAAATAAAAGTTGCACAAGAGAAGACAATGTGTGGTATTGTGGCTACATAAAGAGACTTAAATGAAATATTTGGGTAGGTAATTTCTGTATTAAAGAAGTGCCAATCAGTCAAATCATATCTTGTGAAACACAAACATTAGGCAGACCTCATTAATTGTATTTCTTCGGGTAACTTTCAGTGTTTTTTGCGCACTAGTCTAAAGAAGTGCTTAAACATTTCAGAGTAATTCACCTTTTTCCATCCTTTGCTTGTCAAGGTCAATCAATCAAGCAATCAGTCAAAAAAATCCCATTAAATCAACTAAGGTCTGTTAAAGCAAGAGCGAGAAAGAAAAACGTAACATTTTACAGTACTCACATGCCAGGAAGCAGTCCATACTAAATGAGATGTTGTCAAGAGAGATAGCTGAACCCGGTCCAGGTCCATCTTCTATGCTGAATTGCAGCCAGAACCTGCGGAGGGACAGAGCTGGTTTATCTACCGTACTTCTGAGAGGGGTTGGATAGGACTGACTGAAACAATGCTAAGAAGAATTTAGCGCATTTCAGGAAAATTTCCACTGAGGTTCAGCTTTGGGGGTGTGCATTGTGTAAATTATGACAGCTCAGTCTGTTTTGCTTACAAGTATTCAGCATCTCTTCTTGCCAAGACAAAAAGCACAATTTGACTTCTTTTGTGAAACACATGTTGTGGTTCCAACTTAAAGTGCAATCAGAACATTTTCAGACCCACTTCACTTTTTGTCTATTTTGTTATGTTGCAGCCTGACACTACAGCTGATTAAATTGTTTTTGTTCTCATAAATCTGCACTCCAATATTGACAAAGTTAAAACTGCATTCTAAAATGTCTGTAAATAAAAAAATATATATATAAATCTGAAATATTACATTGGCCTAATTATTCAGACCCTTTGCTGAAGCACCTTTGGCTGCAATTACAGCTGTTACAACAGTTGTTCTTCCTGTGCAAATCCTCTCACGCTCAGTCAGATTGGAAGGGACCATGGGTGGACAGCCATTTTCATGTCTCTCCAAAGGGTTCTGGCTGGGCCACTCTAGGACATTTCCTGTACGCAGTTGCCCCTACACCACTCCTCTGTCTTTGCTGTGTGCTTAGGATTGTTGTCGTGTGGGAAAGTGAACCTTCGGCCCAGTCTGAGGTCCAGATCGCTGTGGAACAGGTTTTCATTAAGGATATCTATGTACTGTACTCCAGTCAGCTTTTCCTCAACCCTGACCAGTCTTCTAGTCCCTGCTACTGGAAAAACAGCCCCTCACCATGGTTCCCTGTAGAGATAGTAGTGTTGACCCTCGGGTTCTTGGTCACCTTTTTTACTGAGGCCGTTCTCACCCATTGCTCAGGTTGGTCAGACAACTAGCTCTTGGAAGAATCCTGGCTGTGCCAATCTTGTTCCTTTTAGAATTAAGGAGGCCACTGTGCTCTAGGGAATCTGCAGTGCGGCAGAATTTATTCTCTAGATCTGTGCCTTGCAATGACTCTGTTTCTGAGCTCCACAGGCAGTTGCTTTGACCTAATGACTTTACTTCTAATTCAGTAGGCATTGGCAGCTAAGAGGCCTTCTACAGAGAGGTGTGTGCTTTCCCAATCAATTTAATTAACACAGGCGGACTCCAGTCAAGGTGTAGAAACATCTCAGCAAAGATCAAGAGAAAAGGTGTTGCAAAGAGTTTGAATACTTAAGTGCTTTTGATATTTCATTTTTTGTTTTATATGTTTACAGAACATTGTAAAATTGCATTTTTGCAATTGAGTGTGGATTATGAAAATAGAAATTCATTTGAAAGTATCAGGCTGCAACATAAGATTGAAAAAAGAGGGTCTTAAAACCTTCTGAATGCACTGTATATGCACATAATAATTTAGGCAGACATAATTACACCAACAGGATTTGAGCTCCACTGTAGTCTGTTTCCTTTAAAGAAAATGTTGGACATTTTTGGCAGTTTGCACGATACTTTTTTGTCACAAAAACTGGTGCCAGCTGAAGAAACTGATTACAGGTCCCTCTGAAGCTCACTACGCAACCTGTTATAGTGTTTTATACAATAAAATGAATTTATTGTATTTTTAAATTTTTCTCATTTTTCAATCAAGTGAAAAATTATTTGCAGGACTTTTTTTTGAGTGGGACCAGATGATAGAAAACCAAAAGAAGTAACTAGAATGAACAACAGTAAACAGTTTATTTGTGAGATTTGGAAGTTCTACTATGTGGACTAAGCTTGTCTAGCTCAAGCTCCATGCTAAGTTAACCAGCTGCAGATTCAGCAGACAGACAAGAGTGGCATCAGTCCTCTCGTCCAACTTTCAGGTAAGAAAGGTCAGCACATAGCCCACAGAACCAAACTGGTATTGTGGTTGCATTAGTTCTTGTAATAAGATCATTTTAGCTAAAACTTAATTAAATTGTAATTTTTTTCCTGTCAACCCAGGTGCCCAAACCAAAAAGACTCACCACAAATCTATGTGTAATGTCTTCTGACTTTTGCCTGCACTTTAAGCTGTACTCTGGTTCTATTTAAGCTCTACAAAGGTCACCGTGAAAAGTCTGGCAGGTTCACCTCGTGGTTACGGACATGACATTCTAATTAAGAGCACAAGAACGGCTTGCTACATAACCTAGGAATCAAAAATTAATCACTCTCAAGGGAGCAGGATTATCTAAACTCAAATGACAAAGAAACCCCCAGTCAGGCAAACATAGATGAAATGCCTTATCTAGGGTTTTTTTTTTTCTTCCTTTATTCTGTTTTGTTTCAATTTCTCTCTCCTTCGAGGGGAAATCAGGGCCATAGCTAATTGGAAGGCAAGTTTATTGAGTGAAGCCTTGTGTAGTGATTTCTACTCTTTTATCACAGACGAGTGGAATATTTTATGCAACTGTACACCTCATCCGTGGTATAAGACTAGAGTCGCTATGGGATTCATTACTTTTGTGGAGTTTAAACGAAATGTTTCCCAGAAAATTAAACGGGAATGTCGAAAATTAGCATTTATGAGAAGGGAAAAGAAAAACATGAGCTTATTGGTTTAGTTTGTCAAGATTTTCTTTGCAATGGGAGCACTTAAATAACTGTATGAGTTTATATGTGAGTTGAATACATGATCTGCTCATAAAAACTGTACTCTATGTCTCTATACAGTCCAAACACACAGCCTTGATATAATTTGACACAGGTAAGAATATATCGTACCAGTCTGCCAGCCCATAAAGAGGAAGTGTGATCGGTGTCCAGCCCCTCTCATATTTGGGTTCATTGCCTGAATGCCACAGTTTGCGCTGCTCCTCGGGGCCTGTACTGTTCTCCACTATCCACAAAGACAGCACCCCCTTCTGTAAGCCTCCAGAACATAGCCAGAACCGCACCTGTTGAAGTTAGAATTGTGTAAATGCTGTCAAAAAAAAAAAAAACATTTTTGGACCACAAAATGAGAAAAGTGTTTTGAGGTAAATGTGTTTTGAATATTTCAGATTTGAAGTAAAGGTGTTTAGCGATTTACAAGGGATCAATCAGCAACAGCAACAGCCATCTGTTCAGTTCTAATTATTCTATGATTAATAGAATTCAACCAGGATCATGGTTTGGTTTGTTTTTCTGTGTTGCTTCTGCATGCTTCAGCACAAAGCAGGCTCATTTCTCTATTTCCTGGAGGGATGTGGTGAGTGTAAACCTGTTTACAATTACACAACACAAAGGCTGTAGTAGAAATTAAATAGTAAAAGGAAGTGTGGATCTAAAGCTTGCTAACAAGCCTTAGACGTGCCCATGTTCCTCTGCAGCGTTTTATTGGAGCCAAGAACATAATTCTTGCTTCTGCATTTGAGTGGAACAGATGCCGGCTTAAGCCTTATGACAAGTACATGTAAAGATGATAGTATGCAGACAGCGGAATCCAGCAACGCTCCAGCATGCGGAGGGCAAGAATTGTCTTTGCTCATAACAGGTTGAGGTCTTTCTCGTCAACCGCAAGACCACACAGTGATGAAGTTCAAAGTTCAAACATCGGGCGCGCAAGCGAACACTGCACACTGGGGATGACATGAAAGTGCATGTGGTCTGTCGCTAATACCCAAAACTAATATTCTCAACATAGCTGTCCAAGAGGAGACAGGCTGGATTAAACAGCAGCAGTTTAGTGTGGAGAGGGATTTAGAGTGTTAATGTAGAATCATGGCTGACCTTTGGCCGTGCGCCAAGAAGCTTGGAGGTATCGTCTCTAATGGTGCGTACGGCTTCGACTGTTGTCCACAAATATCTAAATCTCACCTGAGAGGTAGCAACAGTCTTTACTTTAGTTTTTTCGGAGTTCCCTTTTTTATTTATTGCAAGTGCCTCTTTGAGTTTTTGCTGTTAGGGAATTACTTTATTTCCACTCTGTAACTTGCATTATCTTGTTTTTGACCTCTTGACCCCCCTGCCTGCCTTTTGTCTTATCTCAATCACCTTTCCTCAACTTTAAATGCCCAAAGTCAACTTGGGGTTTAAAGGTCGCTGCATTGAGCAATTTTAAAATCACTAACATAACTCAATGATAAACGCAACAGCATCAGTCAAGGCTTCAAATACACAGTCTCTTTAACCAGAGACCTGCTCTATGAGCTAAATAATGCATGATTTCAAATAATTTTACAAATACGCCTGCACATATAACCCGTGATTGATTAGGCAAATCTCATGGACTGTTAAAATCTCTCAGGACATGTTGATGGCTCAGTGTTAACTTGTTGTCTTGGCACATTACAGATTAATTTTTGAGTGCTTTCTGAAAGCAATTTACATATCAAAAACATTCAGAGCGTTCTATTCCTACAGTAAAATTCAACTAAATGTATATTCTATTATTTATTTGTTGTGGTAGGAAAATTCAAAAATGTGACGTGTTTTGTTCACCAGTCACAATTTGGAGCCCGGGTGTCCTGTTCTATACATTTGAAATATGTTTAAACCTACAGAAAATGATGTAAATGTTCTGGGAAGAAAGCCCTGCATGTAATGCCAATAACTCCGTGAAAGTTGGCACAGATAAAAGGTTAGTGCAGCTGTCACTCCGCCTTGGAAATGGCACGTCTAGTCTGCTGTATAGGAGCTCTATGGATGTGGTGTTACTTATGGCAATGAGGGGAAGAAGGTGGTGGATAAGACTATGACTGTGCTTATGCACTGTGCAAAATGGCTTATTCTAGCACAATACTACAATATGATGAACCATTTCAGAAGACACAGAAGACCGCTGACACATGTATGAGGAGAGATATGAAAGGTAAAATTGTAGTACATAATTAAGATGCTTACCCCACATTATAATACAGGAGATATTACACCATGCTATTGTAACATGCTCACACATACAGTATGTAACACAAAACCCAAAATAAAATGAACCGATTGAAAACTGAAATGTCTGTTTGGTTTATGCTGCACTATATGTTGATGTTTAGGAAACCGTTGTTTAATGAAAGTTGATGCTGTAGATTTGAAGTAGGCAAATCCACTTTGCATGCACAAACTTTCCAAAGGAACAAAGACAATTCAGAGCAAACAACCGATCTACAGGACCGACAAATAAGCTAATGCAAGTTGCCAACTGCCAATTTCTATATAAATCAAGAAAATACAATAAATATAATAAAAAATATATATCAACTTAAATGAGCTATTTAAAGCTGATATAATACGGTGGCCATATTTATTTTAGTTAAGAACACCTATGATAAGCCTGCTTTTCTTTATTTCTGTGTAAAATTTTGAAAATGAAAGAAATCATCTGTAATGGTAAATTTGACCCGGTTATTCCTGTAAACTTCATACCTGAGAGAGGAAATCTTGACAGACACAGCAATGAAATGGTGGGACATGGGACTTAATGGACTGTCTTTTGTGCAGATCTAATCACATATTTGTACCGTGGCTGTCCAAGAATAGTGATGATATTCACTCTGTACATAGTTTGCTCACTGTGCATGGTGAATTTCTCAGAGGAGGGGGGAAAAGAGGGCTCCTCAGTATTCCTGAGCCATGTTGGCCTTTGGACTGTCCTCCCTCCACACTGAATGTGGCACCTTCAACACACAAAACACAGAAAAAAAAAAAGAGTAAATAAAATGTGGGCATTTAAATCAAAGGAGGAGACAAACATTTATACATTTATAGGTTTTAAATAGTGATTAGTAAGCAGTTTGCATTTTCTTCCATTCTCCCTTTGCCCTACTTTGATGCACACAGTAATCAATATAACTAAGTGACAAGAATATAGTTAAAACAGATTTTCTATAATCCAGGTAACAATTGCAGCGAAATAGTGACAGATAGAATCATACATCAAGTCACTAGATATGGTATAAAGTTACAATGCTCCATTTATAGTTTCCTCACTCTTCCTCAGAGTTCTGTAAATAGTTCAGAACAAAAACAAGCCTCAGACAACTAACACTTTAAAATCTTATCAAGAGACTCACTCAAGTCACTGCACTGACGGTGAACTGCAGGTGTAGGACTAAGATCCTGCAAGCTAAAGCTTTTTCACCCAGTGGGATTCGGCATGTAGCAAAGTGTGTTCTGAACATAACAACGAGCCGATTCCTGACACATCAGAGCTTCTGGATATCTTTCCTCATTAAGAAACTGTTCTTAAAAGATCAAGATTATTGGTTTCTGCTGCACTCTTTCTTCACTTTAATATCTGCCCCCTTGACGTCTTTACATGAGGCATTAACACTACACACAATACATATAGGCTATGGCATCATTTAATAAAGCGGTGTTTAAAATACTGTAAGAGACATGCATTAGCTACCTGATGATGGGCAGTTCTGCCTGGTAGCCTTGGCTGGCGACTGAAGTCTTCTCCATGAGAGACCACGACCCATTATTGACTGCCAACTGCACTCACCCTCTTCAAAAGAACAGTAGCTGCCATTGAGGAAGTGGCCTGAAGAGACAGGAGAGAGAATATATCAGGGGAGGAGAGGAGAAGATGATAAGGGATGGTTGGATGGGTAGGGGGGCAAATAATGAGTCGACAGGCCCAGCAGGGGGGTTAAAGAAGAGAAAATGGAGTGAACGCTGACAGGCAAACTGCCAAGGAGAAAAAGGACAGGGGCTGGGGATCAAGGAGTTGAGCGACAGTAGAAGTAAAGAGGTTGAGAAAAGAGAGAGAGGCGTACGGTGCGTACAGACTAATGGCTCACAAGACTCCATGTGTTGGGGAAAATTAGGCTGGAGGTGCAGCAGAGGGGGTTCTCAGAGTGACTCTAGAAACAGAAGAAGAAAATAGAAAAAGCCTGAATTGTCTTTAGGTGGGGAAAGGAAAAGGCAGAGGACGAGGGTCTCAAGAGAAATGAGAAAGCTGGAGTGGTGACACGGTGTGTCTTAGGGATGTCATTCAGCTTGAAACGCCTGAGAAACACCGAGCCAACGGACTTCTACTGACAACGTAAATCTGTCCAACATAAACACGTTCAATTAGACTGTGAAGTGGATAAGAATTCTGCTTGTGCGTGGGATCAGTCTGCTTGTTACTGTGTCAGAGGATTTGAAATCAAGGTTTCTTTCATTAAGTTGGGATAAGAAACTGACTGAGGACAATAAATACAACATAAATAGGAGTGAATGATTTTTGACATAAAAATTTTAGGTGGGCTGTCCACTTACTGTAAGGGCAGCAGGGATAAATATATATATGGGTATTTTGTTACTTTCATAACTGATTCAAATCAGACTGAAAAGTTAAGTTGGGAGTTTGTTACCACAAAGGAGGTTTGAGCTTCATGTCAGTGTTAGAAAGTTTTCACCGTACATTTGATTTATGCTTCATTTATCCTGAGCGGCTGCTCTGTGAGAATCTGTACAGTACGTGCCCTGATAACAGTGGGCTTCAGGAAAAGCCATCATCCAGATAGTGGGACCAAAATTGTTTTAGCTGAGACTATAAACTAAATAGTTTTGGTAAGAACAAAACACACAATAAACTTTTTTTCATTTTTATGTTAATGTTAACTGTTTACGCAGTTTTTGTGACAAGTTCCCCTTTTTGAGTAAATTAATTTTATTTTCTCTTCAGTTTTTTATTACGCCCATTTTTTACTTAACATTTATTTAACCAAAAAAAAAGACCCATTGAGATTGAGATCTATTTTACAAGGGTGACCTGGCCAAGAGGTCTACAGCACACGACATAAATGTATACACATTTAAATATATATTACAAACAATAAGCTGAGGTATAAAATAGTTTAGGTATTGCTTACAATTACAACAATTTAAAAACACATGCAATGTTCAACGGACTCTCAATGCTTAGCTTCCAGTGAAATGATTTCTGAAATGTTAAGGTCTGTTTGGAGAATATTCCAAGCAGAGGGTGCGGCAAAACTAAACCCTCGCTTCTTCATTTCAGTCCGAACAGGAGGCACAGTGAGCCGATGAATGTCACCTGACGCAGAGTATAAAGACTTATGGTTTTCTGTAGAACAGAGCATAAATATAGTGAAGCCTGTGTCTTGAGATATTGTGAGTCACTCTCCTTGTTACCTAAACCAGTTAGTACCTCATGCACGGCAGAGACATTCAAAGTCTTATATTTAACAGAGAAAATAATTGAATTAAACCCAGATAATAAATTTAAAGGTGTTATGTGTTGTGGGCTAGTTTGGAATCACAAACAAAAGCTACAATAGTTACCCAGACAGAGTATATCTGGTTACACTGAGGCAAAGATCTGTCATCCCTTCTGCTATTCCAAGAAGAGCAAAAAAATAAAAATAAATAATCCTGCAGATTACCACTTTAAATTTCTACTTGTATCCACCTTTGATGCAAAGCAGCATTTCACCATGGCTGCAGGGACACTGTACAGTAGTGCTGGAAAGCAGCGGGGTGTCTGCAGAATTTAGATCAACTAAAATCAAACAGAAGGAGCTGTGACTCTTAGAGAGTGGAGGATGCATTGATGCATTGATGCATAATGATGCTGGCGTAGGGTGGCGAGGAGGATCCACAGGGATTTGATTTTCCTTATATGTCACAAATCTTTGTGATTGACAAAAGTTACATTTGTTCCCCTTCTTTTCTCTGCCTTTTCTTTTAATGAGACTTGGCACGGCTTATGAAGGTTTTTAAATAGATCAAATCAGATGAAGACAACTCGTGGGTAGATCAGAGCGAATGGGCTATCAGAGAGGAAACACTGTGATTTGGTTGGCAGGGCTACTTGTGACGCGTGATGGAGAGGAGTCTACAGAACTGTGGCGGAGTGAGCGACAAGCAAAGACGGGAGAAGAGGGAGAGTGTCAGCGTGGAATGAACTATGGATCTTCAGCACTTGTCCTTCATCAGAAGGGATAAAGGTTATTATTATTTTCAAAATAGATTGAGTGACAGAGACAGAAACTCACAGCCGGCCTTCATGCTTCTGTGCACTTTCAGCATTATGAGGGAACACAGTGGAAAAGGTGATGCAGAGAAAAGTGGAGTCAGATCATTTTTAGTGGACTCGACTCAATAAGCCATTCCCCATCAAACAACTACTAAACCATAGAGTACATACAGTAGCCTCATTACTCATGTATTTCATATACACAGTATGCTAATTCTTCATTCATATCATTTATGCCATTCAAATGGAGATTGCTCCTTTGGGTTAGCCCTGCAGTCCAATCTCTACTGATAAGAGAAACTGTACCAAGGTGGGATGCTCAGTCTCTTGTTAGACTCCCATCTCTAAGCTTCCAAACATACTGTATAAGCATTATGATGCGGGAATCTTTTCAATAAGCCTCCCACACGAGAGGCTGACACACACTGTAGGCAGGAGCAAATCAATTCTGGTCAGTTTAATATGGGCAAAAGCTCTGCGATCCAACTAAAACATTTAAAAATGTTATAGGAGGATAGGCAGGATGCCTTCTGAACTGCGTGTGAATACCTGCATATGTGCATATACCCTATGTGTATATGATACCATTTATATATATATACACACACCCGCAGGTATGGCTAAAATAAATGGTCCTCCCTACACACACACTGAGCAGGGCTGGGGGGATTTCACTTGTGAGTAAGATGTCAACGTACTAGACTGGCGCTCCTAGTAGGCCTGGAGAAAAGCAGAAAACAAATGTGCAAAGAGATAGAAATAACAGCTATGGAATATGTCAGGGGTGAGAAATGCTAGCCAACCATGGCTACACTGGCTTTTTTTCTGCCTCTGCCTCGTTGTCAGAAAAGCTCACGCGGATGTACGGTAGTTGCACTTGTAGGCAGCATCCAACTGCTTCGTTAAAGACAACTCCCCACGGCTGATTAACGGAACCGATCAGAAGGCCAGTGGACACGCGCTCTCTCATCAGCAGCTGTGTCACGGTGTACTCACGACATAGGTCGCCTTCGTCGTCGCCAAACAGACAATCTCTGCTGAAGTCGCACAGTTTGTCCAGTGGGATACCTGCTCCCTGGTAACAGTGGTACTGGCCCTCCAGGGTGATGTTAGGCCCTGGTGAAGATTCTGCACAGACAAAGGAGGGGAAGAAGTAAAAAAAAAATCATCTTCAGAGTCTCTTCACACATACACTGTTGGAACATACTGAGAATATTATTTGCTCATTGGTAGCAAAATAACAAGAACCCCAAAATATTCAAAATCTGGAGCTAAGGTAAAATAACTTCTGATTACATTTGCTTACTGAATATTGCTTATGTGTTAGATACAAAACACTAATTGGCCACTGAGGGAAAACACAACTTACAAATGGTATAAAATAAACAGTACATAAAGGTACATCAGTCAGTGACAGAGGCTAATATAATCCTTCATTGTGACTCTGTAGAACACTCACAGGCTGCTTGTAACATCATAAATAACTTGGCCTGGGCTGCATAAGCATCTGCCTATGAATACAGTACATATCAATCAGACGGAGAACACAAGAAGCAGAAACAATGACCTACATACAGTAGAAGGTAGCAAAAGGGAGGGAGTGCGTGCGCATGCACACACACACGCACACACACAAAGATTGATATCAGAAGGCCTCAACAACTCAATTGTAACCTGGGATATTTGCATATCTATGCAAATCAGAGAGGTGATATCTCCAGGTTGTAAAAACTGACTGCTCACCTCTACCAAAATCATCAGAAGCTGATCACAGCGCAGAGAGCAAAACATAAAAGTGGGAAAAAAAAAAAAAAAACTGTGTGCTGATGGGGATCTCGTTTCACCACCCCCCCCCCCAATAAGGAAAAAGGAGAAGCGATTCTTATCATGAGTGACTGGCTCCGCTTACTGTAGTTTGCCCTTGATCTGTATTATGTAGATTTGTTCTCTATTCAGACAGAAGAAGTGCGATAACGCTGGAGTCCATGACAGGAGAGGAAGTGTAGTGCAAATACTGTTAGCTGCACTGACTAGACAGGCAGGTAGACTAATTCTAACATGAAATTTGTAATGGATGCACACACACAGTCTGACATGATGACACACCTCAGGTGCCACTTTTCTCAATCTCAGACTTACACTTGGGTGACTCATTCACAAACATGTGGCAGGACAAGATAAAGGCCAGCTAAATCAACACTAAAACAATGGGATGTTACGCATCTGAAGTGTGATCGCCCTGACTGCAGAAATGCTTTGCAAATATAAAAACAGAAAGGAAGCATTTAGAGAAAAAAACAACTAAAAACACTTAATTTCTGCCATTGGAAAATTAAAACAAGGTATATGAAAACTTTATCTTATTCCCATATTTCTTGGAAGCTGTCATGTATCTGTACTGTGTATTTTTTTAAAACCCTTTAACTCCCTACTTTTTTACATCTAAAACATGCTTGTTACTTTATTTCTAATAAACATAAGGGGAAATATCAATATCTCTCTTCTTTTGGCTTTATTTCACTCACAACTATGGGCAAAGTGTGAATCTTGCAAGTCTAGATGTATTGTAATAGGCTCCAAACCTTCCTCTTTGATAAAACTTATAGTTAGTTCAGTCCTGCTGCTATAGGCTCAGACTGCTGGGGGACCAACCCCTGATGCTCTGAGACACTTTCCTCCTCTCAGCCCACATTTATATGTCACCACTGTATGACATAACTGTATGACAGTGGGTAGATGAAAACGTTTATACAAAATTGTGCTGCTATTACCTATAATGTATTTAAGGATACAGACTTTGTATTGTAGCATGATTTAGTAGGTTTATAATCAATCATAAATTTCACAGAGAAACGTTTAAGTGTCAAATAAATACAATCCATAATTTTCAGTGACTTGAGCAGAGCCCTGGAGGCTGAAAAAAAAAAAAACAACAAAAAACCCCCAGAAACTGCAGTACAGTTAAGTTTGATGTGTGATCTAATATTTAGATCACGCATCAAACATCTGAGAACAAACTGCATGTTTTGGGCTCTCTCAATCCATATACAGCATCCACTGCAATATTTCGGTCCACAGAACAGCAAAATCACTGTCACAACATCGCATAAATGTAATAAAGGCTTTTTATCAATATCAGGTAAAGTGTTCCCACAGCTTAATTAACCCAGCATTGATGTCCTGAGTTAGTGTGGAGGAGTCGGACAGGAGCTGCACAGAGATGAATGGCAGGGTCAGGAGAAATGTGACGTATTCATATAAAGGTCTCATATGAATGCTTTGCTGGCAGCTGTATGAAGTTAAGGGCATTGGCTGCACTGACGGGACCTGTGTCTGAGATCAGACATCAACAAAGGCAGTCGCCATCAGTTAGGTCTAAAACACAATCAATCAAATTAATTACCTTCTCAGAAACTTGGCAGTATAAAGTATTTTTACACGTTGAATCCTAGGTTTCAGTAATGACGGTACAGCAGTTTCTACCTGCTTTTTACGGCAATTGCTCTGAAATGAGTGTTTAGTTACGGTGCGGCAGAGAACCCGACGTTTCTTGGCAGGTTTGATTCACAGCACACTTCGTTCCGTTTTTCACTGCTGTTGAGGAACCTTATAGGGCCCAGTAGGAAACTGGCACAGTCAAATCTATGGATTAGAAAGAGGGGGTGGCATTTTTTTATTGGTAAAAAACACATTAGTCAGGGGCCTCCCACAGTCCACTATTGTGGCAGGACCTTAATGGCTGCAGAGAGCCACATTAACATGTCAGTGAGTAATCCATTTCAAATTCTTTGAAAACATATTAGCCTGAGTAAATGACTTTCATAATGAATATCCTTTTTTGCCAATGCTGTGCTGCACATTATGAATAATCTGTCAGCCCTATTTTTACCAACTAAAGGCTGTGCACATGCTTGCACACATGGTACTGGAGTCTCACAGGCACACAAACCCAGAAGAAGGTACTGTAAATATCTGATTGCATTTAAATGAGATGAGACGGAGGCTTGTTTGTTTATGACCAACTGTGTGACTATAGATGTGGTTTTTCTATGTGTATTCAGTCATGCTCACTGGTTTATTCTGTATAATGTTGACATTGCAAGCAGAACCATTTCTCAGGAACTAAAAAACGGATCCCTGTAAAAAAAAAGGACCAATAAAAGTAGAAGTACTGATTCCACTCATTTATTCAAGTAAAAGTGGAAAAGCACAGGCTCTAAAATATAATTAAAGCATAAATTCAAAAAGCACATTTCTACCAGACACTTTTGTGTAACACTAATTGGACGTCAATTCATTTTATAATAATTTAAATACTATACACCTTCACTGATATTGAATTGATCTCTCTTCCTCTAGCTGAAAAATGCCTCGAGATGCTCACGCTATGGAGGTCGTAATCATGGTCCACCTGATTTTCTAGAGCTCCTCCTACAGATGACACTGTCTGAACTCCTTATGATGAAAAAGTCCTCCTGGTGATGTCATCGTGGAGGAGTTTTTTCAGGCTGGAAGCAGAGAAATATTGAGGAAGCCAAAGGGAAGTTTGCACATTTGCACATGCACATTTATTCCCGAAACTAAAGCCACAGAATGCAAGTTAAAAATTGGTATAGCTGCTCTTTAAACTGCCCAACTCCAAATAATATAAAATAAATATACATTGAACATATTAAGTGGTAAGTTCAAATCGGGTTTTAAGCGACAGCAACTGAATTTGAAAGTTATAATTAAGACGACTAGTTAAGACTATCCCAACTGTCATAAGTTGAGAGGTCACCAGTCTGTCTCGGGGCCAACATGTTACGACAGGGATTTGAACCCGCAACGTTCTAGCTGACAAAAAGTACATTGTGCTCTGGCCACCCTCTTGAATTGCCCTTGATTGTATACACACACATACTCACACACCCACCTGCCCGGGAACAACAGCTCGTTTCCCAGAATCCAAGTCATTATTAGTTAACAAATGTTACGCTATCTCGCTTAGAGTAACAGACCCATCTGTGAATGGCTGCCTCCCGCTGTCACTCGCAGAGACCCAACTCTTCAAATGCAGTTAGTGAGCTTAGTTAAGGTTAGATTGAGCTTACAAAACAGCTGGACGGTCGAGGTTAAAGCACTTTACATAGCTACCAGCTGTTCCTGTGAGGTGAAAACAGCAGCGCAGTGATGCAAATCAAAAAGAAATTAATAATTTGCCTCAAATACATAATTAAATAAAGTCTCTAGAATCTAGGGAGGAAATGCAAAAAGGTGGCAATAAAAATAAAGACTAAAGTAATGTACAGATCAATACGTAAGATGTAAAATTTTTACTAATGTAAATTATTTGTACATTGTTTTTCCAATCGGCCTGATACCAACGGAGTAAAAGACATCAAAGAGGTAATTTCACTGAACTTTAAGCTGCTGCAGCAGAGCAGTGCAGCAGACATGGCCGCTGCACTCCTGGCCCACCGTAGTTCTTAAATCACACTTGTCAGATTCTGAAAACAAGTGGGTCAGTGGGGGATGAATTGCCTGTGGGAGTAAGTGAGTTTTGTTATCCATGTGCCCAGGGGCTTGGTTTGACGTCGTGAGGGGAACAATGAATGAGTGGCGATGTGCCGGAGAGGTGACTGACGAGAGCGGAGCAGCTGGTGATAAATGACAGCAAAGATTCGCAAACGCAGGAATTGAGGTGTTTTCAGATGCAGCTAAATGGCCACCATTAGTGTCTGCGTGCATGGATTTACCAAAACCGAAAACGCAAAAACAAAGAAAACTCGGGTTATATGTCGTCTACAACTGTTACTGCAGGCAGAAGACATCACATTACGCAGCAGCAACGCAGACTTACTCGAAATTCAAAAAGATGTTGCATGTGAGTTACAAGGAAACAGCTGCTCTAAGACCACATGGCTTCATCAACTGACACATTTAGCCTCATAATGATGAAAACTCAGAATGCTGGATAAAATAACAGCAGTATTGGATTCAGTTTACCACCTGCCAGGTTCTGCGAAATCGTACCGAAACAGTTTCATTCCAAAATAACGTTAGCTGCACTGTCTTTTGAAAAGTCCCACGGGGTTTCAGAGTCAGAGTTGCAGGCCTACACTGACATTGATCTTTATGTTACAGTACAAAGCCGTGAGACAGATACCCCGCTGTTTACTGTACTTCTCACCCTGGTAGCTTTTGTTGAAATGTCAGGGAGGAATGAAGAGATCCAGAGCCATCAGTGGTAATCTATAAAGACCAGGTTACCAGGGTTGATTGTTAACAACTCAATGTTAGCACTGGGGTTACTAAAACCTCAGAGTAAAGGGAACAGGCTCATATATATGATATATAATAGTTAAAAGATATTTGGGAATCATTAAGCCAACTAGGTGAATCCGTTTTATCATGGTGTCGATGTGTCTGCAGAAGAACAAAGAAGTGCACTGAGTGGTTCCTCTTTTCCACACAACACTTAACATTTAAGCATTTTTGCATAACAGTGTCATGCACATCTTGTTTTTGAGATTTGCTGATAGTGATGCCTCACTTGGAGATCATAAGATCATGCAAAGCAGTTTGTCTCGCCGTTTGAATAAAAGTTAAGCGATTTTTCTGTGGGGATTTCTTGTAGATTGAAACACAGATGGGCATGTCCTTGTTGAAGGGGAGCTGCAAACACACAATCTGGAATCATGGAGAAGGTGGACTCCTACTGAAACTAATATGGCTTTTGTTTTCCAACAGAAGGGGAGGCATGTCTGTCATATCCTGACGTCCCTTTGTCTGTTCTGGAATCTGTCTGAAGAACTGCATGATTTCAAATCTTTTTGTGCTTTGTTTATACATAATGGGAATTAGTTGAAACATAGTGAAAAGAAAAAAATTAAAGGAACTTCAGGGACTTTACTGAGTCTAGGATGAAATTCCGAATATGCCAACATTTTGGTATTCTATTATGGTCATTCAGTAATTTGTATTCTTGAATGTGACTTGCTCTGGAGACTGTCCCCTGTCATATGAGGGGTGGGGGTGGAGGGGAGGGGGCAATCTCACAGGACAAAAGCAAGGGAGGTGCCATTAAGTTGACACCCTGCTAAACAATCTGGAGATATTCCTGATGATTTACAGTGGCTGGGATGCTGAAGATGGATGCAGCTGAGTTTCCCACCGGACAGTCGACGGGACAAGACATATTTGCTCAGGAATTCAATTAACTGCACACGGCCACGCTCGATTGGTCAGAGCTCTGCCCAGTCACTATGACTATCTGTCATGCTCCCTGCTGGAGAGACAGCGGCACACACCAGAGCCGACTGGTACACACAGGAACTAGATATATTACACTTAGTATAGATTCCACAGTCTGTACATGATTCTTTTGATTCAATACTATTTTCAATGTAAAACCTAAATTTCTGATACCAGTGGTCAATTGTTCTTAAACTGGTTTAGCTTTTATCTGCACTTTGTGGGATCATTTTATTGAAATGGTCAAAGCATCGTGAGCATATTATATATAATACGTCAGCATATTAATTAGATGGAGGTTTTTCACCTTGAGCGACAACATATACTTGCCTATAAAGCCGAGTATAGATTTTAGGCTGTCAAAAGCATTTGTCTCAAAGTGGACAATATTGTTCTTTTTAAAGCCATAAGCATTAAAGTATATTATATTGAAGAGCTTGGATTTTGTCACCTGCTCCTTAATACTGCATAGAAGGTTTGGTGTGACTTACTTTTTTATGAAAAGTGTAGGCATTGTGGGCATATACATATATATAGTAATCTACCATAATATTACCTAGTGTTTTTAATAATCAAATATTATGAAGTTTTTATAGAAAATATTATGAACTAATAAATGTGTCATTATGGGTTGTCCACCTTACAGCACACACAGTGGTTAAAATAAGCTCAACCTTTACCAACAGCGGCCTTCAACCCTTGTTTTTTATTATTTACTGCAGTATGAGTATTGAGTTTGTGGATTTCTCCACCTCTGCTTCACGTTGTGTAGTGAGGCAGTGTAGCTGCAGACTGCTCGGAGTGGCCATGCTGACCCTTGTCTGCCATGATGTTGGCTGACTGGCGTATATGCAATTGATTTCTTTATCCCAAAAGCTGTAAAACTGTGGAACTTAAGTGTCCTAACTAGATAAAGGGAAACTAATTAATCACTGAGAAAAAAATATACTTATTTATTTATGTGTTGTGCAAAATTAGTCAATTCCTCAGCCTCTGGGGATTTTAGCCAATTCGTCTTTACACTGCAGAACTGTTTCAACTCTGAAATATTGAATGGCTTCACGCATGAACTGCCTGCTTTTGGTCCTTTCACATGATTTCTATAGGATTATAGACTCGATTTTTATTTTTCCATTGCAAAATCGCGTATTTCTTCTGCTTTAACTATTTTTTTGGTACCACAGTTCATGTATTTATGTCTGCGGTCTTGTTGCATGATCAATTTTATGTTGAGCTTCTGGTAGATACCTTGACATTTTCTTGTAGAATTTGTAGAATTTGCCATCATACCATCAATCATAGCAAGCCTCCTTTGGTCCAGAGGCAGCAGCAGAACCAAATCATGGTACCTCCAGCACCATGATGGGCCTGGAATGAAGTTCTGGTTGTCACCAACCATAATGCATCTGATTCAAGCCAATAAGCTCTGCTTTGTCTTATCCAAGCAATGAACATTCTCCTTCAAATTCATTGATAATACTAGACTAGTTCATAGACTTACAGTAAGCCACACATATCTTTTAAGATATTTAAGATTTTATAATTTTCCACAATATTTAAATGAATGGTTCAGTTTCATGTGATTTATTTAGTTGGGTTTCCTTTAAGTAGATTTAGCAAATGGGCTCATATTTCAGCTCAAAATACTATAATGGAGAAATATTTATAAACTTTCAAATGATACTGTATGTGCAGTATGTTTTTGTAATTAATATTCTTTTCTATGCTTTATAAAAAATACAGGAATAATAGGTTAGTGACTACTTAAGGCAATGCTTAAGTCTATGAAAGATACTTGACAGACTTCAGTTCCAACTAATACATAGACCAATACAGCAGTTTACACACAACAAAAGTATGAATTTACAAAGTAGTAAAGAATGCCATGTAACAGATGACTGAAACAGAATTTCATGCCTGCATTGCGGGTACAAACACACCCTGTAATTGAACACAGTTAAGGTTCCTGCATCTTAACGGCTGCATTGTCTTACATGATGCTTTACATGCTAAAGTTTCTTTGAGCAAATCTGTTATATTCAGTATATGAATGCTGGGGACACTCTGCATCGTATCCTGGGCCATTTGACTCTTGCCTAATATCTTCAAATGAAACTGCCTGCGTAGATTGCCTTGGAATGTTGCCTGCAACTGAAACCAACTTCCTGTTGAATGAATGCTGCTCACAGAAAGGCCCAAGGCAAGACATTAGAGGTAGAAGGTAATGAAGCCTGGTACTGCCAGACAGGACCTTGTCTTGGCAAGCTGGATCTGCTGTTAATTGATGAGCTGTGTTTTGATGTACACTTGAGTGTGTTTTTTTTGTCACTTGACAATCTCCTTGGGCTAACAAATGTGTGACCCTTCACACATTTCCAAGGGATCCAAAAGTATCCTGAGCAACAAAAGAGAATAATCTCCATCTAATTATGTCGAAGTAAATTTGGCAAGTACAGTAGACAAACTGCTAATTGCCATCAAAGCTCCTCCAAGGTCTTTGCTAAAAACGAATCAGTGTCTGCGGTGAACATATATACAGTGTTTGTGAGGAAATTACTTTTCCAATGTGTTCTTTAATTTCAGAAATTCAGGCACAGAGCAAACCCCACAATGTAACGAATAAAACCAGGTTGTGTTGGGATACTTGTTTTGGACAAATGGCTATGTGTAGTATTCTATGTGTAGACTGAATCAATAATCTAGACAAACTGTTAAAATAAAACAATGGTAGAATTAATTTTTTTAAAACCTGAACTTTTTTATTGTAACCATTTTATTTAAAAATATCATTGTAACCAAAGTTATTCATATAACTCTTTTAAGTTTACGGATTAAAAGAGTTGATCTACTGATGCACAGTTGACTGGCAACTTAACCCGAGCAGTGTAACAATAATATTTAACATAAATCCAAATTGATTAGCAGCACAAAAGTTTACTTTGTTAGTATGATCATTCTACTAAAAGATGATGCAGAATGAATATATGTCAGAAAATAAAAATCACATTTACAGCTCCTAAGATGAATATATGTAGTGCACCACAATATTTAGTAAACCTACCTCTCATGTATCAATTTAACAATTTGGCATCTACAGATTGTCCCTTGTATGACATCCCTCAATACTTATAATGGATATTGCTTTTTGTCAATATTAATTGAGTTAACAAAAACTAGTGTAATGAGTTTATTTAAGAAAAGAGATGAGTCTATTAAGCTAATGCATTATGTTCATGCAGTCCAAATCAGGTACAATTAAAACCTCAATAAAAGTCTTATGGCAGAAATGTAAAGCCAGCCTCAGAACCATGCTGAAAGGCTGCTTTTCTACAAAACACCATCACCCATTCGTCCACACGTCTAACACTCTGTCCACTCCACCAGCTTTCTCCAAACCCATTTCCCTCATTGCCTCTACAGGGCCGTGCGTGATTGATGGGCCTGGGGACACCCTTCCACTGCTGTGTACCTAATCTGAAAGTATAGAATCGCCGTAACGCTCCATTAAAGACCTGCAGAACCATGGTGTAATGGTTAGGGAAATGGATGGGGAAGGGAAGGTCACCGGCTCAGACTCCCACTGGGTTCACCTCTGCCTTGTCTCAGCTACATGTCCAATTGCAACAATAAATTGTGACCGTGTGCAGGATAATACGTGAACACAAACACCAAATATGCTCTTCAGTGGACAAACTCTGTTACATCTGCAAAGGCAAATATGACCTTCTACCTTGCTAAGACAGAGGCAGAGTATATCTGCTATTGACACAATCTGGTAATGAGCTTGTCAGTCATCACAGTAGTCCTTGTTTACTTGCAGGATGAGAAACTGTAGGAGGTTAAGAGAGTCATTGACAGATTTGCTGCACTTGAATAATTACGTTCTGTGAACAGCTATGGCGCAAGCATCACAGAAACACCAGCAGAAGCAGAAGGACTCTAACTTCCTGTCAGAAGAATGAGCTCCAGAGATACACATATAACCACACAAGTCACTTTAGGGGCAGCAAATTGGATTGCTTGTTGGCCCTGTGACTGATGAGTTAATTAAAGTGGAAGAGTATGGAGAATGAAGTCAGACACTGCTCCATTTATTTATCCTGTATTGACTATATCTCCACGCACTTCACTGGCTTGAGTAATCGCCGCCTTTCTGCTCAAGAAAACAACTAAAAGGGAGGAAATTGGGATTGTCAAATTTCCAATTCAAAGTCAAAAGATCGCGAGAAAGGCTGATTAACACTGAATTTATGACTGGGTTTCCATTTTCTATTATCTATGAGAACTTGAGTCCGTTTTTAACCGGCTTGCTACTAGCAAGGGTTCATGTAGGGTTGTACACCTGCAGGCAGACACGCTCAAAAGACAATCAGTCGCACAACCCAATAAAAACAAAATCTTTAGCGTGTTTTTTCTCCACTGACGTTTTTCCTACAAAATTCTTCAAGAAACGATTATATAACTGCCCCAGTGAGAGACATTTTTTTTCCACTTCTATCCGGTGAAATTAAAACTTCACCTCACTGATGCCCAAGGCCACTTTTATGTGATGTTGTCTTGTTGTTAAATGTACTTCAGAATTTTCATGATTAGAATAAAGCCAGCACTGCAAAAAGTATTGCATTTATAAAAGTAAAAACATGGTTTTGGAAATAAAAATCTCATCCTGAATATAATTTCAAAGCAGATTAAATTATTACCTGCGGATGCAAAACATTATTAATGATGTTTAGACTGCTGTGTGTTGTGCTTAAATTGTGCTTGTCCCTCTTGCAAAATCAATAACCCTGTTGTGTTGCGGCCACAGATAAAACCTAACTAAAAAGAACCACATTCACCATTTGTTTATCAGATAGAGACACTGTCTGAAAGCAGTGACGTTCAAAATAAATGCATACCAGCACCAACATTATGATGCTTGAGCAGATGGAGCCGCGCTCTAGGGAGAGGACATCCGAAAAAGACGCCATGGCGTAGTGAGGACAGAAGTGATGCTATATGCACCAAGTGAGGCATAATCATAGGAGTGATGACAATCGATAATGTCAGTAAAGAAATAAATGAAGGAATTATTTGTTTATGAATTGAAAGGCACCTGTGGATAATGTGACCACCTATGTTTCCTGTGCTGTAAATAGTCATAATCCATGTTTGAATCAAGCTTTGTGATATCAAACTGTAAAGTCTGCCAATACAAGTCAAGAACAGCAGTAATTTACTAATTTTGAGTGCAGAGGACTGGAGCCAATAAAGCAAACAACTGACTGAGTCTGAGATCCTTAATCAAGTGCCGTGGCTTTGTGTTTTGTGGTAGGTACTGTATGAATAAAGGTAATTTGAGCCCGACCTTGTGACAGGTGCCAGAGGGGACACACCGTGAAATGCGGTGAGGCTGCGCGGTGAGTGTGCTGAGACGGATTAGGGCTTAGTTTGGGAGTGAGATGTGTATAGAGCGTGTTGTGCTGGGGACCCAGGTGGTGCCAGAGGACAGCACGGCAGCACGTTTGCATGTGTTTTTTTTTTTTTTTCCTCTTTCAAAAAAGCCACATAGTCTGTGCTGCCTGTGAAGAGGAACACAGTGAACCCAGACAACAATTAGACACTATTCAGCTGAGGTTGAATTTGCATGAGCAACAGTCCCTGCTCTGCTCCAACAGTGGAATCAGTGGAGAACCACTGATAGCGTAGTAAGACTGATACTGATTTGTTTTTCCTTTGTCTTTCCTCTTTTATCAGAGGCTTTTCTTGTCATGCAGGAGGATTCCGGGGACAATATGGAAAAGAGCAGGACCTATGTGTATTTAAGTTTAGGTTCACGTTTGTCTCTCTCTCTGACACACACACACAATTACATATTTAAAAACCGACACCAGAGTCAGGTGTTCAGCTGCATCAGTCGCACTGGCCTGACCATACGTCCAAACATCCAAATTAAAAAAAAAATAGACTCAGACAAATCTTCTCTGCTGAATGCTGCTTCTCCGGAACTAAATATTGACCAAGCATAAAAGCCATGTCATTGTTGCCAAGCTCAAACAGACTCAGCCTCTGTGAAAGTAGAGAAGATTAAATTTGCTGGGCTGTGTGTGCATCTCTCTGATTTCAAAAAGAGGCAGTTGGGGAATGGCAACCTTTTGTATAATGCTCCATAAGCTTTCATAGAAAAATACAAGGTAGAGCCCACTTGAATGGCTTCCAGTATGTAGCATAATATACAGTGCATAGTGAAATAGAGAGACTTTGAAGATGCTGTGAACAATGACGGTCCATCTGTTAGTCTTTGTAGAGATTCTAAAAGCCAGATCCATCTAAAGCTCAACAGCAAAACAACTCCCTTACCGAATCTTCATATTCCTTGTTTAGTTTATGCCTCATTGCATGTCTGACACGAGAAGCATTGGCAAATAAAAATAATAAACAAGCCTAACTTTAACATGCTGAAGTCTACAGCAATGTGGTCATGAAATGAGGGTTTTCACAAGAAAGGCAGGGTGATAAAAGCTTTGTTTTTTATATTTATCCATCTTCCAATGTGAGTTGGATACGGTAACTTGAAAAAAAAATAGCTGCAATGGACCATTGCAAAACGCAACAAGTTCCCAACAAGTAACATGAAATATACCTGCAGAAAATTCATCTGTGATTTATTTAACTGATATACGCCCAATGATAAAGTGGATTTCTTTACATTAATCAGTGTGTTGTTTTTCCCTTCGCTTCCACAGTTTCTACGTCTGCAGCACAGGTCCCCAGTGAGGAGCACAAGGAGCCAGGACAGGGTTAATACAGATCGCAGAACACTGACACAATTTATAGCAAAAGCCCCACAATCGGTTCGTTCAGCGGATGCTTGTGGTTTAGGTTTGATAGCTACAGTTATGTCCCCAAATAAAGACTGAGATTGTGTAAACAACAGAATTTGAAAAAATTATTTAAATATAAAGTTCTGATTTCTTTTTTGTTGGAATGCTTGTTTGAGTTGGTTTTGTAACTGTCTCAGTACAATAAAAGCTGTACAAACAAATCAATCACACTAATTTGATAAGGGAATGAAAAGGATTCAGAACTGGACTCAGATCTATTCAAATCCCATCCTTAGCCTTTTGTCCAGGTGATCCACAAACTACGAAGCCCACTGTAAAATCTTACACTCTTATTAACATGTGTACTGAATTTCTGTTATTGCCTTTTGTCTGAAAGAAAAAAAAAACATGTCACTGTATGAACAGTGAGTAAGTAACGTTTTATCACAACAATCTTTTTTGAACTTTGCTGCCAAATTTCCAATTTAATTTAGTCTATGATAAGCAGCAACTGGTTGATCCTTAACTGGATTAGCCTTTATTTATGTGAATTCAGTAGACTGGTAAACAAGTGGAGCAACAGTAAAGCATTTTCAAACTGCACACTCATAAAATCATATCGAAATTAACAGTTAAAATACATCTGGATAATTTCATACATGTACAGTACAGCAATCTGTTCCATTAAAAACAGCTGGTGCTTGATATGACATTTTGCACTGTTCTTTCTATCAAGCATCTGTTCGTTACAGGAAACAGGGATATTATCCACATTTTTTCAGTTTTGTCCACTAAATGTTTAGGCAAGTGTTGTGTGCGTCTGCATCTAACTCAGAGGAAATTGAATCAGTTATATTAATCCAATTTGAGGAGATTTTGAGGTTGACAGAGAAGCATATTATCTCACTATAAAGCTGTCTACGCATTTCATTGCACAACACTGGGTAATGAAGTTAAAATTTACAGAACTTCACTGTGCAATTTGCAGTTGGAAACATTTAAGTTGCTTTGGGAACACAATCATTCTGCAGACATGTGACAAATATTTAGTTGACGTAAATATTGAAGAAACTGTAGAACACAATGAAAACTAGAAACTCCATCAAAGATCCCAAGACTTATCACCCAAAACAGTGGTTGTACTTGTTTTGCACACTTTAATTTTGATTTTTCTTCGTTATTTTGAATTAAAGGCAAATTTATCTATTGTTTACGCTACTGGTCAAAATTTGTCAAATTTTTCTAACATGAAAATTATGCAGTTTATATCTCATGGTACTCTGAAATAAAGAATAAAACAAACAAACAACTGAAGTTTAAAAAGAAATCATGGAACCAATGTATAATCCAAAATGTTTTTTAAATCTTTGACAGTTATCACAGTGGCCACCTTTGGCAGATTTAACAGCTGAACACCCTCATGACATTCTTTCAACATTTAGATATCTTTAAATCGAATATTCTTCAGAAAGTTCTTCCCTGCTCTCGTACAGAGGTTCCCATAAAAGTGTGGCACTTGTCGCTTTGCTTTCACTCTTTTGTAAAGTTCATCCCAAACCAGATCGGGGTCTAAGTCTAGAGACTGTGGTGGTCCCTCAGTGTTTTCGAGTGTTACCATCCCTTTGTCCTAGGGCTGTTCTGGCTTAGCTTATGTGTTGGGTCATTATCTTGCTGTAGGATGAAGCCACAGGGTTAATGAATGGCTCTGCAGAATTGAGGCGTTCTAAAACTTTTGACTGCTAATGTATTTGGGTCATTTTGCCTTTAAAGACCAGCTGATTTGTTGCAAGTAAAAAATGTTCCTAAACATGCCCATCACAGTGAATCAGAGCATTAAGTAATTGTTGCCAATATTAGTGAAATGTTTACATAATAAAATATGAAATGGTGTTAACCAGTGAAAATCACAAGAACGCAAACTAGCTACATTTTAAAAAGCCAGTTTTGCACAAATTTCCACAAAAGTTAACATCACATATGAGGGACATAAAAAAAGAGCAATAGCACGTGGCTGTGGCAACTTACCCATAGTGCAGTTGGTGGTGAAGTGGGGCTCGATGGTGCCTGTGTCATCCTGTGGGATCCGCTGGTCGTAGCTGGCTGAAACCTGAAAAGGTGATCCTCTATGGGTGGCAAAAGTGAGGTGGACCACTGCCCAGCTGCCAAGGAGAGAAAGCAGGAGAAGGGTCAATGCGATGAGCAGACACCACGGCTGACAGAAAAACCCACAGCTGCTGTGGGGATTAGGGGTTAGGGAAGCTCGGGCCTGCTCTGCCTGAACTCCCAAACTTTCAGAGGGGGGACTGTCCAAGGCTTCAGTTGAGGCTGACACTGGAGCTCCCTCATCGCCTTCCATTTTAGGAGGGTCCCTTCCTTCCTTTGCCTGGTGATGCATTGGCTGCCCTTTGGAGGCTACTCCAGCCTGACGTGGAGGGTTTGGAACGATCCAGGTGCTGCTTCACTTGAGAGTTGAATGCCGAAGCTGACCAATGCCCAGAATCTAAAAGCACTAGTGCATCAGGTGTGAGTGTGTTTGAAAGACAACAGCACACTCAGGTCAAATCCTTGTGCCGAGGCGAGCTGCAGTCCTGCAATAAATGCGGTTCTCCCTCAAGCAGTGGCTGGTTTTGTGTAGTTCAACTGTCCCTAATTTTATTAGGCAAATTGTGTGGATTTCTCTTTGGCTCCGCACACATCAACAATCTCTCTCCCTCACTCAGTCCTCACTCTCTCTCTCCCCTCCCCCATCACTCGCCCATCCCTTTACGTTTCAATAAATGTCATGAGGGCACATGTAGTGCATACTCTGGCAATACCTGCTCCCTTCTTGAAAAAGTGAACTTATTAATACCATATGCTGAGCATCTACACACACCACCAGCACAAACAACCAAACGAAACACGCATCATGCGTGTAGCCATTATTTGACAGACCCACAGAGAGACCAGGGAAGAGCGGGAAACAAGAGAGAGAGTTATGACATGTAACAAAGGTCCCTGGCAAGTGGAGTTATGTGGTATGTGATTTAACCATGTGAACACTGGACAGCCCAGGGCAACACAACTCGTCTTTTTAGAATCGACAATTGTGCTTGGGCAACACTGTTTTCATTAGTAGTCTGACATTTCACATTTCACACTGCTCAGATACATTGGAAAGGATATTTCCAGGAAATTGTTTTACCCTTCCACAATAAAAGTATAATCAACTATTTACTTTAAAATAACGTGTAACTGACTAAAGTAAAAAAAAAGAAAAGAAATAAAAACCTGACTTTGCTTATGAATTAAATATTTGACATTATAAAGATGTGCAATCTGTCTGGGCAATATAGGCACCACATCTTCTTCAAAAATGGACATTCAAGCTGACACTGTAGTTGAGCTACTGTCGGACATGCCAAAGGTTTTGTGGCACAGCAGGTTAACTTTGAGGTCACTGTCAACAAAATGTGCCATCAATGACATTTGACATAAAAGAAAAGGAACAGTTTCATATGACATAAAATGACAACAGACAAAGGACAATGATTCCCTCATTCTGATAAACCCACAGACAAATATTTATGGTACAATTGTAAGTAACTTTTTAGCCTTTTTAGCCTGGTTTGCTTTTACATTTACTCTAAAGTCAAATTTAGTTTAAAAATACAATTTATTTGTATTTTAAATAGCAGATGCTCAATGAGACCAGTTAGACAAATTTACTAGAATGTTTACTTTATGTATTTTAAAAAGGAAGGGCTTGAGAAGTCTTGTTTTATGTAGTCCTGAAGAATTATCTAAAGCCTCATATTATCCTGTGAGTATTTAAAACCTTGTAAAAATAAATTTACCCAAGATTCTTGTCGCCAGATGTACCAGAAAAATGACTTTATGAATATGAACTAACTGCATTTAGTTAGTTCTTTAAACTCAAGATGTCCACATTTATATTATAACAAATCGCAACAATTGTACTACATCTTGAGGGTTTTAAGCGGTCACAGACCGCCGCTCACGATGCTGTTCTCACACTTCCCAGCAGGGTTCGATTCATGACGAGAGCGTGGGGAAACGGGAAACTGTTTATTTTGGGGCTTATTTTGTGCTTTGTTAGGCTTTGTTTGGGTGGAAGTGTGCTACCGACAGTACAGCAAACATTAATGCACATATGCACACGTACACACAAGCCCTCACTGCACAAACAGGCTCAGAGCTTTCTGATTTCCCCAATGTCTGTGCTCTGACTCAACAGGCTTTACATTACTATCTTTGCCAACTTCTATTTTTTATGTTGAGTTGCCTTGCCTCTACCTTCTCTCATTTCACTGCTCTCACCTTTTTGCAGCCCCCGTTCACTCAGTTGTTCTCGCTCCATCTCTCTCTCTCTCCATGCAGACATTGCCCAGAACGAAGGGAAGGTGTTGACCAGATGGGAAGTGATGTTATAGCACCACGCTATATCAAGAACAGCTTTGCTGTGTGGGGGATCTGCTCTCTGCCATATCCCATAATAGACTGGAAATAAAACGCTGCCATTGTCTCTTTGATACCTTTGCAATGACTTGCCAGCTGACTAATATGCATATGGCGCGGCTGAATTCACCATCGGCTCAGTTGATGGCCAAATTAACAAATGTCTTTTCTGCTGTGTGAGTATTTAGCATGATGGTGGGATTGAAACTGTTGATGAATGTTTGTCTCCATGTGCTTTTGACTGCAGCACAGTACACAAAAATGAAATGCTGAATGCTTAACTATCGAACACACAACAAATCAGCACTGTGTAATATTCGAGAGGTGCAGTAGTATAAAGAGTGGACTTGAATATGCTCAATGTCCTGGTAATAAAATGGCCAGAGCTGTGGAATCGATCCAATCTGAAGTGATCACCGTGAACTAGACTTCTATCCCTTCAGAGTCAAACTCTGCAGACCTCTCCTGGACCACTGCATTGTTCTTACGTCTCGCCGTACTACTTCCTTGCTGACACTCATAGGACTGATTAACTGAGCAGTGGATTAGAACAGAGCTGCCAGTGCACATCACTCAAACATTTAAACCCAATTAGTAGTATACCATGCAAGGCGCAGCAGTCCTGAGTAGAAGTAAATAAAATGAAAATGAATGATAACAGCTCCTCATGCGGGAATTAGATATACATGACTAATCTGAATGCGGATGCTAATAATTCTCATTATGGTCCTTTGTGTCCCAACGGCCTGTTGGTTATTCAAAATCACCTGACCTTTGCTTGGACTGTTTGTGAAAGCCTCTCCCATGATGCGAATGCTTTTTTTTCACCACAGAAAAACAAAACCAAACAGCACATGCCAACTAATCTTTGCTGCCAATTGACAATTCTCATTTCATAATGCTATTCATTTACTCTCCCTTAGTGCTCTGCTCTGGCTAACGCAGGCCTTTTAATTTTCATTTGGGGTATTGTGTTCGTGTGTATTTGGTAGTGGGGATGTAGGATGCCTATGTCCTAACCAGATTAAGGGGGGATCTGGTTTGCATTAGCTGTGAGTCTCATCCATCAGCACAAACAATACATGAAGAAGTGTGTTGCATTTTCTTTTGAAAGTGGGTGATGTTATCCTAATGACGAGGGGCCTGGCTGGACACATTGCCAGCGTGAGGCTTGTGAAGATCTGCCCAACATCGATGTATGAGTTTGAGGGAATTCACAAGGTTTCCTTTAAAATGCATTATCAAGGAGAAAGCATAAATCTGAATTTGGATTCGATTAAATATTGCTTAGGATTAGGAAAAGGCATGCCCCGATTAAAAGACATTGAATAGATACATACATATGTGAAAGACACATTCTACAAAAAACTTTTTTTAAATGAGTGCTGCTTTTCTGTGACTCACTTATGCTCTATTGTATACTAATAAAAAGAGTGAAAGACAATGCTGATGACATCACAGACAACTTCCAGAGGTTTCCATCACATTGTTTCGGTTGGTTAGTTTTTCATCAAGGTCCGGTAGACCAGAAACAATTACTGATGGAAAAATCCAATGAAAACAAATATGATGAAAAAGAAACTAGAAATAGAAGCTCTACTGTAAGTTTCAAGTCACTCAGCAAACAGTGTGGTAGGAGAGAAAGCACATGGCTGAGTAAAGTCAGGCACAGCAGGCAATGGGGGTCATGACAATGGTTGTCAAATGGGATTGGGATTTTTCATAAAGAAAAGAGGAAAATGATTGAAATTGATGCTACTGTACATAGAACTGGCTGTGATCGGAAATTGCAGGAGTTAAAGAATAAGCATTCAGTTTGGGGTGGTGCTGCTGCATCCGGATCGCTGTATGAGCCACATTGATTTTGACTGTCAAATGCCATATTGCACAACAGGCGTGAGCCAATATGTCTCGGGAAGTGCAGATTAGATGGAGCGGTCTGACATGGCCCGGTTAAATGAATGCCACTTTCACAAACCAAACAGGACACGTTTGAATGCGATCTGTTGAAAGCAAAATCAGTTATGCCATTATGCAGCTGGAAGGATGGTGCAGAAAAGGTGAGCTGGGGATACAGGCCGGACTTCTATTGTTGTATTTTTTACGTTTTTGGTAAAATTTTGTGTTTGATCAACCAAACTAGATTAAATAAGCTTACGGATCTTTTTTGTCACACAGTGTAGGTCTTAACTGTTTTCTAATGTTTTACAGGGAAATCAATATACACCCCACTTAGAGAAAACTACATATCTTGGTCTTATGTGCCTCACAGACAATGAATAACAACTATTTTTGTATGACAAATGTAAATATATAAAACTAGGGGAGGTTTGGTTATGTGAGCAGTAATCATGATGCATGTTTTTACAGAGTTAAACTTGCGATGGCTCTCAAGGCGAGCATTAGCCATTGTATATTCAGATGAGTCACACCTGAATTCAGCTAGGTTGCATTTCTATGCTAAGCAAATTATTCTGTGACTGAAAAATGAACAATCTGCCAAAAGCAAATTACAGGGGATGAAAGGAAATCCGACCAAATAAACAAATCCAGATGAAAAACTAAATGTGAGAATCCCACCAGGGATTCATATCAGATTGGCGACTTCACACGCCCCAAAAACATGCAAAGCCAAGTTCATCGTGAATCCAGATCAAGTGTGAAATCACCAGAAAAAGCTTTCATTCAAATCAGCACCAACCAGTTTATTGTGTCGCTGCACACTACACCACTGTAAAGTTGCACTTTTTCGATGCTTCATACACATTATCTGGTCTTTCTATGTGTTAATTGAAATAAGGTCAAAATATGCATTTGAAACATGTCTGGAGATTGATACTGTATGCTGTGCCTCAAGGTGAGTTTTAAATCAAACCTCAACAACATTATGCTACGAATGAATAGAGGTCAAACTGAACAGGAAATACTAGCTCACCATAAGTGCCCAGAACTATGAAAGGAATGGTAAGAGGAATTAGGAAAGAAATGGTGAATGGTGTGTCAAGACTGATGGAAACAGATGGCGTAGTTATCTTAGCAAAAGACGTACATGAGGGCAACGAGTCTGAAAAATGACCAGTATTTCCATCATCTAAGGTTCTTTCTCCAGTGTCGTAGGTTGTGCAGATTTTTGGGAATAGTCCTGACGGAGTGTTGTGCTGGATCTTATGTTCATGATATGAGAAAGCCTTCGACAGCAAATTTACTACTGAACAAGAAGAAATGGACACATTATAGACGGACACGTGTTTGGGAATTAAAAGAGTTTGAAATGAGCTCAAACCATCTGAAGAACAAAACAAAATCACATTTTATATTTCTGTGAGAGGCTGAGAACATGCTGTCTTTTAAACATAATTAATGATTAAAAAGGCTAGTCAGTGAGTCATAGACATACTAGTACTAATAGGGTCCCAGGAAACCAATCAAAACCACAAAGATAATCATTTAGGGAAGCATAGGAGCAGAAAGGTCCAAAAAAGCTAATGCAACAGCTTTTTGTGCACTGCAATACCATTTTCAGTAATGGCCCAAAAAGAATCTACGATTTAGTAAAAATGCAGCAATTAATCCTGTCACTACCTCAAGAACAAGGGCAGCGTGGCCATCTGGAGGAGTGCGGGTTTCAACATGGATGTGTGGGCTGGCAACACTGGAATCAAAAATAAGCAAATCACAAAGTCACATTCTTTTTGAATACACACTGCTGACAGCTGGCTTCATAAAGTCTGTTTGTTTGTGCAATTGCTACACATTCATCACATATTATGAGAACACTCTATTTCTTTGGTACATTTTAAATTGACCATTATAGCCCGATTTACATGTTGCATTGTTTTAGGAAACACTATGAAGCCCCTGCGATGTCTCACTGCGTGGATCAGAATTACCCCTTCCAAACTAAGGTTCACTGCAGGGCTCCCAAAAAGGGACTGATGCCGTGTCAGCCGTCATTCAAGATAAGCTCATCTCCTCCTCAGAATATGCAAGGTGGGTGCTCCAGGTGGGACGCCTTGCTCCTATTATCGGAGAACAGGGGTTATTGGATAACTAAACAAAGCCCGCCTGAAACATTTGGGCATCTCTCAGTGGGCTACTCTATTGCTAGATAAGCTTATCTGAGTGAGTAGACTCTCAACGCTGTAGGTTCACAATTTTTCCCAAAAGTCCACAGTCAAGACAGAGCACCGGGGAGTTTCGTCTGTATGTACGAGCAAAAAGTGACCAATTACTGAGCTTCACACTAAACAAGACAGCAACACTCGGGAGTAAAAGCAACAAGAATGTGAATGGTGAGTGATGCTGCGTCAAACCCAGATACTAGGGATCCACATGGCCTCAGCTGGCCCTGAACGGTTTTATTGGGATCTTTGTGTGTGTTCCCCACAAACAAATGTTTGCTGACGCCTGACCCTGAAGGTCAGCTGCTGCAGCCTGCACAGTTTTACAAGTGGGGAAACCTGAACACAGAATGGAACCGCAAATGTGAAGAACTACAGTGGACGTTCAGTATGAAATACTGTAGTATTGCAATTTTTAACCGACTTAAACAACAAGTGGCAACAACTTGCAGACTTTACTGAACGTTGAACACAGCTCAACCTTTTCCAGTTAGACTCGACATTTCCCACACACGTTGACGCTGTCACACAGAGCTTATGATACGCGTCTTCTTAGATCTTCACATGCCACATCACAAACAACCAACGGTGCAATTATCAAATAAAGCTACAAGGCTCGGATTCACACGACTTAACGTGTCTTCACAACAACCATCTGAAATCAAAGGAACGTGTTCACGTCGACAACGTTGCGGCCCTCTGTGCTGCTCTTCACTATGAAGCTGCTTTCCCTTTCTCTAATAGCCTTTTGTAACAATAACTTGATTTCCTATACTTTTCTTTTATTATTCATTATGACTGTCCTCACACTGTTATATTATTAGATGTGTTACCCCCCTGCACTACTAATGTTCTAAATAATTCAAAATTTATGACTCTGCAGTTGCAGTGCTGTCTAATGATATTGTGCTGATTGAAGTATCACTGCAATAGTGGGGTGGGAAATTCCAGGGCTCTGGGCATCAAAGAGCCATGAAAACATGCTGACTGTCCTTATACAGTGGAAGGGAAACTGCCTTCTCACACATAATGGAAAGTGTCATTTTGTTCAGATTTAGAAAAGTGACTTGGGTATTATGGGAAATTTCCACATTAAACCGATTCTTGTCATTAATCTAGTTTTTGCTGCCTATCCTCTTAGCCAACTCTCTCCATGGCCGATCCCCAACTCACTTAGTTTTTTCTCATCAATGTCAAATAAAACGGCATTTCCAGTGCAGTGTTTTACGTGGCACATAAAGCATAAAAGTCCTCTATAAATTAGTAATTTCGGTGATGAAAACTTCTCAGATGTAAACTGCTATGTTGTTACAAAGATGAAAGGCAGAGGGGAGAGACCACAAGGCTCCGTGCACTTTTTAATTATGACCCAAATTCAATTACTTTGCAACCGCATTCATAAAAATCCATAGCACATTGCTTCTATTGAGTGACAAGAACTGTGATTAAAACATGTTCACTTAAAATAAAAATGCTGCTGTTAAAGCATAAGGCCTTCGGGAAAGAGACGATGGCTCAAAGCAACACAAAATGTCATTTTTTTCCATTCGATTATTTACAGTTCCATATGATCTGCACGTGAAGGGACAGACCTGCTCTCTGATAGTACTGAACAAGCTGAAATAGTAGCATATAAAAGTTTTTTGATCTAAGTCATGCAATTATAAAACCTACAGTGTCACATGCAATTCAATATTCTACTGCCAACTATTTGACAAATATTCTGAAAAACATTCTTTCAAGGGAAGGGAATCAGAAAGGTGGTCACTTGTGTCAGAATTCGTCTTCTCTCCTTCACTAACACGTCGCTAATCATCCTGTAGGATGCTGGCATCTCTGTGCTGCTGAGAGTGCAGTATGAAGACCTTTAAGACCCAGGCACGCTACAAACGAAGATCAAGACGCCCACGGCGGGCGGTTTTCAAGCCGCTTCGACAACATACAGTATATTATGAATGTACACTTCACCCGAAGTCTCGAATGTTGACCCTCCGCTGACCAGGATTTAGGCAGTGCACTGACTTTGATCCATGGCAAAAAGAAAAGATGTCAGAATAGTGAATTTTAAGTAGCTAGAACGCTTCCATCAAAACACATGATTATGAACATTTCCATGCATGTTCCTGTTTTCTTTATGCTGAGGTGCAAATTATTCTTCCCTTTTTCGCTCAACTTCAAATGCTTGACTGTGTATTAAAAGGGAATATATAAGTGGTATTTACACGAAAACCAAAGGCCCACAGCTGTGTAAAAGGAATATTTTCCATGTTTAAATAGAAGCACGAGGGATTGGGTGTTTGGCTGAGAGCTTGAAAAGAAGAAATCAATGTGAATGCGATATGAAATATTTTAGAGAGGAATGCTGGCTAAACTCAATGTCTGTGGTGGTTCAAAATTCAAATAATGGGCATTTTCATCATCACAGGCATCACAGGCACATGCACAAATAACATTATTTCTTTTCCGTTTTAATTACTCATCTGTACAGAACTTAAAAATTTTACGTAAAGAGCTTGGGCTTAGATAAACATGAGATCAGCATTACTTTAATTAATATTTCAAGTTCATGCAACTGTGTGATTAAATAACTATGGGAACTGTACATCCCAGTTCAAGGAATTGTGCTGTGCAGATAGAAGATGCCCTTTTCGTTTTCTGCCATCTCTGTCTGACGACATTGGCTCAGCTGTCGGTTGGACTGCGGTTAATTTTTTTACACAGTGTCCAAAGAAACAAATAAAATAAGATGCACAGTTTTATTCCCAGTTTTGCCCAGCTTGCTTCTTCCTATTCTGTAAGTCTGAATATTAAATATAAAACTGCACCGGCACTGTGCTGCAGTTTCAGATCAGTCTGATCAGCAGCTATGTCCAGTCACCAACAGGTTTCCAGTACACGGGTATGTCGGTCCGGGGAAAACCTTCTGTGGAGGATACTCTTGTGCCTCCTCAATTATATCTCCTCCAACGTCGCTCCTCGATCCTCAGAGCGGAAAAAAAAGAGCCTTTGGGGTGTCCTTCAACATGAGGGACTGAGACAACGTCCAGGGTGACTGAGGATTAAGAATCAAGGAACAATCAATTTAGGGAATTGGGATCCACCGTACGTAGCCTTTCAAACCCTGTTAACTTGGTGCCAGAACCGCACCAACATCAACTACAGACTGCATCAGACTTTTGTTTTCACCCCAGGAATACAAATACATTTAACATAAAAAAATCAATTTAAGCTATTGGTAAGCCAGTAAGATCATTTTAAAATAAAGCCAGAAATATTTTAAAGAAGGAGATAAAAATGCTATTCATGCTCTTAGTATCAAAGTCTACTGTATGTTGCAGCTTGATTGAGCATTGTTTGTCAGAAATATGATATTTCACATGAATAATAAAACAATTTGCAATCATGAATATTAAAAAAAAACACGTTCTTTCTGCTTGCTATTGTAAGTCTTACATTGTTTTATTCACAAAACCCTATTCATGTTATTATTAAGTATAACAAATGATTCCATCAAGACTCTTTTTAAGGCTTCCATTACTAATCCCAGTAAGTTAAGACAGACTCCCAATTCAGTTTAGAAATTATTAATATTCTGTAACTAATATTACTTGTGCCAGTGGAGTGACGTTCACCCTGTAACCACTGGCACTATGCAAATGCTGGGTTCAAAAATGTGCTCGCACCAGTGTCTACACAGATCATGTTTTAGCACAGATGCTACATCTGCTCAGATCTGATCTAGTAACTGAACACACCTGAGCTGCTTGAAAATTACATGAACCTTTTTACTAGATGAAACGTCTGTCTGTTTTAATCTGCTTTAACCCGACGTTTTATATGCACATTAAAACATGCTGTGCAGTCAATGATACTAATGAAGCTGAGTCTGTACTAGGTTATATTTTTCTGTCTGGGGTTATTCTTGTTATTCATGTCATCCAAAATGTTGTGTAGAATGGATAAGGTCCAATTTTTTGTTGATTAAATCTGCAGCCAATCTAAAGGCAGCAGGACCAGTATGTTTGTTCCAATTACCGACTCTAATTCGAGGGATGTGCAGCTGATTACACTCACCTGTGGGTACATGATCAAATTTGGGGCACCTAGAGGCTGCCTCTTGATGATGCCTGCAATGACTGCATCCGTCACCTCCCTCTTTCCTACAATAATTTGCCTCCCTATTTCCTAAAAAAAAAAAAAAAGTGGAGCCCGTCTTTCAGCAGAGATAGACCTGTGGTTGTGATGAAAACCTTCATGTGGCAGAGGAGTAAACAAACGCATGACATGAAAAATACAATGTTGTGGTGTTTAAGCTTCTCCGCTCAGGCGAGATCCTGAATGCAGACAACAGGAACTGTAGAGTCTACACAGGAATATTAAGGTTCTAATTACGTTTTACAAGTGAGAGTACAAGTACACGAATGCAGGATCAAGCCCAGCACCGGTTTAAGCCTCAGAACATCCCTGGTGAAAACAGCGTTGGTTATATGCCTCCATCAACCAGTCGAGTAGCAGTTTACACTCATATTCTAATCAGTTCATCCTTGAGTCCAAATTAGCCCAAAATTTTAAGAAATCAATGGGAAAGCCACTAGACCACGAATGATTTTGATCTTTGACCACTAAAATGTGATTAAACCAACCTTAGGTCTAAGGAGACGTAAGTGCCATGTGAAGTTCCCTGTAAAACCTTTAGAATGTAAAAATATCCAACACTGGGATCTGTGAAAATGGACGAAAACCACAATGCTTGTACAACAATGAGTCGTAATGAGGTGGATGACTCTCTGACATTTTCTCTAGTGCCGTGATCACGTCAAATAAATAATTTTGAGATACATTATTTGAAAATATACAGAAAGGATTGCCGTGACATTTGCTGAGAAGAATTACAGTTATTGGAGAGGTGTTTTCAAACTGAGCAGTAAGGCAGCAGCGTAAAGACTCCACGAGAATGAGCACCAGATTTTACTGCATAATCTTATTTCATAAGCAGTAGTCCTCAGATTTATGCTGATATAGGGTGATTCTGTATGTATTGCCTATATAGAAAGTAGCCTGCAGCATAAAAAAAGTTGCCTGCAGCAAAAACATACTGAAAGGCAATTGGCATACACACGATTCCAAGGTCTGATTCCCATTTATGCCAACAGTCAGTGGCTTTCTTAAACAAACTGTAGTCAACAATCATAGGTATTGTTAAAGAAATTTATATTTTTTAATCCTTCCTTCTCACCGTTGTGCTAAATGAGATGTTGCATCTTTTTTTATATATATATATATATATATATATATTTATATGCTGACCAAGACAACAATAATTACTTCAATGTAGCTTAATCAAATTACTTACAGATGTTCAAGCAAAACATTAACAAATATATCTTATTTCTAATTGCAGTAACCACACATACAGTATTTCAGTGAATATCATCTAATTTAAACTGTCGGTGCACATCACTGCACACTGAGATGTGTGTCGACAGGAATCTAAAAGTATAAATTGATTTTTAAAAAAACAATCTGCTGTTGGGAGCATATTATGGTTGTGATATTTTTCCATTTGGGGAACATTCACTTGCACACATAAGTACCAGTGTGAACTTGTGGGAAGCTACAAACATGCTGGTGTCAAAACCGAACACAGGACATTTTTACTGCATAAACTGAGCAAATGAGCAGCTAAGCCACTTGCACTTGTTGAACTTGTTTTTACATATCTGATATCCGTGGATCAGCCACAACATCAATGCCATGTACTATAGTGGTTTTAATGTTTTGGTGGACAGAGGGAAGGCACTGGCACTGAACAGTCTGTGGCTACAGAGCCCATACACAGAACACTGTGGTGCACTTTGTGTTTGACGAGGCTTTAAATTTCATAATTTAAAGGGCATGGCCGTTTGGCCTTCAATTTCAAACATTTTCAGAGGCACAAAGGCTGCCTGATTGTGCACTAAGGCCAATAGACAAATTACATATGACAAATAAATGTATGCCGCCTGAGCAGTAATCTTGTAAACCGGTTTAGTGAACGGCTTATATGAAAACAACAACAGAATTTAAAATAATGTGTGGATGAATGTGGAACTATTTAAGGGAAATATGCAGAGACATTTCATCTGGCAGTAGTAATAACTGTGCATTAAAATTCAAACAGTACATGGCATTATCTGTGCAGGTGGGCAGATATCACTTCAGATGATTAGGTAGAAAAAAGGAGAACTGTGTGCCTAATTTCTCTTAAGTACTTTTTATGCTTCCAACAGGTGAAATAATATTATATTTTTTGCTTAATAGTGGGGACAATGACCAATATTAATTCCAGCTCCTTGCAGTGATGAAGCCATGAGTTGGCCTCTTCTGACAAACCCCTAGAACTTTCTGATGGCACAATGAAATATATTTGTCTTTCCGGTTGTCAAGTAACTAATAATAATGAAGTTATTTTTACACAAAATCACTCATTTCTTCAGTGTTACTTCTGCATTTGCAATAACTCAAAATTCACTGTTGCAGAAATTACTTATTAATCAGTGGAAAAATAAATAAATAAGCAATGGGGAATAATAATTCCTAATTAATTTCTAATACAAAAAGAATGCAACACAACATGAAAATCTTGCCTGAGTAAGTAACTGCCTGAGTTGTCTTCTTTTCCACTTTTCTTTTCATAAGCCAAACATTTCACACCGCAATCTTGACTGAAACTAAAAATAGATGTGCACAAGTACAAAAGTTCACCCACAGTCAGCATTAATAAGAAGGCTGATGATATCCCGTAACGTTAATAAGGAAATGACATCAAATTATGTAACGTATTATAATGACTTATAATATGTACGCAGCTCCAGTGTGTGCATTGTTTACCATAATACATCCATGAAATGTTACCTACGTTTATGTGAGTGACTACCCACAAATAAAAAACTAAACAGTCATATACACCACGACTGCAACTGTGGCTCCGCTTTTCCAGGATAAATCACAGATCTATTTTCATGAGGAGATCTGAGGGAGTTTAGATCTGATGATGGCACAACAGCCCCTGTGACCATGTAAGTCTTATAATATGAGGCGCATTTGAACACCAGCAGGTGGTATTAATGTAGTGGCTGATCAGTGTAAACAGTCCTGTAAATAGAATAGCGAGCTCCATCAAATCATCCTGCGTGCGTGTGCAGCCTCTTTCATTCAAACAGAATGAAACCTCTGACACTCAAATGCGATGAAACTGGGCCATGGTGACTGACATGCAGCACAGTAAAAAAGAAAACCTTGTTGTCAATAGACATCGAGAAGGCTTTGCCATGAAACTCTGTAACTAGGGGGAAGATGAAAGGAATAACAAGTCTATTTTTCTATAGCCTTTGTCATTACAAACAACTGCTCGACGGTTTTCTATCTTTCTAATTTGCCTGGTGTGTTTCCACGACTAAAGAGAATCTAAGTTTAACCCCTGGATCTCACAGAGGCCAAAATGTAGACCTTGTAGTCTTCTCATCATTTAAGTGTGTGAAGTATGTGTGCATATCTGCCTGCAAATGTGCACATTTATGATTCATGTTGACTGCATAGAATTTAATGATGGGAAATGTAAAGCTCTTCGGGCCTCACGAGGCTTAAAAACAATTCCTTTCAGAAAAGAAACAATTCATCTTCAGTGGCTTTTTTGAAACACCTCCCATATTTGTGTAGATCCAAAAGATAATGTAGGTATAAGAGTTATTCTTTCAAGAGAGGAAAAAATGTTAGCTGAATTTTCTGTTATTTAAAAGAACGGCCTAAGCTTCCTGCAGAGTTCAAAACCGATTCTGCAGAGTTTTAATCAACTTCTCATACCACTGAAATCATGTTTTCCATGTTTTCAAAACTTTCCACTCAATCTGATAGTTTCAAAAGTAAAACCCCTGTCAGTTTTTTTAGGATTCACATTATACACAAATGTGACAAATCAAAAACACGGAATAAACAAACGGCGCCCTATGAATGCCATTATTATTAGGGTAAATGTAAACTAGGTTTTAGAATGACAGATGACCTACACTCTTCACTGTCCCTGAACACATCTTAAATGGAGGGTTAGACAGATCGAGGCACTCGCTGTGTTTCCACTCGTCACAAGAAGAGAGGAAATATTCACCCCATCCACCATCCAGAGTTTAAGGTACAGGGGACTATCTCAGCTGCTCATCCTAACAATGAGCATCTGTCACATGCAGTCGTCCAAACAGATTATTGCCAGCTTACTGTCATTTCCATCTGAGATCAAGCCCCTTCTCCAATATTTATTATTGATTTATTTTGGTCTGTGCATAGAACTCATAGAATTGTTTTTACTGCTCCACGGTAGTTCACAGCATGATCTCGACGTTCTGCTGCAGAGGAGACACAAATTGGAGCGTGAACATGAAAACTTTTTGACTGAATAGAGACACTGATTTTTGACTGGCGGTACCAAAAGGTGCTTTACATTTATATTCAGCTGACAGACTCTTGCTGAAATGACAAATGGCACATTGACACATCCTCTGGCAGGATATGTCAATAATGAACATTAAATCCATGGTTGAATAGTTGGTTAAACTGTTCTCCGTACCCGGCGTCTGTAGAGGTAAAGAAAGATTGTTTCTGAAGCAGGATGCTTGACTTTAACACCATTGGAAAACTGACTCCAGAGAATCACTTTATATCAGTCTTGTTCAGTCACTTACTGAGTGTTTGGGTCAAGAAGGTCTGAAATAATATGTAGGGTGTGTCTCATAAAAGGTCTTGTCATTTATTTGCATCACACACAATACAAATAAATGACAAATCTAGTATGAAAATGCAAACATTTTGGAAGAAAATCAAAATGAAATGGTGTGGTGGGGATATGGTGAGTGGGTTTGAAAAACTCGCAAAAGACAACAGCCACTTTTGTATCTACCTGCAGATGTTTATTAGGAGTTGGCACTGCTAAAGAAGAACACGTAGAGGAGCAATTTGAGGGAGCCAGTCGACCTGCAACAACATGTGACTGTGTGTCTGAGGCCACTTGGATAAATAAATCAGCAGGTTTCTCCTACTGGTACCACAGTGCACATTTGACAGTGATGTTGCAATTTGAGTGCAACAGTTACGCTGGCAACGGACAAATATGATCTTACTGCGTAATACTTTGGACTACTGCTAATCTTGTTTAGGGGCCATCATTATTTTTCATATTCCCAGCTACTGTGTGTACAGTCCATTGTTACCACCTTTTTCCCAAAGACTGAAACACGCTGAACACCTTTTGTTTGTATGAAATTAATTTAAAAGTTATGTTTGAAAAATATTCTTGACAAAATTATAGTTTGTTCTATGGGACATGGAAAAGAGTGGGGCTCTGGATGTGTGGATATGCTTGTCACTGAAACACAGTCTGACCATCATTGTCAGAGTAGTAAAGTCCTCAGTGCGACCCTCAAATGACACACAATGACAAATTAAAGAGATTCCTTGAATGTCTGAAGCACTTTTAATGGTCTAATAACCCTTTCAGATATGTCAATAACATGGTTAATAAATGATTTACTACTGTGTAACTAGCTGCGATCCTGGCACAAACACAGCTTGCTGGCTCAACAGACTTCATGTTTCAGTCAGCTGGTATTCACCAGAAAACACGTGGCTCTCCACAGACACTGTCCTCGAACTGTTTTACATTCAGCTCCAGTGCTGAGGGAACGCTCAAGCATAGTTTAGCGGTAAGGACGTGAAACCCATAAAACATGCTGAGTCCCAGAGAAGATTTATCATCAGGCTGCCTCTCTGCCGCTGCCAGCAGTAGATTACACGTCAAAAGCGGCACAGCGAGCAGATATTTCAGCCAATAAGCACGGGCGGAGGGAGAGCGGCGCTCGTCTGGAGAGTGATATTGGACGGTCGCGCCGAGAGAAGGGCTCAGGCTGACCCTTGATCCCATTGTTCTTACACTATGAGTGATGACTGACCATAAACCTGCCTGACATCACGGAGGTGAAATGTAGCAACAGTGGAGGCAAAATAGATTACAGGCCTGAGGGCAGAAATACTCCGAATCTCCTAACAGACTGAGCACATAACTGCAGGGATTTCCATCCGGTCGCACAATTACCGAGTTAATAAATGTAAAACACACAATGATTCAATAGGAAACTGTTTTCTTTCTCCAAGCTTACTGTTACTATTTCAATTTCAAAAGCTAAAGTCTGTGACTCCGATAAAGAAACTGCCTTTCGAAAACAACTCCTAACTAAAATTTAAAACAATATTCTCCAACGTGTGCATGGTTACTCATTAGATACTATAATGGAATATTGCCTAGTTCTAAGAAAATATCACTTGGACAAGCCATAGCCACATATTCAGGATTAATGTGGCGTGTTGTTGCATTTGTCTTAAAAATATGTCGTGGATTTTAAAATGGCAAGGGCGTATGATTTTTGTAAACCAATGCTGACGGTAATTAAAATAAAAACATTTTAGAAGCACCACTTCAACAAGCGGCATGTCTGGATATACATTAGCTTTCAACAACTTGATATTACATTTGTTGACTGTTCTCTTATTTACACTATTTCCACTGCAAGGCCACTTTTTATCATCTTTTCTGAATAACCCTTCCCATAACCTAAAAAATGATCAGTAGAATTAGTTCATCATTGTCTTTGAAATGCTTAACAAAATCATTCCCACTGTGCATAAGAAAGAAGGTGAAATATTCTAAGGTTAGTGCAGAAGCTTAATATTCTGTATTTCAAACTACAAAAAGACAATAGTTCAAACACCTTTGCACTGGTGAAAAGATGAAAAAAGAGAGTCAAAGGGATCTGATGCTTACTATGCAAAGCATACGCTGCTAAAACATTTCGTCAGCTATAACCGAGCCGGGTCGAACAAAGAAACGCCATCAGAGAAAAGTTCTATATGTTGCTGCTGACACCTCACTGAGATCAGTCTGTAGTGATCAGGTGATGTCTCCTTTCCCTTGCTGGGATCTCCACTTCACGACTTCTTCCTTTTGATGCGGAACATGGATAGAAGAGACAACTTTGTTTTACAGGCCCTGAATGATGGCAGTGTAAATATATGCAATCAATTGCATCTGCATTAATTCCTAATCTATTGGTGACCATAGCGTGTGAGTGTCAAGTTTATGATGAGAACCAATGAATCTCAATTGGCACAAATAATTTCATGTATTTACTTACTTAGTCAGAACTACATTTACCCTAAATGGCGAGTCACAACAGAAATAAAATGTAAAAAATGTTGGCAATAATACACCTGAATTTTATCTGTTATTTGTCCTGTATATTATTGTGGTGATACAGTATCAAATTTCTAATAAAGGGGTGCGGTGGTCCGACAAAAGCGTTTCATGAAGGAGGGTCTCTCGTGCCCTCACTCATGTCTCTTTTAGGTAACGTCCTCTCTCCTTGCTCCTCTAAATGCAAACGAGGGAAATGAAAGACTCTTCATGATGGCAGACTGGAACAAAATCCAGGTTACTCGAGGAGCTCGGAGACATAAAATGAGGTAATGAGAAGCACTAAGAATCTTAATTAAAATACACCAAGAGAGGTGGTAACTTAAAAAAAAACACTTTAACATGGTAAGATTATATGTAACTCTAACAACAAATGGCATCAAGTGCTTAAAAAAAAAATCTAAATCTGTGATTTGCATCTGATTTGTTCTTCCAAACATCCCATTAAAAGCGCTACCACATTGTCACAAACGACCGGAAAAGTAAGGCAACAATCTGTCACATTCATACCATATATTTATGGACCCATCAGACTAATGTGTTCCAGCATAAGCTATAATTCAGATTGTTAATGAAGCCCTTTGTTTTTTTTGGCACAGCACCAGGCTGCAAGGTCATGCAGACAGGCCCACTCACCATATATTCTCCATCTCATCTAGGTGAGGACCTTTTCAGCATTAAAAGGACAATTCTCAGAGCGAACGTCCTGGAGTTATTGTTAACAAAGGGAATGACGCAAAGAAGCAAATAACATTTGTTATTTTCAATTAGACAGCACGACAACAGCTTTTAGGTATAACTTCATATCTGACAGCGGGGAACACTGCTCCCGTTGTTTATTTCCATTAGGATGACATTCCACTAAAGGCCTCTGCAATAATATCCCAATATTTAGCCATATTACAAGCTGGCTTTCTTGTCACTCTAATTTTGATGCAGATCCCAAGACCATATTTGATTTGATTGCTATATGAAGATTCCATTGGAGCACTCTCAAACTCATTTTCCTTGACAGCCTTTGATATTTTATAATAAATATTCTCAAATGGTAAATTATTATTGAGAGCGGTTTCATGAGAATTTGCAAAGAGGCTCAGAAGAGTGCACGGCCTTTCACACAACGCTGAGATGGGTATCATAAACACAAAGCTCACAACACATTTGTCATCTCTGCCACCAATGCAATAAAACCAGGCTTTTGTTTTTCCTAGGGGGATTCAGCAAGTTCCTGTTAGTCATACACATAACTTCTATTATAAGTCACACAAAGCTACCAGACATTCTAAAGGTTCCTTTGAAAGTTCAGATTTCTTGTTATCCTTCCTGCCATGTCCCTCCAAATCATTCATGAAACAGTGAGAATAGCTGGTGTCTGTCCTCGCATGGATTCCTCATCAAAGCATCACATCAGCTGGTCATGGCCCAGTGATGCACTTGGATTCATCACTGACCGCCAGCCTCCGTCCTTATTCCATTCATCTCTCTCGCTCGGTCTCCACCATCTTGCCCGCATCTCTCTCTCTCTCTCTCTCTCTCTCCATTAAATATCATATCCACAATGCAGCTGCAGCGATATAATCCAGTCCAAGTTACATCAGCGCTGCAATCTGTCACGCAGCCTGTCCTGCCGCCTTTCACTCTCCTGAAGAGAGACTGACGTGCGAGCCGTCAATGTTCTATCATTTCCTAAAACTGCAGCAGAAACGTTTGGGTCTGAAGACACAGTCAGCTGAAAACAATTTATTTTTTTTCTCGGAGAAACTCCCACACTTAATGAGATTAAAAATAATTTAACTAAGCTTTTTTCCTCATAAGCCACTAAGATAGGGGGTAATGGAACTGTGCTTAGACAGCACAGTTGGGCTATTAAATGTGAGTATTGATGAAAAGGAGAGTCCAAGTGAGCAGATAATGCACTAAATATGCTGATGCGTTTTTTTGGGGGGGAATAGGACAAATTGTATTTACAGCATGTCTAATACCTTCAGTTATCTAGTCAGTCTATGCAGGGAGGGAAATTCCACAAGCTAAGCTACATACTGACAGCCTGATTACCAGTTATCAGGATGTTGCATAAGCCAACGTTCTGTTTTATTTGCTGCATTATTAATTGGAAAAGCTCAGTGTCTAAACTGAAAACAAACAGCTACGTAACCTGTCTGGGTGAAAACATTATTTACCTCTGAACATTGATTTTTCTAGCAAAACAATATGTTGATTCATAGGTTTTAAACAGAGCATGTATTTAAAAAATATATTTATTAATTCCACAGAAACCACACTACCCAGCTCCTTAGGTCTGAATGCTTTTCACTATGGTCTTGATAACGATTTATATACAACATGGTGCATTAAATACACATGCAGACATTTACACATTGTGCCAATCACAAATCAGCTGTCAATTATTATTGGTGCAGTTTTGTAGGGGGAGATTAAGACTGCCTCACTGCAAACGGAAACAACTGACATGATATTATTTTCCAGCTGCAAGCGGGAAATAAAAATAGAAAATAAAATGGAAGAAGCCATCGATATTTAAGGATCGCTACATTTTACATCCATTACTGCTGATGCAATATTAAGTTTTTGTGGGCAGTATTGTGATGCCCACACACTTGACTACCTATTTCTGTTAATTGTGTCCACAAAAGTTAAGCTCTCGTCTGCATTTCAAGTGGACATTTACATGATAATATGGAGCAATAAACTGACTTGCGTAGAGAAGAGCAGATATTTTCTGACAGCTGTTGCCTTTGTCAGTTACTGTACCTTCAGGTGATAAAACTTTTTTCTGAAAAATCTATGAACATGCTTCATCGTAAGAAAGTGTTAGGAAGGGGCTAATATGTAAGGACCCAGGGTGGTGACGACAAAACGTTGTGTAATGAGGATTTATTTGAAGAACAAAAATGACTCTGAAAAAGGAGGATGGGACAAACTGTTAAACTAAACGAACCAGGGGAAAGAACTAAGACGTAAAACAGAAACAAAAGAAAAACTAACTACATAAAGTAATAACACAGCAAAAATGAATTTCTCTGACAAACAATCTCTAAACAAAGTTCAACTAAAACATGAGAAAACAAATAACCAAACCTAAAAGAACAGACGAATAGATGTGAGAAATATTTCAAATAATGGAAAAGGCAAAACCAATATAAACCCAAACTCAACTATCAACACACAAAACCTGACAAAAGGACTGACAACTAACCAAAGTAAAAACCGAGGAGGACAGAAAGGAACAAAGAAAGGGACTAAAATACATAAAGACTGAAGGTGAACTCAAGGAGAGGTCAATGAACAGATACAACTAAACCTCAGACCAAGAGCCGCAGAACGAGACAGCGACACACAAGAACTCGCACGTACATAAACCATCAGCTAGGATGAGATAGTGTGAGTGTATGTGGAGGTGTCAGATGTGACAAACCCGCAAACAGGGAGGCGAGAACTGGGTTTATTCGAATGGGAAAACCGGTGAAACCAATGAGGACAAAGAAGGTTAGAAAAGGATCCCAAATGAAATCGACAGGAAGGAAAAGCAATACTACAAAATAAAAGTCCAAAACAGCAAATAAACAAAAATGACACCAACTAAAGTCCAGGATACTGACAGAAATAGATTTGAAAAGATAATCAGAAGGCTGATTATTGTTGTTGTGGCATTACAATAACCAGCACCAGCACTAGTTTGGTCTTTATTATTGACCTAATCTACCTTTAGTAACTGCATTTTGTTTACAGAAGCCTACGGTTCAACTAAAGACAATTTAGTGCGTGGCCCAGACAGCACAGCACCTTCAGCTCAGACTACTGCAGCACCTAAAGGCGAGACGTGCGCGTTATGAATAAGTCGATATGGTTGGTGCACTTTAATCCAAGGCTGTTGAGTTGCAGTAAACCAACTGATAAACACGGTGTTTTGCTTGTGTACCGACCCAAAGGTTTTGCACAGTGATTCACGGGTCGGCTCCAGTATGTGCCCTCCCCTCTGTGGGGCATGCTGCTCTTCAATGCTGATTTACAGAAAATGACCTGCCTGCACAACACAGCTATTTTCCATATTTTCCACAGTGGCACACAGAAATCTGAAAGGAAGGCTGGAAACAACACCTTCTGACCTCATTCCGTTACTGTGACCCCCCCCCCTTCAGGTGAATACGAGTTCTTTATTAAAACATGTGGTGACTAAATTATATCCAAACAGCAATTTGTGTTCCACTCGAAAGCGCATTTCTTTTAAATGCTGAAGAAATGCTTGCTGGCCTATTATGTTTCTGTGATGTGGGGTGGCACCACAAGAAAAATGTGTGATGATTGCTCTGCATAGTCACACAATGGCCAAAAAAATATTGGGTTATTTGAAAGCAACAGGTGTAAGTACTATTCTTCCAGGAGGTTCGATTGAGACATGAGTGGTTAAATCCAAAGAACTGAAAAACAAATCAGAAGGCACTTAACAGTAGTATTTAGAAAAGTGCTATGAAGCGCAGTCACTTTAAAAAAACATTAGGTTTATTTGAACTTTTCTATTCGCCGTATTGTAAAGCCAAGTAAGTGTAGCCAAGTAAAACCATAGTGTGAATCCATTTGAACTTTGAAAAAAAAAAGGTTTCTATCCACCAAACACTGATGATGAACAACTGGCAAATTTGAACATTTCGTTATTTTTTTTGGGGGGGAGCAGGTGATGCTGGTGTTTCCAATTAATCCTTTTTTTTAAATACTGTCCGTAGTTGTTTCCAAAGACAGAAACTGTTTACTTATATTTTACTGAGCTCTAATAATGGCAGCGACTGAAAAAGCCAATAACACAATTGGATTTGTGTCCTGTCCTCTGTATCTGCATTGTAAATTTGAAGGAATATATGACTGAGCGCAGGGTCCAATAGTTGAACTTTCTTCAGTTCTGCTTTTTGGAGAATGAAATGGGAGACAGGCTTGTTTTTAGCTCAAACAGCCTTTTGCCAGATCCTGTCATATGCTTTATAACACTTAGATAAAGTTTTTTTAATATATCCTATCACTTTAAAATTGTCAAGTCGCTGTGTGCTGATAACTTGTATAATAAAGCACTAGAGCAGAACGCGGAGACTAGAATTCAGAGGTCCTCGAATGGAACTTTTTACTCCAGGTTTGGAAACTGAAAGTAAGTTGTTCAAGTGATCCTCTGCATGGAGCCGGTTGAAGCCAGCGATTCTGAGTCATAGGATTAATATTGCAAGCAGAAACTTTATTTCATGTTAATAAATCTTGTATCGTGTACGACTAAATTTATAATGACAAGCTGGCCCCCTCTGTATCATTTACTCACCTTTGAGCTTATACAGGCTCTGCTGGACAACATGCAGCAGAAGTTGCAGACAGACCGTCAGAACAGAAGCATGACCGACAGAAACCTAAGCAGCATCTTTCTTTTGTTCAAAATGTGTGTGTAAGACAGGAGTGACATTCAATCGAAACAATCGTCACCTCTACATGAATCAGCTTCTGTGAGTCGGTGAGTTTCAATACAAATAGACAGTGCCGATAATGGTTCACGTCACGTTATCCTCATACGCATTTAAATTTTTTTGAGTTTTTGAGTTCTTAAAAAGTTCTTAAAGTCCTAAATGTGCTTCTGAATTTTGTATCTAAAATAAAATGATTTCTGGCATGTCTAAAAGTTTACATATGGGATTCCATTTTACAGTCATATGTTAGTCCTGCACATTCACCCTGTTTTATAAACTACACAACTAAATGCAGTGCTGACTATGAGTACATGTAGTAATTGCTTATTATCATATTTTTATGATAAAATGTTGAAATACACAGGATACACAAGTCCACTTTAAATAATACAACATTGACTGTTATTACTAATGTGACCGCAGAAAGAACTTGCTGGGAAAAATATTTTCTAGTCTATATTTAGTTGTTCTGCCCTGCAGGCATTAGTATATAACATGTTTCGTGGGTGCCTGAGGTTTAAAAGTCTTTGCTGTATAGATGTTGCTTTCACTCACATCTTAACTCCTGGACAGGCAAAAAAGGAATGATATGAGTAAAAAACAGATTATTAAGAAGCAGGGTCGTTTATGGCCAAAAATAATAGTTATTATAGTTATTTTGTTCATGTGAAACAACAAGCACTTTTTAAGGGAACATTATATCATTACTGTACAGTGGGTTAGATTTTTATTCAATTGAATGATTTATTTAATGTTTGAAAAATTTACATTATTGAAAAATTCTAAAGTTATACAGGTAATTGTTGCAGTAATATTGAGTTTGTTTTACTCCTAGTTTCACTCATAAAGCCTTTATACAAATGTACAGCACAGGAATTACCGGTGTGTTTGGTATAGAAAGTCTGGCTTTCTGTCATCGAGTTACACCTCAGTAGCACCTCAACGTGAAGTGTACAGTAAAATGAATGATTTATAACTGATATGAAATAAACACTAAAAGAAAGCACTATTAAAACCATGATTTACTTTGAAGGTTTTATTTTCTGACAGCTCTATCAGATTTTATACACTATTCAAATGGGATTTTTATCCCTACTCATTTCTGATGTGTAGCCCGAAGGCATGTTTAGAAGAAGTGCTGATGGCCAGTGCAATGCTTATTTCCATTTGCATGAAGGATAACAACATGGCTGTGTAGAACTATGAATATATTTTATGAATCAATGGTTTGCCTAAGGAGATTAGCTGTAGAAATGTAGACTGCACCCTGTGCAATCAATGAAAAACTTTTCTGATCAGGCTATTGTTCTGCAGATGCATCTTAATCCTTTGCATCACACGGTTGCTGGGAATGTGCTAACAAAGAAGCTTGGGCATGTGAAATTCTCACATCAAACAGGCAGTGGTGCAGCAGCAAAAAATCCTGCGCAGGATGAGACTGTTTTTACTGTATTTAAAGATGTTTGTTTAACTGGCAAAAGGCTTGTGGCAGCTTGACCTTCCGAATCTTACTTTAAACAATTTGATCTCATGACGATCTCTAGCATGCCTCACTGGCTGAATACCGAGCAAGCTTCAAAAGAGAATCTGATAAAACACGAAGGTATCCACCAAGGGGGGAGATCCACATGCCAAATATTGCTCAAAGGACAGGTTCATCTGCTTCGCTGAAGTTGGGTGTGAGAAAACAAAGCAATGACCGAGTTGCGAGTGGGAGGAGGGACGAAACACCAGGGACGGACGTGCTGCGGAGAAACAGGGGATGGACAAACCGCGTTGTGTGTGGCATCCCGTGACTTTGTAGAACGAAAGATTCACCTGGGAGGGAAACATGTTCAATACATGTTCAATGGTGTGCAGCTTTTGCTAAGGGGAGACAGGCCCCTGGCCATTTCACACAACGCTGAACTTCCTTGGCAAGGGAGCATCATCAAAATGCAGGAAGCAGAGTTGCTTGGAAAGAGGTCAGCATGTGAGGTCTTCAACAAGGAGACACAAAGACGGCGCAGTGGGAGAAACACATCTGAAGCCGTTTAGTGAACAGTGCATCATTTATGATCCCTGGGGGGATCTTTGGATCTATCTGGACCACACAAATGAACAGTAAAAGGTTCTTGGTTAAATAACAAGTGAGGGGAGGCAGGGAGATGGATCAGATTCCCTTGCTGGGGTCCGTGATTGAGGCTTTTGTCTGAGCAGACCTGTCGGCTCCTAATGATGAGGAGGGTGGCAGGTGTGCGTGTGCAAATTGCACATGATGATGTTTCTGTCTTTGAAATGTCTCCGTCAGAGGAATTACACATTCCGAAAATCTAATTGAGGTAGTCACAAAGTCAGCTCTGACGAAAAACAGTATTTACTGCACAAGTCATTATGTGTCAGAGGCGGCAGAAAGGTCCATTTATCTTGTGCTGAGCAGCACCTTGCACTGATAGTTAGACTCCTGCTGCTTCAAATCAGCCTAATCTTATTTCAGATCCCGACTGCAGACAAAGCTGCTTATTTCTGCTATGTTTATTCCAATCTGCGAATTGCTGTGAAGCTGCACCACTGTCTCACATCCCTGAACCAGTTTCACCAAAGATGCATTTGGTTTAGTTCACCCTCCTCCATAAAGGCGGATTTTAGCAGGTCGCTGCTCTCTGTGTTCTGAAACTGATCCTACAGTGCGTATCCAGCAGCCACGTGTAAATAGCAGTGGGATAAAGATGTCCTCAGGAGGAGAGAAGGCAAATTCAAATTGAAACCTACTTTTTGCAGGTTTGCATTTTTACTGTAATTTTCTTTTTGTCCTCCCCTCAGAGTCTACAGGGGGCGAAAAGCAACTGCAGCCATTTTATTTTAATTATTTACTTAAGGGTTAGAAATAAAATTACATCAGTCAAACAATATTTGATATGTATGTTGTGTACTGCTTATAAAGCAAAGCCCAGTGATGTGACCAATGCGGAATCTTCGTGTTCATTAACTCCTTAATAGAAAAGTCTGAGCTGTTAACTAAACATTCTTCCATCTAAAATTAAAACGATTTTAAAGTAACTCACAAAGGCCGATTCAAACTCCTCTTTCACTGACATAAAACATGCTTTAAAGATTAATTTGGTTTCATCAGAACCTGAGCATTCACATCATGTTCTCTTTTCATAAATAATTTTTTATAGCTGCTTTGTTATTGTGTTTTATGTGATTTGACAGAGCAAGACAAGTAAAACCAGCTGTTTCCAGGGAGCAGATATGTCTCCTAACAGTTACCAGTTCACATACAGCACAAAGAAAACTGTGTTCGGCATTAGCAGTGGGAAAAATTTTAAACTTAACAAGGCCAGTGCATGGCTGCTTTCCTCGACACCATTCCCTGTACTTATCAGTTGGAATTTATGTAATAAATTGTGCTATCAAAGGCGTTGGCATGCTTTCATCTTGACTAAAATGAGCCCCGGGGGCTGATAGGTTATAGGGGTTAACATGGGAGGGGGTGGAAGACGTAGTGGAGGATGCATAATTGTGAAGATACTGAGGAGATGTTATAGCGAAGGAATGAGGGACGGCTTATATAAGGAGCCAGGAGCAGCGTGTTCGTAACTAGAACCAGCGTGAAGCTCTCATGGTACCACTGCTTTTACAGAGTCTTCTATCGCTGATTACAACTGAGACACAAAAAACAAACCACTGGTGTCATGAAAAGAAAACAGAAGCAAACATCTGAGAAACTCGACGGACCTTTTGATCCATGAACCTCTAAGAATCATATTTGCTGCTTGTACAAAAATCCTCTCTTTTGTGTACGGTAAATATGAGCGTCAACTCCTTGACCCAAAGAAAAATGTAAACCAGAAAAACTGTTGCATACTTGTTGAGATGAGAATAACAGAGATCTGTGATTTAAGTACAATCAAATGTCTAAGCAATGGCTGCACCAGAAAGCAAACCGGTCGGTCTCTTCGTTCCTCTGCTGTAAGTTGACAGCAGACTTTCTAGTTTGTATTCATGGATACGTCGAAGTTCTGACGGTCGGTGTCTGTCTGGAAGGATCATTCATGTGATAGCCTGGTTTTACTGAACGACTGGCATCAAAGAAACATCAGTCGGTTTGGAACAGACACTGCATTTCTTGGCAAACCACACTGTGAAGGAAAGTTCTTTTTTTTTTATTGTAGAGGAACAAAACTGGTCTTTTAAAGCCATCAGAACCGGGTGGCAAACAGGGCGCTTGGAGAGAGAGATTATTGGTTTTAGTAAAACTAAGTGTGTGAATATCTCCTCAAATTATTTAATACGCATTTCAATACAATGTCCAGGCTTTGATGCCAAGACAATACCGCTAAATTTGTAACAATCTAATACAGTACAATTATAAGACAGTTCAATTCTATCCCATTCAATTCAATTAGCAATCATTTTGTATTCGACTCATTTTGTTAAAGCTGTAACACTCTAATTCTCTCTCTCCTCACACGCACCTGGAACCAAGTACCAAACACCCACAGCAGCAGATTTAGTTTAGCATCAGGTTCTAATCAGATAGCTGAGCTGCTGGCTAAGCCAGTCAGGCTGTTTGCATGCATCGTGTTTCTGCAGCATTGTCTTTTACCTAAAGTGTGTATACAACGCTGTGTGAACTTTAGGTCAATCGAACAGAAAAACCTAAATCACATCAACATTTGCTGTGAACAGCGTTTGTCTATAAAAATGCTCCAACCAATTGTCCTTGGTTCACTTGTTAAAAGCTTTTCAAGGTACATGTTTTTTCCAGCAATCTTGAAGAACTTGTCCCATTTCTACTGTGGATTTAGGCTGTTTTGGCGTCTTCTGAGCCTTTCGGGTCATCCTAAGTTTCCTGATTACTCACAATTTAATCCTACCAACTCTCCCCTTGTTTCTCTCCACCTCCCGCCTTCCCCTCTTACCTGCAGACAACTTTAGTGTAGAAAAAATAGAAACGCCAACCAACAAGAACATGTAACCAAATCATGAAGGTCCCATCATGACAGGCACAGCCCCTCTCTCACGCCAACAGTGCTGTTCTCCAGCAGACCGACAGTACTACATGAAAAAAATATGAATGTTTTTTTGATCTAACTTTGTTGGAAGTTATGCTCTCACACGCATTGGCCACAGATGCATGTCAGCTAATACCTGGCCCAGCTGACCCAAATAGCGTTTGAAGGTTGCTTTTTTTAAATAATTAACTAGTCAAACAGCTCTGTGGGGGCTTTTTTCAACGCTCGAGGACATTTGTGCTGTTCTTGCGTGTTCGCTTCAGCACAACACCTGTTCTGGCTGTACATGCATCTCCATTTTCATTATGGTTAGCGGGTCTGTTGTTAAACTTCATTTTGTCTTAAACGCTCTTCATCTAATTACTCACTTCCTGTGATGATGAAGAAGGGCAGATCTCCAAACGTGAAGCCTGCAGAAATACTTTACCCATTATTGTAACATTCAAAAATACAATTTAATCATAGGTTTTTGTAATTTGAAAGTTGTGTTCTTTTAAGATGTGTAAGATTCATTCAGATCTTTTGCATTTTAGACCTGGAACAGATGCTTTTGTAATTCACGTGGGATACTAAAACAAACCTTCACATGTCACATCAGAATTGTCCACCCATTGCTGAAATGAATCTGTGGCACAAAAGAAAACACGGGAAGCAGATCTTATTCTGTACTAGTGAATATTCCTATTAGGGAAAATTTTCTATGAAACACTGAACAACTGCACCATTAGTCTTTGTTCATAAACATGATGATTATCTGGGTTATTATATCTGGGTTATTAAATTACCCCCTTACCATACAAACCCCCCTGCCTATACAAAACAACCCTAGAACTGTCTGTATTACAACACCTGCCGAGGCATTTTTTGATTGAGTCAAAAACATTGATAAAATTTAGTTAAGAGTGTAACCTGCATCTCCATAAAACACTATAATCGCTTTAATAATTGAGGTCTTTGACAAAGCCCTCCATAGTGTAAATTATGTTCAACTGAGTAAATTTAAACTGTTTTCCAAAAGGTTAGAAAACCTCAAAGCGCTGCAGCACGTCTCCCATTGCGTCGCTTCATTCTGTGCTTCTTCCATCTGGTTGCTCACTGTAAATACTGTACATCCTCCTTCTTCCCGTCGTACTGCACGCGTGCTCCATCAGCCTTGTACCTCGAAATGTGCCACAACATGCAGAATCTTTGCAGTAAATGCTTTGTGCTGCTTTAAGATAGTCAAACTATGCCGTTTCCTATCATATCAAAGAGGAGTTACACAGTACTCAGCACTGATTGAGGCTAATTCTTGTAATGGAGCACTGATGAGCAGCTGGAGATTTTTTATTCACTATTAATTACCAAAGGGCTATTATGTATCAGGGCCGTGTCTCCAACTGCCAATTTCACATACTCATTAAAAAAGCTGCAATTTAAAAATCCTCAAACTGTTGAAAATACTTTGGAGAGAAGGGCCCATGGTGATACTTTGGGAAATTAAGTGTTTATTCCACAGCAGTATCCCTACACCTGAGGACGCTCACATAAAATGTAATGTCCTGACACGTGTGGCACGTCAGTTTGCTTTGAAAAACCAAGAGCCAAAGCAAGCAGTTGTATGAATGTTGTAGCTCATTAACAGTGACACGCTCCAATTGCTAAACAAGTATTTTTCACATACCGGTTTCCTTTACGTAAACAACTGCAAAAGAAACAAGAGACGTGTGAAAAAGGTCACATCTGTCTTGACGAACCAAGGTGGCCATGTGAGAGCATGGAAGTAAACAAACAGCCTGCCAATTCTTAAAGCACAAAGCCAAAAACTACAAGGCTATCCATCCTAATCCCCCACGCCAAGCCGCTACAGTATGTTGTATAATCAACAACCTAAACAGCCCGAGGGCGCGTTGAAACAGACGCCAGCAACCCCAAATTTGTGCCTCACACGGAAAAACCGAAAAAATTAAACAGGATGTGTTTAAGTGTGACAAACATCTATTTGGTTTGTATCAATTACCACTTTTAATTAAACATGGATTTATTATCTGCTGTTAAGGGAATTATTTGTTGAAAGTTATACACACTGGCAGTAATTGCATCGCCTTGTTTTATCCCTGACCCTGGTGGCAGGAAGAATAAAGCAGTGATGCACTCAGAGACGTTACTCTTGTCCCAATAGCAGCAGGGGATTAAGCAGGCTATTTTCTAATGACAGGGTCGGTGGTTCGATCCCTGGGCTGAGGCGTCTTTGAGCAATACAGTAATTCCGACCAAATGACTAAATGTAAATCCACATAGCTTTAGGAAACATTCTGTCATCCCAGTTTAACCTTTGTACAGTATGATTAATATTATAACTTCTCAGACATTGAATATTAAGGAAACAGAAGAGACAAAACCACCACTGTAACTGTTCTTAAGTCTTTGTCAATATTCGGACATCGTTCATACAATCTGCAGTATAACCTCCTTTGAATGGTCCGACTGTGCATTAGGGACAATAATAATGGCTAATATTGAAGGCTGTATGCTGGTTTACTTTGGCTTCAGAGAGAGCTCATTAAAGTCACAAAGCCTATGCGAGGATGAGTTGTCTGCACTTTGCTTTGATTTCATGAGCACCAGCGGCTTTGAAAACCATGTTTCGTTGTAAGTCCCCTTTCAGATTTTGTGCCTCTGAAATATTTAAAAAGGACGTGCTCATCAACCTTGTGCCACAGCCAAATTGCTCCTTCGTATGTTTGTACAGTGTGTCATTTTGTCTACGGGGTCAATGTCCCAGACTAATGGACAGTAACTCCACTCTGCGCCTTTTAAAAGGGATATGAATCGCTTCAGAAAGGAGACTTCAGACTTCTTCACCATTTAAATACTTTATATAAATATATATATATATATATATATATTTTTAATTTTATAACGTAAAGTCGAAGTAACGTCCTGGTAACTGTTGGCGTACGCCAGCGGCCCCCTCACCTTTCTGTTGTGGGTCTGTGTTTTGGCTTTCTGCCATGATTCTAAAAAAGTCAAGTCAATTCAAGCATATTTATAAAGAACTTTAAAAATCACAATTACAAAAAAATACCAAAAATATATTGAAGTAAAATTTAAATTTGAAAGAATTAAAAGGAATAAAATACAATAAGGTATTAAAGTCAAATGCTCATGCTGGGTCAAAAGCCAGGGAGAAAAAATGACTTTAAAACAGCGAGTGAGGAGGCCTGTGTCGCCCGAGCTGCCGTTGTGTCAGCGAGCGGGACGGGGAGGGCACACATAGCAGCTCAGAGAAAAAGGGTGGGGCAAGTCCATCTACAGATTAAAAAAAATAATTATAATTTTAACATGAACTCTAAGACGGACAGGCAGCCAGTGCAGTGAGGCTAAAACCACAGTAATGTGTTTAGTTTAATAACCTCAGGACGAGTGAGACACACCAAAGTACAAAGAGTTACAGTAATCCAGCCGAGTTGTGACATAGCAAGATTTGCGACAGTAGGTTATTACGGTATGACAAAAGTGTTCTACTGTTCTACCTGTGTGAATACAACTGAACTCAGAATGTCAGATCTTACATGAAGCTACTGTTAATCCTACTCTGAGTTATATTCTCCATGCTGCGTCCCTTTTATGACTCTTCATCTCTTCACATCCCAATCAGATTTTTGAAAACATTTTACGTTTACAGACAATCAATTCTAAGTACTCATATTTTATTAGTAATACTTTGTAATAAAAGTATTTTGTTAAAAAGTTTGTGATTTTCGCAAAACATGATAAGTTGTTAATAAAAAATACAAATATGGGTCAAAGGTGACTGGAGCTAATTTTAACCACTTTATGTGTTGATAGTGGTTAACCCATCAGAATACATCAGCCTGTTAAAGTTCATAATACAGAAAAATTATACTTTTATGTTAAAACCAACAGGTGGTGCGTAATTTTGGTTGGGTGTGATATCAAATGGTATCTTCAAGGTATGCACAAAGACGGAATTATTTAGTGAAAATAAGGACATCTCTTTTAATAACCATCTTCCCATTTTGTAATTTTTAATGAATGAGCTTGACTTAATTAATGCTGTAACTAAATGGTACCAGTCCCTTTCTGTCACAGAGTGTGTCATCAATTTATACACTAACTGAGACATTTAATCACCGCGCTGGGAGAAGTACTACTTCACGCTCAAAGAACGACACTGATCACTTTGGTCCATTTGTACAGATTTAATCTGTCAAAAAACATGAACGATATCCTCATGGCCATCTATCTTACTCACATCTACAGTAATAACCTCAGATGGTGGAGTGTCAGATTTGATCACTTTTGCGGGAAACAGAGCACGTATGCACAAGCTAACAAATGAAAATCCAATTCAGAACTGCTTAAAACACCAGCTTATGGAAAGTCTGAACTAAAAGGAAAAAATATATATGTGTCCAGCTGACACAAGCGAGTAGACAACAGTGTAGCATTTGGTCGGGGAAGGAATTAAGGACGGACATGTACAGTATGTAGCAATGGAGTCGAATCTTTCATTCTTTGATTCCTTTAGGCAGGATCTTGGTCAACCAATCGCCGACGGCCTCTTTACATTTCAAACCATCAAAGACTGTATGACCCCTGAAGGGACATGGGCTACGAGAAACTTTCTCAAGCTCTTTCACTCTCTCTCTCTGCACTGAAGAGAACAGGTTTTTTATTTATTCACATATGTACATAACCTCAGAGATGGACTTTTGGTTTGTATATGGCATCCAACAATTCTTACTTCATGTAGTATATTGTTATATTAATGTTATTTTAATTGTTAATCTTTAGTTGGATCATAGATTCCAAAATGGGCAGGTTTTGTCATAGTTTTTGCTGTTGGTCACTTGGTGAGACAAAGAAATCCTGTGTAGAATCATGTGGTTTATGTTGTACCCAGTTTTTCACCCGACCTGCTGCAGCAGGCAGTGAGATGGTCAGTTCACTATTTTCTTACTATTAATCTGGCCTAAGAAGTATCAGTTTTGAGTTAGTGCATCGTTTTTATTATGTTGATTGTTGTCCACAAGTCACCTAATGCATAAAATACAGCATTTGTTACCTCAGAGGATGGTTAACAACCTCTTCCTGACTCGCCACAGGCTTTGAGTGTTATTACATCTGACTTTAAGCAGCTTTATCGTAGGCGAATGGTCTTACTGGTTATGTGATAATTATGATAAAAATTCCCTTAAATCATCATTTGAGCTTATTTTCCCAACAAACACATTTTGAACATGTTGATATCCTACCTCACTAGAATGAGAAGAAAAAGGATTATCCAAGAAAGAAACTGCTTCACAGTTGTGATGAGATGGAAACACATTAAATGAACAAAATTCACTAATGCTGCAATTATACTCTTTGCTCTTTTCTTAAGGCACAACCACATTTTTTCTGCTGTCAGCACGGTTATTCTGCTGAAATTCTTTAGCTGAGGCCTTTCAGGCCTACAACATAAAAAAAAAAAAAAAAAAAAGATTTCTGAAAAGATCTTCATTTCACTCCAGCCACGAAAAACTTAAATCGGACGTGTTTTTTTGAGTTTGTGATGCTCCTTCCCGTGTACTGTAACTAACTGCTGGGTTATATCTGGCTGCATAGTCCATTTGGGAATTTAGCCCGAACTGGGCTGTTTTGAAGAAACTATTTTGAAGCCATTTTCTTTTTTCAGCTGTTCTTTTATACAGAGCATTGACTGAGCTAAGAATAAGAGTATTGGAAATAAACAAAAAATGTTGAACTTCAAGTGATTTGAATTGCACTTCACCTATAGAGTTCCTCAGCACTTTAGAAAAAGAACTTCACACGCACACAGGGTATTAATATAACAGAACTGATGTTAGAACTTTAAAAATAGAGAAAATATACCGGAAACAGAATTGGGATAACAACTTATCAAAGAGGAATTCAGTAAATTAGAGGATGTCATTGCGTAAGGAGAAAGGGTTTGTTTTCAGCCTGGACTCTCTGCTGCTGTCATACTGTAGGTAGGCCAATTAACAGTTAGTCTGCTCAGTGCCTGATCTTAGTGTCTGAAGTTGCTGGAGTGTTTGGACCTAAAACCAGTGGGAACGATGCCCAAACTAAAGGATGAATTAAAGGTAAGGACTGGCACTGGGTCACTGGGTTGAGAAAGAATGTTTAATAATAAGCATCAGAATTAAGCAGATGTTGTGAATCTCCCTAGTAATGTCTCTTCAGATATGTTAATAGCTCTGTCTTATTAATGGGAAGGTTGAGTTGCCTCAGCTGTGAAACAACAACCAAAAGAGGACAGGCCCATTTAAGTGAGCTGACCATTAGTGTTAAATAAAAACAGGAGTTGTTGTCGGTAATCAGGTCAGAACAGTAGTTGGATTTAACTTGACAAAGAGCATATTTGTACTCAAGCAAGGATTCATTCAACGCCTCTTACATTTTGCCATCGTTCGGTTTTGGTGACTGACGATGATGAGTGCTTGAGTACAATGAAGAACTAAGTATAACTAAATGTGTGACAAAGTGAATGAGAACATTACATTTGGTGCCTGGCTACATCCTTTCTTTTTTAAAATTGTCTTAATCATAGTTGATTATTGTTTGTTTGGCCAAATTCCAGCTTCAATTTGTAATTTAAGCACATCCTTTTTTTTTGGTTGTGTTTAGCATTGCATTTTGTGCAGCTGTGTGAGTTTTTTCTGTATTCTTTAATTAAGCCAAGTTATTTTTGGTTATTTGTATAGACGTAGGGATATGCGTATCACGGCGGCTCTCTGGTAAATAAAATGCTGTCTTTTGTGACCGATGAAGCTTCCTGAGTTTGCCTCCTACTCAACAACTCGCCACTTTGGTCAACACTCCACAGCTAAATGGAACGGCAACTGTGTGAGTGGATTCAGAGTCTGACAAAGCTAAATAAAGACTGTGGTGAAAATGTTCTGTTGCTACAGCAATTACCTTTTGCTACAGCAGTTCTCGTCAACTCAATAAAAGAAAACTAGTTTATTAGAGCTATATGTATGTAAACTGTCTATTTGAACTTATTTAGATCTGGCACGTTTAAAATATTACATTTAAATCTAAATGTTTATTAAATTATTTTGGTTCATTAGACTAAACACAATGGTCATCCATCCATCCGTCCTTCCCTCCCCCAGGTGGCTGAATGGTGACTGAGTGTTTAGAGATAATGAACATATACAGTTTATGAATGCAGCTCATCTTCTGACTGCACTCATACAACCACTGCCGGGGAAGTGACGGTCAGGAAAAAAGGAGGCTGCAATGACCATCTTTCTATCTTCTTACTGTGAGCAGTGACAGCCGAGAATGTATTTTGGTCACGGGGGTTTAAGAAGCGGTAAATAAAACTCAAATTAAAATAACTGCTTTCAAATGAAAGTTTTCCAATCACACTTGTGGACATTAGAAGGGCCAACGGACCACTAAGGGATAATTAAGATCAAAACTAGGCATTTATGAGACGCCATTATTTGTGCAGTAGGCTTAGAAAAGCCAAGGACAACGTTAATTTTTGAATAGTGTGTTGAAAACCTGAACAAACTGAAGTCAGTTCTGCTATTTGCTCATTAGGAAGAATTCTAGCACACAAAACAAGATAAAACACATAAAGGCAAATGTAAATGATCTTGAACCTGCTCCTTGTCTCAATATGAAAAAACAAAGACAATTTTTACACATAATGATAAGCAATTAATGCAGATTTTGTAAAATTACGTCCCTATAGCTGCCCTTTGACATACCTCAAGGAGGTAATAACTGCCATTCTACAGACTAGAGGACGGCCTGATTGGAGGTGATCAGACACCCAGCTCACATCTGCAAGTAAAAGCCTGATCAACCTGCCCCCTGCTCTGCTCCGAACTGCAGTGGCACATGCAATTACCCACCGAAACGGTTCGTGCTCGAGCACCAGACAGACAGTTTTACGGATAGCGACCGAGGGGACAGCAGGACAGTGAAGGTTTCAGCGTTCATCTCCTCACTGTGTGTGAAGTTCCAGGCTACTGGTGTTTTCCCAGGCCCAAACCAGCATGTGTCACAGTGTGGTGACAGGTCTGCTTGAAGGCTGCTTATCACTGGCATGCTTTTCTCGCCTGATCATCTTGTCTTATTAGAAAAATAATAATAGTAATTTGACCAACTAACTGACCAGTACATGAAAACGCTGCATTTACTGCATAAATGAACACAGCGATGTGAGTTCTCTTCACAATCTACAAGGTACAGATCAATGACTCTGTCGGCTAATGAACACAGAGAGACGGAGTAGAATCAAACAGAGGCTTATACTTTTCACCTGTCAGTTTTACAAGTCGTGTAAACCCAGCGGACCCCGTAAGTGAACAATGGGATGTCATGCTGACACTGTGGACCAAACTCAGGGCAATTTTGAATACAGACAATGTAAGTGTCAGAAAACTAAGCCAAACACCTCACATTGCATTAACCACAGTAATAATCATCTTATATAATCTTGAATTTATACAGTTATTGTGTGCATCAATGTGGAACAGACAGGTCAAATATTTAAACAGTCTTCATACAAATTGGCTCACCCTCACAACACAGTTCTTTTTTTGTGTGCCAAACAGGGACCTGAGAAACAAGAGTTGCTTGAGGCAATATTTTCTTTGCATCTATTTATGCAGTCGATGAAAACACAGCGGCAAAGGGGGAGTTCTGCCAGCACCGCCAGGTCAACTTTACTGCCCAAATAATAAAGTCCGACTGGCATTCTGTACGTGCACACTGCTCGTATCAACTCGGGCTGTAGGAATGAGCATTCTGTTTCAATCCTCACAAAGTTTACCAGAGGACTCCTGCGAGTTTGTAATGAGCATATTGAGTGGCTTCATCATAACGTCACGTTGGGAGGGATCTCTCTGAATCTGATAAACTGGGACAGATTGTCCCTCTGATCGGGTCAAACTTATTAGATGTTTGGCTTTAAATCTCAAACTTTTTGGGAAGGGAGGATGGGAGGCATCACGAGAACAGCCAGGGTCAAAGACATTTCAAAGGCTTTTTGAAAGATCACATTTTTTTGTGTTTGCCTGCACAAAGCCACCCAAAGATATGTGACATACAGTAGATGAATACACTTTTGAGTATTGAGTTTTGTTATTTTAGTGAAGGCCCTCTTCAGTTTGGTCCGTGACTTATGGTGCTTAGCTGCCTGGATGCTACTGTACAAATAAGATTTTTCTAAGGATTTAATCATGTGCGTTTGACAGCTACAGTAACTGTGCTCACTGTGGGCAGGAATTAAGTATTTATTTCCAACAGGTCAACCAGGTGATTTCAGTCATTAACACACTCAGCACGCCATGACACATGGCTGCTTATCCCTGGGCTGTATTGATTTTTATAGCAGGCAATACATTGCGTTTGACTTAGCCAAACTCCAGGTTGTTACATACAGCTATAAAACTAACAACTATCCTGCTCTGGGATGGGAAAGTATAAAAATATACAAGAGAACTGAAATTGGAACTAAAAACTTTATGGTTACTGGTCAAAGTTCTTGTGCTGTGTGTCTAAATTAAGCCCATTAAAAGATTATCAAACACAGTTTTTATCATTTGAGATGCAGGCAAGAATATCATTTTCATACAAACCAAACTAGCAAGTGAAATTTAATGCTGGAGCAACAGTTTGCACAGATGTTGCACTGGTACTTCAATAATTTTGAGACTTTATGATATAAAGCGATGCAAACTTTCCGGTGTAAAGCTCTCAGATTAAGTGCCAGCAGCTTTGTTTACAGTAATTGCAGCCACGTCTCAACATTAGTGATTTATTGATATTTAATTTCTACATTTTTAAATAAGGTTATACCATGCTTGACATATTCTCCATCTGAGCTACTGCCATATTTTAAAACACTTCATACCCACACATGAGAGACATGCTCTTCACAACGCAACCCACCAGGGAAACAAGGGCAAAAAGGGAGAAAAACACTCTCTGTGTCTCAGCATTTGCTTTGATGCAAAAAGTGCATCATAGCAAAAGGCTTTTGTGATTTAGGTGCTAAGCTTTTAATGTCTGGGCTCGATATTTCCTAGTGCTTTTTACACAGGTGAAAACTGAAATCCAATCTTGTACAAAACTAGGTCACTTTTCCCAAATCTCACCTTCCTCTGTGCTTCTGTATAGCACCAGCTGTCAGGAATGTACAAAACAACTTTGGTAAATATGATTAAAGATTCTTAGATGAGCAGGAAAGCCTATGCACATGGGGGGGATAAAGAAGGTATACCTCCTCATGAAACCTGTCCGTGGAGGAGAAGGACAAGGCATGAATGATAGCAGGAGGATTGTAGAAATTGCAAGGATGACAACATATAGCTCATCAGTGGATATGCTGTGCGTATTTTTCTAAAGAAGCTTATCTGGAGCTCAAATATTTTATTTCACAAGCTTTTTATGAAGTTCCATTGGGAGTTGCCACCAAAATACTGCAGATATAGCTTCTCACATAAGAACCCCAAAAATATTAAAGGAGAAAATGTATCACATTGTTTCAGATGTGGCTGTATAATTCTACGAAAAATAACCACGTCGTGTCGAGTGTATGTTACATGATGACATGACATGATGTCACAGACAGCGAGTGCAGCACTAGGCCATTACTGCTCAGGTCTTTAGTTTGTGAACGGATTGTGTGTTTTTGCTGGAACTGTATTAAATTAGGTCAAGGAAGGTTGACTAATTATACAGAATCATATATAAAAGTTTATTAACTTCTAATACAATGAACCAGTTAGTACAAATACTGCTGCTGGAAGCTGATGTAAAAGATGGTTAAAAACAGTGGTGGCAATGCTCTGAGGGGTCTCATTTGCATTTTAAACAGTGAGAGTAAAAAAGGATGCTGGGGAGCCGGAGAAAGACAAAGACCGTGTGTGTGAGAACATAAAAATCTATCTACTAAGATTCCTTTCTTCGGCACTGTCCCTGAGCACCTAACCACAATGTATAACTTCGCCTGCTTTCTTTATTTTGGCAGCATTTATCCCACCACTTCTCAAAGTTCACATGACTAAATAATATAATGTTTAATTAATCAAAGTATTTACAATGTAGATTTTACTCTGATAAAAATGTCCCATAACAAAATGTTGCTCTTAAAGTCTTAAAACAAAAAGTAATACCATTAAGTGGTGTGTTTAAACAGGGTTTTTTTAATTAGGAAAGGGCAAACACGCAGGGGATTTCTGGCCTGAGATGGACTGACGATCTGCCCAGCGTGAACAGCCCAAAGAAAGCTGGGATTCCATAGGCTCCAGCCTCATGCAATCCTGAACTGAATAAGCGGTTAAAGATATGGATGGATGAATGAAGACATGTTGTGTATATGAGAGAGCTGTCCCTTTACTTATGACATTAGTGACTATAAGTAAGATTTGTACTGTCTACACTGTACAGCACTGAAACATTTTTCTAGAAAGACCTTTAATCCTTTTAAAGAAGTTTGAGGAGCTACAGTAACTGAGCTAACTGAGTACACAGACCCACAAACACACACCCACCACACACACAGGATGTCAGAGCTGCCATGGAGGTCTGATGCTGGTCTGACCCACTGGGATCAACTTGGGGTTCAGTGCCAGAAGACACGTTTGGACAGGAGGAGATGGAGATTGACGGGGCAACCCATAGATTTCTGGAATATCTTCTGAGCTACAACTATTGTACAAATGCAGCATTGCACAATATTAAAGACCAGAGATGTACAAGGAAAAAAATACAATTTGGATCCAAAATCTCACTTCTCAACTGCTACCAGTTAGCGCACACGTGTAGTATGTGCAGGATAGGAACAGGTCCCAGGCAGATCCATTTCGGCATATTTATATCAAGTATAGTTTTTCAGCTCCACTGGCAATATCATAATGAGCTTAAATGTTCCAAAGTCACCGAAACCTGTGAAAAAACACTTGCAGCAGCAACATACTGATGACACATGTCAAATCCTTATCCAGGGTCCAACATGTAAGAACATTTCTGACAACTTAAGCAGGACGAGTGCTCGCGCTCAGCTTTCTTAATCTTCAGTGACCCGCAGCGGCACAACAAGTTTCCTTTCAGGTAACACTCAGCGCACAGAGCACGCAAAACATCAGAGCTTTAATTACTGGATATTCACTACATGTGAGAGCAGAATTATTAGAATTGTCAGTGTGCAGCTGCAATAAAGACGCTAGCTGTACACAGCAGTGAGGAAAAGGGTCGACATTGTCCGAAAACCATTAATGACAAATAAGACAAAATGCAATGCTGACATATTTTTATGCAAACAGTGGCCCACATATTCCAACTGACATACTCTTTGACTGTGGCCCGTAATCTGTGCATGCCTGAAAACTCTGGTGTAGTTATGGCAATTCACTTCATTCCCCAAAAATAATGTCGACCACGGGTTTTGAAATGACAAAACCCAGTGGAATGTGTTTTTAATGTTTTTATGGCAACAATAGCACAGATGAACAAGTCCATGCTCCATGATCCTGTGAAATGCATATTTTTTATTTATTTGATGGATTTTAACATTATCATGGTGATTCTGGACAATGCTATCAATTGAGAAAATAAGATTTTAAAGTTCTCCTTTATATAAAACTGCTTACGACTAATCAGAGCAGATGAAGGATTCAGAAAGTTTCCTATTCAATTACTCGATTCATGAAGGAATTTAGAATTTTATGGAAACCAACTCCAAGATTAGAAAATTCCCCACTATATACATGCTCTGATAAAGGCACAGACACTCCTTATTAAATTTCTTAATAAAGTACGTAAATGCAACACAGGATTGGGTGATAAACATCGCTATGAATCATGGCCCCGTGACCACATGATGCACGATGATGCACAGGTCACGGGACAGCGACAACCGCTCCGTGAGATCGAACGGGGACTTCCAGCACGCTCGCCCTTGGCGTATTGATCGTTACAGGTAACTGGCCGTGACCAGCGACTGTAGGGGTCATTGTTTTTCTGCTGCAAAGACGAGGAGTTTATGAGAGAGCTGGTGTGTGGGCACCTGTGTTATCGCTGAGTCAGCGCCTATCTAGCTGGTGCTTTTATCCTCCACGTGGCTTCACTGTGTCTGTGAGATTATGAGGGAGTTCATTTAAAAGCACTGCTGCCAAAATAACTAAAGTTGTTTTACGTGAGACAAGTAATAAAGTATACGGCTCCATTTTCTTTTTTTTTAAGTCCCTCTTTAAGGTTTTACAACACTAAAGCCAAGAGAGGGAAATCTTCAGCAAAGTATCTGAGGCTTAATTGTGTATAGAAAATTTTAAATTAAATAAAAATCTGCATCGGCCCTGGATGACAATGGCACGTCATGCACCATATGGCACTTTACTGCTTGTTCACTGTCCTTGAGACATTTTGCAGAAAAAGCTCATTACAATCCTGGACAAAATGGTGAAAGTGTAGGCTCTCCCTTCGTCTCGTCTCCAAATATTCTCAAATAAATACACCCTTTTATCCTGGCAGCACTCCCAGTTACAACACTATGAGGATCCCATCAGCCCTGGCTCTAGGGCAACTGTGGTCCGAGAGCTGGAGGTCAGCCCTGGCGAGCAATAAATGGGGGCATGGATGAGCTGTAAAGGGCTGCCAGGGATGAATGCACCGCTTTGTCAAAGAGAGAGAGAGAGCCTCGTGACTTGCCATCTTTCTCACTCTAGTTTAGCTCCACTCATTGAAGGTCCTACAAAACACGGCTATTACAGCACGAGACTCTCTCTGAGGTGGATCATTAAAGCAGTGTCACACTGCAGAGAGCATTTTTACCGAGTGGTTAGAGAAAATCAGAAAGTAGTGGCAGCGAAAAAATTCAACGTGACTCTTGGATCAGTGCATAATAATAGTAACCTAAATTAGAAGATTAAAAAACGAGGCGGCTTCAGTAAGTTATTGCAATGTTTTTTTTTTTTTTAGTTTTCTTTTGTTACTAGTTGTAAGTGGGCTTCAAAGTGAAGATCATAAATTCTCATCATTTAGCCAATTGTAGGCATGATAATGTTTGTCATTTCATAACTTACATCTTGAACATCTTGCTTCTTTCCATCAATCCTCTGTAAGCACTTATTCTTTGTGGGGGTTGGAATTTATGCCATTTCTAGCTGGGGAGAACACCTAGTCTTCATGGGGAAGGGACATTTGAACCGGGGACCTTCTAGTAGTGAGGTGGCAGAACTAACCAATCACCCACTGTATTTACGTCTTAAACCTCTTAAATGTTAAAAGCAATTTTATTAATTCCATTATGCCTAACACTTTGGTTCACATTTCTTTTTTTCATTGTAAATCCCAAACAATGTTGCACTACCTGTAAATCCATGGATGCATATAATGTCAGTGTTGAGCTTTTTAATTTACACATGGGATTGAATAATTAGATTAGTGGGAAGAATAATCCTTTTCACTTACAAGGATTATAGCTGCTTCGATTTGAAATAAAAATGCAGCCGTATCCACTGTGCAGAGCAACTTTTATCAGGCCAATGTCAGCAAAAGATTTCGTCCTTTAATTATCAATGTACGTACAGTTTGCATCTACTGGCAATTCTTATTTTGGCTCAGGCACCTTTTCAACATAGGATTTTCCTGGATACTGTAATACTAAAATCACGTTGGTTCATTCCTTTTGTGTTGCTAATTTAATTTTTTCCCATTAAATAAGGACTGCACTTACTTTAATTTGCAGGTTTATGCAGGAGAGAATATACAGCTTAGATAATAAATCACCTATCGCTTTCTATAATCTTCATATCGTATGTTAAAATTCAGCAGCAACACCTTTTTGAATGATTCCTCGTCCCATATTACTCAAGCTAGGGATCAGTTTTAAGATATCCTGTAATCAATCAACTCTTCACTTTATTAAGTTGATTAATCAACTCTTTCCCCGCCAATGCATTACTGCATAGGTCACCTACGCTAATTTGCATTGATAATTAAAAAGATGCATCTTTTGGTGCACATTATATTACTTTAAATAAAACAAAAGCCTAATATATGTAAGCATGCATGCTAATTTATGTGTGTTGTTTAAATTTTTATTCTGTAGCAGCTCCCTCTCTCACAAAGCAAGACTGCCCTGATAATTGATGTTGGCAGAAACAGTCGTGGTACGTGTATCATACATGCAAATACAAGGCGTGGCACATAATTCATCAAACACACGCACACCCATGCATGTTTCATCCCCTCATTTTGTCGTCTGTTATCACCTCCTGCTCTGACTGAGACACTTGGATGCTGACATTTATTCTGAGAGTCCTTCCCTGGATGTATTGTAATGTGGCTGTAATATGCCTCCCTCAGGTATCGTTAGGAACTCTATGATGACATCGGAAGCAGTGGCTTGAAGCAAAGGTGTCACAAAAAACTAACCCTAAAATTCCATTTTTAGAGAGGTCAGAACTCAAAAATGGAATTTGTAACATTGGTAACATGGTTTATTACATTCCTCTGGGCACAAGCTCGTCCTGATTCCTTCAAAGTACGGTTGAGATTAATAAAGGATCACTATGTTTAATGGACCAAACCGAAAGCCGTGTTTTGCATCACCCTTGTCATTTTGTCCAAGTGACATTCATTCACAGAGAACATTTTAATGTCTTGGTCTGTAAAAAAGAGCACAGCAGTAGTATGTGGTAAGTGAACAGCAGAGGTGAAACGCTAAACTTGTGCAGTAGGTTACAACTTTCAACAGCTTAAAATATTTTTGTGCCTTGAAAAACTCTAGCTTTTTTAAACTTTCATTTCACCGTGCTCATTGTCAATTTTTTACACTACAGAAAACCAAATATGTTTTTTACTGCTTTTTCAAAGGGCTTGTAGAAGATGAAACTTCAGCCATTGAGGACAGATGCTTGGACAATTCCATCAGACGTGACGCAACTTTGACGCAATCCAGGCAGTACAGCAACTTTCACAGGGTTTCAAAACAACCGCTCCCTCCGTGGGCGTAGTTCAATTAATCAGAGACTTGAGGATTTGGAATTATAAAAATTTTGATAATTCCATTAATTAGCTACACTATAGATTGGCATCTTCCATGTAGTACCGCAGGTCCCACGCCAAAGGAAATATACTTTCTATGTGGCATTTTTGGTTTTATTTGAGCACGGCTGCTGTCTGGGCTCAGACATCTATTAGTCATCATACCACAGTTCAATAAGTTTGAAGAAGAAAGTCTGAATATTTCATTTAAAGGAATGCAGCCCAATAGCTATTTCTTTATTTCTGATGCTTTCTTACAATTTGTTGCGACTGTCCACTGGTGTTTAAGAAAAAAAAAAACTAATATTTGAAATCTGTTTTTGAGTAAGAAGGACCTTGTTAGTTGACCAGTGTGTACAAGCATGTTTTGTTTCCCCTTCAGCTGAGCTAAATGCCCAGACTACTGAATTGGGCAGACGTGTCAAAACACAGCATTAAAATTCAAAGACAAGGGCACAGGTTGGCAATTAGTAAGCTGACTGACTCGTACGATGTCTACGGGTGGCACTTGTTGCTTTTGTTTTTGCCCTCTCTTTTTATGATATGAGTGTCCCCCGCTGGAGTGGAGATGTGGGGAGTTTAGTCTGAGATGGTGTGGGTGGACGGCAACGTGACTGCAAATGAGAGCACACCAACACACAATCTAAAGCTTCACACACGTGATGGGCACGTTCATGTTATACTCTCTTCAACGCAAACTGGGGTGAATGCCCACAAACACACACCCACTGTTGTTAATGCTCATTTAGATTCACACACACAGCAACGCGACATTCATATGACCTCAGTGCCTTTAAGAGATTACACACACACACACACAAACAGAGGACAGGAAACATGTCCATAGCAGCACACCAAGAGTGGCCCTTTCATTTTGACTTCCTGCACGATAAAAGCCAAAATACAGCTACAGGACACATGGACACAAGCACAAATTAAGTATTTAGAGGAGAAGCACTGTTGGTCTCAGTGTGAGACGCAGATCTTAGTAAAGCCTGGTGCTAATTGAGGATTAGTCACACAGGAAGGTTGTATGAACGCAATTATTGCTGACTGGTGTCCAGGTGATGTAAAAGCAAACTGCTTGTGTTTTAAACAACCCATCTTCCCTTCTTTCCCAGCAATCCCGCTCTCTGTCTTATACAATCTCCATATAAAAAGGCTTTCAATGAGGGAGCCATCATTTGATTTTGCTGAATGTTTTCTATCTCTGGCACTAATGGAACACATTTAGACAAATTTGGGAATGGGGCATTCAAAACAAAGTACTTGGCCGGCATGCAAGGATGCACGTACACACATTTCCAACTCAGTAACAGGTTCAGTCTCATTAAATTGCATTTAACCCAACTAAGCCATTAGAAATCCACCCAATCATTTCAATCAACTGTACAAGTAGAAAACAAGTGCTTACCCTGTGATGCGTGGCAGTGTGTCAGTGGAGAAGAGGGCGAGAGGCAGTTTGTCCCGCTGTATGAGCCATATGGTGTATTGCCCGCTTTGCTTGGGGTGGAGGAACACGGCCATGTCCAGGCTGCAGGGACCTTGCTCCTCCCACAGCCAAGGACTTAGCACCCAAGGGCCCCCAAAGGCTGAGCTGTTTACCCAGAAGAACTGACCTAAAGAAGAGAGAGAATATAAAACGGATATGGACAGGGTCAGGGTCATATTGTGATTAGTAGTAGGAAGAAAGCTTAGAAGAACCAAACTGAGGATCTCAAGAACATTACAGCTCCGTATTCAATACTGTAGATCTGGAAGTCAGATGAGCGATAGGCCAGGGCCTGAATACTTCTCAGGTGGTAGTATTTGATGAAAATGCATAAAATAAAGCTTCTTAAAAAAAAAAGCAGTCAATGGCATCCCGTGAACGAAAAAAAGAGGCAGCATGTGAAATCAAAGCAGTTTTTTTCTCTCGCTTTGATATGAAGTCCCATTTCACTTTCAAACCCATTGCACTCATTCAAGCAGGAAGTACGTGTGGTGCGGGAGCACAAAAAATCTCAACTTGAAAGGTAAAAATCCATTTTTAATATGCGCAGTTAAAAAAAAAAGAGTGCTGATGAGGGGTAGTTAAATCAGAATAATTGATTTTTTTTTAAATCATACTAAGAAAGCATTGAAGGTGGACTTGTCCTGATGCTGTTTATTTTGGTTGTCAACATGGGGTGAGGTGTCAGGAGCATTGTCCCTGCTGCCGTTACAGCATCGACATAAATCTAAAAATGTAATACAGGGTTGCTGAATGTCTCTTCTCTCCTTTTTTTTTGTGTGTACTTCCATTTCCAGTCTGTACTCTTGCCTCTGGATAATGGTAATACCAGCTTCCCAAGGGTCAGATTGTATTTAAGTGTACTTCTCTAACTGGGACGCACGTGTCTCCTTGTGTATGTCAGCTGTTGCACTCAAACAGTCTTTTGCTATTAGTTGTCTATGCGCTTTGTACGTTGGTTTGAATCAGCCAGAGGAGGAATGATCAATTACAGTCCCATATTCAGTTCTGATTAACACTGATCTGTGTATATATATTATATGTAGTCTGGAATCATTTACATATCTGGTTTGCATGTGTAAAGTAATAGTATTTCATTTGTTCAATTCTATTTCCTACATTTAATCGTCTTGTAGATCGAAGATGTTTTAATAGCTGCAAGGGTAAAAATGAAGGCAATTTAATTTGGTTTCAATATGAAATAAGTCAACAAAGGACGTCATTATACACACACTGTAGGCAGGAGAGCCTCAGGCCATTAGTCTGTGTGTATACACACCTTTTTCTAAACTTGTTACTCCCTCCTTTTATCCTCCCCCCTCGACATCCAGTGCTTTTCCTTATTCCCCGAGGTTTCTAAAAGAACTCGCAAATTTAGAGGCCTTCAAAATGGAGCACTCTAGTTAAGCTTCATTTGCTCTCCCTTCCATATCTGCATGCTCCCCATACAGAGGGTCCTGACAATTTGACGAGAGTAGCCTAAGTACTTACAACACGTTTTCAGGCGAGATGGTCTGCAAACATTTTCCACAACCCCAGCAGCAATTTTATATAAAGGTTTTAAGACTTAGTCTGGAAGTTCTTTCAGCCTGTAGGCTGAAACATATTAATTATTGCTTCCTACTATAAATAAGACAAAGAAATACCTGTTCGGGAGTAATTATTACAAATTTTAACAGGAAAGAAGAAAGCAAAGACTGTAATTGCATTAGCAGAATTCTGCCTCAGCATGACCTGTGAACACAGCTGCCTAACAGAGCCTGATGGCCTCATTTAATTCATCACAAGGCCTGGTTCAGTGAACACAATATGCACAGTTCAACTTCACTGATGGTTTTGAAAACCATATAGACAAAAATGATTATGCAACAGCCTCTATTTAAACCAGCTTCACTTAAAAAAAAATCAATTCAAATGAAATGCAAGATTTAGAATATTCATAACATCCATCAGATGAAGATTAGTTCCCTCAGACCTTGTTTTTAATGATGTGGGGATACACTGAAAGTCAATCCAAAAATCATTTTAGTCTGCAGTTTTTTGAAACCTGAGCAGCATTGGCCTTTTTTGTGCAGTTTATGGTTTATTTTGTTGAAGGCAATTTCTCATTTAAGTACAGACTTAGTGCAATCAACAGAGTTTATACAATGACACTTGATTATTTTCTCTTTGACAGAAAAGACACGTTCCAAAATGCTGAAGTGGAAACATTTCCACTGACAGCTGTATTCTGTATCACTGAATCAAGCTGGTAAACACTTTTTCCTCACTCTCGGTGCAGTTACAGATTCGATCAGCCGAGGATCTTGTTGACATACCGTACCAAATCAGGCCAACTGTTAGTGAAAGCAGAATTCCTTCAGATAATAAAATTGCAGCTAAAGGCTTGGGTGAAGGAAGAAAACAAACCATTTGAATTGTATTCTATGCCAAATCCTCTTATAGCATAATGCATTTACCCAAGGCTAGCAAGAGCTTATTGGGGCCCCAACACTTTGACGGTCTCACATTTTAATTTACAAGCCATTCACTGGTGGAACAGATGGCACTGTAGAGAAATGGTGTAAGAGTATGTTGTGGATGCTGAATAAAAAGCATTCTTGTGTTACTGTCCTCTTGTTGGTTTTCGCTTTAAAATCATTTATTTCCAGCTAATTGAGACATTCTTATAAGCAGAGATTATGGCTGATGTAGGCATGGTTTAGTTTGTATTGCCAGGCAAAAGAAACTTGTGCACATGAAGATAAATAGCTTTATATGTTTAAAACTATTGGTTTTATTGTGGTTAATACTCACTCCATTAGCAAATATTATGAAAGAAAATATGGGCAACACACTGTATTAATGCAGGGAAATTAATCAAACTTTTTGAGGCCTTTGGGGAATAAGAAGTAGTACTCTCAAGATTGGTTGAGTGGATCCAATTTAGTTGTCTGAGCAGAAAACTATTGTTCAGCTTTGTATAACAATTTCTTTAAAAGCAATCATGGAAAAAAGAAAACAATACAACATGAAACAATAGAGATGCTCAAACATATGGCCATTCACCGATTTACTGAGAGATAAAAAAAAAACTCACATAGATTTTCAGGGCTATTCATTTCTGTTTTCTTTGTAAAGAAGTACTACTGAAAGATCTTCCAGCCTTCCTTAGAATGCCCAGGTAAACCTGGTGAGCACTGTAGGATGTGAGATTTAGTTTTCAGCCAAACTCCATTCAGGCAACCAAGCAACATAGAAAGATAATAAAACAAGTCTAATGGACAGAATGCACAGGCCAGACCTTCACAGTTTTTGTAAAAACATATACACGGAGTGTATGTAAGTGCATCTAAAATGCATTTCATTGTAAAGTGCTGCATCACTAGAACCTGAGGAAAGCTTTGGGAACCGTCAAAGAGTCTCTCACCTTTTTATAGTCTTACTTTCCTCTAAGAAAAAGGTCCAGTGGCTCATTTGTCTGAAGGCTTGTTTTTTCTCTATAACAGTATTTTGTTAGCATTTTATGCATCATTAGAAAATACCGGAAAATGTCTCCATGACCTCATTATATTGTAGGCAGGGGAATGTCAAAAGGATTAGCTTATTTTCCCATGAGCATAACCTGTAAATGTGGTTTAAAGCGTATTTAGCCGTACCTCAGCATCAGACACCGCGGATTACACAGTTGCTCTCCGCAGTGACGCTGCCTCCCTTTAACATGTACCATGATAATGCTGCGTGAGAGTGCTGTTCCGACTCATCCAGTCAAATTCACTCTGTCATATTTTTCATCTTTGAATTACTAAAATAAATTATTTTCTTTCCACAGCCTTCTAACATAGTGTGTTACTAAACGTGGAGCTAGGCTGAAACTTTTTAATCCTAGGGAGTTTCATAACTGTTCCAATCATGTTCACTTCCAAGTTCAAGCTTCTCCTTGTTTTTTCCCCCCTCTGCAGAGCAGACATTCTTCTGTTGTCATCGGCAGCTGGTATTAAAAATATTAGTTTCTACATGGTGCTAACCATAACGGAAATGAACTGACTGAGGAGCACGTATATAATGAAATACAGTTCAGTCATTTATGCACCTCCAGCCTGTGCATAATAAGAAAAGGGATAATATAGCTATTATTGATTATGCAAAAACAGTTTCTCTTAAAATCATAACTTTGAAGAAAGTTTGTTGGATAACAAACAGGAGCACTGCTGTGTTTGCTACTAGGTAAATGTTTTATTAGCCAACATATCTGAACTTGCCACTCGAATAATTTCGACAAAGCAATAACATGCAATGTAAACCTCTGCTTCTGGTCACTCTCACAATCCATCCAGTAATTATCTCCATGAATTATCTTCAATCATTTGCCCGGTTTAGGGTGGCAGGGGACTGGAGAGTATCCGAGCTGTCACTGGTTGAGAGGCAGAGTACATGAAGGCCAACATATACAGTCACATTAACGCCTATGGATGTACAAACCACTTCAGAATAAAAAAAAAGAAGTTGCTGCTTGAAAAAAGAAGCTTCTACTGTAGCGTGTCCACCATCATTCAGAGATGCAGCGTGTTTTCACCCTTAACCTTGATCATAAAAGCTAACCTGCACTTCCCACAGCAGTCCGAGTGCTCCTCTGTAGCCTCTCTTATTTTAACCCCGACTATACTGATTTTTTTTCATGCACTGACAATCATATATAAAAACATACTCTTATGAAACCTACTTTATCGTACAGCAGTCGAACATTAGAGGCAACTGTAGCTTAAGGAAGCCTCTCTCTGTCCCTGACGTGGTCACGATTCACACAGATTTAATGACTTAAACATTTTTTGGCCAGTGCCGTCTCGGTGTTGGACAATGGGCAAGTTATTGAAGTTACTCCTGTTCCGAATGGAAACCCCTCAACCTCTGGCAGGCTATTGTGCTGGTTTTGTTCGCTTGCATTTCCTCATTGATTGCGTGCACATGCACTTGCAACTAGCGGGGGGAACTCAGAGAAATCAGCTTTTTGTGATAATCGGGGAACAGAGTTTACATGCATTTAAGAAACCTGGTTACTGGAAATCTGCGCATACACTGGCAAGAAAAAGTAAGATTTGTCTGGAATGATTAACTGACACACAGGAAAACATTTAATGATCAACAGCCTGTTCCATATGCGTAAATAGCACTCAAGCGTGTATTTAGACTTAATCTATCTGTTACAGAAAGCTGGAATTGTTTCTTTTCAAATCTACTGTGGTGATGTACAGAGCCAACATGAGTAAAATTATGTCTCTGTCGAAATTATGTAAACATGCCTTTCTGCTAAACAGCATCGTTATGGTATAAAAATGGCATAGTATGTGGTTATTTAATACTGTTGCATAATCGTCTCCCTGGAATTAGCATGTTGTGTGCCAAGAATTCCCAACAGGGACTGTCCAAAGCAAGGACTAGTCTTTTTTTTTGCATTTACAAATGCATCAAGTTCAACAAACATAATGTCTGTGACGGTTTAGTAAAAATGTACAGTAGAAAATCATGATCATACAGACGATGATTTTCACTGCATTGCATCGCAAAGCCGCATTGTTTTTCAAAAACAACAACAAAAGTCCTGTAGTTGTATTTATACTATCTGTAGTGGATTATTGCCAGTGTTATTATTCATGATGTGGACACCTGGGACACACAGGCTAAGATGGACACACGGACGGGGAGTTGAGACAGTAGAGTTTTTAACACTGTGTCATGTTGCCAGTGCTGAGCAGAATAAACAAGCAAGTCAACAGGGAGCCTTAGTGGTGATTTAAAGGGGGTTAGTGGGGACTTTAGCCTGAGGGACAGAGTGTCTGGGTCCAGCTCGCTGACTGATTAAGCAGACGTGTTTGTTGATCGAGCCGATACAAACCCTGCCAATGAGGCCTCTCCCAAATGAATGAATGATGCCACTGACAATCTACCGGGCCGACAGCCACTGCCGAGCTGTGTTCATTTACTGCTTTACAGGAGAAGTAAACATAAAGGAAAGCTTTCCAACATTTTAGATGGCGGACACAAAAACACATAATTGTGGGTAGATGACTGTAATTTCCTGCTTTATTTTCTTTCCAACGTTAACGTTTCATGAGAAATCTTAATTTGCATATAAAGGATATTTACCACTATCAGATGCTCAGACTCTATTTCTGATATAATCATAGTACATCTTTACTTTATAACGGTTTTTTTAAAGGGTTCCCACTGTTTTATAATAAACTGCTTACATACACATTTTATTGCTTCGTCATATACATACATATATATACAAGACGTATCACATGTTTTTATAATTTGACCCAGCTGTGCATTTTCCTGGGAACTACTTGCATTTTCTGTATCTCTAATAGACACTGTGACTTTCTATTCTATTCTTGTTGAGCTGAATATTTTATACAGTACAACTGCAACAGCACAACATTCGAAAGTTACAAATTCTGCCAAGGGGCAAAATATTCCACTTTTGCCAAAACTAGTGTTGATTTCCCAGCAGCAGCTTATTTGAGCATTCAAATGACCCATTCTTAGCATCTGAGAAGATAGTGAAGCGGCCTGCAAGCAGTTGAAAAGAAATGGCTGGTTACACCATGAGTATTTGTGTATTGTTCAGTTGAATTGAAATGTTTGCATCCCCTTCTCTTAAAATAAAAAAAAGCATAAAGCAATGCTTTTTTCCATCAACATAATTTATATATTGCACATTTCAGGTCAGGTTTCTGATCTTCAACACTTAATCTTGATGAGTGGCACTAGGTGTGCACTTGAAATGGGATGGGTAGACGCCAAAGGCCTCTACAGGTTTGGTAAGAGCAACCACAAAAATGGAATCAGGAATACAGCTTTCAGAAGACCCGAGAATGAAATTGGTAATACTTCTCAAAGCTGAAGAGGGATAAAAACATATTTCAAAATGTTTAGGGAACTGTTATCCCTAAACACCAAAAGCCCATAATCCAGAAATGGAAGAAATGAGGACACAATAAAACTCCAAGAAAAATAACTGGGAGAGGTACACATAAGCACTACGGAAGAATGAAACCAAGCAGCGGTGGACCTGACAAAGCCTGTAGAGGCAACTGGAATAAAAGTCCACATCGCCACAGTCAAGCTTAATCTGCACCAAGTCTGGAATGTTTGGGAGAAAACACACAGGAAGCCACTGTGGCTTTTAGACCTAAGCCGGCTTTCTTGGAGTGTGCTATGTAGCATGTGAACAAACCAAAGACATACTGGGATCACAGTCGAAAGACAGGAAGACCATTCTGACTTTAAAACATGGTGGACACTCGCTAAAGTTTTGGAGTGCATGTATTTGTGCTTAGGCTTTGCAAAAGTGGAAAGAAAAATAAATGTAACCTAATAACAAAATATTTTAAAGCGAACTCTCCTACCATCAGCCAAAAAGCTAAAAATAGAGTCAGTGGATCTTTCAACGAGACAATAATCTAAAGAATAAAGAAATTTTTTACCATGAGCTTCATAATCTCTAGATTTAAATATAAGCTGTGGATAGATTTGACAAAGGCTGCACGCGGCAGACAACCAAGCAATCTTGTATTATGCCATGAAGAATGAGCATAATGGCAAAAAAAATGACACCTGAAAGGACACACATGCTGCTCAGAGAGCGTCCAAAGAGGTTGGACAAGGCTAAAGTCAGGACATTCAAAGTATTAGAGAACGTTTCTTGGTGGATGCAAAAGTTTCCCATGATATAATGTTCATTATTTTATTCCAACTTTTGTTTACGTTCCTTGACTTTTTTGTTGTTTATTACTGATGAAGGAACATTTTTACCACCATTTTTACCACCTGAAAACACAGGTCTGTTGAAAAAATACATATTTTGTTGATAAAAAGAAGTCTCTGTTTTACACTTGTCAGATGCCACAGTAAAGGTTTGGCTGTTGGTCTGAGTCATGTAGCAGTGAAGAGGACTGCAGCACAGACCTCTCAGACCTTTGTTTGTGCAGCATCACACTGAGCAGTATTTGCATTTGCCCACTTAGACACACAGTATGTTAAACCTTGCCTAGACAGTCCAAACACCTTGGACTGCATAAATACGACCTAAAACACGTCTGATTCTGATGAAGTTATGATCCAATTAAGCAAATTAGACAAGCAATTGCAGTTATTTAATTATGAAGGCAACTTCAAATGTTACATTTTTGTGTGACAACAATGTGTGAATCTGAGGAATTCTCAATTCATCTGAAAGGGGATATGATCGGTAGGTGTTTTAGTCAATGAGATGAAACTCACACAATCGTGTGAGACTTGGAACCCCAAAGTCTGATACTGACAACACAGGTCTGTAGAAAAAAAGGAGACTGATAAAAACCTTTGATGGAGAAGGGTCATTGTTCAATATGCCTTGAAAAGGTTGCAAAAGAATTTTAAAAACTAGTTGGGACTCAGCTGTCCACTGTCAGGAGGACTGTGGACAAATGGAGGGAATCCAACGCCCCTGTACTCCAGTAACCACCTGCCTTGATAATGATCCTTCACCCAGCTGCTTGTTCCCACCTCCAGCCCACCACACGCAAAGGCTGCAGCCAACAGTAAGATTCAAACCAGGGACCGTCTAGCTGTGAGGCAATAATAACCACTCCACCACCTTGCCACCCTATTATTATTCATAAACTCTGTGTTGAACTGCATTGTCTGTCACAAAGCAATGGGAATTTTCCTCTCCATGGCTTACAAGTAAAAAACCCAAACTCAGTTCACCATTGTTTTCTTTCTGCTATTTCCAGACTTTTGATGGACAACACAAACCCACTCTCAACAGGAGCGGTTATTGAAGGCAGGGATCCAGAGCGTGTAAACACTGGGGAAAACACAATTGCTGCAGCAGTCTTTTTTAAGACTTGTCAGACAAAAGACTTGTTAAAATCTATCTTGACTATTAAAACGTAGCTTTTTATTTGCAATTATTGCTGATCACATTAGCAAAATCATCAAGAGCAATTAGGAAACTAATTCCCTTGAAAAAATCTACCAATACATACAAGTGAAAGTGTCTAACGCAGGTTTTTTTTCCTGTAGAGAGGATTAAGAGGTGGCCACCTCCATCAAATTTCATGCTGCCTCCACTTCATCAAGACTCTGGTGGATCTCTTCATGGAAAACAGCTTTCGAACTAAAGTCTATCAGCAGCTCTTCCAACTGTCAGTGGGGACGTACAAGGTTCACCTCTGATAATAGTTCTGTTAATGCTCGAGTAAACATGCATGACTTTGTTGTTAGATCAGCTTTTTTGACTATTTTTATTAAGCCAAAGCCTTTTTGCTTGTGGCTTTGAGTTTCATTGTTGTTCCAAGTTAATGTCTGTAGATCCGATCAGCTGTTGATAAATAAAAAAATATATATAGCAAGATTACCATAAAAATTGCTGCTGTGCCTGTGTCTGAATTCAGTAAGTTGGGAAAACGAATAAAACCCAACACCACCGTCATCCGTCTATGAGGAAGGAGGCATGGAAAATCAGTCTTTCTGTAGTTCCAACTGGGGCAGAACGAAATTACTTCTCTAATAAAACCACAAGCTGAACATCAGTTACACAATCTCGCAGTTGAAGTTTTATTCTTATGACTTCAATCAGATCAATACTTCGTTCTGAAGCAGGACCTTTAGTATTTGGAGCAAGGAGCCTTTGGAAAATAAGATGTGCCAAACGCAGTGGGCAGTTAGTGTAAAAACGAGTTCAGTCAACCTTTGATATTTTCTGCTGCTGTGTAACCTTCTGTATACAGTATATTTGTTTTTACTGCGTATTGTGAGCATATGAAGCACAAACATTTCTCCAAGCAGTTCAATCTATTCTCATTATTAGTTTAGAGGTGGAGGGTTTGACCCGCAATTAGGCTGCAGCTGCCATTTAAAACCTACCTATTTGGTTTCTTGATCGTTTGACCTTCCTTATATGAGGAAGTGTTAGTGAAATGACGGGGCAGCATGGAAATGGAGTGGTTGGCACTGCCGCCTCACAGCTAGGAGGTTGTGGGCTTGCAGCCCCAGCCGATTGTTGCCCTTCTGTGTGGAGTTTGCATGTTCTCCCTGTACTCCCTGTGTTTGTGTGAGTTTCCAAAGGCATGTAAGGTTATTTGGTGACTTTAAATTGCCCGTAGGTGTAATTGTGTAGTTGTGAGTGTAAATGGTTGTTTGTCTGTGAATGCGTCTCTGTTTTGGCCCTGAGACAGACTGGAGACCCTGCCTGTCACCCTATGACAGCTGGGGTAGGCTCCAGTCTCCCCTCCCCAGATACAGATAAAGGATGGATGGAAGTTTAATGAGACTAGGGCTGAAACAACATTCAGCAGCACTAATTTTGTGTCTGCAAAAATGCCTTGTTTCTGAAAACAACTTGTTTAAAGATGTATGTATAAAATGTCAGATTTCATGACAGATTGTTGCATGTTGCATTTTTTGTGATTTTTCTAATTTGAAAGGTTATGCAGGAGTCACAGGGGACTGGCTGAATTAATGGTTGCAATTACAATATTGGGAATTCCTAAATGAAAATATACAAATGATTCGAATTTCTGTGCATTGTTTTGATACTGAATGTGGTTTCTGAAGTGTCACAGGCCACCTCACAGTCAAAAGTTAACCAGATAAAAAAAAACCTTTATTCGTCCCACAGTGGTGAAATTTCCATGTTACAGCAACTGAAAATGTGCAGCGTAACATCATACAAGGATATCAAAATACATTATGTACATGAATAAAAAATAAAAATGATAAGAAAATATGTCACATATGTACAAAAACAAGCAGTTGCACCATGGGTCATTTGTATTTGCACGGTATAAAAAAAAAAAACTGTTTTAACTTGACTAATAGTAATAGTGGTTCACTGGGAGTCGCTCTGATTGTAAAGTCTGACAGCAGCAGGATGGAACATTCTGACAGTGAAGAGCTGCTCAGACATGACCCTGTGTCGTACAGGGGTTGGGAGTCGTTCTCCAGCATAAATGACAGCTTGGCTACCATGCTCCTTTCAGGGGCAAAACCAAGCTGGCGTTCCTGACCAGCTTCTCCAGTCCCCTCCTGTCTGCCGTTGTGATATTGCTGCAGCAGCAGACCACTCCATGGAAAATGGCTGAGGCCACCAAAGTCACAAAAGGTCTTCAGAATTGCTCCCTGCATTTCAAAAGACCTTAGTCTCCAAAGAGTTGGCACTGTCCTTTCCTGTAGAGTGCATCTGTGTTTTGTGAGCAGTCCGGTTTATTGTTTAGGTATTTGTAAGAGTCAGCTCTCTCAGTGTCCATTTCTTGGATTTTCACCTGTGGAAGAGTAGCATGTGGAAGTCCACCATCAACTCTTTGGTTTTCCCTGCGCTGATCTGGAGATAGCTCTGCTGGCACCAGTCCACAAAGTTCTGGATCAGTTCCCTGTCCTCTCTGTCATTCAGGCTGACAACTGCAGTGTCATCAGAGATCTCCTGCAGGTGACAGGATCCTGAGCTGAACGTGAATGCAGTGTAAACAGAGAACAGAAACGAAGACAGAACCGTTCACTGCAGGGCCCCGGTGTTGCAGACAACCACGTCATACCTACAGTCTCAAGCCCTCACATAGTCAGTCTGAGAGGAAGAGGGATGTTGGTCCACCCCCAACTGTACCAACGTATCCCTCAGGAGTGCAGGTTTGATGGTGTTGAAAGCACTGGAGAAGTCAAAAAACATGACTATCTCAGTGCTCCAAACCTTATCGAGGTGTGAAAGAGCTCTCTTCAGGAGAAAGGTGACAGCATCTTCCAACCTGATGCTTGACTGGTAGGCAAACTGGAGCGGGTCTATTGATTCTTTTACCAGATGATGGAGATAGGTGTGAGGTCAGCGCCACTGGTTTGTGGTCCTGCAAGTCGTTTGAAGGAGATGTCTTCAGAAGCGGCAGCATGCAGGATGTCTTCCAAAGCTGTGGCACCTTCCCCAGCTTCAGGCTCAGACCAACAAGTACAGAGGTATGCTGCACAGTTCGTGTGCATGTTTTTAAGCACCATATAGTCTTAGTGGGTATAGAGTTCTCCATACAGAAGTTGATATGGTCCATTATACAGTCTCTTAAAGACTCAATATCCTCCCCATGTGGATAGCACAATTCCTCCCACACAGTTGTTTTCTTTCTCAGTTTTTTAGATCCTCTTCGGTCTCGTCAGACCATGTCCTAACTGTATGGGAGAAAGCTGGCTACCTGCGTACAAGGTGTTTGTACACAGGCAGGAGATGAACCAGATTGGGATCCGATGGGTGCTACATTGTAAGCCTCCTTGAAATTAGCATAAAATAAGTCCAGTGTTTTATTGTCTCGGGTGAGGCATGAAACGTACTGGGTTAATGTGGGCAGCGTGGACGATGGAGGGGCAGGGTTAAACTCTCTACAGATAAAGAGAAGGGAATTTGGACTCTGCGTCAATAGTCTGTTAACAACAGAGAACAGGACATCACATGCTGCGACGCCGTTAGCGATGGGGGGGAATATATGCAGCTATCGCGATAACATGTGAGAATTCCCTGGGCAGGTACAACGGTTTCATGCTAACGGCTAACAGCTCAATGTCCCTGCTACGGATCGGCTCTTTAACAGTGATGTGACTAGATTTACACCATCTTTTATTCACAAATACTGCCAGTCCTCCTTCTTTTCTCTTACGGCTCTCCGATGTCCTGTCTGCTCGCATCAGTTGAAATTCGTCCAGATCTATGGCCGTATCTGGTGTTAGCTTAGTTAGCCATGACACAGAGCGCCAGTTCGGTTCCCCATCTTCTCCTGAACTCGCAAGGAACGTTGTTCAAAACACGAAGGAAACAAAAAAGTAAAAAAAGTAAAAAAGTATAAAGGACAAAGCAAACTTGGCAAGTTTGTTGTCATTCAGCACATTCACACTCTCGTACACTCAGACAAAAAGACACAAAGTGTTGAAAAGGGAAAATAAAGTAAAAATGTTCCCACGTAACCGGGAGCTGCTGCAACAGGTTGCCACTCGGGGCGCCGCCAGGAGAAAGATGAGCACTTTACTTCAGTGGGAAGGTCATTTATGCACTCAAGTAACCTCTCACTCAACCACAAATGACTAGAAATACAGGTTCAAAGTGTGCTCAAACAGTGTGCCCCAAAACTCATTAAAAAGAATGTGCTCCAAGGCTCACATGCAGACTGGACACTGGCAAGAGGAAAAAAAAAACAAACTTCAAGGCGTGTTGAGGGTATGGGCGGGATCATTTCACACAAGTTACACGCTCTTGCCTGGCAAGTAGACTCAAGATCCAACAGCTGAGGGAAATATATAAAGAACTGGGACACACACTGCCTTTGTAGTCAAGACAAAAAGGAATTAATACATAAATTAGTAGATCCTATGAGCAAAAAGCACCCAAAATCCCTCTCGGCAACAGATGCCGATATACCCAATGATAACAATCTTGACGTCTACGGGAAGGTAGATAATATAACTTGGTTATCGCTACACAAGCAAATGCCAACAGTAACTCCTGGAGTGAATTCCTTAAGGCTGGGATATTATCTGATTATGAAACATTAAAAGGGAATGGTGGCACTACCACCATTAAGGACTTATGCCATTTCTCATTTACCATTTTCTCTGCTGCTTCCATCATCCCCATGTGAGGGGAAGAGAGAAGTCTCTAATGTGTCTGTGCATGTATGCTGATACGACATATCGTGCCGTCTGCATTTTGTCAGCATGTTTAATTAATTTTCAAAGATTAAAATTATTGTATTTTGTGTGTGTGTGTGGGCATGCAGCCTTCTGTGGACAAATTTTGTTTCAGTACCGCTGTTGTGAGGACATTTTAGCTGGTCCACACATGATGAAAAGGCTTTTTGAGGGTGAAGAATGGGTTTAAGGGTCAGGATTAGGCATTCAGTTGTGATGGTTGGGGTTAGGGTAAGGGGCTAGGGATTGTATTATGTCAATGAGTGTCCTCACAGGTATAAAAAGTCCTACGTGTGTGTCCCACAGTTTCACCTGAAGGTGGTTTTGCTCCTCAGTGTTGGTTAATTAGTGTTATGGTCTACAATGGCTCATGAGGGACAAGCTATAGACTGGGGGCCAGCCGGCCAGCGGGCCAGCAGCCTCTCAGCAAGGTAAAGGGAGTTGATGGATCGCAATCCACTGGGAATTGTCAACACATGTTTCCCCTGCCAACACCTCCTGCCTGGCCAGCTTGCCAGGAGAAACCCCAGAGCTGCTCTCAACAAGAGGGCTAGAAGCGCTACACCAGGATCCGAGGCAAGAAGCACACACAGGGCAGAGCAAGCAGAGTATCCGGGTTGTATTGGTGTGTCTAGAAGTCTGCATGGACTCTTTACTCCTCCTGTGTGCCTAGGAGAGATATGCAATGCGACCATGTCGAAAGGACAAAAAGAACCACTGAATTACTGTATAATCATAATCTAAAATGTACTGAAAAATGGAGTGCACTTAAAACCTTAACCCAAATCATATGAAATACTGTCTCATTTACTCTACTGGAGCTTAGACTAAACCATTATTCAATGCATATGGTGTCACAACATACTTCCTGTATGGGCTGGTCTTCAATGGCAGAATGTTGTATTGTCACCCAGAACTATTCAAAACTAGTCATGTGTTGTTCGTGAGTGATTCGTTCGATGTGAATTAATCTTGCATATGACTTTGGAGTAATGAGTCCTCTCGGTGAGCGAGTCGTTCATTTTCCTGCAGTACCTTCTCTCGCCACATGGCAGCAGCTGCATAAGCTCAGTCAGCAGGACAGAAATGATTCGTTCACGACTCACTGAGTCGGGTCCTCGTTCTTTTGTCACATGACAGCCAGGCCGCTCCGTGGCGAACAGCAATAACTACTGTTCTCTCACGAGTCTTTCATACGGATCGTTACGGATTGTTGTTTCGTTCATTTGTCACGTGACAGCCACCAAGTCACTGTTGTGCTGTTAAACAACAATGGCAGGGAGGATGTAGGACACAAGTCACTTTATTGTGGTGTGTATTTGCTTTGCTAGATTTTCACATGGTTCGAATTGCGGCATTTTGTGTATTATAATTTGTCAGCTGAAGCAGAGCGTGTCGTCTTCAGTACATAGTGTTTGAGAACCGCGGCCATTTTTACAACGACCACAAGAGGGCTACAGAGTCACATGGTGTAAGATGAACAAAGTCACGAAATGACTCAAAATGATTCGTTCAATTTACTGTTCGAGCGGTAAAGATCTGAGTCAGTCAAAAGATTCGTATTTCCCATCTTTATTCAACACGTGTTTGTTGAATAGAAACCTTTCAGTAGGAGACAACATGTATCCCCATCCATTCACAGTGATGTATTCAGTATTGGTGGTGACTCGAGTGAAGCCCCGAGTGCCGCTGACCCCATCAACTTATTGACCTGCATCAACAGAAATGTTTGGAAATACGTTTCGAGGAGATTTTAGCAATAGGAGATTTTCTTTTTGTCTGATGTCCTGTTTCAGGTGCACTGCAGTGCACAATAATTAACTAATAATTAGGGATTTAGGGATTAGTATACTTAAAAACAAGATACTCATCTCCATCCTTCAGATAAATAAGAGGGAGGTGTTTATACAAGTCATGTTTTATATATAGAACGACAAGGTCAAAGGACGGAAAGCATAATGTAAACAGCCTCGTGAGACACTGTACTGGACATTTCACGGTAAACTAGAATAAAACGTGACAAAAATTAATTATATCTTAAAGTGTGTGACAGAAGCCATGCCAGGAGTGGGAGTGTGCAAACAAATATGGACCATTCTGAGGACAGTCCATCTGTGGCAAATTCAAACAGTTTTGGCATATTACAGCAACACATTACAACGACATTCAACAGAGTGCGTTGCCTCTGCCTGCGCAGTCCAGCTGAAATAAAGATTTTAACAAAGTTCTGTGGTTTCTTACATTCACTGTTCCAGTGCACCTGAAACAGGACATCAGACAACAGGAAAATCTCTGGTGACTATTGCTACTGTTTCATTTTAATCACAAGTACAAACATTTCTGTAATTAAATAACTGGTAAATTTAAATGAAGCTTCCATGTCTCCTAATCTGACTTAATGTTTGCCTGATATTAGGTGATTTGAAGTGTGGTTTTCAGATACTTTTGTTTGAAAGTCTGCCAATGATTTAGCTACACAGCTTGCAGTTTGAAGAAAGCCACCAACACCATTTCAGGGGTTGTGAGTCTGCTGATACCGTACAGACTCCTGCAGGCACTTGCTGGTCCAGACACAGACAGCGAGGGGGACTGCAGTAATTTAGTGCTAGCACTGTCACACAACGAAATCAAGTGCGCTCTGTCATGCTCAGCAAGTCCCTGTGTTTATTATCAAGTGGCAGCCATCACTTCACGCTACGGGTGACAAATTCTTTGCCACATATAAACACGTGTGGTGACACGCTGGGAGCCGTGTGGGTTTGTTGCATGTCCCGTCTTTTACTCAAACGTCATGCATTCAGACTTCCAGACGGAGTGAGCAGGAAACATTCAGCTTGTCTGTGCATACTCAGCACAGGTCTTTTGAAAATCCCAGACTGGATGAGGGGTCGTGTGTCTGCATTCGTGTTTGTGCACACAGATTGGACGAAGTGATGTTATTTAAAATCTGGAACCTCCTATAAATATGTGCAGGCAAACACAAATTCAAACACATTATTGACTGTGTAGCTTCAATAGGTCTGCCTTCAATTAATGTCCTTAACAGTCACACACACACACACCGATTTGTGTATGTCTGGTTCTTAAAGCACCCTCACAGAGACGCACACACACACGCACGCCTGCACACACCATCACACTCACAAGTTAATTTAATTAGCTATCCTGCCAAACAGGCGCTTCTTTTAATTACTTGCGGCTGCACCTAGCAAAGTCTTTCACAGCTTGCAGACTAAGAAACTCACCATGGATTTCTTTAACCAATGACTGTGGCATATATGTTGACGATAATGCAATATTGTTGAAGAATAACACCAGTCTCCAACAGCCTGCATCCTTTTTCATCCAGTTTTGGCCAAAATATATAGGGGGTTAAAAAAAACAGCACAAACATTTTCTCATGGTGAAGATATTAGAGCATGTTTTGCCACGGTGCTGGAAAGGGCAGGGTTTTTAGTGAGCTGGGTTTTGTGTTTATAGATCACAGCAATGAGCAGATATGAGAAATAAAACAGCAGGGGCAGAGGCGAGCAGAAATCAAAAAACTATCACTTTTGTCATCAAGCCTTGTAACACGGGCCCGGCCAATTACAGACACAAGCAGGTCCCACATGGTATGCCAGAACGAACAATGATTACAGTTCGACTGTCCGCAATAATGGTTATACTGGTGGAGTGTATTGATTCTCACTTTCCCTTGTCGGGGGCAGCCACTGCTGCACTTAGTGTGACTGAATGGCTCCAGCTTGTGCGCACACACACACACACACACACACACACACACACAAAAGCAACTTTGTACAGTTTAGATGAAAGACTCTTGCTGCATACTACACAGTAATATACAATTAAAAAGTTAAGCACTGCAGCCATTTCTCTTTAATGTTTTTAATAATTTCAAAATGTTCCGAAATATTAAACTAAAATATTTAACTTAAAAAGATAAAACAAAACCTCATGACACGCAGAGCATCCAGTTCCCTGAATCCCTCCATGAGTCAGTGGATGTTTGTGTCAGATGTAATAACTGTCAGGAATTTCCCAGATGGTGTTGACAAGAAAATGATAGACATGATTTCAGTGACTTTGACCTCTGACCACCAAAATCTAATAAGTTCCTGGTGGATGATTCAAATTTTTTTCCCAAGAGCAGGTGGACGTTTTTGCCAACTTTAAAGCTAAAGCTTCAAGGCATTACTGCGTTCACAATGGGATGGACAAAGGAGCGACGTGATGTCACCATGAACTTCACTTTAAGCCTCTGGCCAGCAAAGCTTAGGGAGTTTATCCTTGAATCCAAGTGAATGTTTGTGTCAAACCTGAAAAAATTCCCTCAAGGCATTCCTTTGATTTTGGCCTCACAAGAGTAACCTTGACTTTTGATTCCCAAAATGAAATCAGTTTATCCCTGAGTCCTTCTGCTAAATATGAAGAAATTCTGTTAAAGCATTATTATGATATTGATTTCCAAATATGGCATGTATGCAAAAGACAGATATGAGGTCTCAGGGACTTTACCTTCTGACCTCTGACCTCTTGTGACATATTTGAAGAAGTTCCTTCAAGGCCTTCCTAATATATTAATATTCACAAGATGGACAGACAACCATAAAATACAATGCCTCAGCCTATAGCTCTCGCCAGCCAAAGACATAAAGATTTGTAAAAGTTAAGTTTGAAGTATTGTTATTGTGGAGGATCCACAATTTCACAGTTTTAGTAATATCCCACTTTCATTCATACTGTGTATCAATAATTCAGGCAGATAATTTTACCATTTTTGAACCAGGTGTGTTGTTGGATACAGCTGTTATAATACTCATACTAAGACTTTGTGTAATTACTTGTCTATGCCTATTGTTATTTGTATGCAATAGATGACATAGGTTAATATAGCGAGAGCAAGTAAACGTGAGCGGAGAGATGATCGGGCGAAGAAATGGACCTGCACAGGTTTCCAGTCAAGTTTACTTTACCTTGCTGTATGTTTAGGGGCCAAGTGCACACACAGCGCACAGAAACACGTAATGTATTTATTTATAAATGTATTTAAACATTCATATTGTTTTTTCTATTATTTATATTGTTGCACTAAAATCAGGCGTATCTGAACCACGTCTGCTTTTGCTGAATTTCTGTGATTCTGTCATCAAGAATAAGATTGGTGGGTGAAGTAGTCAGAAACTGTACTCTAGTAAAAATATTGGCATCCACTGACATTTCTACCAAACGTAAATAAGTAAATGATTTATATTAAACTTTTAGTAATAACTTATAGTAAATAAGTGACTTGACTATTCCTTTTCCTTTATGTTGGAGGTAATAACATTGATGATAATAGACGTAAAGGATGGCTTTTAATCTGATGCTTTATTTACCTTTATTCTAAACTGCTTATGTCCAAAATCACATAGTGACAATAACAGCTTTACTAAAAGTTTTGTAATTTTAAGAATAGAAAGTACGAGTGTAAAGGTCTGTGCTCATCTTGTAGCATTGTTGTGGCATTTGCACCTAAAATAATCCAAGCGAACACATGGAGGACGGTTGTGTGTAACCTCACTGCCCAGTAGTGCATGTGGCTGCCTGTCTTCAGAAGGAGAGGAGAAAAGAAATTGCATCATTCAATTAATATATTAATGAAAATCAGCAGGGAGTGCCCAGGTCTCAGCCTTGTAACACTAAGAACTTGGTTTGCAATCTTTTGCATCTCCCCGTTATGTCTCCACAGAGAGACAGGAAGGTGGACGACGCAAGTTAAAGGACGCCTTCTCTGACTTTAAACCTGCTTCTGATGGTTCTAGTTTGGTAGAACATGCACATGGAAGCTAATAAACTCACCTTTGACTTTACACCGTTAAAACATCTCTCTACTTCTAGCTCCAAATGACATCACTCAGAGAAACGTCCCGTCGCTCACACTACGGAGTTCGTAATGATGGTCAACCTGCTTTTCCAGAGCTCCCCCAGATGACATCATCCGAACTAAAGATGAAAAACTCCTCCAGGTCATCTAAAGAAGTTTTTCAGCCAGGGGCAGATAAATATTTTAAAATAAAGAAGTCGCCCAAAGCAACGTGTGGATTATATTGTTTGATTGATGTTGATAGATTTGGCAGAATGAATATGACACCTCATTCATTGATCCACATTTGAAGGCACATTTTACAGGGACTTTAGAAGGTTTTACATCTACATATAAACCATTAGGCCAGGGTTCTCTGCTTTAACTGTGTGCGCTCCTGCACAGTGAACGCAGATTTTAGTAGACAGGTCAAAGACTAAAACATCTGCATCCCGGCTCATTTTGAGCACTGCTAATTTTTAGTGATTTAGGGAGCAGAGATTTTGTTTTCTTTAACCTTCTGAAGGCAAAAGATGACTAGTCATGACACATATTGGGGAAAGATAATTTTAGGTTTTATATTTTGTAGGGGACATGTCCCCTGAGGAGATTACAGGCTAGTATCTACAATGTAGGACAGGGGTGGAGAAGCCATGCGCATTGCTACAAAGAGTTCATCACCACGCCTCATAAACAAGGCATTGCCCTTTTTTGTAATATATTCTGCCTTTACAGGAGAATATATATTTCTTTATACACTAGCACTGAGCCAAGCCTGACCCTGGAGGCCTAAATCCATCTCTGTTGCTCTGAGTTTTAATGTGCTCCTCTGAGAGCCACTCATACGCTTCTCCCTCCCTCCCTCCCTACATCTCGCTCTCCTCTCTCCTTGTCTGTCTGTCTGCATCTTTGCCGCTCTAAGTCCGTTTGCTGTTTGTAGGAAAGAGAGAATGTGACTCCCATGGTAACCAAGGCTGCTTTCACCGACATGGACGCGCCGGGCTGCAACCAGCAAGAACAATTCAACACATCCACAAAGCCAAGAGTGTACTGAAGCTCAAAGGTCAGGCTGCATGGAAAAGTCGGAAAAACCCTCGACCGTCAGCGTACGCAATCTGTGCTATAGTAGCATCCCACTTTCCCGTCTCGGTCCTGATGAGAAGCAACCGATCAAGCTGCACCGATACTAATTTCAATAGTTATTTTTAAATGGAAGGAAATGCACAGAAAGGGATTATTAGAGATGTATTCTGAGGTAATACATTTTGTCCTATGGCTCAGTTTGCCTGAGTTATTTCTGGCAAGGTGAAAAACATTTGCATTTATTTTTTTTTACCCAAGCTAAGGATACGTTAAGTCAGGATGCGTTTTCAATGGGCATTAATGTAAAAAAAAAATCATAGAAAACGTATGTATATTCTAATTATTATAAGTTCTCAAATACTTATACTATATATACTTTGTTTTTTTAATGAAAAAAACATACGTTTTGTGATGTTGATTTCAGTGAGAAATGTTACCAAATTAATTTACCTTCTTTTTGCTGGCTAATGCAACATAAACTCATTTTTATTATTCTGTAGTGTAAATTATTTCTGTAGTAACTAAAGATACGAGGTTTAGATGGATCAAGGCAACAAGGCTTTACAACATTTAATAACCGAGTGGACTGAATAGATCCTAGCTGTGATTACTGACGCTGTAAAAACTTTCGAATTTTTTAAAATTTGTTTCAATGACCTCCTCTGTAGGATGTTATTATTGAACCACATTAGCTCTTTTACACTGCAGCTGCTGATTAATAGGGAGGTCGTCATGCTTTTCAAAGGTGTTGGCATTAACCGCATTAATTTTAATTTTTGAATACTTGGAAGCATTGGACTCATGTAGGGTTTCAGTGAATCTGATTCAGGAGTCAGATCAAGACTTCGACTACAATCCATCAGAAAACAGCTGTAGTTTGCAAATTACACTGTTTTTAAATGTTCAGATCCAGTGTGGCACTTCATTTAGTTTGTGAGTGCATGATTCCACTGAGCAAAAAGGCAACTTGGCTGATTTTCCATCAACTCTTTTCTGGCTCTCCTGCCTGCCCTTTTTGGAATGATAGTACATTCTTGATTGCAGGCACTATTACACCTTTGGCTTGGGGCAGCGGCTCAGCTTGGCAGACTGGTAGAGGAGATGCAACCAGCAGTGCATCCATTCCTCCTCTCCCTTTGGCAACCGAATCTGCCGAAATTCAACAGTTAAACTGTCATTCTGGCATTTAGCACAGCGGTTGATGGACACTAATAGGGGCTTGGCTGATCTACTATCACTCTAAAGAGAACTGATGTCAACAAGTATGTGATCAGTTGCCCGACCAAGGGTGTCTACCTACACGCCTGTTTGATTCAAAAGATCTTAAGACAGATTTCTCATACTGCCGTTTTATCTTCGTTGCAATCTAAAATATGTATTTAAGCAGCTGTTATTTAAGGTAAATTATTGAATATATGTTTATTTAGATCGTTACATCAGTGACTACTTTTTTATCCACTTAAAAACCTTCTTTGTTGCCTCAAGGTGACATTACGATAAGTAACCATTTTTAAATAACTGTTCAGAGTTGATATTACTTGCCAGAAGTGATAGAATATCAGCTTCCTATAACCAGTAATAATACAATAGGTAGCATTAATTTATGCTATTGTTAGCTGCTTATTGTTTGTTTACAAGTTCATATTCTCCAAATTATGTCAAGAAAAAATATTCTCTTTTGAGAATATTTGACAGCTGTTGTGTTCAAAAGAACAACTAAACATAGCCAAACATCTGCCGCATCGGGCAGGAAGGATTGAATGTACCGTAGATTATTATTAGGCATCCGATGGGCGAACTTGGTAATTTTCTGCTCTTAACAGCGTGTTTTTGATTTTTTATGTGGATGGAGATTTACAGACACCGCTGGTGTGGATGAAATGAAGAAAAAACCCATCTGAAAATGTATAGCTACGTGCTCGCTGGGCGTTAGGGACAGTCTGGTGTTGGTTTCAGCCAACTGTTTACAGTGGCAGAAGCGACTTACAAGGCAAGCAAAAAATGTAAGTCAAGGAGAAAAAATCAAAGAGGTGTTTCCGTTTCATAAGATGTAAGTACAAGAGAAGGAGAAGTAAAAAAAAATATATATATATATATTTTTTTTTGAGTGCATTTAAGTGCATTTAAGTGCAAACGAAGATGCGGAAGAGTTCTGTTTTCAGCAGTTTTCTAAACGTCGAAAGGTCGCTGACCGTCCAGAGTTTGGCAGGTCATTCCACAGTTTAGTAATTCACCAGTAAGCAATCTGGTTTAGCAATTTTATGTGGGCATAACTATAACAGCACATTACCCAAAGAGGAATGGCCATCAAACCAACGTCTGCTTGTTGTCCGACCGCTGGCCCAGCAGTGACCTTTCCCAGTGTCCTCTCTCAAAACAGCAGGCCCAGATCGGCCTACGCTGTGCTGTTTGACTTGATTCTGTTTTCCGGAATTTTTAAATGTATTGTTGATATTTCTGTTGGAAGCCTAAATATTTAATTGTAATATTTGAATCAGCTTTTAAAAGAAAAAAAATTTAAGTGAAAATAATGAAAATATATACTTAGGGTAAAACAAATAATAAGGCTCGGAAAATTTGCAATTTAAAGTTGACTGTTGATCTGAAAAAATAAAACTAAATAAGTCATATAACTATGGCAGTCAAGATAATCAAAATTATATACCTAATAAGAAATCATTTAATTTGATGGTGTTACCAATTGACAAAATTCAATTAGGTTTGTCCAACGATTCTTTTTTCAATGTTGAAGTCATTGTTAATTTTTGGCTAAATATTCCTTGGCTGCATTCAGTACAGCTTTATGCAAAATGCTGACCTGATGTCATCTTGCACCACACGGCGAATCAAAATCTGGAACTGCACTTATATAAAAACACTGCATATGTTGTTCTACCTTAATTTAAAAACAACTAAAATGGGTGTTGCAAGGTTTTATTAATAACAAGCAGTTTTATAAGAAATATTCAACATACTTTTAGTCAACTGTGATAGTACTACTGAGATTTCCGCTCTGCTCATCCTTGTCTCCATTGCAGTTCAAGGACTGAATCTTACTCGCCAGACCATAGTCAAATACATTATTGCTCATTATCTATTTGATCTACATTCAGAAATTGAAGTGACAAGAAATTGACTTCATCAGCATGAAAAAGGTTGATTGGTTCTTGATTTTTTACAGCGAGGAACATTGCTAAAGTTTGACAGGGCGATGAGATGGGGATAACCATTATTACATTTCGTCCTCTGTAGATTATTTTTCAACTATTTTATGTTTATTAAGTAGGACATCTCCAAATTGCTTTCAAGTTTTCCAGAACGCCACTGTTAAACCTTTTTACCAGGTACTTTGAAAAGGTCTCATATGATACCGATCAGAGTCCTGTGAAAAACTGGGATCACTGACATACTGTGTTCAGGGCTTCTTGGTAGTTACACCACTCGAGACTTAAAATTACAGGAGACTGTGCCTTTGATGTTGTGGCTCCTAAACTTTGAAGCTCATTCCCTTTGGACTTTGGATCTGCCCCGCATTTATGTTTTATGGTGAATGTATTATTACAAAGCACTTTGTGATAAAGTCCCTACATAAATAAACCAAAACATTATCATAGAAGAAAGCACAGAACATACGCATGTGGTGTTTCACCAGACAAGGTCTACAGACACTGAAATGAGTCACGAAGCAATTGATATTTTTTGTTAACAAATCAGGACATGCAGTAATAATTTTTCTACTCAAATGCCAGGAGTAAAAACGCAGAGTGATGTTTGAGTTTTACCTAAAGCTTCCTACACTGACTTACAGCATGAGAAGGAAAATGTCATATTGCTGTTTAACCATCAACCACAAAGTAGCTCTTATGATGTTTTTTTGAGAGTGACCGATGCTTACGTCATAAGAAAGATATAATATATCTACAGGAAGCGTTTATTCTCTTAGTGTTTAAAAAACCAGTGTGTTCCTCTCTGCTCCCTGTAAACTTCCTGTGCACGAGAAAACACGTGCCTGGTATTCATACAAAAGTAAGTCTGCTTTCCTGCTTTTTGCCAGGCCTCTTATGTAGAGATTTCAGACCGTCATTGGTTCAAAGTAGGTCTTGAAAGATAAGACCAAAGTCAGAAGGTTGATGATGTGGCAACACAGTCAAATACAATTCAAACTGAATATATGATGTTTTTCTGCTACATATACTACAGGCCTAACGTACAGCGTATTTATTTCTATTTCTATTTGAGTGTCGAAAAATCTAACACTCATGGATCATTTTTAAAGTGACTTTTAAAATTCTGTGGGAAACACCGGCTGAGCAACATCTCTATCAAAAACACAGTAAACATAAAATCAGTCTAGGCAGTTCAATGCAGCGAGGAATGGACTGATTTGAATATTTGAGAAACTAAACAACCAACTCACAATCACACGGCACAACACAGGAGTCACCTAGCAGCCTCAGGAAGACACAAATGTCCACATCCCGAACAGAGAGGACGCCGGGAAAAAGAAGAAATCCACGTCAGACTCTCTCAACAGAGGAGGTGTGCTACATCACCGCTTATGAGACACTTGCACTGCCGTACTTTGCATAAAACAGTTTATGAGAATTAAAGTGTAACTGTTTCTAAATTTTTTTTTTATTAAAAATAGATAAGTACTAAAAACTTTAATTAAAACATTTGAAAATAACATATGAATATGAAAAATGCTTTTTATATTACAAATCAGTCTACAAAATTCTGTAACTTGCTTTGCAAACATTAAACACAGTCCTGATCGAGACCCTACATTAACGGGACAAAATCTAGATCTATAAATTGAATATAAAGGCAGCCACGTATCCCAGAAAGCCTTGCCACCAACCAGAGGTTTAGGGGGAAATTTGAAGCTAACCTCAAAGCTGGTAAAACAAAAAATTCTATCCTTTTGATATTTTTCAATATGAGAAAGTAGCACTTTTAGATTTCTAATATGTGGCCTGTTAATCTGAATAAAATGAGTTTGTAAATTTGAAAAAGTCATTCAGACAGGGGAACGCTCTGCACTTACACTCTTCCACCTGTTGACACTCACACACACTGATGAGGGAGCTCAATGCCTTGCTCAAGGACACCTCGGCATGTGACCGCAGGAGCCAGGCATCAAACCAACAACTATATCACTCTCTCTATCAGTTGTTTTTTTTCCGGAAAAAGTTATTGAAACTATTATTGTTGAGCCAAGTTATTGCTGCCCCAAATTCAAACAATCCTCCCGTCCTCTAAGTTTGGACTCCAAGTTCAAACACAACAATATGCCATTTAAATTATTAAATAAACCAAATGCATAAAATTTTAACCCTAAAAGCAGACGGCTCTTATTTCTTTTTCTTTAAGCAGACCACTCCCAGCGACATGAATACCTGCACTGAGTGACGCCCAATGTGACAAATGGCAGATTCTGCCCGTCAGACGCTGGTTTATTCCGTTAGAAGCCGCGCTATTGGCTGAGCCTCTGTGAGCTGCTGCGGCTTTAGCGGCTGTCGCTTCACTTGGTGACATATCGAATCATTCCAAAAGAAATGGTCAAGAAATGTTTTAAAGCTGATAACAGCTCCTCGCAGTGCTCTCAGTGATCTTTTTAGGCATCAGTCAACATCTCTCCTATTTAGTGTTTCTGCTTGAATCTGGCGATTCTATAACGATATGTGGCTGTGCTACACAGGCTCCAATATAAGAATAATTCCCTAAGATGGGAAAATGGATATAATGCTTTTATTCAAAAGGATAAAAGAAGTCCCCACTCTTTGCATTCCGGCCTTTTATACTCAGATGCTTGATAAACATAGCCCAGGTTATTAGCACTGATTTATTTATGGAAAATATATGACCTGACAAATAAACACATTATGTCTGGGTTTAGTTTTCTGGCGTCTTACATTCTTAGCTGCTCGTAGGAGCCCCTCTGTTTTCCTTAAATGTCAGATGTAAGTAGGGCACCGACTGTTATCTGCCAAAGATGTCTTAACTCTCCATCACTGTCTTATACACTCCATCCCACTCTTATTTCTGGCATCCATCTTTCTCACTGCCACATATTATCTTCAAATCTCTCTCTTTACTCCATCAGTTTCTGTGACAATTTTTCCTACTCTCTTTTCTCTTGTGTCTATGTCTCATTTGTCTCTTACTCCCTCTTATTTCAACGCCTGCTATTTCACTCCATCTCCCAGTGCCTCCAATCTCTGTCCAATCTCTTATTGCGTCATTACCAGCCCCACTTCTCTCTCTCTCTGTCCCACATAGCTTCTGTTTTTTTCACCGCCGGCCATCATGTTGATCTCCCCTTCACATCCCACCGTCTCACTTGCATTTTTCCCCCTTCCCTACTGTTAACCAGCCCAGCGTTGTGGACGGCCCATGCTGTGTCTCTGTCTTTGAAGAGACTGGGAGAAAAAGGGGCCCTCACTTCCACTGAACAGATTTTTGTTTTGTGTCTAGACCAGCACTACAAGCTGGAGGCAGTTTTTATTTCAACGTCTGAAGCAACAAAATCATAAGCTACATAAGAAAACAGCATAACCTGACACATGCAGAAAGCACTGCAAGGGAGAAAAAGGTGTTCACGACTAAAACTGTTTGACATCTCTGCATGGCTGCCCATTAAGACTGGTTGACAACACTTTTAAATGGGAGTTTAAACGGGTTCAGACCTGCTGTTTAGACTCCCATTCTCACAGTTTCCTGTGTCGGATTTGCTCTGCATTGCATTTATAGTCATAAGTCAAACATATTGAGGGCAACTGTGGCGCAGGAGGTCGTCCACCAACCCTATGGTTGGTTCGATGTCCGGCTCCTCCGGTCACATGCCGTTGCTCATTAGTTGCTCCTGGGGAGTGTCACAAGCTCCCCCCATTGGTGTGTGTGTGATTGTGAGTGTGAATGGGTAAATAAGAGGCAGTGTAAAGTATAAGTGCAGAGCATTTACCATAACATTTCTACTCAGTGTTTGGATAATTTGTGCTGTGTTTTGATTTTTAGTGAATGCATAAGGTGCAATAACGTTTTTTATTAAACTTAACTCCAGCTACTACTGCTATTTAACCTATAAAAGTAATAAAGTTATGAATAAAAGCCAAAACTATGTGAGAGGTTGAGAAGAGTTTCCACAGTCAGCTTATTTAACATTTCTGCTACAACCTTGCAGTGAGATCTGACTGAACCTAGTTATACTTCAAAGAAATGTTTGTCCGTATTCACTGTAGCAGCAAAACTTTGATCAAACTTTGATCAGATATGTGCTCACGTTGATGTGATATCAGCTGATAGCTAAACAAGAAAAGGCATTTCGCTCTTGTTGGAACTAGTGTACGGAGCCACTCAGTCCACTCTGGTTGTTTAAAGACAGAGCTCCACGTTAAAGCTTCGCCAGGCCAAGTGAACTCAGGCAAGTGGAATGCGTCATGCAGTCGCCCGATCGGGCAAGTGCAAAATAAATGTGATGGCCTGCGGATTTATATGTCACCCTGCCACAATATCACCACTGACCCTTCTACAGTTTAATAAAATAATAAAATCTTATTTCACTGTACAGCTGCACACAGTGCATTAGATCTTAAACTATCCACAGTAGTTTTTTTTTATTTCAGACGAGGTCATTTTATTTTCTATTTGATGCTGTCCTACATCTGCTTACAAACTTCCCTATAATTTTATGAAGCCTGCATAACATGAATCCCTTCACCCTGTTAGGTCAACCTTCTGAAGAATGAAGTGTCCTTCAAGAACGATTACAGGCACAGAGCTGCAACCTGTCAATAAAATTTAAACTGGCTGAATGTGGCAAAGTGTAAAAAATGTTCACTGATCAATGATAATTGAAATTAAATCATATTTAAAAGAGAACTACAAAGTGAATCAACAAACACAATCACAACCTCTCCCCTGTGACTGCAGTTGAATGAACCTGCCGCATTTTTTTCCTTATTTTATATTCAATAAAATTCTACATTAAATTCCCTTAACAGTAAAGCTATGCTGGGTTTAACCTTAACGAGCAGAATTTTCTTGACATTGTAAAACTGTACTACATTAAAATTATTCTTAAAACCACCAATACACGAACAGCAGTTCTCCAAAAGATGATCTATGCAACTCCTCAAAACTTTAAAACTCCAAAAGTTCACAATTAACAGCCATAAAGTTTGTGGCATTAACATTTTCACCAGATGCCTGAAAACCTTGGCTCTCTTAAAACATCACTATCAAGTAGGTTATTTTACTATGAATAAAAACCCAAAACACGAGTGCTACCTGCAGGTATCTCTTGTTAATATCTGTAACAAGACCTGCAAATAAATCAGCAACTTGTTTTTAGCAGGATGTATTTTGTTCTGTTAAAACTGTCCCTAAAAGTCACAATTTCACAGGGCAAGGCGCCATTTAATTTAGATATAATAAAAGGGTGGAATAATACTCCTGTTTACAGTGTATATCTTATTGTACATTATTCAAAAAAACTAAAATGCCTGAGTTTAGCAGACTACTCCATCAGTTGCCCCTGAAATAATACATTTATAATTCAAATAAAATAACTGCCCAAATAATTGTTTATCTCTGGGTTGGGAATTAGGGGAACCTGCTTTACCCAGCTAGATTTTTATCAGAGAATTGCTTTGACATGGATATGCATATCGAGGTTCCTAATCAGCTTTCTCCAACTGCACATGTGCACAACAAAAAGCTGAAGAAAGAAACGTCCAAATCCTCTGGCCCTGCTCTAATCACGAGAGCACACGCCACAGTTTAGCGTTTATTACATACATCCATACATCACAGCTATAACAACAGCTATCAGAGAAGCCCAAAATCCTTTCTTTGGAAAAGACCAGACTAAAACCTAGTGTGCAGGCACCCCTTTCAAAATCAGGAACCCGTTTCTGCATCAAACTTTGCTGCCTTAAGGCACATACCCCGAGGGCAGGCAACAATTGCTTGTACTTCATCAACATTTTTGTGCCGAGAGCTCGCAGACACAGACCTCTTCCCCGTGTGTACCAAATAACCCCTGAGGGGTTATTCCCACCAGGTGCATTCATCACACAGCCTACAACTTTGAACTCGTCTGCTGCTTGTGCCTTCAACTTTCCAACCCCATCCTCACTAGCAGCGATTCACTTTAACAATGGTGCCTGTGGTGTTGAGCAGCACACTTTTTTTTTTTTCATTTGCTCTCCATCTAATTAGTGTCAATGCTCAATTCCTCTTCTCCTCAGCACAGCACTCACTCTCATCCCACCCACCATCAAAGCTCTCAGCACAATTAAGCGTATAAAGCTGGGCGAGGAGGAAGGAGAAAGGAAAAAATAAAAGGCAGACATGGCATCTTTGAAGTGCAAAGTGAGATGGGCCAGGTAACCCTCATGTGGGAGATTTGTCAGTTTTGCAGCACTGCTGCTGGTGAGCAGAAAACATGTACCTTACTACAGTCGTGCAGTATTTATGTAGATGATTTACCTTCATCTTATGGTTGAATAGAATTTATGCAAAAGTCTCAAACTGGGTAGTCAAGGCAACATATGTTTGAAGTGTCATCTGAAGATGTAGATAAGTAGAGATAATGACTGCAGAAGGAACCAGGGGACAGCAGGATGTACACCTGTCTAAAGCTCTCTACATTTGCACTCTTCTCGCTCTCTGAACAGGAGACTCATCTTCAAATCTTCGTACTCACCCTCGGTTCAAAATTTGCTTGTACAGACATACCACCCTCTAAAACATACAGGATCGTGTTTTACCAGCGTGGAAACTACATTCGAATATGATGCCCAGTGGAATACACAGCCAGAGTGAACTTGGGAGCGTGATTTGTGCGAAAATAGCAAAGATAAAATGAGCAAAGGTAGTGACAAAGCAGAGTAACGAGGTGGGAGAGAAGCAACAAGACAGATGACAGGAGAAAGACAGACTAAGGACAGCCAGCAATTTTGGAAATCACACACACACACAGACAGACACACACACACTTGCAGGGCGTTGACAACAAACTGATCTCTTGTTGGGAAATACCGGCCCTCTGAGATAATCTGTGGAGAATTAGAGGATGGACACTAGTGGGCCTGGTTTTTGTGTGTATGTCCTCTGATAAATTCTGGATTATTATAATTGTTGTGAGGACATTTTAGCTGGTCCACACAACTTCAAAAGGCTTTCTGAGGGTCAAGACTGGGTTTTAGAGTCAGGGTTAGAACAAGGTTTGGGTTAGTGTTGGAGGTTGGGGTTGTGTTATGTCAATGAGTGTCCTCACAAGTATAGAAAGAGAAATGTGTGTGTGTGTGTACAGTTGTAACACGTCCCTTCATGTCAGTGTGGCGACAGCACATACAGTGGAGGGCATCATGACACTAACAACATCACAGTTGTGTTTTCATGTGAATCCAAACATAAAAGTGTTGATTTATGATCAGCACTCACCTTTTTTACAAGCCACTGTTACTGTGTAAGACACATAATCTCCTATTAATGTGAGAATTTAAAGGCAGTCATAGGTATAAACGTGCATATCTATACATTGCATCGATATTGGTGGCATAAAACTGAGGTTTTCTGCGGTTCAGTGCTGCAGTTGTTGGAGTGGAACTAATGGAAGTCGATGGCCGTGCAAGAATGAGTGAGGAACAAACAAGCGGGGACAAAGCAGAGAGCGGGGGGGCAGGGGTGAATAAATGCCGTATTTTCAGTCAAGCAACGTAGTGAGTACTGTATGTGGGAGGCAACAGTGCAAATAGGATTACATGTAGGTCTGTAATTTTGCGAAACCATCAAACCCCAAAAATCACTTTTAATGTATTATTTGGTTCTTTTTGCGTCTTCTACAACTAAATAAAAAATCCTGGATGTGATGGGAAAAAGTTCCAATCCTTCAACCACTTGACTTGCACAAGAATTGAGAATACTGCTATTTTTCTGAAAAATGAACACAAGCATATGACCTCTTTGGATGTGTGGAACTGAAGCCTGGTTAGTGATCCATGAAATCAATCTTAGTCGAGACAGGCCTGCTATGAAAGCAGCACCTACTGACACAGGAAATTGGCCACAGTACAAAAGCCTGAATGCAGGGAGAGACAGGTTGCACCACAAGGAATCAACAGTTGTTGCAACAATCAAGCACGTTCCATTTATGGTTGAAATGCAAAAAAACATCCAAAATAACTGTCAAAATAACATTTTTAATTTTTGTAGGTATGAGTGGATAATCTTCTTCCTGTGTATTGTGGGCTTGATTATGAGAAACTAATTAGCTGAAATGGGTTGAATTGCTCACTAACAGGTTCAGGGATCTTTCACAGCACTAATAAACATAAGGCTGGTAGTTTAATGGTAGCAAACTGTAACATTTTCATCTTAAGATGATAAAAATTTTGTATGATCATCAAACTAATTAATGCTGTTTGTACACTTTTTTGTCAAGGTTGAGCCTGATTTAATTGCACTTTCATCCAGGAAGCTGTGCACGCATTGGTAGCATGGCCTGTCAGAAGAAGAAGAAGAAGAAGAAGAAATAATAGTGACAGTTTGGTAACATTGGATGTCAAAGTGAGGAATGTGTGAGAGATGTGTGAGTGCAGAGACGCAGCATACAGATGAATGTGCATAAAAAGTGCTTTTAATGTCTTGATATTAATTAAAAATAACAGATAAAAGTAAGAAGAACAATATGACACAAAGTACAATTTTTATACCTGTACATATAGCTGCAATTTTTGCCATACTTTTTTAAACTTGACTATTGCCTGGGAAGTATATTGACATAGTAGGTGAATCAATTTAGTCAATTCTTGTCTACAGCGCTGTTCATTGCAAGCTTACATACTCATGCACACCATAGAGTTTAGTACCAATGTCCCAATCTGCAATCCAAAGTGGGGTAATAAGTATTCAATAGCGTTTTTCATTTAACAGATTTCCAGTGCAGCTATTGACCTGATGTTAAGCCCAGTGTTCTAACCCGTCTGCACAGGCCTCAATTCACCCGGCCTGTCAAGGTCTAAAAGCTAGTGGTTGTCAAGCACTCGCTCTCTTCCCCTTGGCTTCCCTGTATGGTTGTGTTTTGGTTCATCTGTGTTTTTGTTTCTTCTTTTAGTAAATAAAAAAATACTTTTTTTTTCGACACACATGTGGTGCAGCATCAATCTGGGCTGTAAAACTGTATATAACAGATATTGGTGTTCACAACTACATCCAAACGCATCACTTGGTACCAAGCACGAAACTTCACCAAAAACCAAGATGAGGAAAAATTAAGTACAATGCAAATGTTACAGCCATATGCACCATCAACCACCTGTAGCTTACTTGAAGAGTGTGATGTTGTCAGATGTGACAAAATTTAACTTTGGGCAATATTACCACTAATTAAGAGGAATCGGTTGCTATACAACAGGACAAGAAGGGTGAGACAAAGGTGGACCTTCAGATAGAACAACACTCTAAAACACACACTCTCAAGTGGTTTCCAAAAAAGAAAATGAATGTGCCGGAATAACCCAGTCAATCCCCCAGTAGTACATTTATGGAATGCCCTGAAGAATAAGAATAATATTCACTGGCAGAAGTAATAAGGTTTAAAGACAGTCTGCTGACAAGATCAGGCCAAAAATTTCCCTGACCCAGCAAGAGATTAGTTTCTTTGTATATGCATGTGTTATTCAATTTAAAAAGAACATCTTCACAGTAAAGTTATGAAACCATGGATGCAATTCAGATCCCTCGGAAAAGAAGTCTTCAAAAAATGCAGATTGAGCAAACGAAAAATATCTAAGGTGTTCAGGCAGATACAGCATGTGCTTCCTGTGTGTACTATACACTTTAGGCAGAGAGAATGCGTTTATCCCGTCTCTTGATCTGCTGTATCACGTAAGCACTCACTCAGACAGATTGAAACAATGACTTTGAGATTACCCAGAGGATTCTCCCACAAAATGGATACATTTCCACACTTATATTGGCTATAACTTCTGCGACAGCGATTTGCACATAAAATCTACAGCAAACATGCTGAGTCCACAGACTCAAACTTCACTGAAGCTGCTCCAGACCATTTAGTCTAGTTCAGGGGTTGGCAACCTGTGGCTCCAGAGCTGCAGAAAGTTCATTAGTCCCTCTGGAGAAGCTCTGTGGCTTTATTCAAAATGGAAATGAATAAAGTTTTTACATTTGCTATAATTGCTGTAGATCTAAATCATCCTTACATCATCCAATGTGCAGACTACACCCGGGATTAAAACAACAATGTTTAAAACCTTGTCGATAGTGCCAGTAATCCTCAATGAGTAGTCAATATGTAGGGTTTCAGTTAGTAAAGCATGTGTTTAACGTTTAATAAAATATTAATTCTGTTTTCTCACTCTTTTTGAGTTGCTTAAAAAGCAATTCAATAATAACAAATGAGAGACAAATATGCCGAACTAAATGAATATTGAAAATGTGTGACTTGTTGAAAACATATAATTAGCATTAAGTTAATTAAATGAATTCTTAACCACATTACATCAGAATGTCTATAAAAAAATTTTATTTGCTGGAAAGCGACAAGAATGTTTGGTAAAACGACAGCATTTCAAAATCATATAATACACACACTCATATGGATACACATACTGCAGTAGAAACTCTGTTCAATTTATACTTTATCAAGGTTACAATATTCAGGTTCTCTTGACATGACATTTACATTTAGTCGTTTGGCAGACGCTTTTATCCAGTAATGGTACATACATACACAGTGGTGATGGCTGCCACGCAGGGTTCTCATCACCACTGGGAGCAACCGGGGGTTCAGTGTCTTGCCCTAGGACACAAGCAGGGACTGGGGATTGAACCACTGACCCTCTGGTCCATGGAGCTCCAGCTACTTTTAATATGATTTAACTGTATGATTGTATTGCTGCATTTCTAGAATCATACACCTCTCTGTGAAACACAGTGAAGTACAACAGCAGCATCTCCCACAATAATCAAAGAACGGAATCAAGTCCTCTAAAACAAACAAAACTAAACATCATCAACTTCCTGCTGTGAGGATGTTTAGCAGGACTGTTGGATCAGACTAATTTAGGTTTAGCCTTAGAACTCATAACCCAGGGAAAATGCATACATTTCCTCAACAGTCAAAAAGTCAAACAACACACTGACATTCACGCCTACCAGCAGTTTTAGCGTCACCAATCAACCACATATGCATGTTTTAGGACTGTGGGAGGAAACCGGAGTCTCACAAAATCTGGTTATTGGGATTCCCTGCATACGTGCAGCATCCTTCACCTCTCAATTATTTTGGAATCCTGGGCCCCAGATTTGAACTAGATACCATCAGAAATCGGTGCTTCCTGACATTTCTTTTTATGTCTGTGTTTGTATTGCAGCAGAGTGACAGCGCAGGGGGAGACAAAAAAAAAAAAGGGGAGACACGCAGGTGATCCACAATGGAAACTGTATGAATTTGAAAAAAAACTTGCAGGGAAAAGAGTTATTTATACTTCTGTGAGGTAGTTTGTGTTAGTTAAATGTTCTGTGTGACTTTACTGCTATAAAACTGTGTTTACTAATGCAGCAGTTTTCACCTTTCACTCCGCTGAGTGTTCCTGTCTGGAGCCTTTTGTTACGTATGTGTGCGGTTGGAGAAAGCTGATTAGAAACCTGCTTATGTATGTACATGGCACAGAAATCAGCATTCTCTGACAGAAATCTACCTGGAAAAATCTGGAACCAGCTTTTGTCACTCACTGATCGTCTGTGCTCCCCTCTCTCTGTCATGTGAATCCCTGCTGGGCAGGCAGTCTACACAGAGCAGAGGGAGGAGGTGGGTGTCAGTCAAGCCCGGTTCAGACAGAAACTCCATGGACTTTCTGACATTTAACTCAGCGGGAGGTCGTCTGAGTGAGAAGTGTCCTCACGTGATCAGAGAGCACGGGTGGCACAATTTGATATAAAACCTAATATGTGGTAATCTCTGTTTTAATTACAGCACATCGGAGCTGTGCATCTTATTAAAAAAAGGTTCAATCACTCGAGTACAGCGGGAGATGTCTGATGGAAACATCAACACGCCAACTCGTGCACCCGCACAATACAACTGCAACAGGCTGCTCGAAGGATGCGGTTCTGGATAATGTCGGCAGTGTTTCACTCTGACAGGGTTTCTCTCGTTTACACTCCCTCAGGATAATGTCAAAATTCCAGTGCATGCGTGAGAGGGCATCAGAACTTGCTCAGCTTTAAGTATCGTAGCAAATTGGGCAAAACAATGCATTTTTTAATTTAGATTTTATTTGTAACACTAAACCAGTCTAGTTTCTTTATTTTAAAATTAAAGCAGCTGTGGGATCAATATTTCTCCAAATTACTCCTGTTTCAAGAGGCAAAAGGCACCTTCACAGAGTTTCTGCAGAACAAAACAAAACAGCTATTTTCAAGTGGATAAGTTAATCAAAGCATATTTTCAGAAAAAAGTCTAAATATTATTTTCTTATTTCTCATAATTGTTTTCTGTTAATAACGTTGACTAATTAATTTGGACTACGTGGTTTTGGTAACTGCATGTAAAAGGAAGAAATATATAATCAATTTTATAACCAAATAATATGATACAATATCATACCCTCCAATATTTTCAATCAATCCTCCTATGAATGCTGCTCAACCTTACAATATGAAACATAAAAACACTGCAACATGTATCTGTTTTTTTTTAGAAAAGCTGTCACGAAATAAGGCATTTTAAGATGCAGCAATTACAACAAAATCCTCGAGGGACTGAATACTGGTTTGACATGAATGTCGCGATACGTTTGACAGTTTTAGATTAGCAAAATTCAGGTGTGAGAAGCTTGTACAGACTTAACAAAGAAGATCTAAATCTTGTTGCTGCCAAAGCAGCTACTGCTTCCTGAAAACGGATTTAAGGGAAATCAGATTCCAGTTTTATTTTAAATAAACTATCAAAAATGTTTGAAAGTATGTTTTCACTTCTAAATATGGCCCGCAACTCTAACTTCTGCCTAAATGTAAATTAATTATTTATTTTCAATACAATGAAATGTGCAAAAAGTATTTGAATATTTCCCAAAATTACTTGATAAAAAATGCAGATGAACACAAAGAATGACAAAACCACGTAACTGTGTAACTGTGTGTAAACACAAAGTAAAGAGAAATGCCAAGAAAATATGCTTCACATGGAACTGTGTGCACATTTTAACAATGACGGGGTACTGGACGATAAAATGATCATGGGCATAATATACAGAATTTGTTTGTAAAGCAACTAAGAAATCTGGTCAAACATGTGTGAAATATGTGTGTTTGTATAAGGTTTTTACACACCTGATTCATCCTTGTTTTTAAGGGGGAAAAAATCTCCAGGCAAGAGATGTTTTAAGTGTGTTTTATGTTTTCTGCAGAGGAAGAAGCACCAAGGCCAAGAAGACAAAATGACAGAGGAAATTTTCAACAACGGATAATCCAAGGACAAACATGACACAGTACAGGCCTCTCCACAGAATAATGCATTCATCATTCGTCAGGTTTCACAACACAAGGTGAAAGGTTTGATCTGTGCTCCCAAATTTGAACATTTAACACAAAGAAAATGACGCTTATGAATTCTTTAGACCTTCAACTTGAGTTAACTGACAAGACGTGCTACAGTCACTGAGAGCGGAAAAAATATGAATTGTTAAACTGGCAAAAGTAATACAAAATGAAAAGGGAAAAGCTAAGAGGGAACCTAAGAATTGAAAACAGTAAACGACTGCATTTCATTCTATGTTAATAATGTAAACCATTAATCTGCATTCAGTGGCAATTAACGTCATAGCACATTTATAGCAATTGTATTGGTGAAAAAGCCAATGAGTACTGAGGTCAAAGCACTAAAATTCAGCATTTTACAGTGACTTTTGACCAAAGCTGGTATATTCTTTTTCACTTTCTCTTCAACCAGTCCTGAGTTCCTCTGTCCTTTCACACAAGCATCATTACGTTCATTAGATCTGTGCGTGTGTGGTGATGGTAGAACGAGTAACAATTAGAGCTAATCAAGTAGGAGGCCACCCATCTTTATCAAACGATTTGACACTAATGCCATTAGGTGAGATGCATAGCTATGTGAGTTTATAAAATTAGGACTGGGGCCAGTGGGTGAACTAGCGCAGACGTTAAGGCTCCGATCCACGAGCGGCGTGATGAGATTAGCCTGGTGCGCTAAGCTCTGACAGGCCTCATCAGTTCACATCAGGAGCGGCAGGATGGGTCTGCTCTGAGAAAAACCATACCACCGTTACCGGCCTCGCTGCTCGCCGCATGCGCGTGACTGAGTGAGGGGTCGAGTAAATAGGAACTATGAGAGAGAGCGAGACTGAAATTAAGCAGAGTGAGGCCGTGTGCGTGTTTGTGTGCGTGCGTTCAAACCGATAAAACCTATCAACACTCACGACCCGACCTCTGCCTGGGGAGACCAGATGTTCCACAGCCTCCTGTGCCAGTGGCATTAAGAGGCAAGCCAAATACCCTCGCAGATTCATGTTACTGATGGGGAAGCTGATAGGTCAAATTGAGTGTTACAAGTTCCAGCGACGAACGGACGAGCTGCCTGGAACACTAATTACAGCAGACAGGCACTGGAACGTGTTCTGAGGATAGCAGGTATTTGGACTGAGCTCTGTGTTCAGGCCAGTTCTGTCATTCTGGGACAATGTGACCTTGTACAAGCACAGCACATTAGCAGCTGTCGAGGCCAGGACAAGATCGGCTTTTAGCTGAGGCCAAAGAAGCTTCCTGCTCCTCTCGTTCCAGGATAATCCGCAGCAGCAGTGTTTCGAGCTAGCCACAAACCGTGGGACTGTAAAATAATAACCGCATGTGTTGCATTTAAAAACACAAAGCAACGGCGTACGCTGACCATGTTGAGGTGGAAAGGGGTCCGCAAAGGACAGAATCTATACCGGGGTTTAACCAACAGGTGTCACACACAGTGCACCACAGCTCACTGTGTGCAGCATGTCCCGTGTTGACCACAGCGTTAGGATATGTCTGATCAGGATACATGTGCAAAACAGTACATCAAAGTGTTGACTGGGAAATAGCCGAGGCAACCGCCATTTCAGCTGAAAAGAAAACTAGATAGCTTCTGTGAGCGATGGTGAAATTTCCATTCCCTATAGAGACCGTTTCCCTAAAAAGAACTGAATCTTATTACTATTTTCGCTGTGTAAATCCCTGAAAGATCCCTGGGATTGCTGTTTAAGTTGAAAGCAGTGGCATGAACATTTGTATTCCTCAACAGAACTCCTTCTAGGTTTCATTTTATCTGGACCACCTCCGGAGTCAAAGGAAACAACAGAGAAAGAACCAGAAGTATCACTGCCTCCCACATCAAACACGTCAAGGGAATTAAGACTGATAACTTTAATCATGATGTTATTAATGCTTAATCACTGCACAGGTAAGATTTGATTGTTCAGGCATCCTGGCCAGGGAAGATGCTAATGAACTTTTTATGTTACAAGATTGAATGAAGGGGAAAAGGATGAGGGCACCCTGCTTTGACAGACAAATGATCTTTGAATTCGTCCTGTCCTGGAAGAAAGCAAATACTGTGGAGACATTTTCCAGGCCTTAACTGAAGGACATTAAGTGGTAAAGAACAAGGACTGATCACAGTGGCTTTGTTATGTTTGAATGTGGAATATTCCTGGATTAAGAGCAAAAAACTGACTAAAAACATTGTTATTAGTCTGATTTGAAGAACAACTGACATGTTGACAACGCTCAACATCTCAACAGCTTGACAGGCTTTCAGTGGAAGACGGCAGAGCAAAAAGCTTTTGTTTGCGAAGGCCTCATTAGCTCAGTAACCTTCGACACAGATGTTTGTGTAGCATTAGTTCTTCCAGCCAATCTGAGACTGACTGAACGCCTAAAATTATGTGCCACCATGTCTTTATCTCTCTGTCAGTTGATGTCTGTGCGTTTCAGTAAACACCCAATCAAACGCACCAGAATTCAGCCTCCTCAAAGAACTAATACAAACTCATTTATTTTTTTTGCATCACATTCTAGAACAGATGTACTTGAATGTGGAGCTGGTGCTGCTTTTTCTCCCCAACACAGTACATGCAGTTTGTCAGTCCTATCCAACCCCTGCGTCTAAAATCCATTTGTTTTCTGCCTCATAAATTTCCCTCAGTGTCTGAAATCGACTTCCTGGACCTGGAAATTCCATCCAGAGAACAGTTTAGTCATATTATTTTACACAGAGGAAGGGGAGAAAGACATCATTAAGCCCTCCTAGAAAGGAAAAAAGGCCACCATTATCCATCTTTCTTTGTATTTCTTTTGACAGACAAAACTTAGTTATCTACATTTCCTCTATATTTACTCATCTCCTCCACATTGTGTACGTATATCATCTTCACAAAGCAGGATGGGTGGATGAGGGCGACTAAATGAAGCTCTTCCGCACTGTCCAACGCTGCTAATGACTTTCTGAGCAAGAGAAATGTTCCCCGCTCGTTCCAAAGACCGAAGGATCACGTTGAACTAATACAGATGGACCAGAGTCGGAGGAATTAGGAATTAGGCACCTGCTGGAGTAATGAGTGATTATCCAGCAAACTTGTTCTGTCGGGTCAGCAGCTTGTTTTAGGAACAAACGCCTGCTTTTAAACTGGGTCCTTGACTCAGCGGGACAGGTGTGCTGTTCCAAAAGCCTGTAACAGGTTGACTTTCCGCTAGTGGAAAACAGAAAGTTGAAATGAATTATGCCCGATATAAATGAGGCTTATCATATGCCAGGCACAATTTTCTGTCACTTCTTCTGCCTGCTGGTATCGTCTCTTTTATCTCCATTTCTCCATCTTCCACTCCCCATCTGGTCTAGCTTGTCCCCCAAAGCAGACTCAGACCTGTCATACAGCTTTGCTCCTCCTCAACCCCCCCCCCTGCCCATCCAACTCCCTCTGATGCTTCTTCCAGACTTATCTCACTCAGTCTTTGACAGAGATTCTCTTATTTTAATGATATTTTATTTTCTCCTTAGCATTCGTTTTCCTCCATCTCCTTCCTGTTGCTCTCCTCTGATTCATCATTTTCCATCTCTCTGCTGCAAGTGTTATCATCAATAATGGAAAAGAAATAAGGATAAAAAAAAACACAGAACATTGAAAAAAAAAAACTTTTTGGAGCTGAGTCAGCTCTTCCAGCACTGATGGCGTTACCTCTGGGAGAATATGCAGTCTCGGAGGGACATAGATTTGCTACAAGTAAAATGAAGCTCGGTTATAGAGATACGAATACAATACGGCCAGTAAATCAATCTGATTTCACTGTATGGACGTGCAAATTAAAAAAATTTACAGACACCATGTGTGGGCATGCTTTTTGATTTTCCTAAGCAGTTGTGTGAATGTGCACTATATGTCTATATGATGAAGTGCACATCTTTGGTGCTGAGTAACCGATGCAGATACAGTTTAAGCCTCAAGATTGACTACCAGAGTTCATTTTATATTTCTCATATTTTACTTTCGGCACATGAAAAAAATACAGTGTGGTTTTTACTTCGTCACTAAAAAAGTTTTGACCCTGGCACAAAATCAGCAGCTGAATAGAAAAAAAACCCACTTTCTTGGTTTAGTTTATTATCCTTCAAATCCCAAATCGCATGTGCGCATCAATGAGTGTGTGTCTGTTTGTGGAATGTTGTCTGGGTTAGTCAGTGTGTGCAGACTCTCAGACATTTGAGTATGCCCACTGCCTGCAATCAGAGCTTTCTGTCACTGCGGACTATAGTAGGCTTGCTTTCCTGATCCAGCAAGATTAGCTCTGATCTTAACAGATCCTGTCTGATCCGCGCTGCATAGTGGTCTCTAAACATGCTCCTATCTCCTATTTAACACCAATTCACACTAGCTTAGACTGCAGTTGACAGGCTCTTCATAAATAATGGAACCTACAGTATATGAAAAACATTTAGGAAACATTATAGACAACATTTTCTCAGTGGTGGAGTGGTTAGCACTGCCACCTCACAGCCAGACGATCCGCAGTTTAAATCTACCTGCCGGCTGCAGCCTTTCTTTTGGAGTTTGCTTGCGTGGTTTTCCTCTGGGTACAGCGGTCCCCCCCCCCCACAGTCCAAAGAGATGCATGTCAGGTTGATTGATGAGACATTTAATTGTCTGTAGGTGTGAATGATTGTGTGTCTGTGTATGTCGCTTTCTGTTGGACCTGGACTGGAGAATTGCCCAGTGTAGAACCACCTCTCCCCCTATGACACCTTGGATAGGCTCCATCCCACATGACCCTGAACTGGAGGAAAGCTTAAAGATAATGGATGGATGGATTTCTCTCATGATTTGGTTATCACTTATAAAGTGATTGGCTACATTAAATGTGATTTGAGACAGAAGTATTTTGTTTATAACCCTACCTTGTTATGAACGTATTGTATGGTTTATGTAGTTATACTCCAGAACGAGGTCAGTCCTTACCAAAAAAAAAAAAAAAAAACCCTGCATGTATCCACAAAGACATAAACACACATACATAGACAAGTAAGTATTCATGCACACACTTGAATCACTGTTGACTCAACTCAGCCACAGTATTTCAAAAGGAGCCTGGCCATTTTTTTCTGTTTCTGGTCGCTGCATTAAGTTTGCTTAAGATGGGATTTGGAAGGATGGTATTTCCCCAAGTTTTTGTTTCAACCTTTGCATTTAAGCATGGCTTTTACTTACTTAAAATCTGCTTGTCTTCTGCATCAAGTGAGATGTGTTCAGGGACACCACAAAGTGTTATTTGAGTTGTGTCGGAAACATCCCTGTGTGAGGTGTTCAGGAGGTTCAAGGACAGATCTGACGTCTCTGAATGTTAGAAAAGATGTATGTGCAGAGCATTCAGGTCGTAGTTTGTTAGCATTTTTTAGCCTTCACTATTGTTAGTTCAAATGTCAAAGGTTTAGACAGTTAATGGCAGGCCAAAATGCATTTTGAGGTTGTCAAGCATCTGTGCCTTGTCCAAGCCAGTTGGGACTTTAACAACACGCAACTGTCTATTAACCAAAGATTTTTTTATAACGTAAAATAACGATAAAGATCAGGGTAGACTGAGTATTCCTCTATTTTCAAAAAACTAATGTGTTCTCTACCATAACCACCATCTGACATCAGTTCAGAATCTTCCAGTTAAACATTATTCATATAATATTAACAAATCATGAGATCAACTCAAGGTTCCGGATCAGGCGTTTCAGATTTGACACAAGTAGATATTGGAAAATAGGTTGTGCCAAAGCCAGTAGGGTGTTAATGATGTAATAGACATTTAATCAAGATTTAATCTTCTGCTGCCGTATACAGTATGTTAATTTTTGTATTTATTACTGAGCATCTTTAGTACAAACATTTGTCATTTTCAGGTTGTGTTGGCAGGTTGTGAACATCAGTTAGGCTCACGTTTGAAACAGCCATCACAACCTGCAGATTTTGTTTGAGTTATTCATTATTTAAGTAACTTTTTTAAGTTGAACAGTAACTAGAAATTCTCCTAAAGTACTGAAATGTCTCCTGTTAAAGAATTCTTTAATTACTTCAATTTTTATGGAGATACTGTAGAAAAAAAAAGATACTGTTTATAATTAAGACTTAACAGACATAAAATTACTATGTCAGATTTACCATTGTGAGACTCTCTTTATCTCATCTTAATGCTGGCACAGTATATGGTCATCAATTATTATAACTCTAACTTATAAGTCCCACAGAAAGGCTGGCGTATGGCATGTGATTTGAGGTCCTGTACAGACTGACTGTAATCTCAGTCACTCTAAAGAAACTGTTCTTGCAATGAAATGTAATAAGTCTCAGTGACTCACGTCGGAATGAGCTGGTTTTCTTGTGAGGCAGTGGAATTTCAAAGACAAATGCTAAGACTATTGCAAGGCTTTTTCAAAAATCTTAATGGGTTGCTGTTCTGCCAAAACTTTCTACATATTTACTTTGCCTTTTGACAAAACACATAATCACAAATGTGATGTTATTCTACAAAAGCATGTTTCTATTTGATTTGACAAGCATTAACTGAATGTTGTTTTACTTGCAAATCCCCTCATTACCCTTCCTGCCAGGTGTTTCAAGTTTTTATCCTACACTGATTCACATTTTTCTTTCAGAAATTAACATGGGTTAAGCATCACACGTCAACTCCACATAAAAACCTGTGGTTAGTGTCAGTGGTTGGACAACAACTCAGTAGTTTGAGTTATCTATTTAATAGCAACTCTGCACAAGGCTGGCTGCAAAGCACCTCTTCAAACAGAAAAGGAAGCGAAAGGAGAATATGTCCACACATGGATGGTTTAACTCTGGAGTGAATGGTGAAGTACAGCACAAGAGAGAACGTGATTCCGTGAGCCTGGGGCCGAGTTTAGGAAAGAGGAAATGGGATCATGCTGTCTTCAATTCTGTTGAATAAGCATTGTAAGTGCACAGGAGTGTAAATGTAATGGGAAACGTGTACAGCACAGTGACTTGGGGAAAAAACACGGGGGATGTGGACAGAAGTTACAGCTGCAGCTCAGAAACTAAATGTACATGTTGACTGCTGTGAAAAATCCCATGGTGGAATTTTTCGTGAAAAGGTGTTCACTGCTGTGAAATATGAATATTTTGTTTAATGAGTTACTTATAAGGCTGTTTTATGAGCAAACCTCCACTTGTGAACAGTGTGATGTCAGAGCAATGCACTAGAAGAGCAGTAAGTCTGTTTAAATTTACCGTAAATACCGTCTACAACACATCATGGTATGTGCTGCAAAGTACGTGCTTTAAGCAAACTACTTCTGTTTTTCGGTACTATGCATCGCTAGATATTATGAACCTAAGTGGATTTATTCATTACTGTAGTTAATTATAATTCTGAGGTGCTTCTTTTAGCAACCAAGAGAACGCAATGATTTGCAATTCAGTTGAAACCCATTTTTGAAATAGTTCAAACTGAGAAAAGTATTAGTAGTCTTAAAAATAAATGCTAATTTTGAATTTGATGGCAGCTACATGTTTGTAACGGGCAAAGAAACTCATTCAGGCAGCCACAACCCAGATCCGAGAAAGAGCCTCATGGCAATGTGAAGGCACCATACTGTGACCAATGGCTTCACGGACACTACGCACCCTAAGAATTAATCTGAAAAAACACTATAATGTAGATTAATGTAGAAAATTTATATTTCAAAACCCAGCTGTTAAAATTGAACAAACTACACACACCATTTGTGCCTGTAAACATTGTTTTTAAAAATATAAAGAGCTTTATCAAATGCACTGAGTTTGGTTAAAATCTGCAATGCTTCATCATTTTTTTAAGAAAGGATGATGACGATGAATAACGAACCACGCAAGTATGACAAATGATTGTGTACCTTTACACACTCAAACCAAGCCACATGCATGCAAACTATTGTTTTTAATTTAAACTAAGACAACAAAATTCAACAACAGAAGGAAGTGTTCATTTTTATGTCAACTCCTTATGTCAACTCCCTCAGTTACCATTATAACGGTTCTTAGATATTACTCACACCAACTTTTACAAATCTATAGAAACATAATCTGCCATTTGTCAAACAAAGCATTGGAAATCGCTACTTTTTTAGGTTAAAGATGCTTTGATGGCTTTTATTGTTGGTTGGTTTTTAAGAACTTGCAAATAAAAGGTTAGAAAAAAAAATAATTAAAATGAAACAAGAAAGAGAAAGAGAGAGATAACAGCCAAAAGGGGAGTCCTTCACCTTTTATAAAGGCCCAGCCCACCTGTTGCAGGGTTTGGCAACTTTGCTGAAAAAAATTACCTGCAGAGGAAATAGAGCAACACACAGCAAAGCGCAGGGCAGTTTAGACAAGAAATTCATTGGGCAGTCAACACAATTTTTATTAGCCTACACGAGCACCAGCTCCCAATGCACTTGCATCCACAGACAGCTTAAAAGCCTTCTGCATCTCTTGAGCTGCCAGAACAGCAGCAGAGCGCGACTGTGATTTGACCGGGTGAAAAGCTCTCTTCACCTTTGGACTGAGCAAAGCAATGAGCACATTCCCTTAAAACCCACAGCCGTGCCGGGCCACACTCAATACGGCTCTTTCTTGGTGGTCAGAGCAGGCCAGTTGCTAAAACCATAGTTGGCACGCTCATCAAGGTAACTCAAGGTAACTTACTGATGCCCTTGCAAAATCACATTTGGCCCAGTGGTGGTTACTCACAGTTACCCACGCCAAATGATCAGACAGGGCCAGGAGCTCTTATGGTAATCCAAACATTGTCCAGTGGCACATCTGGCCAGACGAGGCACCACTTTCATTCATTTGATTCTGGGAAGTAGCTGTAGTATCAAATAATCAAATGGCATAATGGTATATCAATACAGTACAGTGGATTTCACAAAAGAGTGTCTCCTTTGTCCAACTTGCTAACAAACTAAGTAGAACATGTGTGTTCAACAAAGTCCTTCATTCATGGAACCACAGTGACTTTATACTGAGGTCAGCACAAGGTCTAAATATACCACTGACATTTTCACCAACAGGTTGGGGAAACACACTGCATGACATTGCCTAATTTCTATTTATTTTGTGACTATTTAGATTTGTTTTTACTGATTTGAGTAAAGACTAAAATCTACAGGTTCCCCTCTGTAAATTGGTAAGCAGAAAAATTGTGTGTAGATTTTTGAAAAAATTATTCACTTCAGCACTAATTAGTGTTTTTGTTTTATGAGTGCACCGTGCATTTTGTTTCTAAAAAGCCAGTTTCGAAAGGAAGAAAAAGAAAGGAGTCTCCCGATGGTGAATCACAATTTTTATTTTTACACTGAGGTGTGTATTAATTTGCATAAGACAAACCGTGGCTTTATATAAATGAGTCTTTTTGTTTCTAACAGATCAGGAACTGACAAATAGAAAAGCAACGAGGGAAATAATGTCAATCACCAAAAATGGCATCGTGGAGTGAAGTGAACTGACTGCAGGCGTCTGTATGAGTGACCAGCATTAGCTATCAATAACCTGGCTTACCTGATCCTGGATTCACATCACAGTGTTAGAATACAATAAAGCAAGTGTCGGTCTTTAAATACTAGCAGGAGCATTAATTTTTGCCCATAACAGAAACAAATGCAAAAGGATCAACCTTTATCTTGCATAACACAACATTAATGCACATTATGTTTTATGGCATTTTACCGCAGAGAGAAAGAGGGATGGAGAGATACAGATCCACGGAGCATGGAGAAAGCAGCATAAATAAATCAAAGAGCCAAATGAAACCCTCACTATGTCAAATATATCCAAATCTTGTAATACAATTAGATAGTGATGCTGAGTGTGCAGCGGGTGTCTGACCCTAAGTTCACGTTCATGCAGAGCTGATCTGTGCCAGGGGGCAGTGGGAGAAGCTTCTGGTGATAGCAGCTCGGATGAAGCAGCTGTGTGCACTGAATGTGCTGCACTAAGTCTCAGTCAGACAAATCTCATTTCATATGGAGAGGATGCAAATGCTCTTGTCCTGAATGAGTTGTGTCTGGGACAACGTGCAGTGAAGTCCCGTCTCGCCACCTGCTGCACACAGCTCCTGCAAGCGTGAGAGATAACAACGCTTTGTTCCCCAATCAGCAAACACTGCTACTGATATCTGGGGATGGTATAATATAACGTTAAACAAAGTAAAAATAGTGAAAATAACACCAACTGGTAAGTTTTACCCATTTGGACTTTATCACTCATTACTGTACAGTATAATGGACCTGTTTGCTCAACAGCTCTTTCTATGCGATGCTAAGCAAACACTTGCTCTTTAATTAATTATCTATCTGGGTTTCTTCCCAAACACATTTCATTCTGTTTTCCATGCTACCACACAAAAGCTGCATTAACAAACACATAGTGCTGCATATTTAAATATATTTATATATTTAAAAAAAAAAAAGATAATTTTCTTTTTACTTCAGAATAATGTGCCACTTTGTGTTGATCTATCACATGAAATCCCAAGAAATACATTTACATTTTTGGTTGTTACATCACATAATGTGAAAAGTTCAAGGGGTGTGAATACTTTTGCAAGGGACTGTAGATATGCAGGAATAAAACGCTGAACGGCAGGAAAAATAAAACAAATTATGAATTCTTTGGCAATTCATATTTGCAAGCTAGATTAACATAAAAATGACTCTTCTTTTTGTCTGCCATGCTGTTTTCTCCCTTCCTCTGTATAATATAAATGTATTTTTATAGCGGTATTACACTGCTAAAGACTAACTGAAACTTCTTTGTACTTTGTTGATTTTTTATTTAAAGCTAAAAATAAAAAAAAAAAAAACGAAAATCTCTTGATGTAATGAAGCATTTAGTGTAATTCCAACACACTCAGATCTAAAATAACCGGTGACACCCAAGCACGGATGTTAATTGTTTTTTAACCTCGTGAAAGGGCTCGGTGTAATGCGAAAACAGGTTTGAAAATCCAGAGCTTTATCTACCCACATTCTTTACCGCAACTGCTTTTTCTACAAATGCTAGAGCTTGATTTATTGCCATTAATAGCAGCAGGGGATTTGATCAGTTTCTTATTCTTTGAAAGCGTAACCCCTGAGAATAGATGATACATTCACTCAGGTTCTTATAAATAGGACCAGACTTTATTTTTGCACAATTCTTACTCTGGGATTTATTAACTGTCTTAATGTTTGTTTTCCCATTGGCTAAGAACAGTTAAAAAGTTTTTAAAAACTTATTTAATCATGTCACACTATATTCTGTGGAATGTTTATTACACTTGAGTCTAACCAAAACAGAAATCTGTCAGAAAATAAGAAGTTATTTAAAGTACCTAAGACATGCCCCTGTGGAGACAAAAATACTAAGTCTAATTCATCAAATATCCAGACATATGGGAGAAATATATTTTTAATTTTACATGTTTAGAGAAATGTGGAAGACAAAACACTTCAGCAATTTCTCCTTTTTACACTTAAAAATAACTCGTAAATGTTCCCTTTCTCTTCAACCGGGCCTTTATGGTTTATTTATGGTCTCTTGAAACATAATAATCCCTTCTCATGACACTTTGTTTTAATATTTTCTCCCCAATTTTCATTGGTTGGTTGCGTTGTATGTCTTTTGTAAGTGGCTTTTGATAAAAGTGTCTCCCAAGTGACTGAATGTAAATGTAAATGTGTATGGCTTTACCTACATTCAAAACATGATATATGCTTGATAAAAGGAGGTGACGAACAAATATTTTGCTATGAGTGTTTCAGATCCAGAATAAAATGAACACGGCTATTTTGTCACTGACCTTTGAATGACTTGATGTGAAACCTAAGGGAAGAAAAGTTTACAAAGTGCAGGAGTTGCAAGCTCGAAAACAAGGGTGTGCAATTTAAGATACTTCAAAGACCAGTCGGTGACCTAGACTAAAGCTAGAACATTATCCACGATAGAGGATGAATCAGACCCTCCACTCACCTCTGCAGGTCCCCGAAGAAAGCCAAACTGTGTCTGATCAAAGCCACGGGGAGTCCCACACTTCCAAACAACCGGTCTGTGGAAATGTGTGTGTGCAGCTTTTAATGCATGCCTGCAATGGAGTGTGTGTGATTTTGTCGATGCTCTCTCACCAAAAAAAAAAAAAGAGCCTTCGGGGAGGCACCATCAAATGAGCCTAATTAATCAAACGCAGCTGTGGCACAGGTGGAACACTAAAGAGGAATTCTGGGAAGACCCATATGCCAGCCTGCAGCCGCCAAACACTCCACTGCTCTTTCCATCATCATTTCACTCTCAGACCTACAGGAATTCAGTTCTCTGAGCTGCTATGGTTCAGCCGTACAAATGAGCTCGAGTGCACAATTTAGCCAAGCCCAGGTGATTCCCGGGATAAATGCAGGTCAGAGCTCGCTTCATCAGTGCACAGACATCCTCTTTGCTCACATGTTCAGGTCAAGATCAATAGGCTGATTGATGGAGTAAGGACAGATATCTTGGCAGAAGTCAGGATATGGGCATGGGATTAAGTATGGAAGACACAGGCCCTCAAGAAAGCAATTGATCTGACTTTTAAGGATCAATGATCCGCTCAGGACAAAATGAGAAGTGTGTTGAAGTTAAAATAGGTTCACCTAATATCAGGGTAAGAAATGCATTTCAGTGGCCTCATGGAAAATTGAAATGAAATCCACTGACCACTTTCTAAAATTATAAATTGCTTGGCCCAAAAAAGTTCTTTGGGGTGTATCAACCTGCTCTTATTGACTTAAATTTTCTGTCGAGTAAGAAACTTTGCCAATTTACCAACTTTTCTGAAAAAAGCAGTCATTTTTTTGTATGCATAATACGTACGACAACAGAAGAGAGATTGGCTGGATAAGACTGGTTTATTTCCCTCTTCATTTGTAATTCTTCCCATGAATGACAATTGGAACCAAAAGGCTCAGTTACTGCTGTCCCATTGTACTGGGGACAGTAAAAACAGAACCTGGGACACAACGATTTAGGTTCTGGGACAAAGGTGGGACAATACAGAAAACTACTTTATAACTCCTTTACTATAGTTTAAGTATTTTGGCAGAAAAAATAGAGATCATGCAAATATAAAAATTACTTCTGTTCTGAGGTTCTAAGACATGAACATGTCAGAAGACCAGAGTAAATTAGCATATCTGAGTGAGCTCTTCAACCTAAAGGGCCAGAAGTTCCGGTGGACACTGAGACAGCAGCCAACAGACTCCTAAACCAGGCAGGACCCCTGTAGCAGCTGTAGATGTCAACAGTGAGACCCCTTCAGCAGATCGCTGATATTGACTGACTTAATTTTCATTCCTTTGAAACTTCTCAAAATGGTTTCCATTGATTAATGGAAATATTTAAAGCATGTGTTGCCTTTATTGTTGTATATAAGAACTAATTAATATCACTGAATTGTAAGTTTATTAAGCTGAAATCCAGTCAGCCTGTTCCAACAGTCCTACTGTAAATGCATCTTCGTGAATGTGATAATGTTCAGTTTTGTGTTCAGACTCAGAGAAGAGTTGATTCAGTTTTGGAGGCTCTTTTTTGTGCTGCTGATAGCCAGAAATCTTTATTCAGACAAGCGTAAGGGAATAACCACAACTTTGATGGTGAGTTGCTAATTATGTGAGCTACGCTAACAAGATATTAGACTATTTGTAATGTAAAAGGGAACAAAATTTGGGACTTTGACCGGGTAAAAGTGGGATTCGGCACAGTTGTGAAACGGTCATTTGCAAGCCCTGCGCTGTCCACACAAACACACACGTACACACACAGACATACATACACACCAAATGATTTGGGAGAGATGTCAACAACTCAGCGCTAAAAACAGAACACTAAATGGATTTTCTACCAACTGTATTCTAATTACATCTGAATGAACGTTGAGATAATGAGATGTTTTTGTGTATAAAAGGTATGCTGTACTTGTAATTGCTTTCTTCTTTTTTAATAAGCATGCAAGACAGTAAGAGAATAGAGAAAGACAGCATCTCCATAACTTATATAGGTAATTATTATCTTGGGACATAGTTTACAGGAACAGTGTCAGCCTTTGTTAGAGTGAGGAGCGAACTATTTACAGCGGGCAAGAAAAGACGTGGGAACGTTTGGACGTTAAACCACGCATGTTCTTTAACTTTTGATGTTTTGGAGCAACACCATATACTTAAGAGTCTGCAGTTGCCAAAAATATCAGCTTCCTGTGAGGCAGACCAAAGAAATCTTGTAGTCTCCTAAAAGCCACAAAGAGGTCACCGAGTAACTGTAATCTAACAAAGGGCAAGTGTAGTTACACTGAAGGTACAGTTAAAAAGAGAAAATCAAGGTAATGATAAATTATTGAAACACCTCACACAAGTTAAAAAGTGATGAGCTCAATGCTGAGCTGCTTTTACAGCACAGAGCAGTTCATTCAGGAGGCAACTGAGCGACGATCAGTCCTCTGACAACGTGCCCGTCAGAGCCAAAATGTCAGGATTAGGGGTGATACAGTAACACTTTTACAGGTTTACTCATTTATAAAAAGAAAAAAAATAGCTTTGCCTAATCTATAATGAAACCAACACGAACAGAAGAGATACATAAATCCCTAATTTGCATTTGGTGCTCTGTATTGCTTGACATCAACAGGTTATACTGTGCTGTGCTGTTTAGTCCATTATCTCCAATATACACCAACTTCCTACTATTTAAAATGAGCGTACACGACATGAAGTGCCCTGCTGCCTGGAGGCAAAAAAAAAAAAACTGTCCTTATATATTTCAATTATTGTCACAAAGGCTCCCTGCCAAGAAGTAACTGGACTGGTTAAACAGAAACAGTTATGTGTCATTTCCATCATCTCCAGGTACTTTTAAAAGTGACACGTTTAAAGTAACTCTGGTTTGCCCTATATGACCTTCATTTTTAATAGCATGTCCTAACTCCTGATCAAATCAATGATTCTGCAGGCCACTATAGCTGAGTAGCTTTTATTAAATACATATATTTCACATAGGATCCAGGAAAGTATAGTTTCTTGCTTTTATTTTCTGATTTCTATGTTGTGTCTCCTTGTTGTCTGAATCCGCAAAAGTTGCTGTTGATGCTCAGTATTTTGTAAAATGTTTAAAGTTGCAACATTAGATTACCATTAAAAACAACAATATATAATACAGTAGTATCAGTGTTTTTAAATGTTATCTTCCTAGATTTGTTTTAAAGTTCTTCCCTATTTGTCTTTCACATAGATTGAATTAGTGATTCTAGTCCACACCTCAATGTCATGGATAGTTTTCAACAACACCTTAACTTTTATACACCTATTCATGGTATTGAACAAGCAGCAGAAATCTTGCTTGGGAGAATGTGTTCACTAAAACATACTGTATATGAAAAGGAAAGTTTGTTATGGACCAAAGGTCATGAGTAATGGATCAAGTTTCTGAGTCTAACAACCAAGGTTCCTGTGGTTCAACTGGTGGTCTAGGTGAAGCTTGCCAGGTGAGCCACGTTTGGTTTGTACTTGAAAGACAACAGATCAATTATTAATACCGCGCTGTTCTTTCTTCAGGCCCAGGCATACATGGAGGTAGCCTCCCCCACCCACCCCGGTTTTGCTAGAGATCACGCTGCAGATTGTGGAACCAAACGCCAAGCACAGGCTTGCTTCAAATGCCAGGCCTATTATGTTTCTGCTCCAAAACAGATAAGTAGAACAAATTGCCTCTCATCATAAGTAATGGTTTATAATTATTTGCTCAGATAAGAACGGTTGTGGGTGCAGAAAAAGGCATTGGATGGCTTTGCGTAGCTTTGCCTGGTCTGTGTCGCAAGTGGACCATTGATCTGTGCAGATGCAGTGTCACTGGGTGAAAGCAACTACACAGTCACAACTTATTTATAGGCTTTTAAAAAAATGTAAAAATCACTACAGTATTCTTTGCTAATTTACACAAATCAGCCACAGATCCACCTGGTGGTATCATATTGTGGTGGACAGGGGTCAGCACAGAAAATAGATTACGCTGGCAATTATCAACAGGTGTCAGAACACACGGTTCATCACCGCTTGTTGCAGACAGCGGTGAATAGTGGGTCAGACATTCTGCTCAATGTCCATGCTGTCGCTTTTCCACCACAACTTTAAAACCACCCAGCGGATTTAATGGTGTGGCTGATCGGCGTATGGCTTCTGCACTGTGCAGGAACAGAGTCAAACACGGCGTTTCCATACTCAGGAATGTGTCCCCAGAGTATCTCACCGAGGTGCTGCAGAAGGCACGTCACTGTGGGGAGCTGCGTTCAGGTGCACACCAGCTGCTGCCTTTGCTTTGCTCAATGAATGTTTTTTGATTACAAATGAAAAAAGGGAAGTAAAACACACTTATTTATACAAACACATATACAGGGACAGCTTTTGCTTTTTATGCAATAACTGCCGATGACAATGACTTATCAATTTGTCTTGATATCATGCCTCATAACTAAAAATCCAAGCCTAGAAAAAGTAAAGGGATTTATTACATTGTTATCCAGCAGAGGTCAGCCGAGAAAGACCAAGACTAAATGCGAAGAACTGAGCAGGAGCGAGAATTGATGACTGGTAACTGGTTCAAAAATGCACAGCACTCGATTTTCTGATCGATATGATCCTGATTTGCTCTGATGTTCGGCAAATGTAAAATGAATAAAAACATACACCAGCAGCCACAACATTAACAGTGCTGGTCTTGGAGAACAAGGATCTCAGCCCCATACTCAGCAAACTGATACACTGCGTAAGTGAAAGTGCCAGAATTCACCTAGTAAAATCTCCACTTCCTTTCAAATCATAAAAAGTCAAAGTAATAAGTGAATTATCAGCATTTAACTAAAGCTATGAAAGTAAAACTTCACCAAGGAAGTAATATCATTTTAAATAACACTGATTATAGTACAGTAAATGTTTAAATATAAATGTCAAAGATCTCTGCTTATTACTTTAACCACATTATGTGCTCACATGTGGTACCTCATAATCAGCATTTATCAGGTTATAATGTTTCTATAAAAAAACATTAAATACATTATCAGTTTTCTTACTAGCTCAAAGCCTGCCTTCTTTGGCTGGTGACTGAGTTTAGACCTCCATCACCTCAAACTGATGCTGGAAGCCTGCTGAGCAGATTTCACCTGTATAGTAACAGAAAACGCTGCTTTCTGCCTTTTCTGCATGTGTGTGTGAATGTTCGTGTTGCAGCAGAGTGACAGCGCAGGAGGAAAGAAAAAAAAACGGGACACATGCAGCTGATCCACTACAGGAAATGTCAGAATTTAAAAAAATTTCACTGCGGGGTGGGAGTGCAGTGCATGCATAATTTTAAAAACTGTATTGCATATCTTCTGCTTGACCTACAATGATGAAAATGTAAATATGAAAATGTAGATATGATAGGAATACACAGTTAGCAGCTTATTTTACTTGGGTTTAAAACTATAACAGTGAAAATATCTGTTGAATATGAATATCATTTTTATTTTTAGTATTATTAATTTAATCAAGTAATTTCTAAATTAATTTGTTCTCACAATTGCATGTTAATCTTTAACCTACCAGGCACAGTTTAAAGGAGAATTAGCGAAGGCAAAGGCAAAAGAAACAATTTACTCCCAACTGTAACTTGTTCCGTATGTAAAAACGCAGAACTGGAATGTTAGCCATTTAAGAAACGGAATAGGCAAAGCAAAAAGTAGCTGCTTATTGCACAATACTGATATTTCTATTACTTTGTTCTCCCCTTTAGTAGATACTGTCTGTGAGAACAGACTACATTAACAGAATCTCCCGTCTGTATAAATCTGTAAAGTGTGCAAGATCCTGAATCTGTGTATTGATGGGACAGCGTTAATTGTGAGCCCTTCTAAGCAGTTTATCAACAATAATTGTTACCAATAATATTTTTAGGCACCATAGTTGTTTTACACCAACTGCAAGACCTCACAGCATCATGGGAGATTAGTTTCACCTGATCAAAGGGTTGATGTTATATGACGCTGATGTTATATGCTATAATGATTTTGGCAGCTGAGGTTTAAGTATTCAATTACCATTCAAGTAATATTATTAGCATTCAGTTATGTATTCAAGGAAACACTGTGGCTGTGAGGTGACAGTTGTGACTCCATGGGCTCTTCCTAAGGTTGTGTGGGTTGTGTAGTTACATACAGTAGTAGTACATAAAGATGGAGCAGCCTGAATCGGCTGTGTGATTCACACGTGAGTCTGTGCAGATACGCTGCATATTCCTTTTGGATTTTCCACTGCTGTCAACCCCCGCGATGATGATGATGTAGTAAACTCAGAGATAGTCCCCCAAACCGCCTCATCAGAACCCTGCTCCAATGCTGTGCTGATCCAGTGAAGTGGTGATTAGTGGAAGGACTGGCTGATTGATCAAGAGTGTGTGATGATCTGAATGTTCCGTCAAATATGAAAACCCTCCGTGTACTGTAACACTTTCTTTTCCAGTCAGTGATCTACATCACAAACATTTATGCTACATGAGTCCAGTTTGGGTTCTGTGGGTCTGTTTGACCGCAGGCTAAAAACACCAGAGGTGTGGTCATGCTCATTTATGCTGACGAACGTAATCACAGTGAGATGTTCTCATTAACATCGCTCCCTCTCTTCATTCAATCTCTACCCTGCTCGACCGCACTCTCTTCCTTCTCTCACAGACAGCAGCATCGATGCGCAACGACCCACCTGAAGGTTCCGTTGAGCCTACAGGATCTGCTGAGTAACTTTTGGTAGATGCACAACTAAAACGCTTAAATTTTTTAACTTTGTTAAGTCATAAACACCTTGCACTGCTGCCCTTAGTATTTAAAGTTTTTTCAACTTTTGTGTGTATGAAATAAATTACTTAAGGTGAATTAATCTGTCATGACTTTGAAAAGCATAGCTACGTTAGGTCACTGGTGGACAGTAGGTCAGTAAAGGGGGGCTCTGTTACAATTAGGACTGTACTCAAATGAGTAAATCTGGCAAATTGTTGTGTTATTATATCGCTGCTTGCTACTGTGATTTTATTTCTCCAGGTATTTGTCTACTTTTCTTTATCTCCCTCAATCGTTAACATGCCGTGACGTAAATTCACATTGTCTATTATCTGAACCAGCTGTCAGTACAGCTGCTGTTCTTGTCCCACAACAAGTCTCTATAGTAACACAGATCTTTTTCTTTGCTTTTGATTTACCTTTTTTCACTTTTTAAGAAATTATTGTACTACTCTGCACGACTCTTGTACATTATCTTAACAGCATCAAATTCAGTATTTAAAATACTGAAATCAGGAAGGGAAAAGTTATTAACTTATCATTGTCTCTATTATTACAGGGTAAAATTGACTAATAAAAACATCTACCACAGCTACTGTTACATTTAGTAGTTTTTCATAACTGAAACATACATCACCAATTCATTTCCTTCACTTCTCATTAAGTGAAAAACACATTCTGGGTTAATGAAAACCCTTAGAAGGTAAAGCTGATGTTTTAACCTTCATCTGAGTACGTTTTGAGGGATAAACCCTCCGAACTGTATGGCTGCTCTGTGTAAAAAGAAGTCAGTTAGTGAACTGTTATAAAAATATATCATTAGAATAATTTAACCTATAACATAAAAACCAAAGTAGAATAAGGCCCTAATTTCTGTAAGCTGTTACTCGCACTAAATTTCGCCTTTTATCTTGAATCCTATCATGCTCAGGCCAGCTAAGAAAAAGCAGATGAGTCGTGGAGCTGGCAGATGACAGACAGCCTCGGGGCCACTCCATTACACACAAACAAATCAACAGCTCCAGCAAACACAGTCCTACTGGATATCTCTTCCTGCCAGTCAGCTCCGAGCCTCAACTCATTCTTCTCTATTCTGTGTGTGAGCGAGAAATCATCCTGTAATATTCGCTCTTGCTTTGGCAGGAGACACTGGGGGAAGACGTGGAATTGAGACGACCCACTCTGCAGAAAGGGCACAGGAGAAGCCAAGTTCATTCAAATCATTTTCGGTCTTTGTTTTGCCTCCTGATTTAAACACTGTACTTGACAGTGGTGACTCATTTTCAATCAACTCGATTAGTGTCACAGAAGAAGCTTTCGCCGCTGAAATACCTCTCACCATGGTTTGATTGAGTGGATGCATATTCCTCGAGCTTTACCTTCCTCCGCGGTTTCTGATGCATGTTAACACCTTTTAGCAAGTAACTGAAAAAACACTGCGATCTGTCATAACCGAAAGAGGATGATGTGTCGAGACAATCCATGAGAGCTACAATTTTCCTTAATCTACATGTTAAGCGTGTTTTTTTTTGTGCTAACTGCCTTGCCAAGGGCACTGTTGCTTCATGCTGTTCTCATTACTTACTTTACCCAGAGCAATAATGTGACTAACCTCCCCCACACGTCAGCCTCAGGGTGGGTGAAGGATGCACTGTTTTATGCAGTCAGATACTAGTGATGGTCACGGGAGTCATAATATTAACTTGATACACAATGTGAATATTAAAAGCACATTTCATTTCACACATTCCTCTAAAAAGGAGGGAGGAATAAAAAAATAGGTCACTTGGTCACACCTACAGACTAATCCCATCTAAAAAAATGAATCTTACATTCAATACTAGTAATGCTAAATTTAATACTTTACACTATGAAAGACAAAAATAATTCACGTCCACAGCCTGCACAGAGGTGACAAAAGAACAAACTGATAAGCTTTGTGTTGGACTTGAGCTTCATCTGTCTGAGTGATTTGTCGGTCTTTGTCAGCATAAAAGGTAACACTGTCTGTTTACAAGCTGCAGCTGAACGTCTTAGAACGGATGAGTTCGGTTCTGCAGAGAAAGCTCTAACAATTCCACAGATCACAGTCATTAAGTATTCATCCCTTATTTCCATTCCCTTTAAATTGCAAGTGCAAGTGGAATTTGTGGAGACAGCAGCTCACCCAGCTCAATTATTTAGAACATTGCAACTGTATTGTGGCTAACATGATTATACACATGCTGTATTGTGTACTTCTGTTGCAGTCAGTGATGCAATCCTCATTCATAACAATTAGGTTCAGCATTTTTTTTTGCATGTATAAAGACTGCAAATACCTGATGCCACATTTGATTAAACTGCTTCACACATACATCATTTTGTAGGTCTGTCCATGATATACAGTGCATTTAAATAAATTTAGGTGTGATGAGAAATCAGTTTTGTACTGTAGAGATATTTAAACTGAGATAATAGTAAAAAAAGAAGAATGTAAATAAGCCTAATGAGAAAGTAAAGATTTTTGTTAAACATAAGCCTGACAGAGGCAGTGAGAATACTGTACTCAAATAAAAAATGAGATTTTCTATGGACAGACAAGAGATTAATTAAAAATCCCCTCAAATTTTGTGCTGATCTGTGCGGGACTGTACGGTTTTTATTTTATTTCAGTTTCATGAATTATATAAACCCGACAAACTAATGCTTTAAGCACTGAGCTAAGCTAACTCACTCAGACGCAGCCTTTGCCTTCATTTACAACTTAAACTAGATATACCGAACGGACATCAATCATTTCTACAGTCCATTCACACTGACTCCTTTCTCTTACCAGTCAATATATTTCACTTTTCCAATTTCATCCAGCACTCCACCCATCTGGTCTCTTGTGGTTTGTGATAGAAAAAAAAAAGAATTTTAAGGAAATAAATAGACCCTTCTGTCTCCCTCCATTTCACCATCACTTCAGGAGATAAGATGACAGAAACTGTTTTCTCATCTTCCAAGGTATGAAAATGAATGATGCTGGAGGATATGGAAGATTTGTAGGCAGGGGCCGAACAAGATGTTGCAGACTACTGGCTCAGTAAACTATATTCAGCTCTTAGCCTTAGAAAACTTTATGAAGAGTTATATCTCAATAGCACAGTTCTAGTACTTGTTTTGGTGGTTAAATCAAGCTGGTTTTTCCTTGATATCCAGTAATCAGGTAAGTACAGAGTGACATGTCATAATGCGCAGCACCAAACAAGTAAATGTAATAGATGATGCAATCTATAAAATTCAACATGATCAGAGAATATTAAAGCACAAGAAGAAACGTACTGAGAAAGTTTGTTGAAAAATGAAATTCCCTTACAATGAGGGGACGTGATACCTTCATTCTTACCTTCCTCCGAGCCCTGGGGACTTCCGTCTTTCTTTTCAATTTTCTCATTCCTTTCCTGCCGCAGGTCGCCAGCAGCCACTATGCTCCATGTGAACTCGGGGATACCATCCAGGTGCTGGTCACATGTTTTGCTGTTGCCGGGGCATTGATGATCTGAATATGATACAAATATAAGTTTGTATTTATATTTTTAGATATTTAAATTAGTGACACTGTTATTAATTCAAACATATGCACAAAAATTCACTAATGATTCAAGAAATACTATAATAATAATCTGACAACATTAATATTAATTCAAACAGATGCATAACAATTCACTAATCATTAGAGAAATATTTCAATAATAATCTCAAAAAGTGGCCATATGTGCTGTTATTTAAAACATTCAAAATAAGTCTAATTTAAAAAAAGTGTTGTCTTAAATAAAGACTAAATATGCATCATTTATACCTAAAATTGCTTTAGAAAGACCCCAGTCATATATTTCTATCTTCAAGTTTTAACAGCTCTATATTTTGGGTTGGTGGAAGTACTAACAATTTTAACGGCAGTCCCACTTTTGGTGCATAGTGAACACATTTTCACTGAGAGCTGTATGAATCCAGTGTTCATGTAAAACTTGCTACTGTCGAGCACAGGACTAGGTGCAATATGAGTTAAGGTACCACTGCTGTAATATAAATAATTCACCCTCAAATTTGTTTTGAAAATAATCAGTCCTTATCCTTTCTCAGTCTATATTTCCAACAGACAAGGCTGAACGTAAAAAAAAAAAAAAAAACAGTTTGAGAAACCTTAGTCACTTTCAAATGACTTCTCACACAAGTTCTCGGGAAGAGGAAGGACTCTTATTGCAGTTTCTTCCACACATTTGCTTTCCTGAGATAACACCAGGAAGTGAAGCTTACCAGAGAGGGTGAACCTGACAAAGACTAAACCCATGCCTAACTAATATTGCGGAAAAGATCATGTTCAAGTTACCCCGAGACTATGCGAATATGGTGATAAGTTTAAAATTTATCTGAGCATGTCAACACAGACCAATAGTTCTTTTAACAGAATTGCCCCAAAATGAAGCAAATGCTGTGCATACAGTAACCGCAGCATGATGACAATAAATGGTGTTGTAAAACATAAATAAAAATTATAAGAGTAAACATGAACAAAGGCTGTATGAAAATTGGAGTTTAAAGTTCATATATGGCATAAGGCTTACAAATAAAGCATGTCTATCAGGAACATTCATGATTCATATTGCAGAATGTGTACATAAAACATTATTGAGTAAATTTAGCATACACCTCAATTGTTCTCATCTTCACGCAAAAATAAACATCCAGGGAAATTGAGTAAACACAAACACCACTGAGATCCTGTGGTTAGGTTTAGTCTGTTGAGGTAGTTTGGCATTGGCCTCTAATGTGGTTAAAGCAGTAGTGTCAAGAGCTGGGCAAAATAAACCGCTGTGATTTTAAAAACTGACCCGGAGGAATGAAAAGTGGTGACGTTGAAGTTTTTGCTGCAACATCTTTGTCAGGTTACTTTGTTTAATGTAAACTTTACAATGTAGCTTCTCATTCAAATTGCAAGAGTTGCTGCTCAGGTCTTTAGGCCTTTTTTGTTGCTGATAATATCACAAATCCAGACTTAAGTCAGACAATATTTTGTGAGACACAAATCTGCTGTTTGCATTTTTTATTCTAAATACCTTAACTAACCCATAGTTAGCTGAAATATTAGTCTAATAATTAAACAAAATTATCACTTTGCATTGATTTGACCTGTCATTTCTTTATTAATATAGTATAGTAGCTGGGCACCATGATTGATGGTTAGCATGTTGTTGGATAGTTTCACAATACTCAAGTTTTGGAAAGAGCAACACCACTTGCTCCTTCTGTTCATGAAAGTTTTATTTAAAATGTAAAGTTCAGCCTGTAAACCCTGTGCTGTATTTTATTAGATAGATGACTTTCCAATAGAAGCATGCAAATAGCCAAACACACAGTCAGTGGACAGCATGCTAAAATTATCTGGAAACAATACTGAGTTTCTCTGTATACACATTTTTTAGTTGTAAACAGTGTCATAAACACAAGTCGATAGTTCAATGTGAAGTGCTGACTGTTAACGGAGCAGCACTGGCTTGTAAATAAAATACACTGGCAAGGAGGAAAAAGGTAAATGGTAGAAAACTTACAGGTATTCAAAAATTAACAATAAAGAAGCTCGTGATCTGCATATGTACATATTAAAAGTGGAAAAAAAGATAACTGATAAATATTGCATATCTGCTGATTAATTGCACAACAATAAAATACACTGTAATGACACATTGTGTATCGCTGCAGTGATGCATTGTAGGTCTGATGACTGTGGGGAGGAATGACCGACGGTAGCGCTCCCTCCTGCACTTTAGGTAGTAGTAGGTGTCTGACATCTTAACGTTTGAATATTTTTTGACCAAAGTCAATTTGATCATTTGCTACAAAGTGTCTGTTCTACATGTTGCGTGAACAAAATACATGTGTAAATTAAAGTTTCTGTTAAACTATCAATTCCACCAACATTTTTCTATCAGCATCCCCCTGGATTGATAAATGTCCTGCTTCATTAACATACATTTTTAACATCACGGGACTTTAAATACAGTTGGAAGAAGTTATCAGTGACTTGAAATGTTGGACTGACTTCTTAAAAGGAGTTTTACCTAATAAGGTGGCATCAAGTCTGCATTAGTCTGCCATTATATTGCATGGCTGCCCACTTGAGAAGGCAGCCGTCTTTAGAGAAATCATTCTCAAACACTCATACCAGTGGCAGTGATGGTTTCCATGCTGAAAACCTGATTCCTGTGGTTCCATGTCATGGAAGACCTTGAGGACTGAGGAGATGTAAAGAACCTAAGAAGTTCAAGGTGGCAGTACAAGCCAGTTTCCTTTCATTCGCTAAATGTCCAGGATATGCAGCTAGGATTGAATAACAGTGTGCTGAGCTGTATAAAACTTTATAGTTGCACTAAGCTGAGATCAGCAGAGTATGGACAGCAATGACAACTCATCTTCATGCAGCTTTACTGTATACCTGCATGTGGGCATGTTTGAGAATTATAAAAAAAATGGATGCATATATGCACATTTTCAGACTGTACACATACTGAAACTAACAGACATCAGTTTCTGAACTGTCTCCTCACATTTTCTTCCTCAGATATCATACCAGTATTCATGCATGCAGAAACACACTTGGCACAATGACGAGCTAAGCACTTCTGTGTGCTGCCAAATGGGGATGAGAGATATGATTCAACAGTGGTAAGCAAGATTTGGCTCTGTCATCCAGTTTCGCCCACCTTCTGTATGTGCACAGTGCCTAAGAACTGATCCCTTGCCAAATGACCAGGGACATGGCTTTTATGGCGCGTTCATTCACATCTTTGATTTCTTTCAAAACCATAATATTCTCTGAATATGTAATCATATCCTTTTGCGAAATTGCTGAGCACAGGTTCATTTACCTTTTGATTACACCATTGCACAGTTCAATCAAAGCAACTAGAAGAGCCATTTAGACAAATGTCAGGTACCATAAAAACAATTTTTCCACACGGTTTGAGTTTTCTCCCTCTTGTTTGTGTCTGCCAAAAGGTATGCTTGGTTGCCCCCTAATGTTTTTGGCAAAGCACTGTTAATTAGGAGCAGGTCATGACAAACATTCTTCCTGTAAAAAGTGTGTTTTAATATGTGATCTGTCCCCGAGCACAAAGTAATTACTGGAAACACTGAAACTGAATGAGGTGCTCACAGTGAAACTGTAACATGCGGTTAATATTTGTTTCTATTATAAAAATGCCGACTTTTGTGTTTAAAATAACTACAGTGGAATATATTACTGCTGAAAATATAAACGAAATAACGCTGTAACAGAAAATCCTTTGAAGGCCACTAATATTTTTGACATTGTTAACATATATTCTGTTACTGTATGAAGACTTGTTGCCTCCCCTGTCCAGAGCTTGGACGCTTATTTTATTTTCCAGTGAAAAGTGCCGGAGATTAACAGATGCAAAGTTTTAATTTTAGTGTTTCTAAAGCAGTTTCTTCATGGTCTGTCTCTGTCCGACTGAGGGTGGGCAGCCCTACCCACACAAACACACAAAAAAAAACACAGTATAGTGTCAGGGGGCTACCCCATGCCCTGTAGACAGTAGGTGCAGATGTGTTATCATACTAAAATTGCCAATTCTATTTATTTTACCATCTAGCCGGCAGAGTAGAGTTGTTGATTTAGTTGTATGGACAATGCACCCTGTTCTCATACCCTCCAAAAACCAATGTTACTGTGATACTTACCCGATGTTGTGTATGCTCCACCCCATCTACCAATAGGTCCCAGGTCACACTGTCAAACAGGAAGTGTGATGGGTGAAAGGTCTTTATAGTAGGTTAAATTGGGTTGTACCATCCAGGTAGGAAGTAAAGGGGAGTTTTAGGATTGTGGGAGTAAATTGTCTTAAAAAGTCCCCTTAATAACATTTTATGTTAACCGTCCTATGTGGGGTAAAATAGAATTATAAATTTAAGACATGTACACTGTTTTGAAAGAAGAGATATTATAGTGTGTCTTAATTGGTAATAATTGTTTGTGCGATCAGTAATGGTTTGTCTTCATAGGAGGGGCTTCAGGTATATAAGGCCTGAGGTAGAAGCTCCTGGGGGAATTTTGTTTATTGCAGTTCAGATGGGGATCTGCTGCTAGCTTTCTCATTAGCAATGAGCCTAGCATAGTTTTTCTTTTTTTTTCTTTTTCATTTTTATTATTTATTTTGTCCAGTTTGAGGCTTGTTTTGTTTTATTTTTGTATATAATTGTTCCACTTATTCACAAAACCACTTTGAACTGCTGATTGATGGGTGTCACTGTAAATAATTTCCACACTGAGTGAAGAATACTCCTGCCTCTCTGCGTGTGTGTCTTCCACCACTCGGCTGACCCTTACATATAGATACAAAGTTAATTTAAACATCTGTAAAACGCAAGTGTGAACAGTAATTTAAACTTTGCCTGTGAAGACCACATGTACATTCAAGTTCAAAATACTGTAACAATGATAAGTAATCATCATAAATTTGAAATTAAGATGTGAGCAATAAGCCACCTGATTTCAAACCAAAAGAGAATGCTTTTCACTTACAGAAAATAAGACAGGCAGCAAAAAGACCCAAAAACAAGCAGCAGATGAAGGCAGTGGCAGCAAAGTCTGGCAAAACACGTTAAGAGAGAAAACTCAGCATTTGGTCATGTCCAAAGATTTTCATCCAAATGTTAAACGCACTCATCTTTGTTTGTTCCATTATTTATAAGCCACCAAAAATGGGGGTGTGGGAATGAAAAAGGCTGAAAATCCTAAACTGTTAACGTCAACGAGATCTGATTTGCTGCTGTAGAAATAAATTATTAATTTATTAGCTCCTTTATTTTCACTCATTTATCACTGAATTAGCTTCAACAAGTCAGTAGCATCAGTGTCATCTTACCACTATTGTGCCAATCGTGGGTTGAATTCCCGGTTAGGGTGATATTAGACAAGGCCCTTAATGCTAATCTACCATGTTGCATTAATGTGAGTTGGAAACACAAAAGTCACACTGGTTCGAAACGTTGTCTGGGTCAACAAGGTCCGCATCAGGTGTTGGGGACCCAGGGCAACCTGATGAGAAGTGGGATAATGAAACAAGAATAGAACATTCATGGACAAGAAATGAAAACAGGAACTATTGGAATGCTCATACACAATAAACCTAGTGAGAGGGGTTATATGTGTGACCTATGGATACTTTGAAAAACAACATCTAGACTTACATAGAAACAACTAGTAGCGCAGTGTTCTAATATTTGCAAGTAACACCTAATTTCAAAACTAGACACTGACAAAGTACGACACAAAAGCTATTGCAAGGGGGAGCCAGGACGACAGGTCCGTGGGGAGATATCATCATCATCCCCACAAACAGAGATTGCCATTCAAGCCCCAATAAAAGAGCTTACTGCAAGAGCAGCTGACCTCAAGATGAACACCATGGCTAAAACGGACACCTGGCACCATGGACGGTTAAATGAAGTGACTGCTGAAAAGTCTGCTAGAGGACATAAACACAGCATTCCGAGCAATCCCAACTACAACCTAGCCAAGCCTACCCGGCTGAAAAAATATACCAGAGAAGTTGGAACCCGGAAAATAGACAGGATGTTCTCCACTGAGCCATCCAAGGTGTACTCACAGTGGCATGTTATTAACATGAGAGCAGACCAGCAAAGGCTGGAGACTGAAGAATACTGGAAAGGCATATGGGAGAAGGAGGCATCACATAAAAGCAATGTCCAGTGGCTGTTGGAATTGAGAGTAGACCACAGCAACCTTCCTGAACAAGATCCAGTAAGCATTGCAGACATCCAAGAGAGGATCTCAGGTTTGAGCAACTGGACGGCACCAGGCCCCGACATGATCCAAACCTACTGGGTGAAGAAGCTAACCTCACCTCATGAGCGTCTGGCGGGATAAATGGACAAGTTGCTAGTAGATGGAACCCACCCTGAATGATTAACAGAAGGCCTGACAGTCCTAATCCTGAAGGGAGCAGTCCCATCCATCTATCGGCCAATAACCTGCCTCTGTATGACATGGAAGCTCCTGTCAGCCATCATGGAAGTTAAGATGAGCAGGTACATGGATCAATACATGAGGAGGGCTCAGCAGATGAATCTGGTACACCAGAGGAGCAAAGCCCCAGCTACTGGTAGGCAAAGCAGTCACCCAAGACTGCAAGAGAAGACATACCAACCTGTGTACTGCCTGGATTGACTACAAGAAAGCCTATGATTCAATGCCTCACACATGGATCCTGGAATGCTTGGAACTATACAGGATCAACAGGACACTAAGAGCCTTCATTGAGAACTCGACGGGGAAGTGAAAAACAACCCTAGAGGCATATACCAAGGAGATGCTCTGTCCCCACTGCTGCTCTGCATGGGCCTGAACCCCCTCATCCAGATCATAACAAAGAGAGGTTTAGGATACAGAATAGGGGATGGCGCAAACATCAGTCACCTCTCCTACATTAAGCTGTACGGCAGGAGCAAACGAGACATCGACTCGTGTACCACCAGGATATACAGCCATCAGGATGTCATTCGGACTGGATAAGTGTGGTCGGATGGTAGCAGGGAGTGAAAAGGTAGTCAGAACTGAAGGGATTATACTATCAGAAGGCAAGATAGCAGATGTTGAGGCTATAAATACTACTACAAATGTAGTAGCTACAAATACCAATCCCACATGAAAATGGTAACCACAAAGAGGTCGGCCACAAAGAGGCCAGCAGCGATTAAGTACCTCCAAAGCATAAGGCAAGTACTGAGAAGTTAGATGAATGGGAAGAACAAAGTACAGGCAATCAGCACCTATGCCCTCACAGTTATCAGGTACGCTGCTGGTATCCTAAACCTGTACGTTAAGCGGAAGTAAGGAGGCAGAGAATTAGTGTGCGTCCAACCCACTCTCTAGGATGAAACAACTAAGATCCAAAAATACATCAGGAAGATGGCCCCAAGTGGTGATGTGCTTAGCAAATACTTCAGGCAGCAGAAACCAGAGAAACATTGGAAGAAAGAGGAGGAAACCTCATGGAAGGACAAACCGCTGCACGATGTGCATTACCGGCAGACAGAAAAAGTGGCTGATGTCCAAAAATCCTACCAGTGGCTGGACAAAGCTGGACTGAAAGACAACACAGAGGCACTAATTCTAGCATCACAGGAGCAGGCTGAGTACAAGATCAATAGAGGCCACACCAGGCAGGACCCCAGGTGCAGGCTGTGCAAAGATGCCCCTGAAACAATCCAGCACATAACAGCGGGATGAAAGATCCTTGCAGCCTGGGCATACATGTAACGTTATAACCACATCGCAGGCATAGTGTACAGGAACATCTGTGCCGAGTACTAGCTGGAAGTCCCAAAGCCAATATGGGACACACCTCCAAAGGTGGTTGAGAATGGCAGAGCTAAGGTCCTGTAGGTGTTTCAGATACAGACTGACAAACTGGTAATGGCCAACCAACCTGAAATAGTATTTGTGGACAAACAACAGAACAAGACTATAGTGATAGATGTGGAAATCCCAAGGAATAGCAACATCAGGAAGAAGGAACACGAGAAGCTTGAGAAATACCAACGGTTGAAAGAAGAGTCAGAAAGGATGTAGAAGGTGAAGGCACAAGTGGTACTTGTGGTGATGGGAACACTGGGGGCTCCAACACTGGAAATAGGAAAGTGGCTCCAGAGATTTCCAGGAACTAAATCTGACATCAAGGAATAAGACAGCCCCAAAGAAGGGGCGAGTGGGGATTATTTTTTGTGTGTGTTACACAATCATTTTCTAAAAAGCCATATTTATAACTTAATAAATTGAATAATTCAAACTGTCACAAATTACATACTGTCACTTGTTTTTAAACTACTTGCATTTGTTTACATTGTCAATATCTAATCCAATGCTTCAGCTTATGCGATGAGTGAATTAAGCTCAATCAGAGGAGCTGACATGTGCAGTCGCTAAGAAATTATTTAAAAACTCTTTCCTTTCCAATCTATACTCCATTAATTTATGTCACCTCATCTAAATGCAATTCCTTCAGCCCTGTAACCCAATACAATATAAATGGTTCTAGAGAACAATATTGATTAAGATCATATTATTATTACTGTTTTTAAAATCTGTTACTCAACTGGCTACTAATTTACAATGGGCTCTCAGCGTGATGGGCTTTGATGATAATTAAAGACAATCTATGAATATTAATTCCCTAGAGATGGCGGTCACTGAATCTTGTGATACGATAACATGAAGTCATAAAGCATATTTGTTTCCTAGAAAACCTGGAGTTTAAAGTTTTAAATTAGTTTAAAAGTAACTGCTTCCTGTTTGTCTTCAGTTCATTTCAATCTGCCACCAGCATAATGTAACAAAGTTGACTTAAAAAAAAACAATTTTGTAATAAAGAAATATTGTTTGGACTGTTTCTATGTCTGTCTACAAGTAAAGCCAGAATCAATATTGTCTCTGAAAGTGCCTGAACAATGTTACACATGTGGAAACCAGCCACAACAATAAGACTAATTATCTTCTTAATTTCATGGAGGACAAGGTCAGCATGGCCCGTCTGAGCAGTCTGCTGCTGCACAGCAACAAAATGTCATACACTCTGTGCATGTAGAAGTACACAAACTCAAAGTAATGGTCTAAAAATTCTCCAATGCAATTACTACTTCAAATCTTAATTCATACTGCAATAAAACATCAGCATTTTTTTGTTTATGATAGGGTTAGAAAAACTTTACAATTATATAAATATTATTTATGTATATGTGCTTGTAACTTTAGCCACCCCTCTTTTAATTCATTAACAGAGTAGCCTCCATTCTGTGTAAATGGTGCTAGGCTTAGATAAAAAGTTGGTTATTCAGTATAAACAAATGCATTAAATCAGTGTAAACAAGGCCTGTAAATGCAGTCGCCCCTTATAATAAATGGACTTTGGTGCTTTAAAGGGAATTAATTATTTGTAAAAACATTGGTAAATCTTGTTAGTCACTGGTAAGTCCTGTTAGTAATTAGGCAGAACAGTTCCGGACATTCTAGTGATTTTGACTGAGTTACCAGGCGTATGTAGTATTAATGAGAAATAATAATACGACCCTGACCTGATTCATAAAACAGGGCAGAGACTGAGCTGTCTGTTGTACTTCACGAGTGAAAGTCAATAATTCCACCTGGCAGTTTGGATGTTGGGGTTGACTGCAGCTACACAGATCCACACACTGCAAGCCACGATGCAATGTACGTTCTGACAACTGTTGACCATGGCCAGAATTACATTTTTTTTGCTGACCCCTGTCCACTGCAATATTACAACCAGCAGGTGGTATTCATGTTGTGGCTGATAGTGTAAATGAACTAGTCAATTCCTAGTAATGCACAGCTATGTGATTACATGTTTAAAAAAATGACATGCTGGATTTGCACAGGACTGCTTCTGACATCAAGTAAATTACATCTAACAATGTATGTCTTTTTGTGGATCGAACACAGTGCTGACATATTTTCCTATGAAAAGCTTTATGATGAATATGTTCATGACCTGATTGAAATGAGAGCGTGTTTGGCTGAGCTCATTTTATCCATTAGTATTTTTTATGGCCTAGGTACCTTAGGTAAACTCATTTTCTCTCAAGGGAGCTGGAGCTGCAGTTTCAAATATGTGCAGACGATAAGACGAGTGAAAAGTGATCTTAGGCAAACAGCAGGTTTGACGAAGGGAGGGAGAAGTGTTCTAAAAAAATCATTTACATAAACAAGAAATTTGATCCAGTTGGTAATTGTTGCTGTTAATACTAATCTCCCCGCTTTCAAAACAATTAAATTTGTTCTCACCTCCCTGGTTTAAGGCAAATGATGACTGAACATGATCAAATGTGATAGTTTATTTACAGTGGGGAAGAAAAGAAGTGTGAGGTAGATGAAGCGGCTGGTTCCTCAACATATTTTGGCTTAACTGCCAAGCATCCAATTCTTGTAAAGTCATCAAATGGGCAGGGTTTATAAAATTTTTTCCCAACAGAACTCTAAGGCCTTGAAGATCCTGAAGCAGAAAAAAACAAAATTAAAAACATGAAAGCATTACACCTTACAGTATGTTCAGAATTATTAAAAGAATTGAGTTTGCTTTTAGTTTCCAATAACTGAAGATAGTAACAACCCTAAGTATCTGTAAGTAGTCGGATCAACTCTCTTAGAGGTTGTTATTTAGTCAATACTTTCCTTTCAAAACAGACATCTAAGATTTTGTCATTGCACATACACATTTAAATTATTGCAATTTTATGTTATGTAATTGTATGTAATAATTATATGTATGCATCTTTGTATGTATGTATTTATTTATTCAAACAGATACTGAAATAGAAAAAGCATCTGTCCCTTTAGACTGAATTTAGCCATGTCAGCAGCAATCAGCTTCTACCCAAGAATTCAAACACAGGAGCTTGAGTCACATTTTATTATAAAATGTACAGCATTTTTGTTATTTTGTAGTGATTATTTTTTCACATTAAGAACTGTGCATCTGAGAATCCCAAGACATTTGAAGAAGCTACCTGATAAAATCTCCAGTTAACCCCTGACTAATGTCATAATATTAATGAAGTGTGTGAGATACTGAGCAACTAATACTGCAATATTTTAAATGTTGACTGCCTGTGGATATGAACATGAGCTTGAATTTCTTTGACTGTACTGTACTAAAAACCGAGAAACTAGCAGAACTGACAACAGCTGAAGTAAATAGTATTATTTGTCAAGTGGCTGGGTCTTTTTACTGCTATTATTATTACTAATAACTAACTAGATTCTTTACATGGCACAAATTTTATGTTTTTTTCTGCCGACTGGCAGCAAAAATGTTTCAAAATACTTGTGATCTGGGCTGTGCATGAATACTGCAAGATAATAAAAAGCGCCACATAAAAATCAACGTTTTAAACAAATAAATGTAAATGCCAAACATGTAAACCAATGCTCATGGGCGCTTGATTTCAAGCCATCCTCCAGAACACGAAAAAGCTGCACAAATGGTTAGGGGTTGAAAGGGCTGAATGATGCGACTCCAGGAGGATTCCATATTTAAGCACCTGCACCACCACTCCACATTTTATACCCCTCTGCCTTTGCAAATGTGTTTTATTCCACTGCTGTGTCTCATTACACAAGAACACACTACCAGCTGAGTGAGGCAGATGTTCTATTGTAGAGCACAGCAACTCCTCAAGTGGATAGCATCCATCTGAGAGCCTGTGTTACAGCTGGCAGCCACAGCTGAACCAGGACAATCCATCTCGATGAGGAGAATAGATCTGGAGCGAGAAAGATGTTGTAAAATATGGCAATGAACTGCCCTGCTGCCATTCCCCAAGGAAAGATGACACTGTAGATCGGAGGCAAAACAGGGTCCAGGTCAGAAGGGCCCGATGTTACTGCCCTTTCTGAGAGTGTGTCAGCTTCCCAGCACTGAAATGCAAATGAGGAAGTTGGCTTACTCTGTCGTCCCTGCAGCTAAACACTGCTAATGGAAGCAGGGAGACAGGAGTGAGTGAGGGTGAGTTTGGGGGCAGCTGGTGGCATGTGTCCAGTTGGTCTGTGCTGGCTTTTGTGAGGTAATGCATGCCAGTGGACGGCAGATGCTGCAGGGACAGCTGAGATCTATGACTGCAGCCCTGTTCAGAATGTTATGCTATTGTGACCCATCCTCTCGCAAATCTTTGTCTCAGTGTTCCCATAAGCTGTCCTGTATTGTGTACCACAATGCTAAACAACCGAGTCCCTTCAAAATTCTAAAAGTTTCCTCAGCTTTTGAAAATAGCTAGAATATACATAGTTTCCGACACATACAATGTACTTAAACAGGCCACCCAAGTAAATTAACTGCTGCCTAATTATATTTTTCCTATTTATTTTTAATAGTCCAAAAGGACAATGGCATTTGTGATTGATTAGCTACAGGAATATTTTCCCTTATTCTACTGCACCTGTAGATTATGTATTTGTGTAAACTAAATCAGCTTATGAATCTCCTAGTTCATACCATGTCACTATAACAAACCGTGGTTCTAAAGCGAGTAGGGTCCATTATTAATTTGACCTTTGATTAATTTGTAGTTGTCAGACATTTACTGTCCAGATGTCATCTTTCCTGTTCCAACCCTAATGGGCGACTGTGGTACAGGAGGTAGAGCCTCCACCAATGCTACAGTTCGATTCTCGGCTGATGTGTCACATGTCGACGTGTCCTTGAGCTTGTTTCAGGTGCTGCGGAACTTTGAATCATCACAGGATGACCCCCCACCCTCCAAGAGGTTGGAAAGGGGCAAAAGAAGACAAAAGAAAAAAAACTGGACCTCCAAGTGATGTGAATGGGTTTTGACCAGCTAACGCGACACGAAAGCCCCTCTGGTCATACATTTCTTCTAATATCAGTTTTCACTTAGCTGTGCCAGCTTCTGCCCCTCCTGAATTTTCAACACTAGTACAGTCAGTGAAGACCTTGCTTTTGTATGTACAGTTCAGACGTTCTATGCCAGTGGTGTTGAACTCCAGGGTCGCAAACCTGCCTGTTTTCCAGCTACAACCCTGCATGACTCTCTGCTGATTGCCTGGATCAGGTGTGTTCAGTCAATCACAAGCTGGAAGACGAGGGCTGGATAGGGATAGTTGAAAACCAAGCAGGACTGCTGCTCTCGAGGCCTGGAGTTCGAAACCTTTGCTCTATGCTTATGGAAAATAATGCAAAACTTACCCGCTAGATTTCTGCTCGCAAATGTGGCTAAAAAAAGCAACGGCAAGAGGAAATTACTCTTGTAAAGGCACAAACTGTGTCTACAGATCTGCAGTATCTTGAGATCCTATTCTATTATCAGTTATTAATGTTTATTATTAGCACGAGCATCAGGGAGTTTATGAAGTGGTAGCTCAGTGGGTAGAGCAGGTGAATGGTATACAAACGTGTCTCTGAGCGAGACACCCAGCGATAACTCCCCATTGTTCCCTGGGTTACATGCAGAGAACACATTTCATTGTAACATGTATGAGCAAATGTATATGTGCTTCAAGAATAAAGGTTGTTCTTCTTTATCTTCTTATGTAACTGGTGTGACAACTAGTCTGTGGTTCACAGGTAGGGCAAGACATGTATTTGATGAAGAAGTGTCAACCGCGGGATCGCTGTAAAAAATAACATTTAAGAGGCACGACCAATTAAAAAAAATCATACGTTGAAGTTATCACAGCAGTGCCATACAATTCTTTTACACTGGTTAATCATTAAAGTGTCATTACTCCTGTCAAAAAAGTTGTTACTGGACTGATGAATTCTGGGACATCTCCCAGAGCTCTATAGCATAATTATGGCGTATTATGCATATCAGAGGAACTTTTTTGGTGTTGTCCATTGCATTACCCAGGATCTACCTAAAAAGACCCTGAACATTGTTCTTTTGAAATAGAAATGAATCCATGATAGAATCATAACAATCCTGAACAATTGATTCTAAACTCATAGATTATTTGAAATTTAATTAGTATAAATATCAAATAGTTTGAATGGTTATAATACTAAATTGGGGAAATAGAAGTATACTTTAAATCTAATCATGCTCAAAAACATCCTCATTGTCTCTGTTTAGCAGCTTTTTTGCTCTATTTACTAGATAATCTGATCATATATTTGTTGAACAATGTGCACACTATTCACGCCTTTATCCAATTTTGTGTCACCTCAAACTCCACCTTGTGTGTGTCTCTTATTGTAAATAAGAAAAAAACTTAATCTCGAGTTATTGGTGTTGGTGGGGATGTACATGAGCAAACATTACATTATAGCTCTGTTGTCATAGGTCCGCTTGCGCTTAGATTTTCTTTTTGATAATTGTTATAGATTTGAGTAGACACTTCTATTCCACCTATTAGCAAAGCTAGTAAAAATTTTCTTGGCTTTTTTATCTAGCAGGTTCCAGTTTAATTGCTGTTGCAAGCTAATGTCTGTAGGCCCAATCAACAGTTGTTAATTAACATTAATTCACTAAATAAACTGCCACAAGGTTAATATGATATTTGCTGTTATGCGTCAGCAGTGAAACAGACGTCAACCCAACACTGACGTCTGGAAGCCCCTAAATTGTTTATGAAGCAGAAAGCATCACTGTTATAAAAAATCTAGTCTAGTCTATAGAATAAATTTACTTCTCTAGAGAAACCATCAGGGGATCTCACATCACATCTGACAATCTCTAACTTAAATTGTTATTGTTATGATTTTAATAAATCAATCCGATAAATTTTTAACTCTGAACCAGGACCTTGTTGAAACAAGTTGTTGAAAACTAAAATGTGCCATAGTCAGCAAGCTGTTAAAGTGTAAACGTGTTTAATCATATTTTGATATCTTCTGCTACTATGAGTCCTACTTAAACAGTGTATAATTAATGTCAATGTGTGTTCTGAGGATTTTTTCAGAAACATTTCTTTAGGGTGTTCAATCTCATTTCATTATTGGCTTACAACTGCAGGTCGTGATCACCATTTAGGCTGCCACTCAAAACATGCTCTCTTGTTTACCTACCTATGTTTGTTATATATATTTATTAAAGTATGATTCAGTTTGTAAAATGTCTTTTGATTAGTGGTTTTTTTTCTTACCTTCATCTACTTGATATTGTGAAAAGCCAGTTTAATGAGACCTGAACTAAAAACTTAATTAAGTGGATCTACAGGAGAGTTAAAGCTACCATGCTGTCACAACTTTTTAATAGGTCCAAAAACTATGGGAATGTGATAATGAATTAATATACTTTCCTTATTATTTCTTTTATTCCTATAGTTTGTGAAAATAACTTTTTTTAAAACATGTATTAACCTTGTTTTGGCATGACGCACAGGATTAAAAATTAACCAACGTTTGAGCCAGGAAGACCGACATTTACACTATAAACTACTTAATGTTTTACACTTAAATACCATAATGTAACAGCTGTTTATTATCCCAGCTAATGTTTATACAGCTTTTTTCTTTACAACAGCACTTCATTATTTTTATTTTATTTCATTTCTGCTGTATTTGTTATTATTTCTTTATTATTTACTTTTAGGAAGGTGAGCAGATACTTTCCACACACATTAACAAAGACAAAACATATACATACACAATCACCAAACCTACACATTAAACTGTAGGTTCAAGATGTGTTCTGGGTGCTTGAAAGGGCCATAAATCGGCTGATCAAGAAGAAACTCAACTCTGGGACACAGGTAGGGCTGAGGGTAGAGGGCAATCACGACAGAGACGTTGATGTGTGCCGATCGAGAGCTGACGGCAGCTGCCCTGGACAACTGGAAGCAAAGGATCTTTAAAGGACAGAGGTGCTTGGACTTGTCCATCTGTCTGAATGGGGCTGACAGTGTTTAACTCACCTGACGTGTGCATGGAGTCATGAGGAAACCTCAGGACGTCCTCAGCTACCCAGGAGAAGCTCCAGTATCCATTAGGAATGCCAGCAGCAGTCTTCCGGGCCAGTGGTTCACCTGGAAAAACAAGAAAACCACATTTGTTTCAGGGCACAGGCTGTAAAAGCTTAAGTTCAAAGACATTATTAAAATGTCTGGGCGTTTAACTGCATAATGATTGCTCCTTGCTGTGTTTGTTTGGACTAGCTGTTTGCCATTGATTTGGCATCCACAGCAGAGTCGTCTTACTTACTCATTGCTCCACTTCCCTTATCACAAACTGTAAATGTTGTGTAAACTTACAGCTTAAAACTGCTCATAACGCAAAGCCCTCCCCAGTGAATGATTTACCGTGTAATTGTATCCACTTTGATCAAAACGGAGAGAGATGGGGGTAATAGTCCTGCTGTAACTTGAATCCCTGTAATATTGTTGAAATATGATGTGGTATTTCATCATATTGCTTAAAATATAAATAAATATCAACCAAATTAAGCATTTCTAAGTTGCATTGACAGTACCAGTGCTGCAGCTTGATACATTCAAAACTTTAACAGTGATACAATCCACTCCAGTCACCCTAAGAAGAATGTCTCGGGGGTATATGAAATGGTTATTGAATATTGGATAGCTGTAAGCTGTGTAATTATCTGAGGACAGATATGTCTGATTCTGTTGGACTTTCCTTACCTTTTGAAGTATGTGACACAAGATCAAACTGAAATCTGCAACTGTCAAATAAATCAAACAACTTTCTGTTGTACTTCTTGTATCCACACCTTCCTCACATAGCCATCTTACACTCATACACACGTGCTAACTTTCAGTTGTCCTTAGTCTATGGACAATGAGCACAGTCACAGACAAAACAACTGCTGCCGCGGAAGGAGACTCCTTAAATCCATAAATCCTGCAGTCATTCCAAATGAACCTTTGCGAGTGTGTTAATGATCTCACCTTTCATTTAGACTTTTACTGCACCATCTGCAGCCTTTTGTTATGTACATGCATTGTTGATGAGAGCTGATTAGAAATCCAGTTACGTTTATGCGTGGCAGAGAAAATAGCATTCTCTGGGAGAAAACAGATTTCCAAGGAAAGCCAACTCTAAGCTGATTACTGAAGTGCATGTAAACACACTGACTGAACCCGCAAACTGATCAACCCAAGCCATTTCAGTCGAGAAGCCAGGGCAAATCTGAACGTCTGTCCAGATGAAACTGGGAAGGGCAAGTCCCAAGTCAAGTAAAATCGTGTAGGGTGGCATCAGGCAGGGCAACTGTCCAAAAAAACCTACCCAACTCAACAGGAAGACCACATGATTCATTCTGGAACCTCCAAGCTTAGAGGATTCGCTGAAGGAGCAACAGTGTCTCTGTGCATTATGTCTGTAATGTTGACTGTAATGCTTCAGGCAAATCAACACATAGAAAAAATGTAAATAGCCACCATAAAAAAAAATAAATAAATCCATTAACCTTTACAGAGAGATGGCAACCTGCTTTTGGTACTAAAACTATAACATAAAATTACATCTCTGTAAGTCTTTGTAATGGATAAGCTAAGAATAAAGTGACATGAGATGTAAGAGAGGTCAACTACATTCACATCAGTGTTTTTTAAGTGAAAAATGCATCAAAAGGTCATCTCCAGTTGTGTGGCAGTTATTTAATTTATTTGACTTATTTAATTAATAAGATAAAAAGTAATCTATAACAGACTCAATAGCTAAAATTTAATAAAAAAAACGTACGTATTTTTCAACTGGAACATAAGAACATTGGTTGTACTACTGATTAGTTCCTTCTCCTTCCTTCTCATTTTTCATTTTATTCTAGTCCTTGCTGGACAGCTTTTGTCACTGAACTCAGACAAAATGCTCTAGGGAACAAACTCCTGATGATTTGGGTCTGAGCCTGGATACGTATTGCTGCTTTAAAAGGTGGACATCAGTTCCTGCTGTTGGAACCCGTTTTCCCCTTATTTACTATGTTGGAAGAGCTGAGCGCATGAGCTGGCACTCTGCTGATGGAGCTGACTGCCTGCCACCTAGCTGCTGGTTGGCGAAATGGCCTTAAAAATAACTGATCATCCACTGAGACAAGGTGACTGTCTGGCTGAATAATTATCATAGACGTGTATTTGGAACAAGTTGGCGATATGTCAGGATATTGAAGGATTTTGCCCTGTACTCAATTAACAGGTCAAGAAGGACTGTGGCAGGTATATAATGTCATGGCTACCCTGGTGATGCAACTTACTTGTCTCCCTTGGTTTTAGAGATGGACCGGAAAGTCTCCACCAATGGTGCATGTAACTGTTGCATTGTAAAACGAAAACCCCGCTTATAGAATGAAAAGGCGAGTGGCACAGTTGTTAGTACCTCACCCTTATAGAAACAGCAAGGAGATCACAGGTGAATTAAGGTCAGAAAAAAAGGCATTTTTTGCATTAAAAAAGAACCGGTTAAGGTGATTCACCTGTTGTCTCCAGGTGATGCTATATTAAACATGACCAACTGGGAGGAGACACCATGGCAGACAGAAAAGGCTGGAGGCACTAAATACCCTATTCTATCTTGGTTGACCTGGAAATACTTCACAAGGCCCCAGAGAGCACTAGAGGATGCACTCGGGAAAGGGAACATCTAGGTTACCTTGCTTAGCTTTCTGCCATGTTAAAATAAGTTGGTGGTCATAATGTTGTGGTGGACAGGGGTCACCATGAGAAAAGTGTAACGCTGGTTATGATCAACAGGTTTGTTCTTTTTTCCCCCCAGTACTATGCAGTTCTACTTGTGACTTTAAAAAATATCATTGCCAATTATGAAGTAAATTAAGTAAATTAGGGCAGGTGTATGTCCAAATAATTTATTAATACCTTAAATAACTTTAGATAACATGTCCACAACAGAAAACGAGTCTACATAACCCTCAAGAACTATGTGTGTTCCCTGTAGGCTTTACTGAATTACTGTTTTACATTTTCTGCATCAAATAAATCCTAGGTACAATGTCATTCCAAATAGATTCACACACTATTTTTGGCAACTTTGTTAACCACAAAAATATGTGCATAATACACCAATATTCTTCATTGCACACAGCCAATGCCCCAGCTGAAACATTAACTCAGCTCAATGAACAGTCTAATTCTGTCCCCCCCTTCACTCTGAAATCCTTCAAATGCCCGGTGGATTAATCAATGGGGCTCGACTCAACCTGTCACTTAAACATGACTATGTATGTACATACATCTCTCTAAGTCTTGTTCACTCCTCTTCATTTGACTCTCAATCACTCAAGTGTTTTGTTTTAGAGGTATTAAAAATGATCAATTTACAGGCCTGCAATATGTGGCTTTAAAGCATCGAGAGAGACACGGAACAACTCACAACACAAGGGAGGAACCCGTAGTTTTGCGGGGACAGTACTATACATGATAAATGTGGCGCTTATGGGCTTTGTTTCAGGATAGTGCAATGATCCATAAATGAAGCCAATTACCCATGAAAAGGGGAAGCAGGGTAAATGTACAGGTAAGAGAGTGGTGGCTCGGCTACATCGAGCAAACTGTGGGGTCTTAATTGAAATTAGAAGCAATCTGGGATGTCTGCACAATGGCTAAATGGAATACTGGGCTCCAGAGTACCTTTCTGCACTAGTAACACACACATTCCTGACTGAGATTTTAACAGGCACCAGCACAAAATTAAAGTGTACAACTTGAATTGGCATGTGATGCAAGACATTCATTCTTTTTTCATCTTTACTATATTATTAAGTGCATTTGAAAAAAAAATAGACAATTTATTGAACTAGTTATGTACTAGTTGCATTAAAGGAAAAAGGAACACACAATATAAAGCAATGCTTTAAGAGAAAGTGGCCCTTAAATTTAGTGAATGGCAGCTCCTCGTTTGCACAGCCTGTGTGTTGCCCGTGATTAAAGACTTTGCATAATTTATTTACATTAATGTGCCGTTAGTGCTGACCCTAATGGGGGATCATCTGGTTGTTTTACTAAAGGGAACAAGTGTGCAGGTGTCATCCTGCTTTGTTGCTATACCACTCTGTCCACTTTTTAGAGATGTTACAGTGTGATGCCTCTTATATCCAAGGCAGCTTTGATTTACAAACTGCTGACATGAAAAGTTTCCCTAGCAAGTTGCAAAGAGCAGAAACCCCAACACCATCGAGTTCCATTTGGCCAGCTAATCTGACATAATGTTTGAGCTTTTCACCAGAAACAGCAGCCACCATCACAGGGCCACTGAAACAAGAACGTGCTGATTAATATACTGTGTCTAATGTTTGCTTACATAACAGAATGAGTATTAACACGGGTAAAGCTACATTGCCATTAGAAATGTCTAACTAAGACACACCATATGATATTTTATGGTGAAAACATAAATAAAAGGTCAAAAACTGTGACTAAAAAGTCAAAGCCTGGTAATATGTTGCTCACAGAAGACAACCTTGGGGATTTGAGCTTACCTTGGTTGAGATAAAGTTTACCAATGTTATAAAATGTAATGAAACCCACCTAGTGTACTAGGCAATAACAGCTAATTAAAAGGGAAATGAGGAAGCCACCCATTAATGATGCTAGATTATCATCCTCCTTGGTCTCCTTGGACAATTGTCCTATTCTTTTTAGCCATTAATTAAAGATTTACCTTGGGATACATACATTACTGCCTAAATAAATTGATTACCTGTCTGGCCCAGTGACGCATCATTAAATGCTCATCAAAGTCTGCCACCACCACATCTAGCAGCTGATGCTTAGAATTGGCTCTCTCTCTCCAATACAAAAGACAGCATTGATTTCCATCAGAGCAACCCTCCTGTCCACTAAGTACTCCAGCTTTCATTAAGACCTTCCCAGAATTCCAAATACTCCCTAACCCCCACCAAAAAGAATTAACAATGGAATGGGGGTAGTGAAGACTTCAATTACATTGATAAAAATATCAAGTCTAATTTTAACAACCAGCAACTTAGGTGAAACATGGATAAACAGAGGAGGTAGAATGCTCATTTTAATATGACACCTACCCACACTTGTTGGTAGCTTTAAGTGGAGGATATGTTGTTTCTAAGAGGCCTTCTGAATTTGTGAAGATATTGGTGCTATTTTTTTTTTTTCATAAATCCTGCCTTGTAAACAAGTGGGGATTTGGTTTAACGGTAGGAAGCAGCTTCTTAACTCAGAGTGATGCCTGTAAAACCTGACCTAGGGCCTCCAATAAGGCAACTTTTTTCTGCAGAAAGCTACACAAACTCATTTCTTCCTCTTAGACAGCTATCACAAATTTTTGAAAACAAGATGGCATGTTTTTGTATATAGTACTATGGTGTGATATTCCATGTTATACTATACAACTACTATGTTTAACTAAATTGCGGCTTTTGAAAAGACTCTCAGTTAACTGTATTAACTGAACCTATATAACCGTTTGGATTATAAACATGCAGCTTTACTAAATCAGCTGTAAACTTTGTGATAAGCAGAGCCAGTTTCCTAACACATGATGAAATACTGGCTACGCCAAACAAAAGTGCCCTAAATACCATTACAGAAATACCTTCTGACAGCACTTAAGACGCTCCCCTAGGTAATGTATGTTCATTTGACATGTGTACCCAGAATTCAAAGTAAGATCAAACAATGTTTTGTCTCTCAAGGTGAACAACAAATGATTTTATCAAAGAAATAGATCATAAGGCTTCAGTCTGAAACCATTATCCAGAGGAAGAAAGGGCTTTAGAGTGACAATGAAGATGTCAACTGGGCTTCACTGATGCTCATTAGAGAAAATGGTTCTGCTGTTATACACTAATGCCTTTTTTATCTTTGAAGTTTTACTATACCAGTTGTGCTCTAACACACTCACACACACCTCTTAATATAGCAGGCGGTCCTGCATTTATAAACAACACATAATTATGACTCGTTAAGAGACACAGAGCTGTCTTGAAAGTTGTGGAAAAAGTTTACCAATTTTTATTTGCTAGGTTCGGTAAAACAGTTTGTGGCAACACAATGTCGCATTTACTGATGGATGCACTAATTTAATCAATTATGCAAGGTGCTTTTCTTTGTATATGCATGCTCAGTGTTCATAACAGCCCATAAGCTTCCACATTTTCTAGAAATGCAGGGATGTTGTTAAAAAAAAGCCCTCATATTAATTTAGATCGAGTGCCATCACAGAGGCAAGAGAACTTGTCATTCACTGAGTTATACGCACAGCTTACTCAGAAATCTTTCTGCACCCAGCACACAATTATTATGGCTACTGCCAGACCCTTCTTCTTTGCTGGTATAGACCAGGTAGTGTAGTATGTGACTGTGAAACTACAGCTTTCAGAGCCTTACAGATTTCCAAGGAGTGAGAGATGTGATGCAAAGATAGTATGTGAAGTCAAAGTGTGGAGGAGTTCTGAAAACAACCAAAAGTAAGTTAGTACAGTTTGGCGGACTAATTTGGCAGCTTATTAAACAGTCAACAGTTGCAGCAGGAGCTTGGGCAGTGAAACGATTACTTCTCCAAGTCACAAGTCAAAGTCAGTCAAATCTGAACACACAAAAACATGGCACATCATTTATCTTGACTTAGCTCTGAAATCTTTAGTGTCCACTGCGAGTCAAATTCCACAAATCCACTTAAAATTGAGAGAATAAAAGATGCCCTTTGTAAATTCAATATTATTTCTATTCCAAATTATACAGTGTGCACAATGTTACACTTCAAACTCTCGATTTTGAAACTTGATAACGTCACTGTACAATACATTTTTTAAACCACTGGTTTCATAAATATCAAATCGTATGCAAATATTTTGAATATTTCAAAATACTCCTACAGCAAAGTCATCCCGCCATTATTAATAATTGCTCCGATATTCAAATCGTGACACATTAACTTTTTACTTGATTTTTGCTCCTGGCAAACCAATATTTTGTATTAGCTAGAAGCCACTTGCAAGTCTGTACCATAATTGTGAAATCTACCATATTGTTTTCCAAAGCCGAGCTGCTATGCAAGCTGCTGCTGTAGTTGGTCTGTTCCGTTGAAGGAAAATCTTTCTGCACAGCGAGGGTACGTTTGGCTAAGATGCGTCCATTGTCCCTGACTCCAATACACATGCTGGATCTACATAAAGTAAAGTTTAAACTCCCAAGATTAATAAACAAACCACCAATGGTGAATAATAATTACGGATGATGGTGGTGAAGATGCTGTTTCAGCTATATAACATAGTTCATTACGTCTTCGTTGACTTCAAAGTGTCTGAAGTTGATGCTGAGGTGTTTGTTTGGTTACATCATCAAAGAACCATCCACGATCTGCACTGGCCTTACTCAGTGACTGAGGCATTGATTAGTGCTGTACTGAAGCTCTTCTATTACTCCTGAGACAACTCAAATTTTGGTGTGTGAGTATAATGGGTCCTGGGAAGTACTGGGGAGTTTAATATTTCACTGCATATGAATTATTCATCTAAGAGCAAGTTTCAAAGCCCACTGCGTGGACAAGATGTGGTCATGATAAAGGTAAATTATTTTGTTTTTCTTATGGCTTGCACTGACTGAGCTATTAGCACTTCAGTAGGAACAAGATGTAAAATGCGAAAAAACAAAACAAAACACAGTGTAAAGTTAAAATGACACAGATGCTGGCACTATATTTATTTTGTTTTTTTGCACGCTGATGCTGAAGAACTGTGAATATAACAGCTCTCCTCTGGGTACTATCCTAGCTACTGCCAGGATGTGATCTTCTTACCTCATGACACAGTTTCTGCATATCTTCCAGCAATCAGATCTAAGGTTGAGCAATGCACAACAAACATAGACACAAATACACACAGACACACACACACACACACCATCACCAGATGCTATATATGGGTGCTGTCCTGTATCCTTACTGAATAACATTAATTCAATACTAAACCTTGCAATGCAATAATATATCTAGTATCAAATTACAATAATGGTAGGAGTAGCATAATCATCACAAATAACAATGCAATTACTATTTATTCAAATTTAATTTCCAAAAGGACAAAGATCTATGCTTCAATCGCTGCTTGTCCCAGCCTGCTCGTCAAGCAGTCACCTGCAGCTGCAACAGCTGATGCAATATTCACATCACATCAGAGTAAACAGGCAAACTGAAGAGTGAAAGAGAGCTGTCAGTCTCGATAAAATAAACTGTGGAACATGTCACTCACAGTCCAGCGCAAACTTTGTTTTTAAAGGGTGTAAAGAACGCTTGAGGGATCTAAAATAGTTTCTACATATAAATAATAAACTTGAGCTCCAAAGTTGTGGATTGTCCCGTAACTACTAGGCCAATGGCACACAGCTCTTCCTTTCACATCTCTGCTTGCATTAGAGTAGATTGGGAAATTACAGTTTTTCCGGATATTATGGCTCTGCTCCTTTCCACTGGATTTATCTAAATAATCGCTTAAACAATTAATATGTTAGGGTAAGTTTATTTCAAATCCAAACTTTTTTTTTTTTTTTGGTACATGCGTGGCCTTGATTTAGCAGCACTAATTTACTTATATGTCCAGATCTAATGTCAGTGCTCTGTGGGCTACAAACACACAAATGTAGACCACAAAGTAGCAGACAGGAGAAATGGGCATTATTTATGTTTTACAATGTAACCAGTGTAAAAGAATCAGAAAAAAAGTTTTATTTCTCTGATTTACTGTTATGTTCTCGGTAATGTCACTCCCTTTCTTTATTCATCCACTATGTGACTCAACCACCGCTGCTCTGAATGGGGAGGACAGAGCAAATGAATGGTGCATTTAGGAAAAGCTACAGAGAAATGATAGAGGCTTCTTTATATTAAAACAACTAACACGCTGAGACAGAGACCCGTCATAATGTTAGTGTCCAATGCAGTGAGGTGGGTTTAAAGCTCTACAATGGAGACACCAAACGGTCTCACAACAAGAGAAGCAAAACCTCAGCATCAGAATCAGCAGTGTACCTACACCTGAAGGATAATGGACACTTGTGTTCGGTTTTTGGACAGAAAAATAAATGGAACGAGAGAGACATACACAACACCATACATGTTAATGTCAAAATACTGCCCAGGAAGACTGAGAGCACTTCACACATTAACCATGCAGGCCACGCCTTACCATTCTCAGTAGAGGGATAAGGCACGTTTACAACCATGATTCCTTTAGAACGTTAGATTCTAGCTGTTCTCCGGCCTCATCTCATCTCCTCTATTGCCCTTTGCTGAACCCAGTGACAAAATATAAGTGCTCCAGATTCTGAATTATTAGAGAGACAGACTATAGCATCAAACAGACCTTTAAAATAATCTACACAAGACGGCAACAGCAGATTAATATTGTGTGTGTAAAGGGAAAGTAAGTTACTACAGATAAAATTCTAAAACACAATTAGGCTTTGTCCTTAATCACTAGGTTAAACTAAGTTGTGTGACTTGGGTAAATAGGTATGTTGGGTTATCGATGATATTCACTAACCTGCTGCTTTTTCAAGTTATAGTTAGTTGGACATATCTATCAGCAAGGTGTTTTGTCAAGTTGAAGAAGTTAGCTCCTCTTGTTGGGCTTTGAGGTGTTTGTTGACTCTCCCTCACTGTCAGCTCCATAAATGAAATAATACTGCATTTTGCTTTTTGCATCCACTTCATCTACAAACTGAATAAGCTCTTGTACTTGTAGACATGTCTCCCATTCACCATAAGAGCTGCCTGTGTGTTAGGCAGTGGTAATAGAGCACTGCTCACACACACTGTTGGAAAAAGTATTCACCACCTATGCAGTTAAAGTAAAGAACCAAACTGAGTCTTTTCCTGTCTGACCTGCTGCCCCGCCCAGCCAGCAAGCACATAGTTTTTAAGAAAAGACAGAATCTGATGTTCCTCTCTCGTACAGTCTAGTAAGTCTGTGGCTAGTGCAGTTCGTTGAAGGCAACGGTTCCCACCAACACGGCAGAAACCTGACACATCCATAAATCAGGAGATGGTGGAATTTCACATCAAACAAATGATTGCTCAAAAACATGACTATGTAAATCATCATCTACATAGTTACAATTTAGCAGCTGAGCAATCATCGACTTAAAGTCTTCTTTTCTTTCCTTGGGGAGCACATTAAATCATTTCCTGTTAATGTTTTCATTCAGATTATGACGAAGACAGTCATTGTTCCAGATTGACAAATACATGTCTTTAACATGAGAGTGTACATCAAAGGGATTAAAGCAAGCTTTATTGAACACTAAATCTTAATGTTCATTCAACCATCAATAGTGGTAAACACAGTAGGAACCATAACTCTAATGGTGCTGAACAAGAGTGCTATGAAACACAAATCTGAAAAAAATTTTACTTCACATATGATACTATTCCTTTATTACAGTGGTGCACATTTATTCTTTAAAAATTGGGTATATTATCATAGCTTCCTTTTCTAGGTCAAATTTTAAAAGGTTAAATGATGTAATGTGCTGATCTCGGTGTAACCGTTGCACACTTACATTTATCTTCATGCAACGCTGTAGCATCTACATATATAGATGAGTTATATCTTGTCAAAATTAGAAAACTGTTAGTCAAACACCCAAAGATTTCATATCCTCACATTAATTCAAAACCTTGGCTTTTAAGTATTTGCTGAATATTGTGTGTGTGTGCATTAGAGAACAGAGGAAAATCAAGAACACGATGGCAAACACATTCTTAGAGAGCTATGACAGTTTCAATGTCTTTGCTGCAAGTCACAGATCAAGCAAGTAACATTTAAGAGAAGCCTTTCGAAAAGTCCCCTCAGCAAAACACTAACAGTCTCTCTAAACTGAAGCAATGTCAAGCTACAAATCAAAACCTGCCAGACAATATCCAAAGACATTCATTCAGCCTTTCTCTCTTTGCCCCTTCACAATACCGTGGCTCCGGCACATACATTGTGCACAAGGCTCCACTAACAAACACAATCCATCAAGAAAGAGCGGCCGCTGTATGAAAGTGGACATAATTTACCACAACGCCTCCCCACTCCCCCTATAATCACTGGAGTTAATGTAATGCAGGCAGCCTTTAAAAACTGAAATGGTACTCGATAAATCTGGCCCGTCTCTTGACCTGCCATCTCTTCCTCCTCTCTTGTTTTCACAGGTTCCCGCTTGTTTGCCGTCTCTCTGTTCCACACACACATACCCTGTTCTTCAGTGACAGTCCTTCCAGCTCCATCTTTACACCAGCAGTGTCTCTCCTTCGACATGAAATCTGACCGAAATTATCTCTGTTTTGCCTCTCAACAACTTGTCCCTTGACATCTCTTTAATTATGCTTAGTCAACATGGGTGTACCATATTAAATTTAAAAAGTAATACTCAATGAATATTACAAGGCTGTCCCAAAGTTAGCACAGAAACAACATATTCATCATCATCATCACCTGTATTGTACATTATTTAGCTCAACATTAGCTAAAGAAAATATTACCTGTGATTGCAGAAATATATAAATATATTTGGTTATGTTACAGGACAGTGGGCGGATTAAAATTGGGTAATAACTTCTAATTTAATACAACTGGTGTGGGCAGGTTTTCTTTTAAAGCTCCTGCTTAAATGAGTAATGTATTCATGAGCTGTCCGGTCAATTCCATTCCAGTCTCCCATTTCCCCACTTAAGCTTGCTCCCAAAAGTAAGCAATGTTATTCTCCGCTCACATTTTGTTTTCATTTGACTACCGGTAATCTATATTACAAAAATGACAGACTTGAATCACGGATTTAATAACTGCGTTCCTTACAGTGTGCTCTATTTTAACTATCTATCACAGACAAATGGAATGCAATTTAGTGTCCACATTTTTGTAATCTTTCTTTCATCTTCAAGTTGGTCTGGTCTCTCAAAAGTTCATATTCTTTTCAGAATGTAATCTGCCTCCTCCAGCAGCTGGCTAAGCTCAAAGGATGCCTCCACTTTGTATGAAACATTAACGCTAACACATATTTCGCATGGAAACATGACAGTTGTATTCGCTCACCACCCAGGTCTGTCACTATATCCAGTTTGCACGACTAGGTACATTCGTGCTCCTCTTAGCGGACGTGAACATGTGACGTGTGTCACGGGAGCTGTGGTTCCTCCAGACCAGCTGAATAATTGGGGAGGCAATTTAGAATATTTCACATTCTGCACTATTTCTAGGTCAGAAATCAAGTTTGTGCTAATTTGAGGAACTGACCATACTTACCGCTTTGAACAAAAAGGTCACATCTCCACGAGCTTTATCTCTTCTGCTGATATTTTCCAATGACAGGTGGATTTGAAATAGTTAATCTAATCCAGGCTGCTCTTTTTAAATGAGAAATAAATCTGCCTTAGAATCTGCAGATTCCCCTTCCCACCGCTCTGTTTCCAGTATTTATGTAATTCCATTTCATAACCTGCAGTCACTCTAAACTCTACCCCGGATACTATAAATACATGTACATGCTAAAATAATAATAATAATAACAGTAAACATTGTATGGGTGTTATCGGACAATTCGTTCTGTCAAAGTGTAATTTTCAGTCCACTGCAGCAAACACACTTGACAGCTTTAACTGAATTTATCATTCCGTTAGCGTTAGCAGGTGGCTGCTCCGTGTTAGCGGGGCCACGTCCCTCTCACTAAACGGTCAAAGCGTCTTCCATATTTGACGTTTAGTCACCTTCCATAACCATCACGTTGCTGTGAAACAGAAGTCATCTCCAAGAAACTTAGCTTTAGCTTGCTAACTTCTCTCACGGTGGGTGTTGGTGGCTCCGGTCGCGTTAGCCAGGTTCTGCCGGGAAAGAGGCCACACGACACACTGTCCATCTTTAACCGTGTTGTGTTGTAGAGAAATGATACTCGATTGAATCATTTCTCACCCGTTTATTGTTACTTTAATCACCTAATTGTGTTTTGATCTTCTCTGTACAAATATACATTTTATAGCAATGTCAATTGCTATAAAAGTTTAATTATTTTTAATTTATTAAATTATTGTATTATTTATTATTACAATTCAATTTATTATACCGTGATTAATGCAGTTATTATCTTACACCTCAGAATAAATTGGCACTGGCGCATTCTAGGAAATTCACCTTTTGTCAGATGCAAAGGTTAGTTCAGTGTTTTCCAAATCTGTATTGATCTATAATCCCATTACTTTCCCCAAGAACTCCGGAGGAGTTGTTTATGTGGTGTATGCAGGACATTTCATGTGCATGTGTGTATGTGTGTGTTTGCCAATCTCTCCTCGCAGCCTCCTTGATATTGATCAGCCGGCTGCACCGTGCCTCTCCCATTAACACTGATCTAAAATGATGGGGCTTACAGGGCATGGTGATCCCCCCATTAGTGTCAAGTACCCACTAACAAAAATATGATAAAATCCAATTCTTCTTACAAACGTCTTAACAGTGGAGACACACCAAAAAAGGGACATCTGCCAATAAAAAAAATAACAATTGCATTTGAAATATGATGAGTTTTGTACACAAACAGAACTGGATTTTGATTGCGTAAGAATGTTAGACAGGAATAGCCTTGGGGTGAATTGCATCCAGTCCATACATCAAAACTACTAAAACCAGGCATTTGTATGAACACAAAGGACAAGTCACGCTTAAAATGGCAAAAACGGGGCTTGTAGGCCACACGAACAACAGGAGGCCTAAACCACGCAGCTCCCCTCAGACACGCTGTGATGTTTAAACGGTATCCTGCTACTTTTCTAATTCCTGTGGTTCCCTTCACCCACCTGCTGGTCAGGCGCTGTGTGCAGTAACTCATCACAGAAGAGCTTAGACAGGGTGAAACACAATTACCTTGCCTCCATCTGTCTGCATGGGAGCTCTCCCTCACACACACACACACACACACACACTCAAAGGCAGCCGCTCAGCTCTTGAAAACACACAGACACGCGATGCATTACCACCCATGCAAAGCCACTAGCTTTCTATGTTTCCCTCTTATCTTTCCCCTATGTCAGCCTCCACATTCAGGGAGCCCCGCTGTCATCAGCATCACGGTGACGCCACTTGCTGCGATCTACACCACGCTTATGTCCCTTGTCTCTCAACACCATCATCATCATCAACATCATGAAAATTACCGCACCTGGCGGCTTTGGGTGTAGAGGCTGAGCTGGGAATACAGATGTTTGTTCAAGCCAATATAATATTCAACCAAAGTGGTGACCCTGTGATAGTAGTAATGACATGTGAAGTAGTTGAGTTCCATTTACTTCAGCTTTAATTGGATACAACAAATTTTAATTGAATTTCAAATTTTCCAAATTTTCCACGGTTATTGGCAGTTAAATGTAAATCTCGGCTTCTATGCGATTACTGCTGCATCCAAATGGCCAATAAACTGCATTTCACTGGAAATACAGTTTCCATGGTTATGCTTGCAGCAGCTGTAACACTGTCAGGTATGCTGGGGAGTCTATGACACAGTCTGTGTCTCACATAGGAACAATAGCCCATTGACAATGAGATGCTTATCTGACTTAGGCACAACAACAGACTGTTTAATGTTGTTGCATTTATGTGGAGAACAGAGTGAGATTCACACACAGCTCATATTTCTGACACCCGTTCCACTCATACGCATACACACACACAGCAGTGACAGCCTTTGTTCCATCATTTTCATGCCTACTTGTTATTACTTTACAGGTCATTAAAAGATGCATATGGTTTACAGTATTTAATTGTTTTATTAGAAATGAAAAGTCACCAGAATGCAAAAAATAAAAAAGTCTTTGAGAGCCTAACTTTTAGAAGTCCCCTTGAGCTATTGTTTGATTTATTTGTCGCACTCATAAAAAGCATGGGTTGTAAAATGAGTCAGCACATTTATTTCCTGCGTCATTATTAATTACTTCACGTTTCCTGCTCTTGCAAACTCATCCTTCAGATACTCTTGTTTATTTGGTTCCTGAAATCTTTCTCAAGTGTTTCACAGCCTAATAATTGGTGCATGATACAGCCGTGCTGCAGGAAAGGTCTATTCACAGCTGCTAAGAGAATGTGCCCTTTCAGAATATATAAAAGAGTGATATTACTTGATGCATCAAAAGCCAGGCAAAGATGTTCAGCACGTAGAATAGGACTGTAAATGATAAGTAGTAATTCCTCTTCAGACCTTAAAGTTCTAAGAGAGGGATTATTTTGTATTAACTTAAATATTTTGTGAAATAAAAATATTGGTGGTAATAAGCTGAAGTAAAAAATGATGGGTTTGAATAATGCAGTCTGTTTTACAATGCTCGTGTAGCTGTTTAGCTCTCAAAATGGCAAATGATTAAATAAATATTATTTTATTAAGATGTTTCCAGCTTCACACGGACTTTATGTTTCCTCAAACAGGATTTTAGTGAATGATACTGATGAAAAGCTACTGGAAGCATCCATTCAACAGCATCTTCAGATGAGTCATAATTGTAGTTATTTTCCAAAAAGAATTGCCAATGATTGAATGTGAATTTGTCTATTTTGTGAAGGAGTGTTTGTTATTTGATGGCTGGAGCCAAATTTCTGTTGCAAGCTCTGTTGTGAGAACATGAATGTATGTTCTCATCCCCATGGGTCCAGAAATGTAGTTTAGAGTGTCTTTACTTTTAGGGTTAAGTACTGGTTATAGTTCAGTTCAGGGCAAGACTCCAGAAATGAACGTGAGTCAGTGGAAAGTCCCCATGGGTAATAAAAACAAAACTGTGTGTGTGTGTGTGTCTTAATGAGAGAGAGATAGAGATTAGGCTTGATTGTGCATGTGTATCTTGATGCACAAATGACCTAATACATCAGTCACACGCAGAGAATAGTAATACTGACAAGCAGTCAGAGGCAAATCCAGAGGGATTCCTCTTCATCCACAATGCACAGTGAATGTGACTCTGAGCTGAGATTGGGGAGTTCGAGAGGTGGGGGGAGATAAGTGTAAAATCACCTTGCCCAAGGGTACAGCCTGCACAGATCAATATCTGTGAGAATTGATGCCCAATAGTAGCGAGTAGGTGCATGTGTTGTGTGTGTGTGTGTGTGTGTGTGTGTGTGTGTGTGTGTGTGTGCGCGTCTGGGTGCAGGCTGTGACACTACAGAATAAAAAATCAGATGCGGTGAGGGTGAACAGCAGCTCCCCCTGTTGGATGCAGTTAATGATGTCAAATCTTGGCTGTGACCATATGAACTATGAACAGTAGGGCCCACTGTACATGCAGTTTTCACAGAAACCTGAGCACAGATGACCTCACCGAAGTCAAGAGGTTTAGATTCATTCTGCTGCCGGCAGAGAACTACTTTGTTCTAATGAATTTACTTTAATTTATTTGGACCTTTCTACCTATTGTAGAAGTAGAGAATACAGTGGATTGAATAAGCATAGACCCATGTGCTGCTATGTGTTTGCAAATATGCCACAGGAATAATAACTGCTGGAAGAGATATTAACACTATAACAGGAATATATATCAGTGACAGTGTAAACTAATCAGGGTTTGGTTATGTTCAGACATCAAAACTACAGGTTTACCAGAAGATATTTTGGGCTCTTTGTTGTTATGGTTCCAGTGAGGAGGCTGTGGAATGGTCATGGATTACAGACTGCCTCTCTGCTGGAAAGAGGAATCAAACAACAGTCTCCTGTGTGAAGGCGCTGTGTTCGACTAATCTCGCCTTTATTTCCGATGTAATTAGTACAGTCAGCGGACATCTAACAATAGGTTGTAACTGTGGGTCCCTAATAAGCTGTTTGTATGGGTGTAATACATCAACCACTGCTTGAAGTATTACAAATTCAAATGTTCAAAATAGACAGAGCTAAATTAAGGGGAGATAATTTTACTAACTTTGTGTCCAAAGTGGTCTGATATTATTTTATAGATGGATCACATGTAGGTAAGAACTTTGGTTTACAGCCTGTGTCTCAAAGTAAAAAAAAAAAAATAGAAATGTTGCCATATTATTTATGATTTGTTTCTGTCCATTTCTTTTTGAACCATGTAAATACCACATTTTAATACAACATTACACACAGAAAAGCATAGTAACTTGCAAAGTTAGGTAAAGACTTACATCGACACTTTTTTCCAAAGTCGGTGTTTAGAAGTTAGTTGTTCTGCCTCCAGAGCTTATTTTTGTGGTTTCCATGACTTTGCATTTGTTCTTATAGTTATGCTCTTCTCCACTGGGACTGCCTGTTAATTAATAGATTATCATGCTGCTGCTGTTGCTGGGTTTCTTCCTCTGTTAGGGTCTGTCCAGGTAGACTACATCATTATTAGTGTCTGACTGTGCTTGGGGTTATCTTTAAAATCGGCTCTATAAACATGACCCATGAAGTTTAGCTTCAACTTCTTCAGTCTTTCCGTTTTTTGCATATTCTTTGCAGAAGTGAAGCTCGAGCTGCTTTCTCGAGTGTGTGTGCAGAAAAACTGTCCACACTGCACGGAGAGAGTGGGATGAATGGACAGAGAAAGACGTTTACTGCAGGGATCCCCTGGGGGTTAATCCAGCAATGTGTGTATGTGATGTTTGGTTTGTTTACAGCATGTTCACAAGTGAAAACCTACCTCAGAGAATATTATTCACACAGAGTCCTAGATTTGGGTAAAAAACCTTATAGACTGCAGCCCGAATTTGGCTTCAGGACATTTACATTTATTTTCTGTAAAATGTGCATTTTTTACCCCACAGACATCTTTCCACCTCTGACATCCAGCTAGTATTTATGTTCAGCAGCAGCCATAAAACCTCCACCCCGTCCTTGCACACCTTGGACCCATTGATGCGTTTGATAGGTGCTGCCTTCGGTCTGACATTATTTGGCTCATTTTTCATCTTTTTCGCTCTCTATGCTCATAGCAACCACAGACTGAGCTCAAGTGTGTGTGTGCATTTGAGAGAGAGGTGGGGAGTATGAAAGCAGGAGTAAAGGACTGTGTGTATGCGTGGATGCGTGAATGTCAGTCAATGTCAAGGAAGCTTTAAGTATCCAGATGTGGACATACATGTACATTCAGAGTAATGGGAGAGACGTGTCGTCCTTACTTGTGTCTCTGCTGTGTTTCGATTTGGAGGGCTGTTCAAGTAACCACTGTTGTCCAGTAGGGCATATTAGTTGTCCAGTGCTATTTTACAGGACAAAACAATGTGTCTAGTCCTTCCACGAGAGTAAATGTGACACCGAATATCACGAGTGCCGTATGTGAGTGCCACATCCTCAGCTCCTCTGGCAATTTTCATCAGGTTGCAGTCAACAAGCCTGTGGAATTGCAGGTCTGCAAACTCATGTGCATGTTTGACTGAGGGGTCAGTGCAGCATTGATTTTACCATTGAAACAATACTAAAAATATTTATTGATGATCAGTTTTTACAACAAAAGCAAATCAAATCTGAGTAGAATCACTATTACTGAAATCAGTATATTTAAATGCACTTCACTCTGTTGTGTAGATTTACTTAAAAAAACCCTTGTTTACATCTTCGAGTCTATAGATCTCTTCATAGATGTTTAAATGAAATGTGACCGATGGACATTCAGAGACCTGTCCCCAAGACACTCCAGTGTTGTCTTGGTTGTTTGCTTCCTGTTTTTCTTGTGCTGAAGGCTGAACCAATGCCTCGGTCTCCAAAGCAGATTTTCTTCAAGGACATATTTGACTGGATCCATCCTTCCCTCAGTTCTGTCCAGTCTCCTGAGCCTCCTGCTGGGAACCACCTGGTGTTTAAAACTTTTTTTCCGTTTTAGAGGTCTGATGCTCTTGGGGAGAGTTTGGTGATGTTTGGTTGTGCACAGAGATGTGTGCATTTCTATCAGTTCAATTTGGATTAAAAATCCAGTTTTAGACAAAGCAAACAGGATTCAACTGACCACACCATGAAATGTCACAACAAAGGGGCTGAATTTGTATGTAATTGAATGTTTTAAAAATGTCACTTATTTGATTTTTTCAGATTTAAAGTAAATCCACAACACAAAAGTCACAAAAGTGAAGTGAAGTGAAACAGATGATGATGCTGAGAGCCACACCTCGAACCAACATTACAAAGTCAACAGCTGCAACAGCTGTTGCCTCAACATAAAGACATACATTTTTATATTCATCAACAAAATGTCCCTAGTTTTGTTGACTAAAACTAGACTAAGATAGAAGCAATAACATTTTTGAAAAAATCGTGAGCAAAAATATGTTTTAGTCAAAAGAGCATGAAGAAACTGCAGCACAGGCAAAGTAAAAGCGGGTAATTTCATACACGACCGAAAGGGGTTTAATGGACAAAAAGAGTAGAGCAGGAAAAAACATAATCAGGGTTGTTGTCCGTCCCTTTGCCATTAATCTGCTGTGAGCCTGTCACAGAGTGGCTGCTATCAGCTGAGCTGCTCCTTTATTCATGCTGTAATCACCCTGAACCTCTGAGCTCTCCCAACATTCAGCATTCATCCTCCATCTGTCCTTGTTGCTCTGTCAATGCTGACCATTAGCCTTCATCAAATATTACCCATGTACTCTCATTTGAAATCTATCGTAAGAAGTTCATGCAGGTCCTGCACTTCATTTGTAATTTTGGCATTTTGGGAAGAGAAATGCGACCTGGGCCCTGGCACAGTGATTAAGGCCATATTGACAACAGAATTAATTCGTGATTTGCTACCATGAGGGTTGGACTCGGTTACCCTGCCTCTCAGAGAGCAATTCCCCTTAAAGATTTTCCTGCCCATTATTTCCCTACTTCTTCTCTCTTACCTGAATTCCAGCTTTCGTCTCTCGCTCTCACTCTCTTTTTAACAACAAAATCTGTCTCCGAGCATGAGCTCATTTCCCCAACCAAAGGGCATCGAAGGTTGACTCACATAATTCCACATTTGTCTTAGAAACAGAGGCAGACAGCCTATGACTCACTTTTATGGCCCCTGGTCTGCATGAATATTGTCACTACAGCTGCTATAATATGTTGTCATTCACAGTACGCTGAATACCACTGCACTGCTGCCACTTCTGCTGTGAGTGCTTCCGTGGTCCGAGGGGGAAAGTGACATCCCTTCTCCTGGTAATGATAACATTCGGAGCCCAGGGCAGGGGGGAAGCTGGGTAAAAGACGGTTAGGCTGGCAGCCATTGTCAGTCAGCTGCTGTCACAGAGAGAGGGCAAAATGCCATCGCGTCTGATGCCTCGCCGCATGCCACTCTGTGCCTGACAGCTGCCAGCGCTGCCCAAGAGCTGGGGAGGAGCCAGGAGGGAAAAGCGGGGGGAAACATCATGTTTGAGGTGATGTCAAAGTCCGGGATCGTGAGGAGGACGGTGAGGGCGTGCACACACGGGCTACAAAAAGCCGATAAGACGAGCCCCTGGATCGCTGTCACTGATTGTGATGCTAAACAGTCTGAAACAAGCACACAAACACACGTGCGTGATCAAACGCACGCCAACAAAGTGTGATCGCTCATCTGTCATAACGCGGCTCAACGTGCTCGGCTGCAGGGCAAAAGCTCTTTCCCTTAACCTGCATCAATTACCAGGCTGACAGAGGATAAATGGTGACCCTATTACCGCTGTGGGAACACTGAACCTGCTAATACCTCGAATGAGAAAGGGCAAAGTGTTGGACCTCGGTGTCAAAGAGTCTCTTAGGGATCTTTTCAGACTCACTAGACCGTCTTTGATGCCAATCAAAATCAATTTCCCTCCGAAGCTCCTGCGACTCTATAGGCATGACTTTTCGGGAGAAAAGAAAATGTACAAAAAAAGAGCCACATCAGACAATTCAGTGCTTCTGTGGGCAGGCTTCACACAATAAAAATATCTCTCTAAGCTCTGGTAAACAGTGCTGACTGTCAGCAGATACTTCACAAAACCTTTTGTGATCTATTTTCATAGTTTATCAAGAGTGGTCTCTGAGAGGGAAGCACACATTTTTCAAAATAATTGATGAGGCACTATTAGATTCTGTAGTCCTGTGAGTGCCCCGCAGAGTGATTATATTATGGAAATAAATCACACGCTAGCAAATGAAAGAAACCACTGTTATTACGCAGCACACTATGTGAAAGTCTCACCATCAACAAACCGTGAGCTTGTAGACAACTCGTAATACAGAAAACTCCAAATATAAATTGCCCTTGCTTTGCTGAGTCCTGCTCCTTCACTAATCCATTTACCATTTAACTCTTCAGCGCTGTTATCCGCCGCTGCTCCGAGCTTCACTTTGTGCAAACTTTGCATACAAAAGTACGGCTCTGCTGGGTCAAGTGGGGCATAATAAAACACCACCCCCTTTTGCTCCCTCCATCATCCACTCCAAAATGTGCGCGTGTCGAGCTTTCACTGCAGTGTCAGCACATGAATGTGTGGACTCACACAGGCAAACCGGGACGGTTGTCTTTCTGAAGAGAGCAGCGCGTATGCAGTTTTCATCTCTTTGGATAATAGATGCTCATTAACTAACTGCACTAGCAATTAAATCAAGCCTTATCTGCTGACTTATTCGGATACTCTACAACACTTACTGGGTGGCTCATTTACAAAAACTCGTCCAAAAAAAAATATGACACGTAATTGTGTTTAAAGTGATGGACATTAATCTTAATAAACTGATTAGCTTTAGTCATCTACAGTATCTACATGTTGACACAACTACAAGAGGGGGGAGACGCAAGAAGATGCATACGCATTTTTCTAATGGGGAAAAGAGGGATTTAAAAATGTGCAAATGAGACGGATCCCAGCAGTCGACCATACGTCGCTGTTCCGCGTGTTAGAATCTAGTGAAACGAAAAGAATTAATCGTCGGCGTTTGTTCTAAAATGTGTTTTTAGATTTATACGACGACTCTGTTACGGGAGGAAACAAGCACATTTTGGAGTTCAGTGTGTTTCCATGAGCTGTTTACTTACCATCAGCAAGAACTTGAGAGTAAACAACATGCAGATGTAAGGCTTTTAGGAATTTGCTCAATAGATACTTTACACAATCACATTCTAACAGCACCTTCTCTGGTTTATGTGGCGTGCAACACACACACACACACACACACACATCCAATATAATGCTGAATGCTTAGCCACTATCTAACATCCCTAATGAAACGGAGAGTACAAAACATTTACGCCACCAGTGACACATTCAAACAATCCCAGATTCTGTTTGTCCCTCCAGGACAACGTCCAGCCCTCGTCCCTTTGTGCATTTAAATCAAGTTGGTGTTTACTGAAACATGCATGCCCCACTGACTTCCCCCCCGCCCTTGGCACCAGAACGTAGGAATCCCTTCAGCTGTCAAGACACTGCCTCCCCGGCCCCCAACCGCCACCACCTGACTGCATGTTGTGCTTGCACCAGGGAACGGACCGAACCACTGCCGCGTGGGAGTCGGTAGGTAAAGCCGCCCTGTTACCCTTCTCACTAGTCTCGACAATCTGACTTGTCAAACACTTTGCTCTTAGCAGCTGCTCCACAATCTGCCTGCTGAGTTGAGTGTTGCTGCCACTACCGTGCCCCCTGTAGCCCCCCCCCCCCCTCCACTCCTGTCTTTGAGCTCAGACACCATAAGGACGGCCATACGTGCAGCACCCATCCGCAATGCATGTAGACACTAGTTCACCACGACTGCGGCAGAGAAGCCCGACTGCAGGCTCCCAGTGCTGGTGATGTGATACAATCTGCTGCCATTTCATCTCAATCACGCGCGATCACAAAGACATTCTGTACTGTAATTTATGGCAGAAAATGACACACTTTGGCTGCTGCAATTTTTTTGTAAACTGCACTTGCTCATGCTGCTTTGTTTTGTGCCTTTACAGCAAATTGCCTGTTGCAAACACAAATGAGGGGTTGTTTTCGAGTTCAAAAACATTTCACAGAATTCAACAACATCATAGAAAATGTGCGTTACAAGACAAATTACTGCTGCTTCACCCTGTGCGTCGAAATGTTTAAACACGGTCACAGAAGTAATGGACAAACTGAAAAACCAATATTTAGTCAAACTAGACAAAATTGTTTATCTATGGTGCCACATGTCAACAGCATTAATTTTCTTGACTTTTCCAGATAGATTGTAATGGAGGACTTTATAACACTGACGCCACGTAGTTGTATGCGCTGTAATATGATTTATGGTCCCAGTTTGTAAGATGGAACATCCCATGATAACACTTCAACACCCTAAATCAAACACACTTGTCTTATTAAACATCCCTCATTTCCCATCTCTGTTCCAGTTTAATCCCAGTCTCTCTCATCCTGCCTGGTCTCCAAATTCTTCCCCTCACTCATCACTAACCTCTCCCTCCTCCACGTTCCCCCACCTCCTCCCACTCTCTGTTTCTCCTCCTCTCTCCTCATCAGCCCATCCATCCTGTTCCCTATGTAGCGGGACTATATTGCATTTCATCTAGCGGCCTTAGTAACTGCTCATCATTTAGCCGTGTCACTCCTGCCTGCACGGCACCCTGAAAATACCAACGCAGGCCGATCTGACCTGTTTCCTTTACTTTGCCATTTAAGTCATGTTCCATCCTGTTAGTAACATGCTGCTCACAAAATGCCACGTCAGCTGTATCCCAGCGTCTCACAGTGTGGCGTCCAGGAGGTTGGCGATTTAGCTGCACAATACGGCATTAGGATCCTAGATGAAGGCAGGGTGAAACAACTCATCCTCTCAGCTCAACTAATGCCACCCCTGGAGACCTGCTACTTTTAATCACATTTTTTCCTCTGTCTTCTTTCAGGATGTGATTGCTACGATTTTGCTTTCAATACACTAATGCTCCAACTGTCCTTATCTGCTGTAAAGTACCTTGTCTTTCATAAACTACTTTGACACTGAAGTAGTTTCTGAAAGATGTTTACTTATGTAAAGCTCTGATGATCCTTAAAGGTCTTGAAGTGGCTGCACGGTTGAGGGCATTAACCACTCGGGTCGTATTTCCACTTGTAATTATTGCACTTAATTACAGTGTGTGTGTGTGTTTGTGTGTGACTCACATTATATGTTATATTTAAGTTATTTTGTTGCTCACACCGTGGAGGTTGTAATCATAGTCAGTCTGCTTTTCCAGAGATCCCCCAGATGACATCATCTGACGAGTCATGTCAGCTTGAGTTTTTCAAGTGGAAGCAGAGAAACATGTTAATACAAGGGAGTATGAATGTATGATATTAACTTGCTCTTTCTTCTTTCTCCCTCTCTGTCTCCCTCTCTCTGTCCCTGTCTTCAGGTGTCCCGGGCTTTGGAGCTGTGTGTCTTCCAGTCCGCGGCTACTGGTCCTACCAACCTGCCCAATTACTGTTGCCTGTGACTGCTCAAGGGGGATTTGTTGGGTTTTCTCTAAATGTCTGTATAATCTTGACTTTATTACGTAAAACGCCTTTAAATTACTTTGTTGTAAATTGGCGCCATATAAATAAAGTGGAATGGAAATTGAATTGAAGTCAAAAGAAAGTTTAACACTATGAAAATAGGTGAAGTCACCCTGCTGATGGTAAGGTAAAGGTAAAGTAAATTTAAAGGTACATTTATTCATTCATTCATTTATGGGTTTTTATAATTTTGTGAATATTCATCACCTTATGAATCTTTGGAAAATTATAAGACATTATAACTAATTGCCCCTTTTAAATCAGACTGAGGGAAATAAGTCAGTACATAAAGATATTGAGGATTTCTCCTTATGCCAAAAAACAAACAAGCAAGCAAATGAACAGGAAGACTTTTACCAAACAATCTGTTGCCCTTAGACACAAGGCCTGTTCTGTTACCTGTTGCAATTTTTAAAATATTATTTAACAGATTATTATTTATTATTATTTAGTCATAAATTATTTAAACATCTTTTCAAACCTAATGAGGGTTTTTATACAGTATGTTTTAATTGTATCCTCAAGTTTGTTCCATTAATTCATCCTGATTGAAACACATCAGCTGTTCAAATGTGTTCAGACTCGTTTTCATGTTTTTAAACCTAAAGTTTTCAACTTGAATTATATTTTCTATAATATTTGGTATTATTTATTTTACTAACTTAGTGACAGTTGAGGACTTTTCAAGTCTACTGTATCATCAAATTTTATCACTGTGATTTTTCAATTTTCTTCTGTAAAATAAAGAATTGATTAACATGGGTTTTGCAGGCTTTTCCCAAAACCTCTGAACAATAGGTGATACAAAGCTTTCTCAAGTTTTGTATAAACATGTATATTGATTTTGTTTGTTTAATTTCACTAAACGTAAGTGGGTTTTTGAACACTTTGCTTGTTATCTGTGATGACACCCAAACATGTCTAATGTTTCACTATCTACACAATCTTTTTCTATTTTAAATCTGTATTTATCATTCATCGGAATATAATGCTCAATATCATACATTTTGTTTTGCAAGATTCAAAGTGAAACAGTATTATTTAGCTGCAATCTTTTTTTTACCTATTACCAAAACAACTCTTTGGCCTAATATGTCAAATGCCATTTTACAGACAAGACATTGTCTCACTCACTGTTTTTCTCTATGAACTTATGTAACCTGGACACAAACACCTTTTCCAATAATTTGTTGGGGAAGCAATAATACTGGCTAATAGTTTGAAAATTGATGTCTGTCACATGACTTTTATGAAAGGATGACTTTGGGTGTTTTCATCTGCTCGGCTAATTGCCTAGTTTTAAAAGACAAAATACAAATAAATGTAGATGTTTTGACCACACCGTCATAAATGCTTATGAGTAATGATTTATCATGGACAATGCCACATACAATCAAGTGATGTGTTTCCCAACTCTTTTACTCCTTCCAAAAACGCTGTTATGTTTGTTTATACTTAGATGAAGAAAGAGGTTAAGTTGAAGGTGAGGGGAAGTTGCCAGGAAATTAATGTGAGTCAGTGTGAAGTATGTGTGTGTGGGTGTGTGTGATACTGGTGGAGTGAGGCTAATCTTCTGACAATCTGTCTTTTTTATCTACTTTTACAGTTTATCTTTGCAGCTGTTAATGAGCAGTTTCATCTCTTTACTGCCCAGAATGAGGAACGAATTCTAATATATGTCTTTATGAATTTTACCACTTTTTAAATTGTAATATCACCCTTTCATTTCTGTATTATCCTATATAATAAGTTATGCATAAGTTATATGCTGGAAGCATTCCTTTATCTTTTCACTGTATCTTTTTTATTCCTTATAACTGCATATTTAGTAGCTTTCATGAAACTATAATTGCACTTGAAGCCATATAAGATATAAGTGGAGTTGACCTGTCCGACGGAGGACTCTGTGTTGTGTAAATACAGGTTAGGTTGGTGTCCATCACCGTCAGGGTCTTGGCCCTCCTGTGCCTGAGGTCACACCTTGTCTGTCTCCATCATCCTCGCATCCACCATCTTCATCTACTAACAGCCAGGCAGCCATTTATCAAGAAAGTGATGGCTTGGGCTACTGTGGTATTAACTGTGATGGCTCCGTGTGTAACCGGTTACTGCAAGAAACAAGTGTTTAATGCTGGGTAATTCATCACAGGACAGGCTGGGGATGGAGAGAAGTCCCCATCCAGCTGATTTAATGGGCCTCAGCTGGGGCTGGCTGATGAGACACCAAAGCTTTTCGGGCTATTTTTCAGTACAATACTTTTATTGAGCTGTTCTTGTTTGCAGCGTAATTTATTATCACGTTGTATATACTGCATTATGATTAGTGCCCACGATCTTTGGCTGATTTTATTGCATAGTTTTTAATTGCTTGTATTTTGTAAATCCTAAAAAAAAAAAAAAACACATTCAGTTATGTGGTATTTAATGGTGTGAGATGACTACAAAGACACAGGGGACTTCACACAGAGTGTTACTGAATTGCATTTTTAACAGTAAGGTGTCATATGTTTATCCCATTTAAAAGCTGATAAAAACATAAAATGCTGTAATGGCAAATGTGTTAAAGGATACCTTTTGTTATATTTGTGACCTAATTTTATTGTCTACAACCAACACACAGATTCACTCTCGTTTTATTACCTGTCAGCCTGCAGCCTGGATTAGCTTGTTCGTCTGTGCCATAAACCTTCGTTATATTTCAAAAGTCGATATCAGCCAGACACTCTTCGATAGTATGTGAAAACTGGATCATTCCAAAACATGTCGTCAATATAAATACTGATCAAACTGATGTGAACAGCCATGACTCCACAGTACAGGAAAAAACTGAAGGGAAGCATGTGGGTCAGTGTTAGTTAAAAATATGTTGACCACGTGTTTTAGAATGAAGACATACAATAATAAAGAAAATCTTCCAGTGTTTTTATTAATTTTCAGCCAGTAGAGGTCGATGACACAGATGCACAACATAATCCCGGCTGAACGCTGAGAACCAGCAGACGTGGATAGATGGATTTTCGTTTGTAAGGAGATGGACAGTGCACTTAACGTACAGTTGTGTTTAGGTTCAAAGTGCATAATCATCAACATTCAAATTCATTTGGAGTGATGTTTGTGGATATATGCCAAATCAAAGTCCAAACTGCCAGGAACCAAAACAGTCAAGTTGCACGCTGCAAAAAACTAAATCTGACAGAGGACAGAATAGAACTGTGGAGTTAGGGGATGACATAATGTTATGTGTTCAACTTTATAGAATAATTCAGCTATTACTACTACAATAATCATTAGTCTGCTTCCTAATTTATTGAGAACACGTTAGCTCCGCTGGACGAGCTTTTAACTGTATCATTGTTTTGTGAAAATGATTCACAGTTCAGTTTTAGAACATCAAACATAAGTTGAGGACAAATCTTTATCTTTTGCAGTTCTATGAGAAGCATGAATGAAATGAAAGAAGGCATTGCGCATTTCGAGGAGAAACAAGCAGACTTGAAGTTGCATTGTCTGCTACAGACTACTGCGGAGCCTGATGCACAGCACAAGTCAGAGGTCGAGAAATTTTAGCTTCTGGGAGAGAAATACTGAGCAGAAGCCTCTGGTATCAACAAGAAGTTTGCTAAATTGCCTGCAACTGTAGAAACTTTAAGCATCCCCAGTGCTCTATACCATCCAGGCAAACACATCCAGCGTTTCATGATGTGTTCAGCTCGGCGCCGACCGCACTGACATGGGTCGGCAAACTCGAAGTGATTTTTACTTACATGTGGCAGTACATGATGAATCTGGAAAAAAAACAAGCACTGGATCAGAGCATAGACATCTTGCACCAGCCTGGCATCGAGTCCACCCTCTGATTCATGAGTGACTATTCCTGGGATCCATAATGATGTTGTTCACTTTCCCCTGATTTAATGCTGAAAGCTAGTCAGTTTTCCCATGGTAAGATGAAAAATAAATGACACTGAACGAAAACATCAGATTTGCTTAGAAGCAATTTGCCCCTTTTCAGTAATGGACACAGAGAGCCCACCAAAAAGCCAGAACATTAATTATGACTCAAGACATCAGTGCTTTATAGCAAATTAAGTCCTACCACGTTAAGTGGTTTAAAAGATCAAATTGTTGCAGCAAAGCAGACAGCTACTAAAACTTGTTCCGGAGTTGCTGTCCAAGAAAAGGAAAGTTTTTTGAAGTAACAAAGGAAACGCTGTCATGTTTCGTAGCCAACATCTATTCAAATGAAAATGCTGTCAACCTATTGTGAATAAGGAGCTTATTTTATTGAATTCCTCCCATCATTTTTTATTTTTTTTTTACATACAGGGGTCAAAACTGTCCCAGTCTGTCATTAGTATCCTTCCTGTTTTTCTCAAATGTTCAGTTTGTGTCAGCACTGTTGTTTTCAGCCATCAGTTTGTCAGTTTGTGCAGAGACATATGGCACTGGCTGCTTCGGAGCTGAAATGATGGGCCCTGCCTCAAAGCATAGCCTTTAAAAAAAAAGAGAGAAAGAAAGAAGGAAGGGACCGGCTCGGCCGTTTCATTTCTCATCATTTTCTCTTTTCATGCTTGTCGCACCTAACTTACCAGCTGGCTATTTATTGTGATCTGCAGACGCTTTTTAACTATGATCTACCAAACTTAACTTCCTCTTTCTTCACTTTGAAATTGGGACTGACAAGCACAAACTGGGCCAAAGGGAAACAGATTAGATTAAAGACTGACAAGGCAAGTTCAAACATGCCGCTAAGAAACCACCGAGGACCCGAGTGGTGCCTGTCTAACAGCCGCCTCTCAACAGGAGCAGGACATCTATTACACCCCTTTGTTTTTTGTGTGACTGCTCCAAGCTTCCCCAATACATCAAGGCTGTTAGGATCTTTGTTAAAGTGTTACTTTCTATATGTGAGAATAAGTGGTTAACACTCGTTTGTGGTTTTTACGAACTTGCTGTTGCGAGCTCTAAACAGGAGGAAGTCGCTGATGAAATTACAACCTTGGGTGAAAGCGGTGAATACATCAGCAGAGTTAGTGCTGTCGGTAATATTCACAGTGCTTTCAGAACATGATATCATTACTGTGTGTCAGTTTTGCAGGCTTCATCTTTATTTGTGCATTTTTTCGACATTTCTGTTTTAACAAATTGCTGCGGCCAAAGGCGCAGTCAAAACGGAAAATGAAGCAATTCATCGCTAAAGTGTGAAGAATCTCAACCAGTTCACGTGGCATTAAATTCTCCTGTGTGGAAAATAGAAGCCGTTGGGTTCGGAGAGGCGATTTGTGTCAGCGAGGAGCCTGATTTCATCTTCCAGTTCAGCCGTTTGTTGAAAACTGATCCCGCAGTAACTCAGAAGTGTTTACAGAACTCAGCAGAGACTGCATCAGGTGCTGGACTGTGTGATTAAGTGTAGTAGAGAGTTCATCCGGTGTTTGTTGGCGAAGAGAAAGTTATTTGCGTGTTCGACACTGATGTTTTGCAGATCAATACTGTTAGGAAAGGAGCTGATTTCTCCTTCGCGTGGGTCATGTTGTGTTGACTACAGTGTAGGCTGGTGTGGAAACAAGAAAAAGACAGATTTGTTTCCTCAATTTGTTATATCTGCAAGGTACGATCGTGGGAAATTACTCAGGGAATTTTTTTTGTTCTAGAAATTGTACGTCTTGTAATTCTTCAGTGGCTTCCCATTACTCTTTTAAAGAGGTGTTTTTCTATTGGCACTGTATCAATGCTGCACCAACAGACGGGTGAGTATTCCGTAAGTCCAGGACGGGGCCCACTCTCTTTTATTATACTTAAGTTTGTGACATTTGAGAAAAGCTGCGTTAAAGTGCCACCTGGTGACGGGTTGTCTGACAGGGGTGCGTGAGCAGAGACGGTAAAGTGATTGATTGAGATATGAAACGTGAGTGTGATGACTAGTTGTAAGTCATGTGATAATAACAAATTATTATCAAGGGAAGTTAATTTTTTTTTGTGGTCGTCCCTGCGCATGATAAGCTGGCGAGAACATAACGCCGCACACTGCCCTATGCTGCAGCATCTGTTCTAATGCAGCTTTAAACTAATTATTGTTTCATCACTACATCTTACAAGTCATAGAGCATCACTGCAAGGATAACAAATTACAGAGTGTGCTATTTTATGGGGTAGGCTCTTCCTCTCCCGCTTTCATTAATTTAGTGATGTATTATAGCTCAGAATTGCCCTAATAAACAACCACATGCTTTGCAATGAAACAGCTGAACTATGCATCAGAAGCAACACAGTGACTCGGAATCCATTACATAACCCACCTATTAAATTTGAAAAATCATACCCTCCTTCACGCCCAGACATGTCTGATCGTTCCTGAGCTATTTCTGTCTCCTCACAATGCAAGCAGGACGTGCAGCACATGCAGCATGTGATGTGTCACGTGCCAAAAAGGACGAGGTTCGACCACTACCTGCTTGCGTAGCTGTCACGCAGGGTGGCAGGGGTTAATAGGAAACTAAACTGCAGAGCTGGGGAACTTCGTGCACAGGTTTCTGGACAAGATAATAGGGCTGCCTGTCATAGGTAATTACTGTCATCAAATCTGTGAATAAGCTTTTTCACACAGTAACGATGTATTATTACAGAATCCTGCACATATGTCTCTCTCTCTCTCTCTCTCTCTCTCACACACACACACACACACACAAGTCATAAATTGTCATTCCTGGAGTTTGTGCTTTTCCTTTTCTTCCCCAGGCAATGTCACAACTACATCCCATAATAACCAATCACACCTGCCATCAAAGGTAGTTTAAATACCCTGCTGTCAGTTTAAAGTATGTGTGTGTCTCATCGCTATAGGCTCTGTAAATATTTGCATGGATTCTTGAGCAACACGGGTGAATCCGCCATCATGGTGATGCATGTAAGTGAAGCGGTGACAGGTGTTATCTACTATAAAGGTTTTACAGCAGCACAGAAATGTTGTCACGTTCCAAAGGCTTTATGTATGACAATAATTAGTCTGCATAATGCAGAAGTCAATCAAAAGTAGATTTTATTGACCATATGTGGCTGAGGGTTTATATGGGAGTCTGAATGTTGGTGGTGGAAGACAATCTGCTGATTGATTTGTTTCTTGTCAAGGTCGTGCCTTGGGTTGGGTTCTCTTCATTTACTCCATGGTGCTTGTGTTGTGTCCAAATCCATGTCCTGCCTTTGGACTTCGTGCTGCTTCCAGGCGAGTCTTTAGCACCAAGGAATCTGCTCTTGCCAAAAGCAGTTTGTTTTGTGTATGACAAGTGTGTGTTAACGGTCTTAAACGGTTGTTTCACGTTTAAATAAATACATGTCTGCATAACATTTATGTGTCAAATCGGAAATAAATATCTCTTGCTGGACTTTAGGGCTCAACCATTCAGCCCCTCTGCTTCCGTAGGAGTCGGTGTCTGTCGTTTGATTGGGTTTGATTGCAAACCAAGCCTTGCTCTCTTCAAACCACTTTTAAAGGAGAACACAGACATCACAGCAGAGACATAAACCCAGTCACATAACTAAACGTGCAATGTTTTTGTGTACATGTAAAGATACAGTGCTCACAGCAAAAAAAAAAAAAGTGACATTTTCTTCTGCCCAATCTGTTTTGACAGATAATGCAAATTAATTATGTATAATTGAGAGGGCGGTTTCTAACAAAGCCTAATAGAAACATGTGTCCCATGATTTTAAACAAGGCTATTCTTAAAAAAATTTTAAGGATAAGCCACAATATTTATTTTCCCAACAAATCTGGTAAAAATGTGAAATCCACTGCTATTTACTGCTTCTCCAAGCTGCTTTTATGGGGACGATTTTAATGGCAGATCTGGTGCACTGGTGAACATTTGCTATGTCACAGCATATTTGGGACTGAGTCAAAATACTCTTCAGTATTCATGTTTATGGTAATGAGGGAGCATGTCACCCAATGCAGTGTTCAACTAAAGCATTTAAAACAGCTGGTATTAGGGTCCCTGCTGAGTTATCTTTATAAATACTGAGTGTATTTAAGCACAAATGTGACATTATATTTTTTAGCAGATGTTTCAGAAGATATAACCACTAGACTGGTTCCTGCTCTGGATTGGCCAGAGGTGTAGCCTCCACTTTCTCCCCCAGCCAATAGAAACAAGACCTAACAGATATTGCATGTTCATATATAATGACCTGTAAGCTGGAATCTGATCCTGAATTGTGCAAGTTGTGCATCAAATGCAACAACCTACTGATGCCCAACTTGGACTTTAGGAGGAACAGTAGGATTGTAAGTACAGCGCACTCACTATGACCTATGGATATATATCTGCTGTTACTTGATAACAATGAGCAAACGTTGGGGAGTTATGGGGTAACAAGACAGGTATAAGAAAAACACCTGCTGTGTATGTATTTTGTTGTTAAGGCGAACTTATTAAATAATAAATGATAGGTATATAATTGCTTATAGCATGAAACACACACACAGTTTTACCAAGCATTTACATTTTTTTTTTCCTAGTTCTGCATATTAAGCTGCATAGCAACGCAAAACAAGGCTCATTTCTCATCTCTATGCAGGGCTTTGTTTCCCATGAAATAAAGTAAGAATAGAACTTGATTAACCCAACACTTGAATCTGTATAATAAAAGTATGATTGATATTTGCTTTCCAAAAAGTGCAACATCTAAGCCCCTGTGACCGCGTCGATTTAAAGTGGGCCTCTTCTTACCTGTAGTTACACTGTAAGAACAACAAATGAGGCTGAAATCTATCGGTTTTAAAATGTAAGATATCATATAAGATTTATTAAGTTCCCGTTAACTACAAATACACTTTTTATTATTCTCGTGTTGTTACCCCGTAACTCCCCAATGATTGCCACAAATCTGTATCCATAAGTGCTATTGAGGTGCAGCGCTGTTACTAAGAAGTACCCAGTAAACGCGCCGTGCTTACTGAGTTAGTCGCCGGCTTTAAGTCGCTGTAATCTAAAGCTTTACCTCATTGGATGTTGTTTTCAGCGTCGATGGTGTTGATAGTGGTTCAAGCACACTTCAAACATCCATTTACAAGCGTTATGTCTGCACAGCACTGTTCCGTACTCTCTCAGCGGAGCAGCTGGGCCGGCTTATCTTCCTGTATCTGATTTCATGGTTGGCTGTGACATCACAACGGCTGCAGTTTAAACACATTTTAAACTTGACTATAAAGGGCTGCAGAGATACCATTAAGTAAAAGGACCTCCACTGTCACCTTAATCCCCCCCAAAGCTCATGTATTTTATTCACCATCTCACACCGGGGTTCCTACCCAAAATATGAGTTTTGCCATTGTGAACATGTTCACACTTTTACAATAATACACGTGCGGCATGTAAAGTAATTGTGTTTAATTTGCTCATAAGATAATGACTGACTTTAAAGCATCATACACATGGTAGCAGTTTCAGCTTTACTCCCTTTAATGTTATTATTTATCATGGAGTCTGCGTCGGAATTTTATGTGTTTAGCTTTCTACACTCTGACCTATAGGACAGTAAATCCACTGATTACTGCCATTCACCAATGCCCCCAACGGACCCTGCCTCTACGTCATGATGCCAGTGCCGGTAAAGCATTGCACCATTTCCTTTACTGTCATCTGGACGAGTGTTCTTGTAAATGATTTGGTCGTCTTTACTATTGATCTCTCTTTCTGCGCATATGTTCCACATTCACACAAGCATAGGCGCGTGAGCGGGCTGCACGGTTGCACAAACGGCACACACACACACACACACACACACACACACTCTCTCTCACACACACACAAAACATTATTGACCATTTTGAAATCATCTCATTTGTCACTCTCCTCACCACCTTTACCGAGGCACTGAGAAGTGCTTTGCTTTCCTTTTTCAGCGCTCTCATAGCTTCCTACTAACCCTTTTTTTTTTGTCAGCAGAGATTTTGTCTCACAATGCTCTCTGTTTTAACTCAGAAAAACAAGCTCCTACTCATTTGTCAGTGTTCCCTTATCTGCAGCCACATTGTGTTCTCCAAGACCTCTCTACAACTCAGGTTACTTGGGTGTGTGAGGTAGGAGTTTGCAACACGGTGTGTGTGTGTGTGTGTGTGTGTGTGTGTGTGTGACAAAGGCGTGGTGAGCTAGGACTCCACAATATCAATGACCCCCACCGCCTCCCCCATTCTCCCACCATCCTATTCCAGAAAACTCTCACTGCAGACAATAAATCTCTCACAAGTGGCGACGCTACGCGTTTTTCACCAGGATATTTCCTCCCAACGGCAGCTAAAAGTTCTACGATATGAAGATGGGAAACAATTAGGCCCAGTGGTGCAGCCCAAGAACTGGGCAGACATTACTGCGGCAAAGGCACAAGGGCACGGTGACATGAATCAAACGTGCACCCTTAAAAAAAAGCCTCTTTGTAGTTGATTGCCCTCAGTTGCCAAGGAAGTGTTAGTCACTTCCTTCAGCCGAACGTCAGACCTCTGTGTGTACGTGACTGGTGATTTCTAATCAGCTTCACATCAAGGCTGCTGTTCGTTGCCTTGAGATATTGATAGATCCAATCATTCATGCCAGTATTCGAAATTACAAAGGCAATAATTTCTCGGCAGAGGGGTGAAATATACCCCAAAGTATGTAGAAATACACTGTTCTGAGGAATGTTTCCTATTCCTGCTTTCTGGTTGTTTGGTATTGAAAGGATTGCTAAAATTTAATTTTTAATGTCTCCTTTTCTTTAGCAAGGACAGTCTTGGCACCAGCTAAAATAAGCTTCCTCACTGATCAGTGCTAAGACAAAACATAACTGGCAACACGCAATTTTTTAGCAATGGCTCAAGGGACGGTGAAAAAGTGTGTTAGTCAGCTGGTCAGTAATCGGCCCACCACTCTGAACTGTCTTAAAAACAATTAGACGAGTTGCCATGGAGCTGCACGCTGCCATGATGAATTCTACTGACTTTGCTGATCCCATCAGCACATCAGCGCACCACTTGTGTTTAGTCCTAATTAGCTAATATTGGCATCTTGACAGGATAAACTAAGATGGTGATTGTGTGTAAGATGGTTTGTACAGTTCCTGATTCCAAATGTTATTATCCAGCGGTGTAGTGTTTGGTAGTGAGCTGTACAAATCAAACTGGCACCGCGGACATACATGTACGTCTCCTGTCTTTCATTTCACAACACAAGACTGAGAGTTCGTAGCAGGCGACCTTTCCCTGAGGTTCACGCAGAACATTCTGCAATTGTCAAACGAACCAGTCAGAAAGCTCCTGTGGTCCACACGGTAATTAGCTGCTTGCAGGAATAATAGACTTGTAGGTGTCAGAGACTGTCGCTAATATGTGGCTGAAATCCTAAGACTGACACCTTCAACACACGGCAGAAGGAAATAAAAGAGTCCGTTTAAAGGCTTTAGAATGAGAGACTGGTTTGTAAAATGTAATTTGCTGTTTCATGCACATGCAGCTTGTTGTACATGGGCCAAGCTCACACGTACATTCACGATAAAACAGGAGGAAGACTTAAAAGAGAAACACAGGCGAGAGACAGAGTGGGAGAATTATGAAGAAAAGCTCTCACCGCGATCTTCCTCCAGTCAATGCAAGACCATCGTTCAGCAGCTGGAGCATTATCTATGTAATCCAGCTATCATTATTATTATCTCCACCTGCACGTTGGTAGCTGTTGGGCGTACACATAATGGATTGACATGCTGGATTTGTGAATGATGGTGTGAATAATGAGAAATGCAGTGACTGTGGTTGATACTGATAAGGAGGACATGCAACACACGGGAGTGTGGACAGTAAATCTACGAGCTGTGTCCTGCTGTAAGTATGGATCATATTCAGGCCACTATTTTAAGCTGCTACTCTCTGCATTTTTATGTCATTAATGTAGTATATAGTAAACAACGCGCACTCCTTGGCATAACACTATATGACTACACCACTGTTCTGTAGGCTACAGTGCATGCTACTACTCTGAATTACTACTCACGCCGTTTGCTTCCATAAAAATATTTATGTTACAAAAAATGTCTGCATTCAAAAGTAAAATGTCAAATGTGTCAACTCTCCAAATTGGCCGTGACATCTACCTACCTATCTATCGATGCAGCTAGTTTTTGGATATCCAGTGGGTGACAAATTAAAAACCTGAAAAAACTATATGTGAATCATATATTGTAGCTTTTGTAGTCAGCGGATCTCACAGCAGTCAAACACCCGTGGGAGATTGTGTCGGACAGACAGATTGTGTCTCCACCACCATTATTAAAACATCAAATGAAGAAGAATGATCTCCCATCCATCCAGTTTTAAGATCAATGCCAACGTCCACTACAGCTGTCCTGACAACACATGGTGGCATCACTATGACATCTGCTGGTTTTTCTTTGATTTGTCACCCGTGTGTATAAAATATAAGATGGTGGTGGTGGTGGCCAAAGTTTTGGACTTTTCTCAAATCTTTTTGGAAATCTGGCAATAACACAAGTATGGCTATCTGAGAAGTGCTTATACAGTGGCACACAGACACAAGAAGGTGACACACACCACAACGGAACACTTCTTTTCATCCATCATTTAGCTGTATCCTCTTCTCCTGGGAAGGAGTCCTGCAGTAGCTGTCATAGGCCGGAGGTGAGATACACCCTGGACAGGTCTCCAGTCCATGTCAGGGCCAACACAGAGAGACAAACACAGATAGACTCACACCTACAGGCAATTTAGCATCACCCATTAAGCCAACATGCATGTCTGTGGACCGTGGGAGAAGACTGGAACAACTGGAGGAAAACCCACGGTCGGTCGGGCATGCAAACCTGTGGTTTGCAAAAAAATGTGGTAATGAGTTTTGGGCAGTGCATTGTCAGCTTATCATAAAGTTTAAAGAATAAAAACCATATCACATAGCATTATACTGTCTGGAAATGCTCATTAAACCATTACACATAGGTACATATAAAATAATCATATAGTATAATCAAATGGTATTTAAATACATCACATGGGCAAATGCATGTAATAAATTAAACAAAAAAAAGGAAGGTGTTTAAGCAGTCATATCTAGAGTTACAGTAGCTCATTACAGACTATTAGGTAAAAAGAGTGAAATTAAAAAATGGAATTGGATGGAATTATTTTTATCAAATGACACTAAGCAGTAATTGTTATTCTTTTACTGTAGCAATTTTGCATAATGCAGCTGAATTACAAAGTTGTAAAATACTGGTTTTAAAAGAATTGGAAAATTGATGAGGCATGCGTAATTTGCCCAATCAATTATGTAATGTGTTTGGGGAATTCTAAGTTAAAATGCAATTTCAGAACACGGAGGTTTAGACGTTTGGGAAATTGAATTAGTGCTGCAGAGATTAGTTCCCGTTCATGTGTCGTAATAGAGGTAAAAAAAAAAAAAAACTATTAAGAAATTACACTGCAGCTTCTGTAACTGTGTTTTATCTACTGGTATCTCTTGCATTGTCGCAAGAAAGATGTTTGAGACACACAGGCAAAGTCTTTTTCGCCTGAACCAGAAGTTGCCGTGAGAAGACTGAGTAAAAAAAAAGGCAACTCTGTCGGGCCACAAACACACTTGGTGCTGCTGTTGTGACGACAGTGAGGAAGTTGCATCATTAACCTTCTGCAGAGTGTCAGGGATGAAGAAAATGCCACAGGAAGGCAGTTCAGCAGACACACTCATATCACAGCTGCTGACTCTGCTTCCACTTACTGCTTAAGGAAAAGCTCAGTGTGAGCCCCGGAAAAACAACTGATGGGCAACGCTCGGTCGTTAAACAACTAGAACACACAGGGACACACAAATTCACTTGCTTGCCACTATACTTGTCAGGGCCCTTCGTTTGTAGCGTTTATTCCCTCGGATCGTGGCTTTCATAAAACGTCCTCATTCTCCAAGCGAACAGCCCCTCATACACGCCCACACATACACACACAGTTGGCCTCAGCTGTTTAGGTGGGCAGACATTCTCACTTGCCCTTATTTCAATAATTAATTTAGTCCAGCGGGGAGTTTGGGGGCATATTTCAGGTTGATATTTAGTGCAGACTCCTGCAGGGATGTCTCACTCTTTAACAGAACATGTGCACATATATGTGCGCATGCAAGCGTATTTTGGGAGCGAGCTTTGCGGGACCTAATGAGTGTAAGGGGAGAGAGCTGGACAGAGCAGTGTGTGGTGGATGCGGAGCGCCATGCTGTGCCATGATACCACACCAAGAGTGATTAAAACAGCGCCTCGGGTCAGGAGTGGATTGGGACGATGGGAAGAACGAAGATGGCCAATCACCATCTGTGAACAGGCGCTGCTGACTTTGCCCACCCCAGCAGTTATGGAGACACTCCTACAGTCCCCCGGGGTATGTCCCAGCGTGTGGCCTACATTTTTAGTCACACATCTTTCAATACACACCTCATCAAAACTTGCGTGGCACTCGAAAAAGCAAGCCTCTCAGAGCTAATCAGAGGGTTTTGTGAGGCAGTAATTACATGTGTATGAATGTATGCATGATTGTAGCGTAGCGCTATACTAATTTCGACCAAGGAGAGAAAGATAGGAAGACTTTGCCACGGTAACTCGCTGAAGATTTGAGGTTTTGAGGTTCAGGATTCAGTCCAGTTTACAATAAGGAGATGATTATAGGCTCTTCACGTTCAGAGGTATACAAGTGTGTACAGTATACAGCATGTGTACCTGATTGCACATTATGCAGAATGTGCTGTGTAGTTTCCTTTTTGTGAACATGCAAATAACGTTCACACTGTTAAGATGGGAGGTGGCAGCACTTCAAGATGATGTAAAGGAGAAAGACGGGAAAAGACGGCACTCGTGCTGAATACTTTTACACGGAGTCACTCCCTCAGTGTGATGTGCACCTTGACAAAGTCACATTTCCAGACTCACATCAACAGAGGCTTTCTCCCGGTGTGCACCGCCTGACCCCGACAGCACAATGGGAGTTTTGTCTAAAATGTTGTTTGAGATGAAGCAAAATGCGATTAATAATCCATTAGTAGAAGACGTGCCAGCGTTGCAAAGCGGAGGCAGGCAGCAACGGTACAATAAGGTTAGGCAGAACATATTGAGGGATGAACAGACCGCATACATGATGGGTTTATTCCAAGGGGTTGGATCATCGCTGGTCTTCAGTGTGAGGGATATTCATTAAACATAAGAAATTTGGCGTTTTCCAAGGCAAAATACTGATTATTATTACATTTATTCCTAATGAGCGAACAAAAACTAAGTGAAAGCTACAAATTTATATAAAGCTGCAGTCACATTTAATACGTTGTGAAATCACATAACTAGACAGAAAGAACACAGATTATGGGCTTTATGCTGCACCGTGTAAATAACGGAGAAACCAGTGTGGTTTGAAGGTGGCAGTCAGAAGACTGATGTGCACTGCAGCTAGAGTAGAGCAGAGTGGCGGGGGCTAATAACATCAGGCAGGTTTACCGTCCATCACAAAGCGAATAGGAACAAATAGCCAATCACTTGCTCGTACATTATTAATGCCTAGAAAATGTAGCAGGTCCAATTAGCAATAACATTACCTGACAACCCTAATGCAGGAGCAAACAAATGCAAGCAAAGGAAAAATAGCGCGCACTCTTACTAATTTAGTGAATTTAAATGATATGAAAATGAATGCACATGCCAGAAGTGAAAGCAAACTTTTGCACAATGTCCAGGCACAGAGATGAAACAGAATAAGGAAGAGACTCAGAATCGGCTCTCTGGGCAGTTTGTTAGTTAAGCCAACCACCGCTTCAGCACCGCGGACAGCTACAGCGCACTGTGATGCCTTCAGGAGCACCGAGGGCTGCGGGTGAAAACCACTCACAATTCTACAGCTCTCCTCCTCTGGCCTCCGAGCTCATTATCAAATCCAGTCAGCATAAAATTCACTATCAGCTCCTTCATCGTACATGGCAACAAAAACATTCTTTGTTTCTCTCTTCACACTCCAGCAGCAGATAAATAGTTTCCTTTCACCAAATCTCAGCAGCGATAAAACCCCCGTTTTTTTTTTTTTTCTGGCGCCACTTTGAACGCCTGATATCTTCCTCAGAATGTGGTGAATATGGTTTAAGAAGAATCAGACAGTTAAAACAGATGAAGTGGTGCAGTGATAAAGATAGTCCATTGTACAAATTGTCCCGAAGACAAAGCTAAATAGTCTTTTTCAGCACTTTGGAGTCCTAATGGGGCCATTTACCTGTGCCCTATTATAGTCTTTTACAAAGGACCACCATTAGGACAGACAATACATCTGTGCGCGTAATAGGTTTCAGATCAGCACAGTTATATTGCTCTGCTCCGTCTGCTTGTCAAAAGAATGTGTGTGAGGACGTGCACGTGCACAGTGCAAAGTGCATATACCTGTTAACATGCATGCCTGCATGTACGTCTGCGTGTTTGTTGTCGCCAGAAATGGGAGGACAAGTCTGTTTTCACTCAGAGGAAAGAGGAACATGGCTGGAGTTGCTGTCTATTTTTAACCAAGCTGCTTTCTGATCCGTGGAGTGCTTGGGCTGCAGTATTTTGGGGGGCAGAGTACAATGCGGGCCTGAATTCTGCCCACAAAGCAGCACAGGTCTGCGAGACCTGGCTGCAGTATTGATTGAACTTCCAAACGTGAGTGACATGCCAAGAGGCAGCAGGTGAGCAGGAGGCGGGAGAGGGAAGACAGACAGGCAACAAAAAAAAAAAATCTATTTCACAGGGCGACGTGCAGCCGAACATACACGTTGCGCGAGTGACAGTGGAACGTGTAGATTCGAAAAGCAGAATGCGCGAATGCTATTTGTGCAGTGTGAAAAACAACTGGGTGCGGTGCAGGAGGGGGCGAGTGGTCTCGCAACGAATAATGCAACACACGTGCAAGGGTTCCATGAAAGTAAAATCTCTGTTCAGCAGGAGGTGAGGCACACAACATGCATATAAACAGAGAGACGGTTGGACAGAAAAGGGGAAAAGAGAAACGCAAGACAGTTTGACACTCGACTCATCCACAGTGTTGTCAGAGTCAACAAAAGGCCAAAGCAGCTTTGCTATGCTCTGCCAGATCAAGTAGCAAAGCGAAGGAAGGGGGAAGTGGGGAAAAATCTAAAGTGAGCTTCCTTGAGGAATCAGTTTAGTGTCACTAATTGACTTTGAGTCTGGGATCTTCAGCCCTCACGGGACCCCTGGGGCCGGTTTGGTCGCAAGGCAGAAACTGGGCACTACAGGTGGATATAAAATGTATATTTCACCGGATGGAATCTGCACATCAGAGCGGGAACACCCCCTGCAGCCTGTCCTAATCATGATACCATGAACTATTGATTTGGCAGCGCTCCTGTGATCGTGCTGTGCCGCCCGCTTCTTCCACTCATCATGCGTGTTGCTGCACGCGCCTCAGCCATAGGGGGCAATGCGAGCATCAAAGAACAGCCTTTGAGCTTTGTCTTAAAAAAAAAATCTCTTTTTAGGATTCCTTCACTCGCGTCTTCGATTAAGTCAAGCAGCCAAGTGCAAACCCAGAACAGAGGAAGAGTGAATGTGCTGCACTACATGCTAGTGAAGTTTTATCCATGTCGAGTCAAGTTTACACAGCAAAAAGTACAACTCGGGTTTTTAACATAGAGACTCAAAGAACAGATCTTTCCTCCGTGACCCTTGAGACTAGACTCCTTTGGCATTTAATTAAATAGTACAAGAAGAAGATGTTTTTTTTTTACATGCGAGATAATATCAAAAAAACCTGAATTCTAAAAGGAATATTGGAACATATAATAAATCACTTGAATGAATCTCTTAAAAATCCCCCAGACTATTTGGCTGGCGTAGTTCTGGACAATAATGAGCCTCTTGAATTGTATGACATCGCATTGTTATACATGACTTTTGAGAATGTATGACAGAGAGTTTTTTTTTTTGTTATTTGTCTAAAAAAATGCTTCCTCGAAAACATTCTGCTCGGATTCTTTCTTCGTGTAGTTTGCTCTCTCTGCTTTTCGCCTTTGTGCTAAATGTGACATTCAAAGTTTAACAAAAGGTGCTAAGCTCTAATGCGTTTTGTCCAAAATGAGATGAAAAAATATGGACAATTTGACTGAATTAAAATACGCATGCGCACTTAATTTCATAAATCACTCGCACGCCAACAGATTGTGTGGAGATAATTTGATTATAACTCAGACAGTGAAAGTAAACACATTTTCACTGGTTTGCAGGATGATAATTCCTTGACTGAAAAGCTGAGCCTCTCTTGCATTCAACACTTTCCCCTTGAATTGCTTTATAATACTCTCATGTTTGTTGTTGCCCAGGGCCCAATATTGCACTTCAGCTTTATTCTCTGTCAACGCTGCTTTCTTCACTCTTTCTTTCCTTTTGCGTCTTGCGCAGGGCCACACATCTTTGAATTTGACATTATGCCGCCTTATAAGCCGCTCCACATGGGTTCACTGCTCGTACATTCCTTCTTCTCCCACTAATGATTCTTCTCTATAGTATGTGCTTAACATGAGGAAGGAGGACATATGGAAATTAAAGGTGCCCAAAGTGGGTCATAAATTTTCCCTGAGCTCCACTGACTTATTTACATGTCTAAAATGTGTCACGTTCACTCTGTATATTAAGGCTCAATCAGACTCATCTGACGGATTGACGAGGCATCAGCCAACAGGGAGCCCGACGCCTCTTTGATCGATCTGTTAATTTCTCCTGCACTGCGTTTCCTTGCATGGTTTGACCCACTTTGATATATGCACTGTTTTGAATCTGCAGAATATTTATACGAGGGGGCATCGGCAGTGAGAAAGCCCTGCCCCGCTGCCGTGATTTCCGAGCCCTCGGATTTCATTCTCAAGGATCGATTAAACTTCCCTTCTGACTCCCTCCACTGCTTTGGCGCCTCTAAGCACCCGATGGGTAGCTCAGAGCGAACGTTTGGCCTTTCATCCCCCGTTTTTTTTTCACAGCCAACCTTCAACTTGGAGGCACTGAAGGTTTTCATTCTTCTCCTGACTGAGGTAAATATGCAGGTTGCTGTGTTTTGCTTCGAATTTATAGTTTCCTCGGGAGGGAACTGCCAAAACCCCCTCAGCCTGCTGTCGCACTGATGAAAGGGAAACAAATGCAGAATGAGGACTGTGGCTTACGAGTGTTGTTCGGGTTAGTTTGCCCTGGGTGGCTGTTTCTGGAGTCAGAGAGAGGAGTTGAGCGGGTTTTGAGAGAAGTGATGTTATTATGGGAACACAACATACACGCACTGGCCACTTTATTAGGTACGCCTGTACTATCGTACAGCAGCTCTGCCGTGAATTCTACTTTTGCAATTTTTTGCGATTTCACTCTGTTTATTATTGAGGTCAGAGTGGATGGTGGAGTCTTACTTTAGTGTATTATGAGAAGAAGTGGGTCTAATGTTTTTTCACCTCATTAATGTTGAGATATCTGCAAAGGTTTTCCCATCAGAACAGAAATGTGCTAGAATGCCAACACACTATCATCATTGTGGTACAAATATGCTAAACATCCCCGTGTCAGCGTGTGTCTGAGCAGCTCACGGAGCCCGTAGCATGGCTGCAAACCACCGAACACATCTGCAGACACATTAGCAGCTCAATCACACGCAGGTTAAAAGTTAATGTCATAATGACTTGCTGATGATAGACTAATGGAATTCTGATATTAGTCAGGTGTAATGGATCCCATGAATGAAATAACTCTGCTGCTGTACATTATAGAGGGTAGTTCACGCTTTACACCCGTAGCCCCTTACAGTACAATATGTGGCGCCTTATAAAACACAATCAGGTGAATATTTGATTTCGAATAACCTCAGCCTTATTTTTATTTGAATGTCAGTAAATGGATTTTTAACAGAGGGACACTGATCCTGGTGGCTTATTCAATTTATTCACGATCTCAGGTTTCGACCGAATGGCTCCAAATGCCGGCTTTGTCGTGTTTTGATTTAATCACCAGCCTATTGTTGTACACTGTGCCTGTCACTAATAAATATTACTCCCTAAGTAGTGTGTGGTGCCCACTCTTGCAGACCCTTTCTCCCAGGGGCACCATGTTGGATTGCTACATAAAGCCCAGTGGGGACCTAAATCAATCGAACACATATTGTTCTCCTGGCAAGAGCTCACTTTTAAACTTTACAAACACACAGCAATAAAAACACATGGGTCATACGTTTTGACCGCTACCATTTCTTCAGAACATTTGGCTCAACTCCTAAACCCACCCGGCTTCCTTCCTCGTTAGACAATTACAATTACCAAATCTGGGTAAAACAAAAGGTTCAAATATCAAATGCAATTACTCTAACAATGACAAGCTGCCAGTATCACAGTGGTGCTACACGTAGGAAAACACATGCAGGCACAGTTGGATGGAGCCGTGCCTATTAAACCCAACTCCTTCCTTTACTGACTTCCTCGTCTGAAGGAGTAGCCAGCCAGAGGAAAGGCGTGCTGAGAGGAAAAGGCTCCCTGAGGTAGCTCTTGGCTAAGTTTATTACGACACATCTCGACTGCACACACAAACCCACAGACCGGAGTTTGGATCAAACAACACACAAAAAAAGGCAAAACTGTTGATGTGTAATGGAGAGGAAATGATGGCGGCGTCCGTGTCTGCCCCTCTTCACCCGGCACTAGATCTTCTTGGTGGATAACATCTAGACTTGTTTGCCAACACAGACAGATGGAGAAGAAAGGAGAGGACTGAGGATAGAGGGAAAAAGGAGAGTGAAGGAAGCAGAGAGAGAGAGATCACACACGTAGGAGGTTGGCTCATGGGGTTGCTGCTGTCTGTCTTTGCTGGCAAACACATTTCTCCTAAAGGGGAGGTAAAAGTCTGGCAAAGGTCGGCAGAACCCAGCCTGTTGGATTACCAGGCGGCAACAGCAAATGGTCAGAGACAAGTTGGAGGTGCTTCCAAACCAGTATCACACGCTGTGAAAACCAAACAAGTTATTATTTTACTCACATGAGAAACGCACATATTTATTTTTCATTTTTTTAAACAAATTTCTAGCTATTTGTAGCGGTGCAACCAAAGCAGAGTGTGTCATTAAATGTTTAATTCCAGTGTCTCTGCAGACAGCACCTGTTCACATTCTGTTCATGTCGCCGTTTGCCGCAGTAAATCCCCAAGAAACAAGCAAATGATTATTGTGCAGTGATAATCCTCTAATAGAAGTGTCATTTCTGTGAGATGATGCACTTAAACAATGAATCTCTCGCAGCGACAAGAGATGAAACACCGATCAATACAGGTGGGAAAGCAGTCACGTTTCGCTTTTTTTCCCCACTGTTGATACTTTTCCCCACAGTGTCATATCCTGCTCGGTAATCATGCAGTTGAAACGATCAAGAAACGCTGGATAATTGGACCGAACTCCATAAACTGAAAGGCAGCGCGCCTTAGAAAACATCTCCCAGCTTAAATACAGGGTATGTGGTGCCAGTAATAAACTAGGCCAACGTCTCAACCTCTGACACAGTGGATTGGGATACTGGTTAGACACATCAAACAATCTAATTATTCCAGCAGCTTTATCAGGGCTGAACACCACTGCAATATGTTCTCTGAGCTTCCCACTTGTCCATATCTCATGTTAAATTATCTCCTACCGAGATGAAGAATTTCCCTGACAGATGTCAGTCTAATTGAGTGTTGCAGCTCCAGTTGGTGGGGTTGTTGCTTGGCTCCGTGCCTCCCTCTGCCTTGCACGGCGTGGCAAAAAAATGGAACGGCGACGTTGGTCTCGGGCAGAAGCACGAACACCCTCAGTTGTTCGCTCTTTGTTTATTTAGTCCCGTCTAGTGTAGCCGCCTCGGCAACACAATGCAAATAATTTCTCAGACAGATTAATGCCTCAGTATGTTCTGCTCGCATGAATTTCTTATGTATTTAGGTACAATGGATTGTGTTTGCCATTACCGTGCTCATCACTGTCCACTGATCCAATTACGGCGTACAGCCACACAATCTGTATAGCTGCAGTACATATTAGATTGTATCAGGCACCATTGTCATTATTCACAGTATGTTCCCACTACACCTCGCTATTCACCCACAATACATAATACCTCCACTCCCCATCTGCGCTGTCCTTGTATCCCAGTGTTTGGATGTCACACAATTATCTTTAACTGAATTATTGCTAATCTGACATTGAGACGGAGTTTTATTGGTGTAATGGATTTTTTTTTTTTTTAAAGTAAAAACTGTGCGTTTGTCCAAACGAGCATCAATCTCCATCTCTGAGTCTCTGAGTTTCGTGCAGCTGATTTCACGTTTTTTTCATGCCAATAAACGGCTAGTTATCAGTCAGTTTTAGCCCATAGTTAAATTCGACTGGTCACCTACTATCTACAGGCATATTTATCAGGAATGAGAAACGCCGACTATCTCGAGGCTCTATTAAAGGTGACAGCCACCGTAGCTGCATTTGCTGATGTAATTCATGGTCTTTTCATTGTGAGGTTAAGGTGGATGTGTGGGTAACAACAACACAGACTTTTAAAGGGAGACGCACCACTTCCTGTCCCCATACCAACAGATATGGAATATCATTTAAAGCTGGGGGTTTGTTGAGGACTTTTGGGGTCTGAATGAAAAGGAAATAAAGTTCATCCCTACCACACAGTTGCTGATGATATTTTACCCTGAATTTGACTAGAAAACCAGTGTCAATAAACGCGGAGCACAAAAATGAGATATTTTGTTTTGATATTCCGTGAAGTAAAAAGTATCAAAGCTCTCAAAATAACATTAAGCAAAAAAAGTAAATGTGATCAGAATCTTTATTATATTGAGCAATACTAATATATATTTTTGTCAATCCTATGGCACTATTTACCAACTCTGCTGCTAAAAATTCTCTCTTTCTCATGTTTAGATGACATTTGGTGTAAATTACAGGACTGAACCGTTTGTTAGAAGTATGGGTTTTACATCTTTAGCTTAGTGTCACGGACATGTCCGGCAAACTAAGGCAGCATCCTGGGCGACACAGTGTTTACAACGTTGTTTTCCAGTTTTCTGGTTTGCCCCTGACCCACAATGCTTACCTCAGTAATACCTTTCACTTTAAAGCAGTTTAAATGATATGACTTAATTGTTGGTCTGCTTGTGTTTGATGGGAAAAACGACACACTTTCCATTCGAGATGAACGCTCCTTTAAATCTCAGCATTAAGTTCACTCTGCCACACAGCCAAACTGGCTTCCTGTCCTGTGCAAGCGTCTCCATCATTATGCTCTGGGCCGCGATAAAAAGCGAGTGTGTGACTGCAGATTGAGTTTCACAGTTGGAAGTCTGGCGAGCACCTTTGGAGCTGGCACTGTGCACTATTTGTGGATTTATCTCTCCTGTCCTTGGTCATGCACTACTGGATATTGTCAACAATGAAAAAAACAGGATGACTCACGCTGACTGATTCCTCTGAGCACAAGCATCTCTCTCCTCAATGTCACCAGTCTGATCGGTATCTGAAGAAACCTCTCACGAGCAGCAATCAGTCATGTACAAAATAACATTTGCTTTTCATAGGTTGCTGAGGCTACAGGTGGAAAAAAAATAAAAGAACAAGTCTGGTTACATTTAGGTGAGAGACAGCCTGAGGTGACACATCATGTTAAGGCTGAATTCTGGGTGACAGGCTTGGTCCGGGATGAAAAGCAGTGGATGGTGAATGTTTCCTTTCTCCCGTGGACATCTGGACATGACACGCCTGACAGGTAGCAAAAGGCTTTCATTACTTTTGCCTCGGCAATCTTTGTTTGCCGCTCGGCCACAAATGCAAATCTGCCAATTTTGACGGTGAAATGAAGCTGCCACTGAGTTGGAATTGCCCTTGGAAATTTGGTCCTGATTGAAATATGAAGACGTGACTGCATTTGTTGGCGGTTCAAGGACACGGACAAAGTACAATCAATTTGCTGGAAAGATGAGCGTGACTTTTGCTGTTGTGAAAACCCGTCATATGGGCTTTTTACGGAGTGACCCATTTGTTGTCAGCTGTGGGTTCATCTTTTACAATCCATAAGAAAAATAACAAATTGCCTGTTTTTCCACTGAACTTGTGACTCTGTCCAAGTATTGATCCCTTATTGATTTCATCCTTCTATCTGTTCTGTAGACACGAGGAAGGGGACGTTAAAGCTGAACTGAAATGCGCATGGTCCTAGCGACACAATTCTCAAAAGATGAGGTGTTTTTGGACAAGAGCTTAGGTTTTCCCATTGCAGCACTAACATTTGAGAGCTGGCATTGCTAGAAGATGCATCGCCAACTTCTGCTGGCTGCATCACGCCATAGCCAATGAATTTGGATCTCTCTTAAAAGGGCCACCTAATTTTAGTTGTGAATGTCTGTGTCTTTACTACAATCAACATGTCAGTCAGGCTCGTATTCCACTCAATATGGGAGCACGTTATGACTGCTAATGTTATGATTGGTTTCCACCAGATAGTCGTGTTATAAGCGAAGGCGATATTAATAACGACCGGTCTTGCACATAAAGCGACACCAGCCAGGCTGCAGGAACTGTCCGTATATACAGTACAGTATATGATGATTTGAATGCTTGGATAATGCCGCAGTATGTAACACCACTTAATTTCATGCGTGCTTCGAAGATAATATTCATAATTTACTGATTTAAAACTTTCATGAGTTATGCTGAAACAATAACACTGGTAATTAAGACAGCTTATTTTTACTCAGATGTCTGCATTCATGGATGTAAAAAAACATTTGAAGTTGCGGTAACTTAATAAATTGAACGTAGTGACTCAATTTAATTTTTGCACCTTGAGTGCAAGATTTTCAATTCCTCTGTCCATTCAACATGACAAAAATTAAAAGACAATTTGAAAGTCAGAATAATTTGCTTTACAAAGAAATTCTAGTATTGAAATGTCTTAAAGCCTGTAGTTCTAGTGGACTGATGAATAAAGGACAACACTGGAAACCAAACAAGAGACAAGGAAGACACCTTTGTTATTAGATAAAATTAAGACGGGTTTTTTTTTATACATATATGTGCTGGGGGAAGGGAAGTGTTTTAGTCCTTCTTCTTTGTGGAAAAACTCTTTGAAGCAACTTTAATATGTATGAGTCGTCAACTTAAAGACATTTGTTTCACGTGTTGTTGCACCAGTTATGTTATCAGTACTAACATTACAGTGTATTCAACAAAAAAATGGAACAGCTTAACCACAGTGATAATAAATCCAAACCAAATAAATCAAACGAAATTCTGGCCCCATAAGTCAATTTATTTTTTGTGAGCCTTTAACTGTCTCTACAATAAAATCATTTTCGCTGTGCAAACACACTGTGAGGTGATGTGTCTGTTTTCCAAGAGGACCAGAAACATGGCAGAAGCAAGACAAAACCGGTCTGTGGCTGACGCGACGTTTCTATTGGAGGTTCTGCTGAAGGATTTTTTTGTGGTTGTTGATGAGCTGTAAATGTCCTCTTGCTCTCTCCTCTTGTTTAAAAATTGCAGCAGCACTAAGGGCTTTGGAGATTGCTGCTTGATTAGAAAGAGCAGCAGAAATACAAATATTGTTCCCGTGACGTGATGCGGCTTATTCCTTTTCACTTGGTGGTGTTCATCTAGTGAATAAAATACTTATTCTCCAAGATCGGTGGTATTTCCTGCATCATAAAAAAGTGCACAGCAGGTGAAACAACACAATATAGCTGATGTGAACAGTTAATTCGGAATCTCCAACCACAATAATGTCAAAATTGTTAACAAAATATTGTCAGTTTAATTGGGTCAACAACCGAATTTATGTTATCAGTACTAACATTACATTCCAATAATAATCGAAGTAGCGGAATGAGAATGAAAACACATCATAGTGACCAAGCCGTGTCTCTTCTCACATGCCGCCTTGTTTTTATTCACTCTGAAAACACCTTGTATACTAGATGCTGTGCTCAACAGATACTGACTGGAATGACCCACTGTGGCTCTGCAGCCCCTGTATCATAAAGTATAAAACAGCCTATTGGGATATAAAGGTAATACAATCATGTAGGCGGTCGCAGAGCACAGTCACAGTCTTATCTACAATACTAAGAATCCATTCTCTATACAGCTGCCCCCCCTTCCACCGCCCTGGTTCTGACCTTGTCATATAATGGAGTTGTGCCGTCTTGTCATTTAGAATTGGACAACATCCGTATCTTTTATGGTGCCGCTGCCTGCCTATAGTGGGTAATCTCACATCTCCGAGTGCTCATCTCATCCACCTGACTGACTTTGGTAACATCATAGTGGGTCTGTGGAGAGCGACATCTACTCCCACTCGGCGGCGCAGAAACCAGCATCACCCCACCTCAGCTGCAGAGGAGGAAACTCACTCCTAATATCGCTGAGTAATTGTTATTTAAAGGCACTATACGAGCAATTCTGGATGTAAGTGCTTTAGTGAATGCAAGATAAAAAAAAATAACCAGCCCGACTCCTGAGCTAATAACCCAGCAAGAAATTTTGCAGTCACAAAGATCGAATGTGTAATTCTTCTACTTTGCCTCAGATTTTCCCCATTATGCAACTTGTGTATTAATTGCATGATGTTCCACTTCAGCAGAGCCCTTCAGACCTCTTAGTAACTGTCTACACTTTTGACAAAAAAAAACAACCCAGTCGATTCGGCAACGACTGAGATCATGAGGCCATGGTGAGAGAAAAAGAAATCTCTAAACAGCTTATTTAGAGCAGGCCGTTCCTCGCCTGGAAAAGTCTAGCCCTGCCCTTGATTTGTACACAAATGTTCATTATATTTTGTAGACTTATGTTATATTTATAAATGGCCACTGCTTGCCTCAAGAAATAACCGCCCCTGACACTGACCTCAGTATCTCATGTCTTAGCTTGATTGTTGGGCTCGAGTCAAATCCTCTGATGGATTTTTTTAGTCTGCAGCCTTGAATTGAATATGTTTGACTTTAGATACAAGCCTGTAGCTGTGGCTGCCCAGCTGATCCTGCACGATTACGTATGAAACTTAATATGCCTTTGATTGCTTTTGAAACTGCCAATAGCCTTTGTTGAGAAACACTATGTACGGGAATATGAAATATCAGAGCTGTCATCTCATCTGAGAGTCTGAAGTTTTTTCACTTTTACAAACACCTCTTACTGTGTATCGGTACAAGAGTCGGCCTATGGGCAAGTGTAAGTAGGTGACATGTGATATGAAAGGGAAACAATACAGATATTTTTCTAACTGAAAAAACTCATTCTGCACATTGGTGGGGTTTTTTTTCAAATCCTCAAGACATCCCACATCTCCGTCTCTGAAACATCAATTTCTTGCAGAGTCTTTTCTCTGAAGCAGAAAAAGTAATTTTCCCAATCATAGAATGAGTTTTGTCCTCACTGTCATTTTTTTCCCCCATTGCACAGTTTATCTTTTGAGTTTTGGATTTATAATAAAACATGCTCTTTTAGACAGGACAAAGGACTTGGATGATTGCTAAAAGTAGGGCAATTAGGCTGATGTTGTGCAATGGTCCATGCTAAGAAACGTCGCCAGCTGCGAGAACGTTCCAGATTTTGATGCTGTACACTGAATGATTTGGGGTTTTCGGGCTTGTTTAAAACTGAAAAGTAGAACTGCATTATGGTAGACTTCATTCTGGAGGCAGCGCTTCCTGCTAACAGAGTTATAGTCATCTGTGTGTGGCACATACTGGGTTTGGTCACAGAAAGAATACGGAGAAACACACTGGCCACTCTCAGAATTTACCATTAGATCATCAGACCCAACTGGCCAAAGCTACGTTTATGGGAGTTTGACGGCGTAGAAGACAGTGACAACAACACAGACGACACAGCTCGGCGCTGAGAAGGAAGACGTGAAAGGATGAATATTGTCAGGGGCAGTTCTGCATAAAGAGCTTTGGCTTTATTCCCCTGGATTGGGACCAAATAAAGTCTCCTTAACTGCACTGAGGGTGTATTAATCAATAATGAAACATTTTTAGTTGCTGATATTTATCCCATAATGCTTTTCCCTTAATGAGCACCATGTTTCCCTGATAGACACCAACACCAATTACCAAATGCTAAACTTCGATGATAAGAATGATAATTAAGAATGGTTCTGTTTGCCAAAACCTTCTCAGTGACTCAAATTAAACATATTTTCAGATGGCGACTGCGTCTCTAGTACCAGCAAATACGACAGAAGAAGTACAATGTTATCTGATGAACAGCAACTGCCCTGCAGCATGAGTCCTCCAAAGTCCAAATGAGAATCTGCTGCAGATTTATTATTTTTAGTCTCATTGTTGTTATGTAAGCAGTGCTATGAAATGTTTAATATTTCCTGTAAAAAGCTCACTTTTCCTCCAAAAACCATTCATTCTCACTGTGTAAATCTTTTAATTGGCCATTATTTCTGGTCTAAAACGAATGCAGCTGTATAAATAAATGGAGCACAAAGCTGTGCCAACTAAAATTTGGATTAAAATGTGGTCTCTGACATTAAATTTGTTAAACTAATGAAGTTCACCACTTAGTATGGTGGACTGTATGGAAATCAACCAGTTGTAACACTGAAAATGTCTTTGGCTTGTAATGAGCAGCGGAACGACCAGCTTAACACCTTAGAGGGATTTTTTGCGGTTCCTTTCTGTGGGCCCACGTTTGGCTCAAGAACAGATCCTTCTCATTGCAGAAATAATTAGTCAGACGTCACATGTAACAAAGTCACACTTTTATGAGGAGGAGAAAGTTGGGCATCCTACGCCAGCGACACTCTAAATGAAGCATAAAGGTCACCGACATGCTGATATTGTGAGCGCTGTCCACATGTCCGCGTTTATGCTGCAGCATCAGAGATCTAGACCCTGTGCATTTAGAGCAGCAAATGTACAACCATCTTTAGCTGGGTGCACAGTGATTCACTCTTATGTTACAGCGGGAGTGATGGACAGAAAACCATTTATTGGTGGCAGAAACCTTCTGGATTTAAACCAACATTGCCAAAATCAAATGTAATAGCTTTTTGGAAGCTTTTCCTTTGCTTGGTTTATTATTTTTGAAAAGCTGCAGCTGACACAACTAGCAGACATGTCCTTCATCCTCAGTTGAGAAATTCCACAAGCCCCCAAGCACTCAGAAGTGCCACAGTCACTGTCTGATGCAAGAAAAAAAAAAGAAAAGAGCAAAATAATAATTGTAAAAAAAAAACCCTGAAGAGCTGCTGGTCAGACACTAGCACTGGCCTATTACAGCACAATGTAATTCAGCCCTCTTTGCAGACAGCGTGGAGCCCTTTAGTGATAAAATATGCATCACCTTCCCACGGCCCAGTCTTCTGGACAGCCAGCAGAAGGGTCGAGTAACCTCCATACATCTGCCTGTGACAGTAGGCAGAGTCGGACTCAGTGCCAGGAGCACAACTCTCCAGGGAAATCATTTAGTCAAAAACTTGGGCCCAGTCGCCGCCTGCTCACAGCTGATAAAGGGGTCATCCTGTGCCTGGGTCCTGTCCTGCACCCTCTCCACATCTGGCTTCAAAAAGCCATCAGCCATGCAATGATTAAGTCAGAGGGAAAAAAAAGAAAAAGATTAAAGGAGAAGAATATCATGAAAGAAAGGAGGAAGCAGGGGTGTGCGGTGTCTGTGTAATCACATAAAAATACCACAGTTTTACTCACTGGGATATAATGGCCGCCTTTGAAGGAATAGCAACAGGCTGCGGCTTTGATGTGGGACTGTATAGTAGCACTTTTCAAGTTTTCGGTCATCCTCCTCTGAGTCACTGTTACACACCTATCACAAGTCATTTGAGCTTTAGGCAGAGCACATTCATTACGGTATTTATACTGCACGATGGGAATAATAAGCCTATCCCGTTAAACCGTGCGATGCCAGGCACCGCGTCAATTTACGCCGTGTTGAAACTAATTAAGCTTTCAACATTGTCACGCCAAAGATAGCCTTTTCCATTTGGTCATTCATTAAAAATATGTTGCAATTACAATGATGCATTATGAGCCTAATTATGACATTAATGCTGACAAATCCACCCACTGCAGCATGGAAAAGAGGAGAAATCATGGCAAAAATCAAGATATAGTGCCAAACTGCTTTAACTTGAATCAACAGCTTATCAGCAGTCGGCTGTCACACTCCTGTTGAAGACTATATGCTAACAGATACTAACAATGTACCGCAGCATGAGGACAAACAGATTATCACGGGGAGGCAGTGGAACGGCAACAGTTTGTTGCATCATTTGTTCTGCAGCCAGTCACAACAATAAATTGATAATCTGCCATTATCTGTGTGGTAGGCCTCAAATAAAAGCTGTACACGGAGGAGGAGCCACCAGCGCCTCTGTTTAATGACCCAATTTCCCGAAGGTGTAACGATGGATGGATGGGAAGAGGGGGAAACCCAGACACACGTCCAATTAAAAAGGAGCCATTTGACCTTCCTGCTGAGCCAGACAAGATAGGTTAAACGTGTGGATGAGACGCAGGAAGTGTGTGTGTGTGTGTGTGTGTGTGTGGGGGTTAAACAGGCTACTAGTGTGCGCACTTCTACCCCACTTAGAAACAATGAGCCTTCAGTACCGCAGAAGCAGACAGAACAATAATACATTAAGGACATTAGTTTGGAGATAGTTAAGCTCCCCTTTAAATAAAAGACAGGAACACTCTGAAGAACGTGTGTGTGTGTGTGTGTGTGTGTGTAGCATTTAATGGGAGTGAAATGAGTTTTGACTCAAGGAGCAGTTCTGTCTCAAAAGAGGAGACACTAACAAGATGGCCAAAAAACGTCTTTTTTTTTTTTATTAAGACACGCGGTGTCAGTTGGGTCATTTTGTGTGAACATAATCACATCAAGCAGCTCATGAAAAAATATTTTCAATGTCTGTCTATTTAGAGTGAGGATTTCAAACATCTGAAATGAAGAATTACAAAATCGCCATTTTACAACGCAAAAGTTGTTGAAGCTGATACACAGCACGATTTGATAAGAAAATAAAATGGATAAATGGTGGAAAATGACTTATTGAACTCGTGGGCTTAAATGAATCAACATCCATCTGTGATGATGAGACCCTGCGTTTGGAAACCAGCTTCCTGGAGAAAGGTGATGAAATCAATACAAATGGCCCTTAATACACTCAGAGATGTTGCTGCTGCAGCCTTGCCTGTTATTACTGTGAGTTTACCATATTGGGGCTTCAGAAACTATGAATATACCATAAAACCTATAAATACTGTGATACATTTGCACTCCGTTCATTGTTTTACATTATAACCTTTTATTTGAGTGGAGTTTTATCCTCGGATGTGGTTCTTCGTTCTGCTAATAGACCCTCTATTTCATAAAAGTGAGCACTGCATTTGTGAGAGTCTACACCTGCCATTAATGATGCCAAATCAGCCTTCTACACTTGTTCGACTCCCACGTGCAGCTGAGAGCAGAGACGGAACACAATTACACGTATCAGTGAAAAGTGTGACAGACTGATCTCGTAGTTGGTTCTCAGTAGGTCTGATCACACTATTGCGCCACATTGTAGCATTTCACACTTCCTGTGTTTATGTCACTAAAATAAAGACGCTAACATTATTCACTCTGTCATGTCGCCTAACGTTACATAATGTTACAGCTCTGCACTTTCATTTGTATTTTCACACTTACATTTATGTGCCCACCCCTAAATATCAATTGACGATGTTAAAATAAAATGAAAAAGGTGTCTTGTGATAACAGGATAAACAGTGAATTCGCATTGTGTTTGGCTGCAGACAGGATGTCGAAACGACTTCAAATTAAAAGGAGATGTTATTTCAGTGTTGGGTTCACAGCTTGTTTCCACCACACGTTGCCACAAATGCTCTGCAGTTATTAGACATTTATATAAACCCGTGAAGTGCACAATATTCCCTCCATGTTCAGCCTGACTGTAAGTGTTGTGATGCACTGAACCTAGATATGATTAACTCTCTGCAAACTCACAGCACAGTTAAAAATATCCGAAAGTGACTGAGTAATTATCGCAGTGTAACACTTAGAACAGTATTATGTTGTATTAGCGTAACTTGAACGTATCATTGCAATTAATTATTCACAAATTAATTGAAAACCGTGGATTAGTGACACGAGGATTAGCTCCTGTGTTTATTACTTGCTTGTTTGGTTACTCAGGTGGCCGATATCAGAGTTTGCGAAACACGTCTTCTGCTTGTTATTGCTACTTGGCAGTCTCCCCATCCAGCTGCTTATATTTACAGAACCCAGTGAATGCACCATCAGAGGGCCTGGGTTCAGCTTGTGCTTGTTGAAATAACACATCCAATACTGTAATGGCTCCCGCTTCAGGCCATGGATAATTGAAAATCACTTGAAGCCAGGTCTTGTTCTTGCGTGATTGTTATTTCGTTTGAAGGACATGTTTTAATCTCTTATTCCTGCTGCCAAAGAGGCAAAATGAGGCATCAAGCTCTGCTCTCGCTCTACAGAATCGATTGTCATCATATGGAGGCAGTTAGGGACAATATCGAAATTATTTTCATCCACTAGATAGGGTACTAAAGTGCCTACCTTACCTTCGGTCATTCTCTAAATAATCACATTTTCAACAATCCCCAAACATACACTGAAACTGTCTGTCAGTCCACAGCCTGGTTGGTTCCTTCATCTCTGATGCAGACCTCCATTGTTGTCCAAAAGCTCTTGGACACGCATCAGCCAGACACACAGCTCCTCTGGGTGACATGTTTCTCCATTTTAAAACACATGGTGGAGAATTTTTTTAAAAACGTGTCGCCCCAGAAACTTAGGGGCAACATAACGTGCAACAGTGGTTGGACGAAAGCCAGTCAACCGAGCGTGCATGAGGCCTCCCAGTGGAATTGTGGCAATCAGTGTAAGCGAAGCAGAACTGCAGTGGAGCAGGGAGAAGGAGGGCTGGCTGGAGCTCAGTGGATAGATCCTTGAGTCTCGTACTACCTGCTAACTTAAGATTTATGTTCTATTTATAACTTTAATCCACAGTTCACATGCGTGCTGGACGGAGGAGGGTCGACTTATGAAGTCACATCTCACTACCTGTCACCTCTCTACCAAATGTGTTATAAAGATAATGGTTGTTCTACTGTGTGTCTGGCTGATGGACCAAAACTGATAACACAGCCGACACATTATAAAACTGGCACATCGTTATGTAATTTATAGTAAATGGACCAATTGCTTATGATTAAAAAGTGTAATTAATCTCTAATCTTTGAATTTGTGTAATTGCTCTTGGTATCAGCAGCTTTTCATTCTGCATTTTTTTACAGTATATTAACAAGTAGCTTTTGGTCTGCATTGGAAATCAGGAATCTGTAAAACTTCTTTCCATTCTTAAATGTAGCGCTTTGTCCATTTAAAAATAGGTTCTACTGGAACATACAGTACAATGCAGCATAATACAAATATATTTGTTTGCACTTTGTTTGCACAGATTTTTTAGGAGACATACACGTGTTACTTTAAATATGATTTACTCTCCGCAAATGTGACGCTTTACGATGGCCAAATATGAGCTTAAGATCTGATCTGGACCGACAGTTTCAACAGGATTTTAACACAGCTCGCTGGCAACTCTGTTCACGTGAAATAATGCTCACTTCTGGGTCATGAATAAAATGTGAGCTGTCGTTAGTTTTCCCCCTTTTTGCACTGAGCAGAAAACTGTCTAACTCAAAAACAAACTGTAATTTTATGTTTTTTTTTTTTTTTTTCTTGTTTTCGGAAACAAATATTAAACAACATTTTTTGTGGGACTAGTTTTATTTTATTTTGAAAAACCAGTAAATGAATAAAACATGGATTCGATTCAGCTTTACACCTTGTTGTGACTCACTCATTATTTTGCATGCATGGAAAACATGAAATCGTGAGCCTCATGTGTTGCTTCATTGAGAACCCAGCGAAGCAGTCAGCTGGAAAATGCAGAAGAAAGTTTTGTTTACGGGAAGTTGCTCTTGGTCCTCAAAGACCCTCAGTGCAGAGGGCAGGACACACGTCTTGGCAACATGGGAACATGTTGATCCCGCTTGTTATGGTGTAACCCAAAGATTGAGGGGCAGAAGAGAGAAAGATTTAGTAAGATCGAGGGGTCTGCCAAACACGTTCACATGGCAAACCAAGCGTGATGCCTGACAAAGCCCCTCATCTTTAGGATGCTGACGGCCTTGTTTTGTGACTATTACCATACACCTTTTATCCGTGTGTGTGTGTGTGTGTGTGTGTGTGTGGAAAGGAGCAGTTATTTGAGGAGGAGAACAATAAGATGAGGCAGGAAAACACATTACAGCAGATGGTGTGATGAGGCACGACTTATTCAGTTTGGAGTGCGCTGGGATAAAAAACAAAGAACTCGTGTCACTATTTTGAGCTCCTTGTTTCGGCTCTCACACTTTACCAGAGACTCCTTGTCTTCCACGTCCCTCCCTTTTCCCCTCTCAAATTTTCTTTATCACACGGGCAATTTTCAGCTTTTATGCTGTCTGGCTCATTTTCTCGGCTGCTCTTGTGGTCTGTCTCCAAAGGTACATTCAAAACTGTGCAAAATTAAGTCCCTCCAACGCAGATGGATCCTCATCGAGATTGTCCTATTTTTGACCTGACAGCTTTCAGCGTGCTTGAGGAGGATTTTGTATCCATTGGTGGAAAGAGGTTATATTCAGTGTTCCAGCTCGGTTTGGCTTCTCACACCAGTCTTTTCAGTTACATCAGCTAATAGAAAAAGGAATTCTAATTGTGGAAAAACATTTCAATATTCATAGATGTGCTGTATGACATCATCTTTGACCTTGGCATCTTTGGCACCAGCAGGAACTACTCTACGGTATGACTACAAGATGACTGCTCCTATAAATATGACAAGGTCCCTTTGAAATTGGACTAGATGTGACAGACTAGAGACCTGTCCAGGGTGGACTCCGCATCTCACCCTGTGGCTGCTGACATGGCTCTGAACAGGATAGGTAGTTACAGATGATAATGGATGTCAAGAATGTTGATTTTTTTTTGACCATAGTTTCTTCCAAATGGAATCAGGTGCAAACTGTTCCATAAAACAGACATGACACTATGTTTATTATCTCTGAATGTAACAGTGTCAAAGTTTCACCATGTCCACAAATGTAAGTTAAAACTGGCAAGACGCTGAATGAAAGCCAAAGTTTCCTTGGGCAAGATGCTGAAAGCCAAAGTTGCTCCGGGTGGGTCATAACTGATGCTGGTTGATACAGTCACGTGAAAAAGTTAATAACCTCCTTTTAAAAGGAGCAAAACAAAGCATGTGCATTGTTATTGTGTGTTATAACACACAGTTTTGATAATAATAATAATTCTGTATAAATATTCTTTTATCTCTGGTAATAAATATAACAAATATAAAAATATACAATTTTTATTTGGTGACAAAATAAAGTGGTTCATTTTTTTCATACAGTAAGGGTCTGGCTCAGACTGGTTTCTGTGTGATTTGAAATGCACCCGTCAGGTGGGAGCAAGAAAACGTCCAAACTGGACGTGGCTGCACACAGACTTTGATCTGGAGCAGTGCTGTGCTGTGATTGATGGCATTTCACAAGCCCACAACAGCTACTGTAAGTAAAGTCAGGAGCGCAGATTGAGTAAGATGTAATATGTTTGGACTTTGATAGACTGGTCCAAAATGTTTCCCTGCCTTCTCCCAAATGCAGATTGGACAATCCTCCCACCTCATCTCGCCGGAGCCCAGACGAATAAGAAGTTACCATATGATCAAAGAATGAGACTGACAGTGAAAATTTCTCTTTAAAAATCAGCCGTTCGGAGCACAGCATAAACATCTTTACTCATCGTCTTTATTACATCGGACATCAAAGGCCTCGTGTCCTTCAGCTTTTGGGCATTGTGCTTTTATTCTAAAGGAAAATCCCCGAGAGTCCTTGACTGATTGTATACACCATATTCAGCCATTGAGTATTTGCGCTGGAAATTAATGCTGTCTCGTCTATTATTCAATCACTTTCATGTTTATTACATTGAGGGACATTACACAATCAATCATCCACGTGGGTTCCTGAATAAATCTTGTGCCCTGACTGTAATGTAGTAATACTTGTAGGTCCAAAGTAAATAGAGCTACAGGTTGAGTTCTGTCACACATGGTTGATGCAGTTGAAAGAACCAAGACCAATATTTAATGCAGACTGATCTGGCACATAGCTACATATTAAATAAAGTTAATAAAGCAAACAGACAGCTGCTATAAAAATAGGGCTGAGAACAGAGATGATTCAGAGGTGGCTGTGTTCAAACGATGCCTGCACCTCACGGTTTGTCCTGCACACACTGAAGGATGTGCGACCTAACAAGACGGAAAAACTCTGGAAAACTGAGAATAAATCCTGAAGTGAGAAATAAGAAAAATAAAAATCTGAAAAAGTCTCTGGAGCAGCAGCAATTAGAGTGAGGCTGCAGAGTCATGCATCTTAATAGAAAGAGTGGTTGACACACGGATAGAAATATAAATGACGCCCCCCTGCTTTGCTGATCTTAATGCATAATTAACATTTAACATTACAAGGCTTGGTTTATTTGCTTCTAAAAGATTTATGATTGGATTTACACTTGAGCGAGCCAAGGAAGTTCAGAAGGCAGCGTGTTTAAAGAGCCACACGGAGCATCTACAATAGCCTCACTTCACATCACACTCATCTGTTAACAGCTAAATTGGCTGCGTGCTGCTCTTCACCGCGGACGCATGTTTGTGCTGTTGTGTGCGCTCGTCGTTAAGTTAAAGAGTTGACACACACCGTCAGGCGGTTCGGATTCACCTCAGCCGAGTGTCTTTGGACCGGTGCCTCTCACCCCAACCACGTTAGAACGTGCAACGTGCAGTTGTGCCCAAACAAAATAAGGTCAGCTGCAGCTCCGGGAGATTAACCTGAGTCTGTCTAGTCTGAAGCCAACACTGTTAAACACCCAACTACTGCCAAAACTTAATGATTCAGTCTTTCCAATTTCCCCAACTGGTGCAGGGTTTGAAGTCTCACTAATATTCGCTTCCTGCCAGAAAAGGTATTCTGTGTCTGCCACGTGTGTTTCCAATTTAGGCGGTGAAGTCTTTAAAACGCCATTTAGAAGCTCAGTCCAAAGAAATACAGATTGGGACCTTGCACAGCTTGCTTAATCTGTTTGACAGAAAGAGGAGCCCTGGGAAACATTGGGCCTTTAAATAAAGAAATTAAGCCACTAAAACGTTATTGAGAACAATATTGAAATGAATAAATCAAAAGTGCAATCAAAGAAAGTGCAGCTTCTTCAGAAGAAAACTCCAGGTCTTAGCAAAGCGGCAGTGACAGAGGAGACAATATCTGTCAGATCTGAACAATAAAGCTGACAGAGAACTGGTTAGGGATTCAAACTAGTGGCTTTAGTTTAGGCTGTAAATGTACAAAAATGCTTTTGAACTTCCCCATATCACAACGTTTCTCGGCTTCTCGCTGAAAAACTCCTCCAGATGACATCACAAAGAGTTTTTCGTCATTACGACTTCGGACGATGTCATCTGAACGAGCTCTGGAAAAGTAGGTTGACATATTGTGAACTGAATGTTCCTCCATCTGTGATGTCATCTGGAGGGATTTTTCAGCTAGAAGAAAAGTGATATTTTAATATAGGGAACTCAAAGAGAATTTTAATGGCAATAACTAACATGTATTCACCACATAAGATGGAGAAGGAAGCATGTTCAAAATCAGTGCAGCCGTCCTCTAAGTGAAGTCTGAACCGTGCTGGCCACCGTCCTGCAGCACACGGTGCAATAAATACAATCCAAATGCCATGTCAATAAAGAAGTAACGAAGAAAAACAAGATGCATCGTGCTCGACTTCCATTAAGCGATGTCGCATTATTGAACCGATTCAAAGGTCAATTTAATTTTCCACCTATAGTCGATAAAGGGGCAAACATTTGTAGAAATCATCATAATCTCATGAATATTTTGAAAGTGTTTTTGTATCATTTGCATAATCAGTTCCATAATGAGATGTGCAGTGTGTTTGCTGAGGTGGATTTTAACAGGAGCACATTATTTATTTGACCCTGGAGAAATTGATAAAATCATAAATGGACTTTTCGAATTGTGTCGTCTACTTTACTTTAGAGACAGTAAAATGTTCGCGCACACACACACACACACACACACACACACACTTTGCACAAGACACATAAACTACAGTCCCACAGTCTCAGTTAATGTCCTACAAGGAGGAATAATAAGATATTTCCATGGAAATCTTCCGGACGCTGCTTATTGGGCTGCACTAATGAATGTAAATAACTGTGGCGAGGTGAGTGGAGAAAGCTCGCACGTGGAACGCAGTGCATGGCAATGCAAAGAATCCCTTATGCCTGCACCTTTAATGAAAATGATGTTCATAAAGCAACAAAGATGATGGGTTTTTAATGTGTCGAGATATTTGCATCTATATGTGCTTTCTGCTGACATACACACTGGTTCTTTGTATTTATGGATCTGTGATTACAGTCATCTTGGGTTATTGTTTTTAATGTAACACATTATTGTTTTCCTCACTACCTGCATATGTGCAACGCAGCCTTGAGTTCCTGATGCATAAAACATCAGCAAGTAGATCAGCAGGTTGAAGCTGCTGGATAATTACAAGCACCCAAAGTGTTAAATATCACACTAAACCAACCTGTCAGGCATTATTGTCACAGCTCTCTTGACCCATAAGTACACTGAAGCTGCTAAACTTTGTCGCTCAGTGCTCTCAAAGTGTGATTAATGACACTTGATGAGGAAACATTAGCAGCCTATCAGAGCCCTGCTAGAGCTATCCCCCTGCTGCGCGCACCGCAATTTAATGAGCTGTGGGGATGGAACACAACAAAAGAGAGATGGTCGAGATGGCACCAATTTGCACGTCGACGGTGGCGAACGCCGCTGTAACGAGGACAACAACAGACACGTATGATGGGAAGCAGGAAGGAGCAGGAAGCTGTTGCAATTTCCGTGTTTAATTAAAGTGACCCTCGCGTTGGTGATTGGAGAGACAAAGCCCATCCAGTTTTTGACAGGCACACACAAGGCTGTGTGCATGAGCGAATGGTAATTTGTGGGTAAGTTGACTAATTGACTGGCTTATTGATTGGCAAATTACACTGTTAAACAGTCGTAGCCGGTGAAAACACAAACCCCACCGCTCATTATCTGTGCTGGGGCTGTCTTGCTGGACTCGCTGGGCATGGATTCATTTGACAAGGATTTCACGGCGCGTCTCAAAGGGGTCGGTGCATATCTGTGCAGCGTGCGGTTACCTGCACTCCCATGCGCCGGTAACACACTTAATGAGAGCTTTAGCCTTGCCAGATGAGAAGTGATGTGTAAAAGAGAGTGTGGCCACGCTAAAGCAAACGGGTCTCGCTCATCGCCGAACTGACTGCTGAATCTCATCCCCTGCTGCTGCTTCTTTTGACTTTCCTTTGAAAGAAAATCTCTCACAGTTTCTGTATGCTAACTCCTTGTGGTGCGTGCGGAAGAAAACCTTCGGGTAGTCTATGCATTTCATTTTTCTTATCTACTGCACTATATGTGGATAACACAAAAAACCACTGTCGTTTTAATAATATAAAACCTCAACTCAGTGTTCTAACTCTCAAATTGCTTTCGCACCTGTGGTTCTATTGATACATGTAGATTCCTTCTTTGAAGGGAAGTTTATCGGCATATTATCACCTCTATGTGATCACTTCTTACAGTTCTTTGGAAAGAAATGATCCACAGTCTTTGTTCTGTGTAAAAAACTTATTAAAATGTGTATTTAAAGCTAAATATGGCATCAGTGGTCTGAATTATTACATCAAGTGCATATCCTTCCGTGTTGAAACCCCTTCCTCCCCCCTTTGTGTTGTCCTCAACGGTTTTTCCCAGTTGAGCTGCAGTGGAAGGAACAAAACAGAAAAAAGCCCCTGTCAGACATGCACTGGAATTCTGACCTTCTCCTGTTTGTAGGGAGCGGGGGTGTATGTGCCGACATTATCGGGACTTTTTCCTTTGAGCCCCAAAGTGAAATGCCAGCATTACAGTGAGTGCATGAGCTCGTGCGTGTGCGTCACGCTGCTCCGTCCTTAAGAGTCAGGGGGATTCAAAGGGAGCAAATGGGCGAGTTGATGACGTCACTGTCACTCGACTGTGATTGTAGTCGAGTGAAAGAACCTTCTTTAATTAAATGCACGGCTTTAATGTGCCGGACGATCTCCCGCTGTGTGTTACATGTGTGAAAAGCCAAAAACAATTCTCCGGACATTGTTCGGAGTTCGTGTGTGAAACAGGCTGCAGAGAATTCTGCACCTAAAAGTCATCAGTTTGAGAAGATGTCCATTAAATGTGAATCATTTGGAAGGCTGAAGCCTTATGGTGTCTTTAAACAACGTTTTAATATTTTTTTGTGAAGATTAAAGGCTGTGGATTTTGGACCCCACCATTTGCACATGAAGCATCTCCTCTATTAACAGGAGGGATGATTGCATCATTCACTTTCATGTGGGCATCTGACTGTTACTATAAGACACACTTGAAAGAATGGGAACCCGTCCTTTAAATTCTGATCTTGATCAAGTTCTGACATAAACCCATTGATAATTTAGAGATTTGGTGAAGCAAATCACATTACAGTGACTGACAGTGTATATTTCTGGTCTGTGGCGCATAAAAACAGCTGAAATAAGAAATAATTCAACAGAATTACAGTGTTACAATGACAGAACATCCAGAAACAGGACAAAAAAGAGATGTCACGCTGTCTCATTATGGCGACATTACTGTGGGATCACAATGTTTTATTCACTTTTAACGAGGACCTGCCAAAATACACAGAAAAGGTCACAAGCTCAACAGACCTCTGTTTAAACTATAATACTCTCCACAAGAAAAAAAAAATATCCCAGCACCAGGAGATCACACCGTTACAATATAGGCTGTAAAAGTTACCATGGTTACCAAATTATCTTGCATAAATATAGATCTTTATGGCACTTATGCAAATTGCTTCTAAGATCACTTTTTGAACTCCTCACAATCAGCAGATTGAGTTAATAACAGCTCAGCCTCCGAACACATTTGATGGAAGTGAGCTGAGCTTTCACACCAGCCTAAACTCATCGAATGCATGAATATTACAGAGTTTGATAAACTGCACCAAATAGCTCAGCGGGAAAACGCCAGCGAGTTTAGTTGTGCAGTGCACGATAGCTGGCTGACTACCGCTGGTGTCCCACTGTCACAGGGCCTGTGCCAACAACAGCCGTCCATTCATTGTCAAAGCAAAGCTGGCTTTGTGGACGCGCACTCCCCGCGGAACTGACTCTCTGCTTGGCTTTCCACTGAAATCAAGATGATCCCTCATGACTCTTGCCTGACTGTAGCTGAACTGCATCAGAGGATATTTGCATAAATTTGAGCCTTTCTCAGCTTCCTTCAGTAGTGTAACTGGTCTCTTGTGAATTTGTGGGCGCACAAGACTGTTTCCATTTTCGACGAACAGCAATGTCACTGGCCCAGCCATTTCAGTCCTTGCATGTGAAAACCTTTTTCCAGATACATCTATGTGGAGCCTGACCCACAATTATACTGATGGTTGGAGTGGGGCTGCTTCGCTACTGTGCTGAGGTAGTTTTGGAGAACTTTGAACAATGATGACAAATGACAAAAAAGATTACGATGAAAGTAATAGGACATGTGGAACAGGACAAAGGTTTGCTGCAAATACTTGTGTGCAGAAAAAATGCATTGGAGGAAATGTGATGCTACCAAGTTAGAGGGGGTAGTTCTGTGGAGGTGCACATCAGGCTGTAATGTAGGCACTCACTGCACTGTGCTTTCAGTACCTACTGGTGTCAGGTCGGCAGCGTGTTTTAACCCTGAGCCAGGATCATAAAACCTGAAATTCACCTCTCAGCCTGCAAGCATCACAAGTTACTCCCCAGTCCACTGTATTAGCAGCTTCTTGGTGGTCGGTCGTTTTAAATCTCAATCTCTCTAACATGGGTCGTCACCTAAAAGCTTCCCAAGCCAACTAAAGACCAAAGTTAAATTCATTTTGTAGGGAACATTTGACGCTTGGATTTTAACTTAAGCCACGATTGTGTCTGGGCATCGATTGTTCTGTCAATTATGGGAGTCTTCTGTCCAAAAATACATTTAAATGTTTTCAAATGTTTAAAGCTAAGTTTAAGCTTTAGCAGTTTGACTTTAATAAATGAAGTGGATATCTTCCAAAACATTCCCGCTCTGTTCCCCTCGATGACTCTTTCCCCTTAAGTTGCAGCCAAATGAACAAAGGGAGAAAATGTTTTACAGAAAAGGCCGCAGCTTTGGAACATGTCCACTAAATGCGACTAATTTGGAATGCTGAAGCTTTACAGTGTCTTCAGATGAACTTTTTACTACATTTCTGCACAGATGGAGGACTGTGGATTTTGGCCCCCATCACTTATCTGTAGCGTAGTTTAACGGGCTCTTTCAAAGGGCCTTTAATAACAGGATGGATCTGTTGAAAAAAGTTAAACCTGCTTCAGTGTTCATCCGGGCACCCGAGTGTTGTTTTAAGACAGACTGGAGAAAACGTGAACCTGTAGCTTTGAGGTGTCTGTGGGATGCCCAAAGAGCATTAGAAGCCCCTTTATGCAATTACAAATGTCACTTTTAGGTCTGCTGTTATCCTAATAACATTATGAAATGACACTTGCATCTTCCATCTTTCTAGCAGATTTCCCACCACACATTTGATGTCCAGGCAGGAAAATAATTACAATATGTAGAAAAAGTGCAACAAGATGAAATTCAAAAAGCCGAGCTATGCTTGAGAGGTAGCACCCGACCACCTTGATACCTGAGAAATATGTTCACACAAGGTTGCCAATGGTGATGGAGCATATGAGTCAGCATCGTTTAGAGTGTGGACAGAAAGTCATGGGTCAGATATTTCAGTCTTTGACAGATGGTTCCAGTCCAGCAAAAAGAACCTTGCACTTTTTCTCCTCACGTCTTTTAAGTTCTCCACCGTTTTGCTAAACTCCAGGTGATCTGAGGTACACGATGTGCCCTGTCAGTGATCCAGTGCTGAGATCTTCGCAAGAGGAAGGCAATATTAAGAATGAAAGACAGAAAAAATGAAGGAGAACAGAGAAGGATGCTCTAGTTAACCAACTTTGTCAAAATTTCACCTCAAATGAGTTCACTGGGGGGAGAAAAAATCTACCCAACTACCCGCTGGGACTTGTTTCCCTACACCCTTCACTTCACTGGCAGAACTTTCTGGATGGTGAACACACATGGCACAAGTCGGAGTGAGGGGAGGAGAGAGAGAGGGCTAAAGGAAATCCAACGAGGACAGGAAATGCTGTGAGCAATCTGTCTGTCATCGGAGATGTTAGAGATGGCATGGGGATGATTGCATGGAGCGGCGAGGAACAGAGAAGGAAAACTAATCGGCCTCTGCCTGTTTGTTCTTGACACATTGCTTAACCAGAGCTGACAAGCTTTGAAAAAGAGGGTTTGATGGGGGAGATGGCTGCGAATGCTTCAAAACACACGACTGGTTTGCATAACAGGACAAAAAAAAAATTATTTCTATTGAATAAACAATGCCTGAGTTAAGGAGAATGTGCTTGGATACATGTGTCCCCCAGGCTCAGGTGTGCGTTTCTGTCCCTTTTCTGCGCTGAGGTCTTCAACCACACTGCAGCTTTGGTAGCTCATAAATAATGGGCTTTAACAAGACTGGCGTCCAATGCAGAATGTGGCGCCTCCACAAACCAGGGTAACGAATCCAACTCTCGACAAACAGTTGCATCTAGCAGAGCTGGCTGAGTTATAAAACCAACTATATTCTAATCCATCTGCCCCGGAGAGAGTTTACACACTACACGAAAATGTGTAGGACTAAGTTTTCGTTTTTTTCCAGCACAGGACAAACAGCGACACCTCGGAGAACCAGGACACACGCAGATGGCCGTTAGGCCGAAGGGAAGGATACGTAGGCAGGAAAACATGAAGGAAATGGCAAATCTACGGCAAGAAGTGCCTAAAATGGAGATCAAGGAAGCTGCTTTGAATTCTGAATCCATCTGGATGCGCTCCGTGGGCTTCCAGCATCCATCAGATGGGGAAGTTTGTGCCTATGATTGATTGGCAAGTATTTCAGATAAGGGCCGCACTTGGCATAAAGTGCTGGCTGGCAGTGATGAGGCAATCAGGGCTCTCGCCTTGAAGCAGACAGAAAATGCTTTGGAATAATTTAGCTGCTGGACTGACGGAGGAAGAGAGGAGCTTTGGAGGCCAAAAGGTTTGCTCTTTTTATTGACACGAGCAGAAGTCAGCACAAATGAACACGGAGAACATCGCTGTCAGTATCAGCCTTTCCCAATCGTTCATCGACTTTAATAAAGAACCTACTTGTTTAGTTCAAGTCAGAAAACAATAGACACGGCTTGAAGATCATCTGGTTTTACCCCAGATACACTGCTGTCCTCTCTCCAAAGCTTGATAGCCCTCCAATTGTGGATTAACATAATCAACATCTGAAGGGCTGCATGTATTACCATACATTTAGTGACTTTATTGTTTGACTGCTTTATGTAAGGGGAATGTGGCTTCCCTTAACCACTGGATGTTACTTTGTACTCTGGCCATATTCCTGTTTGGTAATTAGAAAAGATAACATCATGTCAAACCATTCTTAACCCTTCAAAATTCCTTGGGTCACAGCTCCATGAATCCATGCAAACACAATCCACCACAGGTATAAAAAAAAATGTGAAAATGACATTAAACATTGCAATTCTTATCATTCTCTACAAAGTTTAATTCACTGAGCGGCAATTCTACTTTCTGATTCAACTTTCACACGCCGTAGTTAGCATAGCTAAGGGCCTGTTCTTTTTCACAACCCAGTGGATTATCGCAACGGATGGTGAGGTATGTTCACCTTCCCCAAAAACTAGTAAAAGTGTCAAGGCCAATTCAGAGCCAACTGTTCTGAAATACCGTGAAATAAAACATGAGTTTTTATTATAAAGGCATTTATGTGATTGGACCATGAGACAGACAGACATAAATAATATTTGACCCTGACTGAAACCTCTAAACTTAACTTACTGTCCACCTGCCAAAACTCTAATTCTTTCAACTAATCACTTTGAATTTATGGCCTAAATTAAACATTAATGTAATTTGAAAACGTATGTATAATTCATGCTATTGCCACACAATTCACTTTTGAGTGAGGACCATAAACAACACTGAACTGCATTTGATTTTGTGCTCATTTAATGGAACTTAATGAGCTGTGTTCAGTCTTCAGAAAGCAATATCAGCAGCACGTTGAAAAGATCGTAATTGAGCTCTGCTATCTGCTGCTATCTCTGTGTGTGTGTGTGTGTGTGTGTAAGTAAGAGACTTTTTGTGCAGAATTTAGAAGGTGGCAATGGTTATTTCAGATTCATGCACAGAAAAAGAGCAGAGACAATTTCTGGAAATTAAGGTTTTATGTGTTGTTTAAATATACCAGAGGAGAACACACCAACGGCTTTCATGGGTTTCTTCAAAGGGGAGAAAGGCTAACGTGTACCGAGGACTTGCCACCTAATTCTAGCAGTGATTGAACTTAAAAGTTCATGTTTTTGGTTTAAATTATGCATTGCATTTAGGTCACACCAGTCCAGTTAATCCGCATGGGCACAGGGGAGAGAAATCCACAAAATGGGAAAAAAAAGAAGGTTACGGCTGTGCACAGGATTTGATTTGAGCTCCCTCTCTTGCCGACTGTAGCCCCGATGCCATGCTGCTTTTTATAACTCCGACTTATGTTGAGCCAGTGTTCAAATAGCCTTTTTTGTCAGCAATTCCCGGTGTTTGAGCATTCAAACCTGAGCGGTCACAACACAAGCGTGACTGCTGGGCTGATCTGCAAAGACATCACTTCGTGTCAGTGACAGCAACATGTCAGCTCCCACTTTCCCTGAACACCTTTCAAAGCAGGCTACAACAGCGGGATGGCACATTTCTTGTGCTTCGTGTCCTATCCTGGCCTCATCAGTGTTCCCAGGAAACAGGGCTCAGCTGCGCCGAGTAAACACGCGCCGGCCTAAAACATAAAAATGTAAAGGTCTAAATTATATGAACGAAGCCAGATCGATGAGGGCATGTCAGCACAGGGTTTATTTAAGCAAAACTCGAAAAATTGGAGGGAGATGCTGTGAAATGAAATAGATTGCTATGTGCTAAGACTGCCTCAGTCCTCTTCATTAAAAATATACAGTAGATGCCTTTCCAACCCAGATTTGCAAACTAGGCTGTAACTCGCACAGTGTGACAGACAGAGAAGAAGGAAGAAAGGAAGACTCGAGTGGAGAAGTGGAATAACCAGCACAGGCAACCTGGAATTTAATTGGCTGTTTGTTTCTTATCAGGCTCAACAGAAACAATATTTATGAGTTTGATCTTTTTGCTTTGCTGCAAACGAGATTTCCAGGTAGAATGTGACGTGTAATGAATTGTCGTCTTTTTTGTTTTTGCAGTGTCGTAAAATTTTGCTGGATTTTATTCGGGATCTTTTTTTTTGGGTTGTTCTTCTAACGTTATCCTGAATCCCACGAGACGCAATGAATGAAGACTCACCTGTTGCAGCAACGTGGATCAGAACGGCAGCCGCATCTGGAAATAATGCTGTTGAACGCATACACTAACCCCTGTGGGGAAGCAAGGCGGCATAATTTATTTGCATTTGCACGTTGTGATGTCACAAACGAGCTTAAGAGGAAAACAGCAGTGCTCAATACCAGCTGCTCTCAGCCTGAACCAGGCATTTACTTCAGCCAGTAAAGGAGTTAAAAAAACTAACCAATGTTCTACTATGCGTCCGCTTCGCCCACTAAGGCACATTGGCTTGTTACAGTTCCAAAGCACCATGAAAACCGAGTCCGGTGTTTTGTTCTAAGCTGGTTTTCCAATTGGTTCTTTGCTACAGTGCGTCACTAATGAGTTGGGGATGTTAACCCTGACCGATACAAATGAGAAAAACTCTTTTAGAGAACGACGTGGTTGACAAATTAGAAACGCAGTCTTTAGCTTGGGCAGCAGAAACTGCTTAGCATCGTGACATCAGTCCACTAAGCTTTATCGATATGGAAACAGATCCCACCTCCTCTGGTTTTCTGCAGCCGCGATGGCCTGTCTGGGATGGATGCGCTGAGCCAGGTTTCCGTAAAGCCGAGGGCAGCAGAATGTGCAAAGTCCAAATCTGTCCTGCTCAGAAGTAGCAACTTGTCCATTTTGTTGGACAGGGAGCAGAGATTAGTCAGGTGAATTGATGCGAGCTCAGTGTTAAATCCCCACTGTAGCAGCTTGTCTGTGTCTCCTACAAGGTCCGTCGACAACTGCTGTTCACCAGACTTTGAAAGAAGTTTTGGATGTAAAGGACTAGAGGGAGTGGATTGTTTGATATCAAGCATTTTAACCAATCTCTGAGACATGTGATCAAATTGTCCAACACACGCACAGAGTTGGACCAAGGCAGCGACTCATGGTGCCATCAGATGTATGTACTGCAGTCAAGTTAGTAACAGCCAAAGTAACATGTGACTTTGTGATGATGGTGAAAAACCTGCTGAATTAAGTTGATGTTATAATCATCTGAACACCTAACGCAATGATGAGGATGTATCATGTTTTTGTGCAGTAAAAAGCCAAATGTTTCCAGTTGCTGTTGGATAAGGCAGGATCAGTTTTGTTTCCCGTAGTGGCTCCTCAGGTTGTAGATTTTAAAACTAAAAACGAAACTCAAGTTTGTACAGTTTGATTTTGTGCTTGAAGGCCTGTTGATGGCTCTTGTCCCTTGAAGAGAGGACAATTGGACGCTGACACTGAGATGTTAAGGAGAAGTGAGAGGGTTATGTGAAATTCATCACTAGCATTTTATTGCTTTTTTTTCCCTTAAAGCTCGTGTCCTGTGTGCTGCCTCCCCACATGCATGTACTAAAGGAGACCTGGACTCAGTCTTCTGGAATAAGACAAAACGGCTTCCTCAAGTAAGGACTGAAGTGAATCACTTCCATTTCGCTGTGTAATTATTCCCAGAGCCGGGCGGAGACAAAACAAAAACAAGGTTTTAGCCCAAACTAAATGCTGTGAATAAGATTAATATATCTGAGGAACAGGCTTGCATAACAGAATAACCAGAGAGATAAGCCGCGCTATGGAATTATTGACGAGGTTTTGCAGTGTTAATGCAAATCTTTGGCTAACCTGACCTTGGGTTAATCAGAATTTAAGAGATGCTGGTATGAGGGATAAGTCCTTGTCCCAATCGCTCAATGTAGAGCCGATGATTCACACACACACTAGCATTCCTGAAATACATCCAGTGCACCCTGATTATTATGGATGCACGCTGCTGCTATTTAAACAGCAATAAAAGCCTGAATCAGGCTTCAGCGTGAGGCAGCGGAGAAATGCCACCTGTTTATACAGGAAATATAATATCTTTGGGTTTTATAAGATTATAAAAAAAATCAGGCCATTCTCTTAACCGTCCACACTTTCCACATTTTCTCCTCCATGCACAATTATTTCTGCTTGTGTGGAGGATGTTCAGCAAAGGTCCATCTCGACCGTCCTCAGATGGGACCTTTGGGCATTTTTAACAGGAAGCAATCCTTCCACTTTCTCTGGTGAGAAAAGGATCCACAACGGAGAAAGAAGTTGCTAATACACTCCCACAGCTTCTGCCCACTCGCACACAAATGCAACTTCCGACACCCACAAACCCTGTGACGCACGGCCTTCAGTCAGGTCGATTCTCGCAGACTTTCGAACTCTATAATACTTGAACCCCGGCAGAAAATCTAAAAGTGCTGCAAGGGCTTAACACACAGGTCCCAAACGCAAAATGTGAGCATCTCTTCCCTGGATGGGTGTGTGTTACTAACAAAGCGACGAATGTAGGGAAATGACGGTAGCTATACACTTCCACTTTCACTCTTAGACGCCCACACACACACACAAACGCACAAGTACCCGGCTAATCTGGAACGGTAGGCTTTGATGAAATAGCAGCTATTCCTCATGCTGCCCAACACAAGGACCTTCATGGCAGCCTTGAGGTAGTGTGGATACTAGAGTTAATCTTGCACGCTCCCACTCGGCCACAGCATAAAAGACTTTTTCCTCAGGGCAGCTTTACCTGAATTTCCCCTTCCCACGCGCCACATCAGCAGCTCCTCCAGTGCCACACATTTCCACCATCACCACCTCTGTATGAACTGGGCACCACTTCAGGCAGGAAGTGCTCGCTTTAGCTTCAAATCTACATGTCTGCCTGTCTCACAAAAGGTGGACTCCTCTTACCTGGGGCGGCAAGACAGTTAATGTGAATTAAATAAATAAAATTAGACTGCACAGTGTCAGAACCAATAAACCGTGCCCTGCATGTGCAGCACTTTTGTGCGCGTCTTTGATTGAGTTAATTCCTGTTTTTGTACAAATGAATACAGCTGCTTTTATTTGCTAATTATTTAATGTGATGAAATCAAGTGTCACTCAGAAACAGGCACAGTTTTATTATGTGCTTTCACTTTCAAAATGTGCTGCTTCACACTGCAGAGACGTCCCCACACTCAATGATCGCGTTTTCTCTTTAAACTTATCTTTACTATTTCTTATATTTCTACGGATCTTATCGCATTCCAATTCCAATGTTCCTATAGAATTTAGGAGATGCATGATTTTACAGTTCCTGCTTCAGCAGACACCTACAGTATCTGCAACAGCGTCATCATTGTCCTTATCCTTTTGTGGCTTTTAAAAACATTTTTAGCAGTGTTTTAAACCAGAAATACTGACAGTGACACTTTCCACCAAAAAATTCTCCACAGCTTAAAGCACCTGGTTTGCTGTACAGTACTATAGTCCAGTTTAGAGCAGCTCCGGCTGTAGATTTGGTATTCAATACTCGTTCGTACACCGCCTGGACACCCATTCTGTAGCATAATGCAAACGATCAGGAGGCAGTTGTAGCTCATTCACATCCCTGTTGCTGATTTTTACTTGCAAGTCCCTTTGGATAAAAGTATGTGTTAAAAACCTGTAATTGTGATACAACTCAGCTCCTTTGTTTGATAATTTCACTTTACAGCCTGATGTTGAACACGGCAGAGTTAGAAAATCTCATCACCCTCCTACATTACAAACTGCAAATAGCAAGACTTAGTGGAAGTTGCCTGGCTGCCTCTGCCTACCACATTAGCCAATTCTAATGTTATTACCATGGCTGTTAGCTGGTATCACTCCATTATTCATCATCAGAAGAGTAAACTGCAGGTGGGCCAGTAAGTGCGTATCAGTGGTGGTTGCTATGGTGAAATGGAAAACAGTTGTTCATTTCCTGTTATGAATTATTTTTGAATCATTGTTGTTGTTTTAGCTGAAATGACAATCTTTCCATAAGTTACCATCCCTAGAGGATCCACTGCGTCCATATTTTTATGGTGAATCATGGTAAAAAATAATAATAATAAAAGAAAAGAAAAATGTATTAAAAAAAAAGGTCTTTCATATCAAAGTGGAAATAATCTCCATTGAAAATACAACCCTCAAATTAGGTGATTGCATAAAGATTCACCCTCTTTGTGTAACTCCCTTAAATCAGTGCAAGCCTTTGGTTTCCAACAGTAGGTTTAATGAGATCATCTGAGCGTGATGGATGTTTTTAAAGGACTAGAGTATAATTATATATGTATTTGAAAAGTCCAGTTACAGTTAAAATGCTTCAGTGGCGTCACTGGAATCTTGCTGGACTGTCTGCTCTAAGCAGATTTATACCTGTGTCATATTCCTTCCATTTCTTAATGATGGACTTAACTGTGCTCTGTAATGATATTCGCAGATCATTTCCTCACTTCAATCATTGAGCGAGTGAATTGGACGTTTGTGTTTATAAGTTTTTTTTTTTAACAGGATGCTAATTCAGCAGTAATTGCACATTCCAGATACATGTGTACTTATACCACATACCACAATACACTTACTCAGGAGAGCTGTTAAATGGTAAACTGCCCCTTGTATAGCACATTTATCCAAAGCTCTTTACAATGTAGCTTGTCATTCACCCATTCACACACCGATGGCGGTGGCTGCCATCCACGGTGCTCACCTGACCCACCGGGAGCAAGTTGGGGTTCGGTGTCTTCCCCAAGGACACTTTGACACGATCCAAGGAGGGACCGTGGATCAAACCACTATTTTTGATTAATTTAGATGTAGATTCATTCTGTTTTCACTTTTTCGTGAAAAAAAATTGCCAAATAAAATCGACCATGATAAAATGATTTAAACCTGCAAAGGCGGGTGATTCTTCTCCACACTGTATGCTCGGGGTTGTTAAACTAACTTGTCTCAGACTGAGAAATCTACCTGGATGAGCAGTAAAATGTTTCAACTAAGCTCACATGGGTGCCTGCACATCTTCATTAGCACCAAGAAGTCATTTTCAGTGTAAAAGTTGTGACGCCTTTGCCTTTTAACGTGAGCGTGACAGTGGCAGTCTGTGATGTGACAGCAGTCTACTGAGCTGAAGCTGGAGAAGGACTCTGACTCTAACCTATGCCGCACAAGCTGACAGTATTAAAATGTCAGAATAAGATGATGTACGAGTTAAAAATAGTTTTAATAAACAATATGTAGTTTGAGTATCACACAAATCACAAACTCTAAGTGCCTGATTTTACTATAACCATTAAATATTTTATTGTCTTCCATCGAAATGAATATGTTTGTGTTCAGTCTAATGAGAGGTACCCCTCAATAAAAACTAATATGCTGTAATAAAATCCAATTACATAATGATCTTCAATCGTGGATTTGTTATGAACGTCAGGACCATGCAACAAAGCCCGTGGCAACAGATCGTCCTGAGAATTCTTCGCTCATACACAACTAATTACTATTCCAGAACAGAAATCTTGATGAATATCAAACATCAAAAGCTGTGCCAACAACTCTGCTCATTTTGTGGGGGCTCGGGTAAAGATTTAAAGCATTTAAAGTAGAATTAGAGTTGTCTGGGCAATTTGTTCAAACTTCAGTGAGGCACCAGCCTTTCATGTAGCTTTGAATTCTGAGAGCCGTATCAGTCGTAGTGCTGAGTGCAGCCTGAGATCAACACTGAGCTTGTTGCACTCCCAGAGAGCTTCAGGGCAGCTGCGTTCGGTCCTGCCCTCAGTCAGGTGTGATCACACACGGGTATCTTCCACCGCAGCCTGCTGGGAGCATGAGAGCAGGGTGAGCAGGGGTGATTGTGGCCCCAAAAAAAGAGAGAGACTCACATTAAGGCCTCTGTGTGCACTGCCTCTCTAAGCCACTGTGATCTGCAGCTTTGACTTTTTCAAAGTGCTGGCTTGTGCCAAGGATGCTAAGCTTGCTACTCTTGGGCCGGCAGGCGGTTTAGGAATATACATAGCGAGATAGAAAGGAAGGGAGAGAGCGAGAGAGACAGATGGACAGATAGACCGAGAGGTACGCATGAAGGGGAAGAGAAAAAGAAGATAACAAGTACCTCTCTTTGCCAGGGGGCATTTGGTGTGTCTGCGAACCACTGAGCTCCACATACACATGCATACAGCATAAAGACACGCAGACACAAATACACATGCTCCTCATCTCCAAAAACCCCCTCTGGCAAAATCTCCCTAGTGTTCATAATTTGATTTCAAATCCGTGCTTCAGCATTCAGTGTGCATATGGGTGAGGAAACGCACAGCAGCTCTCGCTCCTGCTCGTGTTCTATCTGTCCACATCACTCGCGTTTTTCAGAACTTCGCTCCCCGTATCGTCGCTCGCTCTTGATCCTGATGAGATTGAAAAAGCAAGCCCATTCTTATTTTGTCAGGGAGCTGCTCACTTCTTCCTCTTTATCTTTCTGTTTGCAGGGTACAAGGCCACGCTCTCACCCTCTTTTCTCAAAGGATTAGACATGCTGAGTGCTGAGGGCCTTTGCATACAAAACAGCTGGGGATAAGAAGAAAGAGACCTCAGTGTGGACTCCAGGGCAGTGATTGGATATCAAGTGTAACACAAAGTCAAAGGCAACAAACAGCAAAGTCTCTGACAGCTGCTCATGGACTTAATCTAGCCATAAGTGACACTGTAAACCTACCGAGTTTGAATTTGCATTTTCATTACATCAATTACACTAATTCCTAAACATTTATATGTATCGAAGCCACTGAAAGGCAGTTTTTACTGCATTCAACTTTTGGGGATTTAAAATAGCGATTAAACAAATTTTGATTTTAACAGGTGAAAACTTAGCACAGGTTCACCTGAGTGACACCTTAGACAATTAAATCAACTTCAATCTCGAGCTGCGAATGAGGGGCTGTGCAATTGCTCAACAACAAATTGGAATCATCCCAAAGAGCATCTAGCTCTCTGGTGCACTAAGCAGATCAATCTTAGGGGGAAATAAGGCAGAAGCCTGACAATATTTGAGGCGAGATATTGAGGTCCTGTACACACAGACTCATCTTCTCCACATCTTTGCAGAGGCTGCCAGAGGCTGTGTGGTTTTTCCAGGTGCCAGAAGAAAGTTGCCCCAGGGTGTTGAATAACCACCACTCAGTGGGCCTGAACATTTGCAATAATGAGAGTAAGTGAGAGACAATTAAAAAAAAAGCATCTATTCTCCGCACGGCTGTGAGCATCTTCCTGCTGTTTGTGTGCAGAGCTAAGAAGCGGGCGGATGATGGCACTTTAACCCTGTTGAACCTCCACTGCAAAACCACCAGAGGGGCCAGAGACACACGCAAGGCCGCTGTCGATATACTTCCCTCACCTTTTAACATGCTGTAGCCCACGGGGGGTGGGGGTGGGGAGGCTCATACAAATGCTGAGGCAATTACAAAGAGATATTGTTAAGATCACATAGTGGATGGCACCGTGATCCTCCCATGGGATGAATATGGGCCTATAAAAAAGGACTTGGCTGATTGTTGAGGGGATTGTTTTCTCCAGCTTAATACCTTAGAAACCAATGATGAAGCAAAGACATTAGGAGGACCTGACCTCCCTCTGCTGTCACTGCAGTCGATGACTAAAAAACAGACCTCTGGGCCGCTACTGACTGCCTCTCTGCCCAGACCCACCTTTGAAGATTAGAAAGCAGGAAACACCAGAGACTGTTTACTGATAGAATAAAACGTATTCATAATTAAATGAAAGCATACACTTATGATCATTAAATCTAGTGTGCATTTAATGAGTTTAGTCTAATACGGTCGACTATTGTGCATTTCCAAGCTATAATTACTGTGGAAAATGTGGCACAGGTCTCTTTTGTTCACTTCCTTTTGTTTTTTTTATTGAAGCACTTAAAATTTCTCAGCGCAGACCCCCACACCACTACTCCAAATGACTGTTAGAGCTACAGGTAACATCCGTTTCAGTGACAAAAACTGGATTACTTTCCACAGATGTGAAAGAAAAAAAATACAATTCTAATTGTGCATAACAAAGCTGTGTAAGTTGGGAATGTAGAGCTGTGAGCTTATTCATTTAATGGTTTGACTCTCAAGTACAGGTACATCATTAATGTGAGTGTGAATGAGTAAGAGGGACTGAGTATGTAAAGTGGCTGATGGAGCCATTACAAATTTAACTTTCAAATGGATTTTTTTTTTTCTGTGTGAATTGAGTTACAACTTTTCCGACAGCAAATATGTTTTAGAAAATTAGGAGAAGCAGCAGAGTCACTATTGCTGCACAGATTTGAAAAAAAAAAAACTGGAAGAAGATGGAGACAATAAACCTCATTAAAAGACAATTTGAGGGAGAAAATCGTAAATGCACTTTTTGATTGGCGTGTTTTCTTGGTAGTGGTAAAACACAATGGTACTGAACGCTCCAAACACACTTAGCCAAAAAAATGGAATTATAGACACCAAGCCTTCATTTGGCTTTGGAGATAACATTACATTTTACTGAGCTCTTACTTTTGGTGAAAGAATCACCATTTATTATTTTAACATTTTTGAACACAGGAATAAGTGAGGATGTTTTTTAGATTTGGGGCAATGAGATGAAGACAATCACATCAGCAGTGAAGCCTGATTGTCTGACAAATCAGCGCTCTGTGGTAATTCTACTTCACCTCGTAGAAAGCATGGTCGCGTTTAAGTAGACGAAGTATTTGGATAAATGTACTCAGACTTTCCACCACTGGTGAAACTGCAGTTTAACGAGACAACGTCTTCTGTATGTCCTGGGCTAACGATCCAAGCTGGAGCATGATTGTCTGGTCTGTACATTCAGTACAGTGAGGCAACATCAACAGGTGTCAGAGATGTTTTCATGGCTGTGAACATATGTTTTCTATCCTGTTTTAAACCTGCCATGAGTTGGATGAAGAAAAAAGCATGTGCAGGTGTGCGTGACAGGTTGCTGAGATTTGGGAGCTGTGAGAACATCAGCTGGTCTTCCAGCCTCTGGGATCTATGTCTATGCCTAATGTGCTATACAGTGCGTAGGCCTTCTGAAACAATTCATTCTATTATACAGTATGTCAGAATTTTGTGCCTTCACCGGTGTATATGATGAGATGAAATTCTGTCTCTGTACAGTTTTTGGACAAGTCAGTATCAAATCTTATGTGTGCACCTGCAGAATCCTTTTTTCCATTTTCTTCACCAGGTGCTGCTGAACACCTGTAACGGCAGCATCTACAGGTTCACATCTGAAGCCAATCAAATTACCATGAATAAGTAAGCAGCAATTATGAAAGAAATGTTATGGCGTAGCCCCAAACAGAAGCATCGGGAGTGACTTGAAATGAAAGAGGGAGAGTCTTTGGACGGTTCCTATGGAGAATGTAAACTGCTTTGTAACATATCCATCATTTTTGCACAGTTATGACATGTAGTGGACGGTTTGTTTCGCATTCTCTGATTTCATCAAGCTCCACTTTTCTCTCATATATGCTGCAGTATTTATTTAGGCGCCGCTTTAAACAGTGCAAATATTTCATCGAGACATTTAAGACCTCTTAAAATGCCAACATGAATTAGCGTCTTTGTCTTAAATGTACAGTACTTTTTTGCATATCCATCTGTTTTTTTTTTTTTCCCTTTACAGTTTCCAATTATCTCTGCTTAATGTGTCATAACAGCTTTCTATTGATTGGTTCTCCAACCCCCATGCTTAAATCATTCCGTTCAGGCCTGGTTTCATCTCTTAAATAACGGCACTGCTCTGTTTAATTCCTCTCCGTTATAAAAAGTCAAAATGGGAGAAAAGGGTCGGTGGGGGGGGGAGCAATCTTATCTTTCTTTATCCTTAGTTGTGTGCTGTGTGTATCACCTAATGCTATTGCCAAATACGTCCTCTGTGCCGAACCTCATGTACCACTGTTTTCATTTTTTGTGAAGATTCTTGGCCCAGTGTCTTGTGTGTTAAAGGCTTTAAAGCAGATAAAGAGATTATAGAGCACGCTGCCTTGAGCCTCTAGTCTAAACCTCAGTCTGTATCCGGCAAAAGCATTCAGACAAAGACAACGGCACTCTAATGATACAGCAACACTGAGGGACATGGTAGATCTGTATCTAGAATAAACTAAAACGGCAATGCACTGTACGCCGTCCCCACGGAATCCACTTAATGAACACATTCACGTCATGTGGAAGAAAACGGGCCTAAAAGATTCGACATGCAGAGAAATTCTTGTCGTGCAAATGCGATATAGCTCGTCACCTAATTTTGACATAACACTGAGGCCGTCGTGCTCCCTTCGCCCTCTTACAATCAGCAGTGTCTGCGTCTGACATATGGACCAATGAGTGATGGAACGCCTCCTTTGGCTTAATCAGTGTCATTCTGAAACCATAATGGTGAGATTCATCATTAATGTGTGATCGTGGCTGTGTAATGTCTGACTATCAAGCCGGTGACTAAATGGGCTAAAGGTGGAATCATGCAAAATATGACCCTGAAACTATATGACACAAGCTTCCCTCTCATCACTGTAACGTAACTGCAACTGGAAGGTCTGAAATGCACGACTAATGCCATCACTGCGAAAAAGATGAGTTACTGGCAATTGCAATTGTTCATCAACATAATGTTTAATGCACATTCAGCTAATACATATATTCCTTCATCGTGGGGAGCAACAAAAACGGTTGAGATACAATACAATAATTAGAATTTAAGATAGGAAATGTTTGAATCCACCCTTTATGAACTGTTCTGTGGTACCTTGCATGTCCCCCGTTTGCCTTTACAACCTTGTCCAACCCCTGAGCAGCATTTGTTTCCTTTCAGGTGTAATTTTAGCTCATTCTTCATTGCATAATTGTACCAAATCGCTTGGTTGTCTGCCATGTACAGTCTTCTACAAATCTATTCACAGTGATATTTAAGTCTGGAGCCTGGCAAGACCTTCAGAACATCCACCTTTTTATTTCTTAGACTATAACTGAGTTGACTTTGCTTTGTGCATCGAATGAAAATATTAATAAAGAATTAGTTTCACTTTGGTCTCCCCACGGAACATAATCTTGTTCTAAAACTCATTTGGTTTGTCTACATGCTTTATAGCATACGTGTACACCAGTGAGCAATGGCCTCCTGCATGCTGTTCTCCCAAACAGAACTGACTGTTGTTTTTCTTGATTTTTCACTCCCGTGTTACACACATTTCTTCCATTTCTGGATTATTATACCTAAATACTTTGTAGTAGTTCTGTATTCTAACCCAGATTTATGAAGGTTTTCAGCTTTTCTCAAGGCCATTTTCCCGATCCTGTTGTTGCTGCCTTGGACTAATCCTGAAGATCCACCTAGTTGCAAATTTCAAGTGCAATTCTCCACACCTGGCGCCACTTATCAAGCATTAAGTGTCTGACAGTGTTTTTTGGAGATCAGACACCTGATTTAGCATTTTAAAGTAGCTCCAAATTTCCATTGACATAATTTTTAGATATTACTTTACCTTTTTTAAATACACTCCTTGACCTTTTGTGTCGCTTGTAACGATGAAGGAACATTCCAGTTAGCTGAATATGCGTAAGTATTATGCTAAGTAAAAGACATTCTTTGCTTTACTCATTTTACCACAAGGGGCCACAAACGTTTGGACTCCACTGTACATTTACTGAGTGAAAAACCTCTCAGACTGTCCCTAAAATGTCCGATCGCTGCAGGGGATTTCCAGATTGACCTTTTTTAAAATTCCCACCTACTTTAAGCCTGCTGCTGCTGTACAGCGGGTACTCAGGCACAGTCTGTGAGCTAGTCTGAGTAGCATAACATTGCTCCCCTTCAAAGTGATATTCATACCAACGATGCATTTCAGAGGTTGTGAAAAGTAGTGAGAGCAACTGCTTTTTATTAGCCATTCCTGTGGGCACAATTTACAATCCATCCAGGCAGTCTCAAACAAAGAGCTATAATGAGCTCATACAGAACAAATGGAGGGAGGTAATGGCTGTGTGGGCTAGACAGCATATATTTAAACATCATCCCATTTAAGGGGAGATGAATTGTTATTTTTATGGAATGTAGAAAGTAATGTTATTTGTAATTGAACTGCGCAGGGTAAACAATGGGCTGCGTCGCTGCTTAGGGTCAGGAGAAGTGGTTTGAAACTATAGCAGCCATTTGCTGTTAAATTTTATACTTATGCAAACAGTCATTAGGTCAAAGAAAACTTGCAGCAAAAAGGAGCTAATCATGTGGCTCGGTCGTTTCAAGCTGCCGCTGCCAGCTGCACTTTTATCTGTTCTCTGCCTTTAAAAACCCATTGATTCGCTGACCTTCTCCCATAATGCAATTGAAGAAAAAAAAAGATTTCCCACACAGCTAGACCATAACACTGTTATAATCACATCTAGTTTTTCAGCAGTCTTGAGACTCGAGACAGAAGACTGAATAATGTGTTTTAATACTGCTGTCACATTGGCTGCAACCGTATATTTTCACTCTGGCACATCCCTCCTCCCATAAAATATGACATTTATAAAGGGAAATGTGATACAACTTTGTGTCTCAGTTGGAAAATATGGGTTTTTATGGTTTGCGGGGAAATCAGGGGTTGTTAGTTTCGCAAGTTTGCTGTTTATTCCTAAGCGGCAGACGTGGGAAATTAGCAAATCTGATACAAATCATTTCCCGTGTTCTTATGGAAAATGGAAAATGGAAGAGTAATGGAATTAGATTCAGTGGTCACTGTTGCATATGCTTGGTTATAATGAAATGATTGTGATATATTTCCTTAAAAAAATTAATTCATTATCAACAATTTCTTTCCCCCATGTGTTTTGTTTGCATTTAAAAAAACACAGATAAAAGAGGGAAAAGCTGATTGCTCATGGGAACTAACACAGGTAATTTCTTCTCTCGCTGTGACACATTCAACGCACGAGACGGGTTAGAGCAATAAATTCAGTTTTCAGCTGAGAGTCAAAAGTGAAGTGATCACTTAAGCGTCACACAATTGACAAAAATCATGCATCAGGAGCATCCAGGGACTGTCCCTCGGTGTCGTTCACGTTAAAAAAAAAAAGCTTCTTCCCTCTGATTGTCACAGTGTTTTCATTCTCACCTCTCAGCTTTACTGAATGCAAATCACTCAGGACTTGTGAGACTGATTTGTTTCGCTATCAAAAAAGTGAACGACATCATCTTCAAAGCAGGATCATTAGTATCTTAGAAGAGTTTCTTCCCTTTGTAAGGTTCCCTTCACAAACACTGTGTGATCTGTCACAGAACACTGGCTGCTTTTTTTTTCCTCATCAATGCTAATCAAACTGGTTTGCATTTGTTTACACTGCCAATCATCTGTCAAGATCATCTATCGTAGTGAATCTGCCTATTTGACTTTGTGTCATTTCATCTAAATTCCATAAACAAGTACCAAAAATACTGCTGCCATGTTCTGTGGTATCTGTTTAATCTCTGCATTTGTTTTTATCTTCAATGGATCTCGACAGAGACGCTGTAGATAGCATTGACGCTCCCCTTGCATCATGTTTGTGTGTGAAATAGATGGAAAAAAAAAAAAATCTGCCTCAACTCTTAAATGGAATTAAAACAGTGAGACAATGTTAACGTGCTAACAATATTGGACACTGATTGGCAGATAGCACCTCACCGCGCGGTTACACTGAAACTGATGAAAGCATGACTTGTTTGGATGACATTCAGCATGTTCTACCGCACACCTCAATTAAATCTGACAGTTGCATTTGTGAAAACCTGGAGAAAAGGCTAATTTAATCACATTCTGTTGTCAACAACACCCGTCCAAACTAAGTGACTAATCCCGAGGAAATCTAGGAAAGTAATTAATTTTCCTCAAAGACTTGAGCTAAATTAGGATCCTTGGACAACACACATTTAAGACAAAACCACACTTTGTAGCCGTTCCCATGAATAAAATTTTGATTTCACTGTCTTTATGCCATTTTAGTCAGACCAAGCACAGTTATGAGATTATGCGTGACTGAGAAAGGCTATAAATTAGGCCACGATGGCTGAGTGTGAAACCAAGTCAGACTCCAAATGACTTCCAGAGGCTTTTGTGCTTTTGGGAACATGGCCATAGCGAGTGAAAACAAAGGAAGGGCTCCCATTGTCTGTTGACTGCTGGACAGGAAATTAGGCTGGACATCAAAATTTGCATGTTATGGTGTTAATTGTCTCTCCCCACACTCCGAATGAAAACTGATTTTTCAGAGGATTAGTAGCCTTGTTACAGATCATATATCCAACCTCTTATTAAAGGAGGATTCGGCCTCTGTGGCAGGGTTCCCAGCCTGCTCCGAACATGACAGGGTTGCCTAGGCACCGAGCCAGCAGAGCAATATTGTTTGGTATAGGGACAGAGGGGAGGGCATGTCTTACCTGTAACATCCTATTTAATTAAATCACCAGCCTGGATTCCATCAGACAAACGGGTGTTTATTAGTCTTATTGCGCTTGTTCTCACACTTTGCAGAGCAGATAAGTCGAAATGAGGTTGCTTGTTGCCAAGATATTCCCCAAAGGTGTACGTGCTGCTCTCTTATCATGTCTGTGCAATCTGTTCAATTTGCTGAGGGATTGAAAGTTTGAGCTGAAATTTTAGTTGGCTCTCATTTGGATAGCGCGCCTGCATTTACAAGTCAGCGACTCCCATAGTGGTCGGTTTTGGACAGTTCTTTGATTCTGTGAGAATCTGTAGTGCTGCTTCACGGCAACATGCCCTAATAGTTCAGCGGGTTTCTTTGACCCGTGTTGTGAGGACTCTGCACATCCTCTTTACTTTTGTGATGTCGTTTAACAGCACACAAGTCAAAAGGGATTAAAAGCATTCCCTTATATGCCTTCTGTAAATGTGAGCAATTTCCCATGTATGTCAGACCTGCAAGCTCTCTGTCTGTGCTTCTCTCTTCTTTCTACATCTTTGGATATGCTTGAAATGCTCCACTGTATCCTCCATAAAGAGTGTCAAGATGTATTGGTTTAGCTTTGCCTGAGGGAAGAATGTTGTCCTTTCTGCCCTTGTGAACCGCTGCGCTATTGTTGTGTCTGTCAGAAACTGCAGATGTACTGCAACATGTGCACCACCTGTGCACAACAGGTACTTTAGGAGTCCTTGCTTGTGAGGCTCCAAAGCAGGCGTGTTGAAAAGGGAAGGGGCTGGGGCTCAAGCCCCATAAGCTATTTCTACATATAGAACTCGGTAGAGCATCCTGTTCACATGCTGCCCCATGGTCGCATAAAAAAGTAAAAAAAAACAAACGTTAGCTGCAGCAATTTTACATTTAATTATTGAATGTTACAAGAACCAAAAGAAAATGTGGAACAGATTTTGCAATGTTTAAGCCATTTATGCCCAAAGCTGATATACAGAAACTATTCATTTTCATGTATGGGTGTTTCTTTGCATATTTGTATAAAGAAACATTTATTTTTCTATAGCCCTAAACCAAACTAATCTTATCCCCCATGACGATTATCAGTAACAAGAGTTGATTTATACATTTCCACTCTGTACTGATAGAATCTCCTTAATTAAAATAACTGAACCCTTGACTTTAAGAAACTCTCTGCACGTCCCTACTTTTAAGTGCGAGGCATGTCCATTTTCGGAGGTCAGTCTCCTACGAGAATCCTAAGCTGCATATATATGATCCTTGTGTACCTCCTCTTCACAGAGATTTCACTTCCAGGATGAGATTTTGGTGGTGGGTGAGTCCTGTAAGTTGATCCAGTGAAGCCCTAATGCCACCCATGAGGTGTCTCAGCCAGACACTAAGCCTGAGATTCTGCTACAGTGGGCGAGAATGTTGACATTGATTGACGCAGTCAGCATCCATAATACAGAGGTGTCGCTGTCAGGAACTGAACCTGATTCTGTGCTGTGGTGGGTGTGGATTTTTTTCCTGAGCTTGAGAGTCTTAAATATTTTTATTTTTAAAGCGCCAGCCTCCCCTTGGCCACCAATCGAATACTCTTAACCTGACAGTTGTACATCACCAGTAGAGTTTTCACACAGTGCAGCTGAGATTTGGAGGTAATGAGCAAGAAATCTGCAATGACAGGACACTAAGTGGATAGATCACTGACCGCGGTTTGTAGCCGTCCCCAGTGGAGAGGTCAGCAAAAGACAGATAAGAAGTGCATGAACAAACATCTATTCTTTTGGCTTCATATTCTTTCATGTGGTTCTCCTGTGCACAAACATTACAGGTTTGATAATATACCATGATGTCTCGGTGAAGACATGGGCACATTAGGAAATGCCACTGTTTTTGTCTTATGACATTTGGCCAGTCTAGCCCTCGAGCATCACCTTGAACAGCTCTTCCTCTGAACACCTTCTGTACAGTCAGCCCTTGCATGTCTGCACGAGGCTCAACCTGAGCTGCCTCATTACAATCTAGGGCTCAAATTATAATTACTTCAGTGGTGATCCACATATGATGCACATTGGCCCCACTGACATATTCCCACAGGGCTTCATTAACTTCGAAAACCCCACTTAGGAACATAAGGGAAGTAATAGACATTTTATGATAGCCATCATTACAAACGTCTGTCAGAATTATTCAAATTTTACCTGGGGGTGCTTTCCGAATTGAATGTTACTATTACCAACAGTTTTAAATGGCAGGCACATCTGGGACTTTTGATTCTGGATCTATTTTAAGTCGAAGTCAAGTGATTCTTCTGCCGTCCAGGTATAGCATTAAATATTAGTGAGGTCCGCAGCCGAATGTTGTGCATCTGCCAGATGGCTTTTAAGAAGAAACAGTAATGTTTTGCCCCGAGTTTCCAGATGACCCTGACCGAACACACTCAAAGTGCTTCTTCAAGGGATGTGCTGGGATTTTGCAGTGGGATTTCATGCTCCAGTGGGAATGCTTCCTTAAGCTCACAGTAACACGTAGGGGAAGCACACAGTGTGATCACTTCATGTTCCCTAGTGACTCAGCACGACGGTGAAGGTAAACAGAAGGGTTCACCTGGAGGAGCTTCCAGAAGGAAAGGCCTTGGAAAACAGAAGAAGTGATGATGATGTTGAAGTGATGATGATGAATCGATGCAAATAAAAAAAAAAAAAAATGAATCGGTCACACACACAGAGGCCAGATTTAGTTAGTTACATGACACAAAGAGCAGCATGTAAAATCTGATATACCGGGAACTTCACACAAACTGTTTCCATAAAAAAATGAGGTGTGTAAAATTTGAGTAAAAAAAGAGAAACCAATGGTTTGTACATGAAGAACTAATTAAGTGTTAAAGGAAAATGTTAAAATTTTCTTCAGAATAATAAGTCTGTTTTAAATTTGATGTAACTATCTAGTCACAAAACAGCAGAAGTAAGGCCAACAAAAGGCAACAAGTTGTGAAATTCTAAAAAAAAATGCTAAATTTTGAGTAGGAGTAAACATGCCAACTTTTTAAAAATGTGTTTCTGAAATTAAATGAGGAAATATTTGGCCAAAAACAGACAGAAACCTAAGTTTTGGCATTTGATATGTTTTATTTGTGATACTACAATCAAAAATCTTTTAAATGTATTTTTACTTCTTTTTCTTGTGAATAAATGGAATAAACTCCTTCCTCTTTCTTCCTGTGCGACTTTGAATTTATTAACAGATTTTTTTCGATCTTTTGGGACTATTCTAGATTCCCACACAGTATTATCAACAAGTAATGACCCACATACAGTAACAAAAAGCGTCATCATGCATGACAAATGATGTTACTGCACTAAATGCAACAGTTTGATTCCCCCCCAACCTTCACCGTTTATCACCCGCTACCAGCTTGAGGTGTCACGCATTAGAATTCTTTACTCCCCTGTCACGGGCTCTAAGTAAGACAGAGAAACTGAGAGTGCAACTAGCAGGAACGATATCATGGCATCTGAGCCAGTAATCAGGCCAAGAGCGGTTTATTGATATGTATTGTTTCCCTGGTTTCCAGAGTCCAACAGTGACAACTGATTCCCCCACTCTCAATAAAGCCCCTGGAAAACTCTGAAATGTATTTGCTGTCCTAATTAGGAGGCGGATAAGCATGTGGTTGCCGGTGCTAAGGGTTTTCTGTGAGCACCTGTCTATCTGGCCATCTCCAGACGGCACTGGTACAATAGCTGGTTTAACAGCCGTTTAATGCTGCAATCACCACACACCCCAGACGCCAATAAAAGACACTGTGCATTTAGTTTGAAATGGACTGAAATCATCTGTTTTTGAAGACAGCAATACTAGGACAAAGAAACCAGGGGAAATAACATTATGGAGAATGGGCACTCATCTCTTCCTCTGTCATTTTATTGCCTTTAGAGACAGATACAGCCAAGAAAGACAAGGATGTGATCCCGAGTGGCTATGAGCTGGGCAAACAAGCCAGGCCTTATTTAAAGCCATAATATCTTTGCAGAATTTCGCAAGATGTATTTTTCTTTAATGCATTAACCTTAATATCAAATTGCACAAGTTTTGAAAAATTTCTACTTCCAGGTACTACTTCCATAACTAATAATACACAGGTAACATGCATACAAAAATGCAGTAAACATTAAAACAATTCCAATAAGTGAATTAATATTAATAAAAATTATAATAATTATCATCGTTATCATCATCATGATCATCATCTTCTTTTTTCTTACCACTACACAACTGTGCAGTAAATTTTATGCTCAACCTTGAAATAGTAGTTTAGTAAATATTTTCTGCTCAAAGAAATATATATTTGACTACAGCTCATTCCATCTGTTATGAAATAGCCAAAATTCCAGACAATGATTATGACAGCTGTTTGTGAGTACATGTTCACATACAAGCTGATAGGAGCTAGGATCACTGTAGGGTGAGGTATTCCAAAACAAAAAAAAAAACTGTTTAGGAAAATAGATGATTTCTGATTTATGGTCGAAGCTTTGGAGTCATTCAATTTGGGGTCGAAACGGGAAGGAGGAAGTGAGAAATAAATGTTCCGTGAGACATTCGTTTGTTGGAGCCATTTGTCTGTGGAACAGGAGACAACTGTGACTTTCTGGCAGAGCGAGACTATTTACAGCTATTGGCAGGCCACTGCAAACACCGTATCTCTCCCCCAGGGCGTCTGTCTGGTAATCCTTCCAATGCATCTCCTTACCTGTGACACAAGGAGACTAACTGTTCCATTCCACAGAGCACTGTGTGCCTGCCAAAAGCCAATTTACATATATTTCTTAATTAACTGAACACACAACACGGTACATTTGGGAATCAATAATCAGGTGTACGCGACACTTCCTGAATTACTAATTTCAAACACGATACACATCCAACCCTTACATAATAAGATCTTACATTATTTGCTTTGTGCTACTGACAAAGTAAGTCTGGTTATTCTCTGCATGACCACATATTTGAAATAGTCTTCATAGGTCAATGAGATGTTTTAGCACCTTACATTTATGAATGCTAATCAAGGAGAGGCCACTAATCATCGGTAAGTCAATTATTCATGTTCTTTCCACAGCTGGTCTCACACAAAATGGAGCACACGGAGATTTTCTTTTTCTGCGTTCATTTACAGCTTAGTCGAAAGACCAGCCTAAACATATGCTCATTACTGTCTTATAAAATTCCCTTTAGGAGTTTATACTACTCTCCCAGATGAGCTGCAGCAATCTACATGTGTGATTGCAGTGCCGGGTAGCCAATAAAAGTCTGTAAGCAATCACGGAGACATTGCTTGTACCTGGTGAGCTGACTTTATAGGCCACACTCTGTGCTCTCAGGCACTATTTGCTGAGTTGTAGAACTGTCAGTGCCAAAACCTCCACCGTTGGCTGTCCATCAGCTCAGACCTCCTCTCCGAGTTGTTGTGAGGCAATATAGCCAATCTAGATCTCCATTTCCTGTTTAGTTACAATACATTGCACATCAATTTCAATGTTCGGTAATAAACAATAATAGTGAATGAACCAAATATTAGTGTGACATGATTCAGACTCAGCCTCAAGGTGGTTGCGCGTCAAGTACAACACGACTATAAATGATCGTGGATTCCGTTGCCAGCAGCAACATGCCTGTGATGTTGGAGGTTAAATAAGGAGACTCTCAAGGACCACTACAGTGTGCGGCTTAGGGAAAACAGCGATAACGAGTCAGGGTTGGAGGAAGATTAGGGTCACCTTAACACATGGGTGGCTGGACTGTTTATCCGCCATCATTAAACTGCTTGCACGTACTATCAGTCCATTTCTTCTCCAGCGGAGCATTATGTGTGACCGCTCAAATGAATCCAGAGGTACAGTAGTCGTAACGATTAACGCGTTGATGAACTCCAGGCCTAGATGAGTCTCAGTCATGTTGTAAAGGCAGTTTTTTTCTCCAGTGTACATAAAAGCGTCTTCCAGGAAAAACAACCCCAGTGATTGCTCTTATAAAACAGTGGAACTCAACACCCCATTAGCCCCCAACAGACAATACACAGGCACTGAGGTGCAGCTTTGTCCAACCCAAAAAAAAAGCCCTAGACGGGCAGCAGGTGTTGCTCTTTTCATGTCCGTTAATGGCTTTTCAAGAAACACACATTTTCAACTCAAGTTTGTATCATATAAAAGACACTGACTCTCGGTGTGTGAAATGTTCGATTCCATTTGTGATGTTTTAAACAAACAAAGCTCGATGTTTAAACTACACAAGGCTCAAAAGATATTTGAAGACCTGTTGGAAGAGGCAGAGCAGATGGGAGACAAAGTGTCAGGGAAACACGGATCCTACAGTTGACCGTACGGACACATTTCCAACACTGCTTCATCACCTCGTGATGTTTCAAGATTAAAGGAGGAGACCGTCCCCCCACGAAAAATGAGACTCGGGTGTGAATGGTTGTCATGTCTTCATGACACACCATTCACACCGGAGTCTTCAGTGTGAATAGATATTTCTACGCCTGACCGTAACAAAACCTGCTGTGTGTGCACATTTTAAACTCCACGTCGCTGAAACCATAAGCAGGGATGGCAGATCCAAAAAAGCGTGAAAACCCAAATGCGCAAAAAGAGTTTGATTTCTGCATCACCTTTGGCTGCTGTGCCTTCCCGTGAACAACATTAACAGTGTCACTGCTAAAGCTGAGCGGTGGCATATCATGAGCTAATTACGGGAGGTTACTGGCGATACTTGATAAAGCACAATTGAAGTGGAAACCCTGGAACATTAATGAGTCAGCTTAAAGTTAATTTACTTCAGCAACTTATGCATTCTCATGTTATCAAATGGACACACTCGCTAGTTGCCCCAGAAGTCACTAATGACTGGGAGAGAGCGAGAGAGAGAGAGAGTACATCTGTTCTCAGAATAACTGTGTCTCTCGTGATATCAGGTGAAGACAGGAAGCCCGTGGCCGTCCGCCGCTCACCGCAGCGACATAATGGATTTATCACAGCCTACAGCTGGGGTTTACTTTTTTCTTTTTACACCTTAAAAACTCTTCTCAAAGAAAGCTGGGCATTCTCCCAAATGCGCTCGCCTCATTTCTGCTGCTGTTGATGTGATCTAGCTCAGTAACCAGAGGGAATGAAGGCAGGTCTCTTATCGTAAACTAATTAAAAATTAGCTCAGGACACAGGGAGCGCCTGACAGAGTGCCATCCGTTTTAATCAGACACGCAGCTCACTATAAAGACATCACCTCAACAGATGCCGCACTTTCTGAACGAGTAGGAGCAAGTCTGCAAACATGACAGGTGTTATTTATTTTTGTCAAACCCACGTTTCAAATAGATTTCTGCTTTTTTTTGGCTGTGGCAATTCTATGAGATATGGGTGGTGGTTTTGCATGGGTGTGCATGTGTTTGTGAGAAGGATTAGTTTGTTTATTTATTTAATATTTTATTTAATTTTAGCCGAACAGGAGGCGAATAAGAAGAGGTGGCAAACTGATAAGAAGCACCTTCAGCTCAAACTTGCAAACAAATTTGATGTTTTTTTAAGAATTTAATTACTACATAAAAAAAAAAAAAAAAAGGTGCCAGGATGGGCGGCTGAACTGCCATTTCTCAACTGCTCGGTGGCTCTGGCTGCCAGGGTTGGGGATGTTTTGAATAAATTTAATTTAGTGTGTGAAAAAGAGGAGATGAATTAGGCTGTTTAATTTATGAGTGGTTTCCTGGTTGAGCATTACTGGCCCATAATACTGCGTTTAATTGAATTACGCTAACTTCAGATCATATCACGAGGCATTATTGGAGCACTGCAGCACCAGCAGGGACAGACGAAAGCTGCAGCGGCACAGTGGAGCCGCCGAGAGCCACAAACACATCGCACAATGGTCTTCGCCTTATCGTGAAATTTCCAACTGCTCAGCGGTGGTCGGTCCGTCACAACGCCGCCGGGACATTTCTGCATATAAACTCCAGCCTCCTGAATTGTGTATCTGACCTTTAGCCTGCGATTTGGAGGGGGAACACAAAAGGTTTCATTACTTTCAAACAGTCCTTTTCACATCTGTTTCAATGACATATTTTTCACTTGTTCTATTCTGCAAACACAAAGCCACTGCTTTCAGTCATTGTGTGCACTTGACAGACTCTCTCAGCCCTCTGACATGTTCACTTTCACATTCTCTGTATCAACAGCGTGATGAATAGAGTTGTTTTCGTGCGCAAAGACAGTCATAATAAGTTATAGTTTCCATCCATTTCCATGTGCTTCTCATAATTAATGTTTTGAGGCTGGAAATGCTACAGTGCTGCCGGGCATGAAATGAACCAAACACATGTCACACTATTTGGTGAGGTGGCTCTGGTGTCGGCTAAGATGCACTTGCCGGTATTTACGCGGCTCGTCACAATGCTTTGATTATTGATGTCAGGGCAGATTCAGCTCTGTGATAATGTGGAGCTCGGTCCTGAATTAAAGGCAGTTTGACGCTGTTCCGTGCCCATTTCCTGCTCGTGCATTTACCCTAGTCCCCCCCCCAAATCCAGATCTCGACATCACCCCCCCACCCACACATGTGCACACACACAACTTCTCTCACTCCTGTTAAATTCGCTGTGGAGTTGAGATGAAGGCAACAGAGCTAATTGCATTAGCATCAATTTACTGGTGTGGCAGAGGAGAGCTGTGCGATCCTATGATGTATAGCCCCTGCTGACAGCCCCCCCCCCAAAGAAAGGTCGCAGCCATTGTATGTGTGACAGACACTCCATATTAGCATCTTCAGGGAGAGACAACATGCAACCTACCAACACCACGTCCACGCTGATTGTGATGATCCGAATTATTTAATTAAGCTATTTACATGCATCACATGAGCTTCCATTAATATTTCCATTTCCACGCAATCTGGCTACAGAGAACGCTGATAGATTGTCGTGATTCTTCACCACCAGCTACAAGCAACATAAATCATTTCCTGTCTGTCACCAACTGCGGTCATATTGCTCCCTGCCGTATCTTTCTCATTCCCATCTCATTTCTCAATCCATCTACAGTGCAGGCAAGACTCGAGACCTGAGGGCCGCATGTAAATAAAGTAATGTCACAGTGTTCTGCATGCCACGCCGGAGGAGACGGCCGACTCATCAAGGTCTTCATTTTATTAATACGGTCGAATCAGTGTGTTCTCAGGAACTATTTGACACTGTCTGATTGTGTTAAAGACTGATGCAGAGCAGATAAACTGGATCGCCGGACCACTTACAGTACAAATCATTCAACTTGGTGACTTTCTCCATTGGCTTCTGTGCTGTGATTGCGCTTTTGTAGTAGCATCGCATCGACATAAGGAGTTAGCACAGCTCCTGTGTCTGACGAGCACTAATTAGGGAGCATTATCCAAAAGCAAACATACATTTACTTGACTCTGTACTGTTGTCGGCACAAAGAATTTATGTTGCTGCCCTATAAAATATTTGTTCTTCACGTCTTTCCGATACACTGTGCAGATGAGCGTGAAGCTTTGAACGGTTCTTCCTTTGTTCATAAAACACAGCTGCAGGGGAAGTAAAAAACATCTTTCCTGTCCTGCTGCTTGATGCCCAAGGTGGGAAAAAAGTAAATGAAGGTATTGTTTGAATAATTTGATTTTGTGATACTTAATTCTACATTTGGGAGAAAATAATTGTTTTTTTTTTCTTTTTTATCCAACACACCCATGTGATGCCTTGAGGATGTAATAAGTTCATAAAAATGAATTGATTCAATTTCCCCAGCAGTGTAAAATGTAGTTAAACTACTACATTAGTACAGCAGTAAAGCAGCACACACATTTTAACACCATCCACAACTTTACTTTTGTTGAAATCATTGTTTAGCTCAGCATTGAAACGTCTGAGCACAGCAACATTAAGAAGAATGTCAGCTGAAGCAGGTTCTTTGCAAGACTTCTTCCGATCTCTCAAAGAAACTGTAATAAAACCTGTCATCAGTTTTTGATCGTTTTTTGGTCTTTTTTTTTATTTTACCGTGAATCTGATCTTATCATTTGCTTAAAACACTTATTAGATTAGATTACATTAGATTCAACTTTATTGTCATTACACATGTACAAGTACAAGGCAACGAAATGCAGTTAGAGAATGTGGGCATTATGCCAAAGGTAAAGAGAGGACATTTGTCGCTACAAAACACTTTTTTTTCCAACATTGTTGTGTTTTTTGATGTTATGTACATATTTTGTAGTTGTATTCTATCAAAAATTAAAAAAACCCATGTGGTCATTGTAGCATTGGTTTGTAAATGTTTGCATCATATTGTAAATTATAGATTTTCCAATGTATTAGAATATGTCACTGATTGCCAGTTGCTAACTTATCTGTATATGAGCTTTATTTATTGGAAATATCTTCAGTCTGCTGCTGGAAACATAATCCATTAGACTTAACACCGGGAGGTCATACAAACAAAACAGATGGCACTTTACAGCTTAGTAATAGCATGAGTAATATATCAATATTCGTACACACTTCACATTAAATGTTTCTTTATGTTTTTTTTTTTAATATTCATTAGTGCAACTTTAAACTTTATTGTTACTGTAATTGTGGTTGTTCACTGCTGACACATCCAATTACTTCAGCTCACCAGGAAATGAATGTGCTGCTCACATTGAAATACACAAACTTTCACATTAGTTTAAAACATACACAACTAAAATCTGTCCTGTCTGTGGAGTTGGATTGCATCTTGAATGAGTGTCAGCACAACCTTTGACTTGAGAACATTTTTTTAACAGCTCTAAATGCAAAATTACGAGTCATCTTAAATTATGTATGGCTAAGTCTGACAATTTTGTTTAGGAGGTGGAATCAACGTGAAATATGATTGCAGTGTTACCCTGTTTTACAGTGGACTCAATGAAAAAGGGCTGAAGAACATTTATTCACAAAATATGAGGGTTATTATGAAGCAGTGCTTTAAATCGGACTTATCTTCACAAAGTTTGGTGGCAGTTGTTATTTTTGCCTATAGACAGTAAGTACCTTATCTATTTATTATTGCACAAATCTTTGAGAAGGAAGCCAACTTCAAATAATGAAGACAACTTCAAATAAAAACATGGTTTCTGAAGTGAAAAAAGAAAGAAAATACATTCACATTATGTCACAGTGCAAAGGTGCTGTGTGACACATATTTTATGATTATCAAAAACATAGAGGCAATTAATTACATATATCAAACATTTAATTATGTCCACTGTACAGCTAGCTAAAGAGCATTTATCCTTTATATTACCCATTTATAAACCAACTGTCAATAATTTCATTATATTTTAACACTTGAGCTCAAAACTGTGTGTGTGTAAGACAGAATTACATTTCACACGCAGTGTTTGGCAGTCGAGTTATTGTAAAGCTGCTGATTAATCTCACTGGCACCTTTGAACACAAATGGCCAAAATGATTTTGGTGTCTACATTTCATTTATTTAATCACTCAGTTCACATTAATCTTTAAAGTAACACACACATTCCCACTTGCAGCTGATTCATGGGCCTTGGACTCAACACTTTTTTACCATAACTAATGTACTTTGTCCATCTAAAAGAAAAAAAAAATCCACATATTTGTTTCCTGTGTTCACTGGATCTGTGGGTATTTTACCTGCTCGTAAACAAGAGTGACAGAATGTGAAGACCTCTGAGGCCAGTATGTGATTTTGGAACTTGGCGTGTCGTCTTCAGGATAGTTACCTCCTCACCAGCATCTCCAAAGAACATTCATTCAGTTTTGTTTTTGCATGTGTCACATCCTTTTCATTGTTGTGGCCTCACAGCGACCGTATCTATCCACGTGTCTGCTGATTATGCTTCCATGAACAGAGAGTGAATACCAGCTCGAGAGATCCACTGTCACAGAACAAGTATTCATGTTAAGATATATGAACGTTTGGGTTCAAGTGTGTGTACATCAATGCCACTTTTTTTGTCATCTAAATTTCTACAGTGTTGCGCCGAATCCCATGCATGTCAACCTCTTTTCACTCCCCTCCAGTCAGACAGAGCAGGAAATGAGGAAATTGGAGATAAATCCTATCAAGAATAATTATTTCCTACCTCGCTGGATGTGCTCAACCTGTGCGAGTGCTGATAACACATTTAATAACCTCGCCTTGCTACTAATCTGCGTTGAAATGGTGTTTGAATTCTCCGAAAGGTCAAAATGATCAAAATATAAAAAGTCATCCAAAGCTATAGAGGGAGCTTGTTACAAGAGAAGTGCCACGCACACGTGTCACAGCAGAAATGTTTCATGTTGCAATTAAAAAAAAAACTACTTTTGCAGAAAAATTGGAGCGCTGTGTAAAGTGTAAATGAGAAGGAATTTGCAACACATTTGACAACTATGTTTCATTATAAATAGTACAAAGATAATATATCACATGTTAAAACTGTAAAATAGATGTGTCAAAAAAGTTGGGCAGGGGCTTTTTGCTTTTCTCTCCATTTTTACTTCACTTCCTGCAGTATTTGAGCTGCTCAACAGTTCAGGGCCTCTGTTGCTGGACTTTTCTCCTCTGAGTCTGAACTCAACCCCTGAACTCTTTTACTACTGAGCCACCTTCCCTGACGAAGGAGTCGCCTCGACGGCAGCACAAAATGCTCCAAAACCTGTATATGTTTGGCATTAATGTTGCTTTCACAAATGTGCGATTCACCCGTGCTGTGTGCATTAATACGCCCCTGCAGGATCACAGATGGTGGCTTTTGAACTGTGTGCTCAGATGGTCTCTGCTTTTAGCACGGAGGAACACACATTTATCATCCAATACACTCATCTTCTCTCAGATGCTCTTTTTATACTTAGTCATGATACTGACATTTCGCCAGTTAAGCTCAGTACTTGTGACATTTTCCACCAGGTGTTCTTTGTTAACATTACACAACTTTTTCCAAATTTTACTAACCATGAAAACTTTTTAAAACTTTTTTTTGTTGAAATTGAACAGAAATTTCTTAGTTAACATTTAATTTGCAGACTTTGCATTACTTATACATGAGCCATTGCATCCTGTTTATCTTTATCTTTGTCTTACACAGTGTCCCATCGTTTCTGGAACCGGGTTTTGTAGCAAAATGTAATTATTCTTATTTGCATTTTTCAAAGGGAAAGGATCTTTTTTGGAATGTGAAGGCCAAGTTGAAGACTATATAGAATAAATGCTTGTTTTTCGGTCTTTATTGAGCAACACAGACGTAACCAGGGTCCAAAATAGATGTAATTCCCTGAACTCAACCTGCTGAGGTCTCTGAGCTTTCATCCATCTAAACATACCCCCCGCTCCCCCGCACAGGCTGTTCACCTAAGCTGCTCCCACCTACACAGTTTTGGGCTGTCAAAAAATAAAATCATGCCTGCTCATTGTTTCCTCTCCACACCACCGAAGAACTGTGTGACGCCAACAAAGTGAAGTCATCGCTCTCTCTTCTCGTCCATTCTCACTTTCTCCTGGTGCAGGAGGAACCTTTCTGTTTTTTTTATCCTTTTCACCCAGAGCGATCAATATCGAAAATGTACAATTGATTTGGATATAAATATTACCACATGGCTGGCAGGGCTAATCAAATCTTCAGCGACCGAGCGTGTCTGAGAAAGCAAGAATCAGCGGAGAATTTCCTCAGACGACATTAACATGCTATTTTTCTTTTGTATCAGAGACATTAATAACACAACAAATTCGTCCAATATAAGCTTATTTTTGCTTGACATTTGGATGAAGCTGCAACTTATTTGCATTTTATTATTATTATTCCTTGTATGAATGAGAGAACGAGACTTTTCTGTCGCATCCAAAAGCTTTTCAGAGGCTGCCGCTCTTGTTCACCTTCACCTGAAAACCCTGCTGACCTGCATCTGATAGTTTGGTGAAACATGAAAAGGGGGCAACATGTTGAACACCATGTTGTGTGTATGAGTTGGGGTTTTTGTGCAGCCTCTGGAGATTCTGCACAGTGCCTGCTAAAGCACGCATGACCTTTAAACACCATTAACATCAGCTTGGGCTCTGCAGCGCTTGCATTTGTAATGAGGAGCGGCACACACTCACACACACACACACACACACACCTGAATGCTTTGCAAAAGTGAGGGAAGTGGCGACGCGGCCTACAAACACACACGAGCGCACAGATCTTTTTCTCAGTGAGAGGCCGAATCGATACGAAACACACCACACCGGTTCTATTTGCATGGCTTTGATGTCAGACGGCGGCTCTCTGGAGAGGCAAGCGTTTCTCTGCCCCTTGTAAAGCGCGTGCATGTGCACACACAAATGAACACTTTCAAATTGTGGAAACCCACAAGACATTAGAGGCACATGCGCACACACACTTGCGAAACACAGGCTATTATTGCTTCTGATTTAACAGGCCTGCATTTATTCTCCACTGCCATTAGCAAGCAGATGGTTTTAAATTAAACAGCCAATCAGTGATGGTGGGAAGGTGCCTCAGTATGACCGTGGACACACTTTGGTGTCGAGATTTAAGAGCAGTGTATGTATGTGTGTGTGTGTGTGCGTGTGTGGGTGGGTGTGTGTAAGCCTGGCATTGAAATCCTCGAATCCTCGAAGCTCAGCACCAACAGAACAATCAGTGTCTAAGTGTCCTTTTGAAAACTACTCCATGTTGCACTTTGTTATTACCTGAAATAAATTGGTGACCTGTCCAGGAGATTCGCTGCCTCTCACTCACTGACAGGTACAGATAACTCACTGATGACATTACTTAAAAAAAAGAACACATTTTTTTAAAAACAATACCAATGACTTTGAACAGAAATAAGAAGGTGAGCGGTTAAAGTTTCTGGTTTAAAGTGAACAGAAAATGTATTAAAGCCCATTTCAATCCAAGCATATTGTCCTAAAACACCATTCTGGGAAGGAATCGCAGCTTAGTTATGATTCATCAAGTGACGTAGTAGATTGAGCAGGTTAATATCATTCAGTAAGCTCCCATCATGCACATGGTGCACCAGACAGATGTTGCACTTACAGAATGAACAGGATTGTTAAACAAGATGTTAGGTTGAAATACTAAAGTTCAAAAATTTAGTAGAATTTTGATGTCCTCCCGTCCTCCCTGTCCACCTCCCTGCGACGCTGCATGATGCTGCATGACGCTGCATGACATTCATCAACTGTGTATGTTGCGTTAATTCACGCAACACATAATAATCTGCCTTCCTGCTCGACCAGAACCTCCGACTTCACTGCTCACACAGCACGGCTCAGTCGGCTGCCTGCAATAACGGAGCTCACACCGAACAGCAGCCCTGAGCCTCAGCTCAGGTTTGTGCAGCCACAAACATACTGGCTGTATCGGTAGTGTGGACAAAAGGAGAGAAATTTGGCCTCAGTTGTTAGTCATGATATGTAAAATACGAGTCCAGTATTAAAATAAGCTCAGTCCCTTTATAACATAACTTGACAGCAGACGTAGGACAGCGGAACCGCTCACATGTCAAGGCAGCAGACAATATTCCTGACCCATAAATCTATAAATGCAATCAGCTGATCTGTGGGAGGGTCGCTGGTTGTTGTAGTGATTAATTGGACCCTGCTCACACTGTAGATCAAACAACAATGACTCTAAAATCAATCAGGTGCTAAAATCAGACTGAATCTGCCCCACGTCTGCACGGCTTCAACAGAATCACTCCCTCTTACTACAACCACCAGATGTCACCTCACTGTCAGGGCTCCAGAAGGTCGAAGGTCAGCTGCCGATAAATATTTAGGAGCTGATCCTTTACCTGTGTTACTCTGTCCAACCACATATGCAGCTTTCATATCTGTATTTTTATGGCTGAGAGCTCTTCAGAACACCTTCCTAAAGAAATCAATAGTAGAATCTACGGCTACAGTAGTTGTCAGTGACGTCCGGCAAACTCCCTGTGCTGACGAAGGTCACACGTTTGAGACGAAGGCATGTCAAGAGTTGTTTCCAAGGTCAAGAATGAACTTTAAAATCCAGCTTCCTATATGATTTTTACCCCCTCAACTCTCCTGGCTCCGGCCTATGTGGCCTATTGTGCACATGCCGTCAGTTTGGTGCAGGACAAAAGCAGAGCACACACAGAAGTAGGCCACACACACTCAGGATTGCAGAGGGGTGAAAAGTGTCACGTGGCGACATCAGTTACTGCTTAACAGACTAAACACTGGCTCCTCTTTGTTCATTTTAGTTCCCATGTCATATTTCAGACTTGATAGCAATTTTACTATAAAGGATCCTTAAACACCATCTTCAGACATGACATCCTGATCCCCCTCCCTAAAAAAACCCTGTTGCTAGAAGCGAGCAGAAGTCTTGGAGGAGGCGTGTACTCTGAATACTTTGTGGTTATTGTGGCATTTTTTAAAGACCGCCCGTGTGTTTTTAAAGTCACTCCCCTCATCCTGCCTTCAGACGTAATGGCTTTGTGAAGTTTGCTCCTGCAGTAAAGGTAGATGTAACCTGGAGTCATTTTGGCTGTGCAGGGGAACATCATCTTTATGATCATATTTTCAAATACTGCTGCATGTTATGCTCCGCTTCTTAAATCTTTCCGCCAATATGCTCCATGTCGTAAAGAGATGCACCTCCCCACTGCCAAGTCATAAAAACATAGAGACTATACTTTTATGTACTTAAAAGAGACAATTACTGGGTTAGACTAGCGGAGGGTAGGACATTACACACACTCTTTTTATTTTGCAGTATAATGACAAAGAGTAAAACAACAAATCCTGCATTATAACCTCACTCTGACTATTTATGTGCTGTCAGATTAGTTGTTTGTGCACTGTATCAAATATTAATACCGAACGATTTGCTGAGGAATTAGTTGTGTCGACATAATCTGATACCAAAATAAAAACACACTTTGCAAAATAGAGGCCAACTGATTTATGCAATCAGTTAGCCCAATTTGAGAATTCTCAAGCATCGCATTCCACGGAACGTCCCGTCCATAAAATGGTAAACAGCCGGGAGTGGAGATAATATGCAAACAGAAACCTGCTCACGGAGGCGGGAGAATGAAATGATGGAAGGTCTAACAATTTATTTTATAATGAGCAACATAAATCCCCCCATGGGATCTATTTGATCCCCTCACAGTGGCTGAATTGAACCAGCCAGGATTGAGATTGTGCCCTTTCACCCTGGAATTGCAGTATTATTTCCTCAAATGGTTGTTGTAATGCTCAACAGGTATTGCTCAAGTAGCATTCGGTAACAAAGATGACACAGAAAGGTATTTCTGTCATCCTCATGGTCTCCAATAAACATGCATCTACCCTCTGAATCGGTTTTAAGTTTTAAAAAAAGTTCCTTTTCAGTTGCTGCTGCTCTTAAGAGGAGCTGGCTACCACTCAAATACCACATTTTTTATGGCCTGCTTTGCTCCGGCACTAACAGTTGGTGATATTTGTAGACTAATTCCTGTATCTGAGTGCCTTGTAACATTTACCACCTGTAGAAGTGATATTTCTCAGGTTTTGAAAGAGTCACTACAATATTTAGCAATATTCGGCAGTGTGGCTGAATGGCTCGTCTCACCGTCGCTGAATCTGTTCTGCTCCCAACATTAGGGAGTACACGGCGAATGTGAGAGCGTGGTGTGATTTCAAAGACTGCACTATGTAATCAACATAATTGGTAAACGTGTTGCATGAAAGCAATTCACAGAGCGGAAAACCACTAAATATGCTAATGAATTTTTGGGTTTTGTCAAGCTTCTGCTTTAATCGATTGATTAATGGCTAATCAAATGAAGCTCCCTGGGTGCGCGGGGCCTGACCTTAAACACTCCCTTGACAATATGCACTTGTATGTAAATGTCTACTTGTGCACGAGGTATTTACACATGCAGCGCACCATCTCTGCAGTGTGTTCTTCTGTCCGCCTGGTCTCAGGAGAGGGTGTGTGTGTGCCTGGCCGCGGCACACGTGCACGCTCTTGTGTGTGTGGGAGACGCTAAGCATGTCCCGCCTCTGTCTGAGATCAATTAGGCCCGTCCGCCGGCCAGCAGACGAAATTTTAATTATGCCTGCAGATGTGGGTGGCGTGGTGCAGAGCGTGTCAGGCGGCTGAGAAAGCCTCCGAGAAACGCAGTGTAGTTAAGGAGACTCTCTTAGCCCAAGATACAGCCATTAGACTCGGCAGCGTCGGGGCAGCGGCGGGAAGGGCTGAGGCTGCTGCCGCTCGTGATTCACAGACATTCACAGTCATCAGCGCCGTTGTCTTGACGCAGGGCGGGTTAAAGATCAAATCCTTTTTAGATTTCAAAAATATCAAGCTGTGAGGTGATAGAGAGCTTTCTGACAAATCCAGACAAAAACACTGCTTGCACAGTGACTAAACATTAGTATTGACTGTGTGCTCAGATTAATAGAGTATAATAGTCCTCATTAGCTCCTCATTAGCACAGACTCCTCATTTTACATTTCTAAATAACATAGATTGGGAATTTTACAGCAAAGTCATGTGCTTTGCCTTTGCATGTATCAAACTTCCTATTTCTCACTAATTAGCATTTTCACTCTGCTTTAATTGCCCCACAAAGGGAAAATTTGAATTCAAATTTGTTTGGGATCATTAAAAAGTAAAAAAAAAAAAAAAAAAAAGAGAGAGAGAGAACAGAGATGTTCTTCAGGTTGTTATAGTCTTAAATGTTCAACAACATATGTGAAATAATGATGCAAAGATGCTGCGGTTGGATGCACACTTTGTTTTTGAGGCAGTGTTTACAGATGCACAGCTGCCCTATTTGGATGGAGGATCTCCCTGGAGAAAGGCAAAATTAGCAAAATAACTCTCGCCTTATTATCATGGCTGGGTACAAGGTAGCGCTGCGATGCTGCCAAGAACGTCTGGCAAAGCCCCGTTGTGCAAAGACGTAAAAGCACACAGTAAAGACAGGGGATGCATAAGTGGTTTGAAAGTTTTAATTCCACCAGTCTGTGGAGAATTGCAATGTTTGTGCCTTTTGTTTATGAGAGCCGGAGGGAATAAGGCTAGTTGAGCTTCCCAGATACGCCACCTTGTTTTCTGTCACACACACTCACACAGTGACTGCACACAGCCTGCTTCTACAAAAGGCAATCTAGGTCATCTTTCATCGTCTGGTTCTGCGGCTCAGGCAGAGGGATGAGCTCGGAGTTAAGTGGACACAAAGTGTGTGCAGAAAGTGAGTGTGCAGGGACTGAAAAAGAGAAATCCAACTAATGACGGAGCATAGCGTTGCAGTGCCATCACATGCAAACAAACGTCCTTTCTATGCTCCTTCTGTGGAAACTCTGGATGATTTTTCCCTCATGACATTTGCAAGTCCACATCCCCAAAAGCAGAATACAGCGAGGATAGTCCAGATAGGCGGCAGTGATACACGCCACTGATTGTCCAAATCCACGATTTTGATTTGGAATCCACAAATGATTTTAGCCACAGGTTTATACCTCAGCTTCAACAATTTAGAAAACTAAACACTACTGGGATCTAAGAGCTTTTAAAACACAGATGTAGTTTACAGAGGTGTACAAGGACAAAACTCTGTATTGTCCCTGTACACCATATATATATATATATATATATATATATATACACATTGCACAGACTCCTTGAAGCTACAAAATTAATCTTGTCGAAATGAAAAACAAGCCACCAAGACGTGTTAAGACGTCCAATTGTAACGGTTGGTTTGACACTGGGTTTGTCCTTCCCTGATTGGTTAGAAGGTCGGGCCTCATTTAAAAAAACCTGCTCCCAGCGCGGTGTCACAGGAGACATCGACAGCACCTCTCCACATCAAGATAGGTTATAGATCATATTTTTACTGAGAAGGTCTGCATCTTAAAAAGTTCCAAACTTTTATCTTTAATCCGAAACCTGCGCACAAAGGCAGCTGCCAGGTGTTCTTGTTGCAAAAAGAGGAAAAATCTGATTTCGGCTGTAATGTATTGAATTTGCAGGCATCAGGGAGTTAGTGTGAGTATGTGGAAGACTCGAGAAACTTCAGGGACAGGTGTGTTGGTCTGCAGCCAACACTATCTTCTAAAAGTTTCATTCCTGTGCAAATAAACTGCAAAAGCGATTACGTTTTGAATCTAACATTGCAATTACAGAATGTTGTGATGTAATATATATTTTAAATAAATTAAAGGATGTCTTCACTGATATTTGGCTTGGTTGTAGTTTTGGTAGTACATGTAAATAATATCAATACACCTAAGTCTGACTTTCCCGTGTAAAATATCTCTCTGCTTCCAGCTAAAAAAAGCCTCCTGATGACATCACCTGGAGGAACCTTCAGTTCAGATCATGTCATCTCGTCACTCACACTGTCGAAGTTGTAATCATGGTCAACCAGCTTTTCAGAGCTTTCCTATTGGGAAGTGAGAAGGATTTTGAACTCATTAATGTACATTTACGCCTAAACTAAAGCTATAGAAAGCAAGTTGAACATTGATGAAGTCGCCCTTCGAGTGCTACATTTATCTCGATCTTCAAAAGGCAATTCATGCCTTTTTACTGTTGTAATGCACTTTCATGTCGGAGTTGACCAGTCCTCACTGTCTCGCCTCCAACTGGTTCAAAAAGTTGCTGCTCGAATTTTAACCAACATCCCCAAACGTGAACACATAACTCCAGTTCTTTATTCACTCCATTGGCTTCCAATAAATTTTAGAATCAAATATTAAACTGTTGTTGTTAGTTTTTAAAATTCATAATTTTCTGGCCTCGCTCTATTTAAGTGGTTTAATAGTTATTTGGAAACATGACAGGGTACTTTGGACATTTGTACTTTTTTAAAATTTTAATTGTTTTTATTTCAATTTTATAAATTATTTTACTAATATAGTTTATATAATTTGTTTTCTTTTTACTTGTCTTGTATGTTGTCTTGTATGTATTTATGTTACTAAAACTACATGCTTAGATATTCTGTTTTATCTATTGTAAAGGACTTTGGTTAGCTCTTGGTTGTGTGTATATATATATATATATACACACAACCAAGAGCTATATATATATATATATATAGATTGAGTGAAGATTAATTGATTTAGTAAGAAGGGGGATGCTTGGTGTACTTTAAACCCATGGACCTTGTGTGTTTGCCAAGCTGAAAGCACTCAGTGTTTGAGTTGGATCACAGATTTGTTTTACAGTTAACATTTTTCTTTATTAAGCCAAACCTTGTTCTTCATATAACCCTAACAACTGGTGTGAGTGTATAAACACAATAAATATTAAAATATATATATGTATATTTTGGAACACAAAAAATACATTGTCTGTGTATATTTTATTCCTATGTCCAGAATCAACAAATGTGCTGATTGTCATTCACATTAAATGTCAACATGTCCTCATTATGTTGACAGAAGACAAAATATGGTTGCAATAATGCTCCCAGAAAAACATATTTGTGTTTGTGGTTTCGTTGCTTGGGAACATAATTTTAAAGGGACAGGTTTGCAGCGGGTTGGGTGGGTTGGGGGTTTGTCTCGTGTTTTCGACATCATTTCAGAACCAACACATTTCTACAACAGATTTACTCATCTCCGGTTTCAGAAAAAAATAGTAATGCTGAATGTTTTATATTGGCTGCCACAAACATTCCAATAATGCTTCATTATCATCTTCCTGAGATCACTGTTCTCTTTTCCTGGATGTTGTTGTACTGGTAGATTCAATCATTTTGGCTTCGGCGTTACCTGGAGGCAGTGACTGCAGCCATTTGTTCTCAGAAATCAGATAAAATATCACTCTCAGATGTCTCAACCACCCAAAACAGTTGGATCGGTGCTGGATAAAAATTTAAGCTCTCCGTCTCTCTGTGTGTGTAACTATATTTAAACGTACATTAATCACTGCAAGTCTGGCACTTATTAATATTCTACGATTCATATGTTTTTATTCTCACGTGTTGTACTGAAAGAAGCTAAAAGCAATCTGTAATACACACAAAAGAAGAAACAATAATCCAATAACATAAAAGAAAATTAAATATTTGAAGCACAATTTCACAGTGTAAATAGAAATTTGCTGCCATCTCCGTGCTTTTGATGAAATCTCTGGTTATAAAGGTTCACAGGTTTTTCACATTTTGTTCAGAGAAATTACTACGAGCGAAATTCCACTGAGTACAAACACGGGACTTAGAGAACAGCAGAGAAGCACAAGAAGTAGCAAAGAATGCAGAATATCATAGTAAAATCTCAAGGTCATATTTACCTTATTGAGGCTGAGTTTTTTTTTTTTTATTGTGTAAATCTAAAAGGTCTTCCCAAATGAGCTGCGGCCATTATAGGCGAACCAGACTCACAAAGCCTGATTAACACTTGATGTGAAAAGGACTTTGAAGTACGTTACTCACTGGAACGGGGGGGGGGGTTAATATGTGAAATGTCTGCCAGATCTCACTGTTAGTCACCCCTGTGTGTCCTACATCGTTTTCCTTTAATCCAGACTGCTGATCCTCATGTCATACATTATTTTCTTCTTGAATTTCCAAACTGTCCCACTTGACACATTATATAAATCAGCAGGTTTATTTTTGACTGTTGCACCTGCAGTTTTGGGCGCAGGTGATCCGGCCTCTTTGATGCCGTGTTTTAGCTGCTTCACGCGTAAAGTTTCTGTTTGTCAGATCAGACAAATGTGGCAAATAAAGCCCCTCGACATACTCCGACGCACCTTTGAAGTTTTTCCTTGCATTGGGACGAGTTAGAATGACACGCTGACATCACTTTATCTCCCGTGCCTTTGCTTTATTGGAAACGGTGGAGGCGCTTACGGAGACGCTTCACCACAAAGACAGACTGTAGCATGTACGGCGTCTTTACGAGAGCAGCGTGGATGCGGCACTCGTGGTTTTCAGCTGAATGATGGCTATTACATGAATGCTGCTCTCTCCTGCGTGTAAACAGATGAAGGCCCAGGGAGTGTCTGGGGGGGAAATTACATATTGGTTTTTCTGTGCTGTGGTGCCTCATTGATTCAATATTCACAGACACATCGAGGCGGGCAACAAGCTATTTCAAAGCACGGACACTTTCTTGCCTTGCTTTCCCAGATGCTGGGGCTCCAACATGTTTTTTTTCTCAAAGTTCTGTGTTTTCCCCATAGAGCACAGATATATAACTTCAGCACAACTCTGAACTTTCATACGCTTTGATTTCCTGATTAAATTTGTTTGTAAGATTGAATGCCCCCCCGCCCCAGAGTGACACGGCGGTGGGTACCCGCTGTAGACCTTTCAGCACAATCGCTCTCATTATAAACAGATATATAAATATATGCACATGTCAGGGGGTTTCATATATTTTGCCACAATAGATTTTTCTAGTGGTTGCAACTAGGCGGTTTATCTTTACAAGAGATGGATTTTTTACCTCTCCGCAACAATTTTTTATTCATTTCTTTGAGACTATTTGAAGTAAAAAAAAAGGTGAATAAGTTGCACATTTGACATTTCTGACACTGAACAAAACACACTATTAGCCTATTAATATGCAGTTTTCAAATTTGAGTTTAAAACCTTTGAGGTCGTTTTCCAAATGTTGATCGTTTGCCCGAGCCTGGAAAACACTCCAAACACAAAAGGTGAAGCAGAGACGACAGGAATAACAGTTACATGCCGTGTCTGCCTGGGTCTCACTGAAGCTATTAGACCTAGTACATAAAGTGTTGTCCGTGTTGTCCTGCCCGAGCCTCCGTTTGCTTTGCTTATTCCCTCAAGCACACCAGCTTCCAGCCTTTGTGATCCTCTCTCCCTCACACCTCACTGTGCCGGACTATCAGCAACCCTGGAACCTCTCTCCTCCTGTTGCCGATGCCTCATTGCAGATGTTTTGGATCTGGATTTTCATCCCCCAGGAGTCTCAGCCTCCTCTTTTATTTTCATGTTGCTCTCTCTCTCCTTCAGCGTGTTTGTTCCTTTCTCTATAAATACATCATCCTGATTGCGCGTAATGAAAATGTGCTGCGCTCTATTCTGTATTTGCAACATTTATTTTCCGAGAGAAGGATCCGTCCTCTGTTGTTTCTCCTAAGGTTTCTTCTTTTTGTTTTCAGGTCGTTTAGGGAAGTTTTTCCTAACACGACTTCAGAGATCGGATGACAGTAGGTGATGTAAAGTGTAACGATTGTATAGTTTCCTTTTGACTTGACACCACTCACTATTTGATTACCTCCGCTACTCTTAGTGAGTTAATCCTATGTTTAAAGAATGAGTTAATAGCAAAGCAAAACAATAAATGGCATGAACACATGACTTTGCATCTGTGTAATATTGAAAATAAAGACTTATTACCCCCTGTCATTCCAACAAGTGCAGTCAAAGCTCTGAGGATAGGTCACGTGCAAAACAAATACCCATATAGCGTAAATATCACAAATATTATCAGTATTTATCCCCGCAGTCTTTTATTATTATTTTAGTAAGCGGTATGGTGTGAGTGCCACTGACCAGGTGTGTAAGCCGAGTCTGCAGCAAAGCTCAGAGTTGTTAACCCATCGCTCTGCCTCACACTCATTTTTCACGATCCTCCCGATTGTCATGCCGACACTGGATCGTTTCACATACTGAGGTCAAACCTTTTATAATATGCTTATTAATAAATTCATAAATAATATTGAGTTATGTGGAGCCTTGGGTCTTCAGGGGAGGGGGCAGCAGCTACCGCAGTAGCCTACATAGCTTATGGGTATATGGAAATGCACATACTGCCTTTCTGTCAGAAACCCCGCAGGAACAGACAGATGAGAGATGTACAATATTTTCCAGCACTTTTGAAGTTTCTCTTTGAGAACAACTCAAAAGCATTCATTCAACTAAGGATCACAACCGCATCTCTTTCTCCTCTTTCTTCTTCCCATCCTCCAATCTCGAGTCTGTCTTACCTTTCATCTTTCTTTCTTCGGCACCTGCTTATTTAAATTTCCGACTATAGCTCCCTGCTCTTATGGAGGCAGTTTTCTCTCATTGTTCATCACACGCCAGCGCCGGCGGGGCTCAGAGGAGGGCATGTGGGTGTGTTTACATTGGTATATAGTGTATACTTTGAAGCAGCATCAAACCCAGGCGTGTCAGACACAGCTCGGCTGGTATCGAGCAGAAAAACACATAGGGGCAAACTGGATGTGTTTTCATCTGACGTCTGCTTAAATGAAATGACAGTTTGTCACAAAGGAAACAACGGGAGGTCAAACTGTGTATCATTAACACAGACACTTGCAGCTTTCTTGAGCATCTGCCCAATTAATGTCAAGGTCTTTTACAGTAAGCTTTAAATGCTTCTTTTTACAAAAGAAACAACATTGTCATCTGTGCTAATAAAAATGCACCACTGCTTAACTCAAAACACTCACAGTAAATGTTTGGCTGCTCCAGCCTTTGTTACTATCTTACCGTATGCTTGTAATGGAAACCCTTCAGATTAGTGCGCAGAAAATAAATGTTAAAGGTTAAAAATGAAGGGGGAAAACAGAACATGTGACAGCAGTGAACAAGCAGATGCTGCAGTGGATGTGGATGAGGTTAATGCGTCATTTTGTGCATTTTTTTATACGTGTAAATACTACGTGTGCGTTTGAGGTTCAGCCAGAAAATCCGTGGCAGCAGCTGCGTCCTCATCTCAAACAAATTGATCTCCTCTAACTCACTGTTACTCACCGTTTCTTCTTCTTTTTATAAGTCTGGGCCCTACGATAAAGCTTATGTTTATATGTAACGCATATAATTCAATAGATAGATAGATATACACTGACCAGCCTCAACATTATTACCACCTGCTGGTTTTAGTAAAAATTTATTAGAGATATTATAAATAAAGCTCAGTGGTGTCCACATAGAAATATCTACCTTAACTATGCAAATGTTAGGTATTAGTCACCATAAGCTACTAATTATGAGCCAAGTAATTTTGTGGCAGAACAACCATCAACTATGTGTGAATTTGTTTTTTTATTTTTAAGTAATTATAAAGTAATCTTTTATAAATCTCTGAGCCTATGCTCCATAAATGGTTTGTCTTCAAATTGAAAAACACACTGTAGTCCACCAACTGCACAGTGTCTATTCATATCAGAAGTGATGCGTGTTAATAATGAAATCATTCTGTAGTTATTGCAGAAAAGGCTCCATTTACCATTCAATGTAATCAAATTACCATTTTGAGTGTCAAAAAGATCCAACTGCAGATGAAACAGTGGCAGTTTAAGCAGTCATTCGTTGTAGGCAGATAGCCTAAGTAACCCTGCCAGATGGAAGACAATGCATGAAGATGTAATTAATCACTGTGTTCCTGCTGGGGCAAAAAAAGCAAAGGCAAAAAAAAAAAAGACGGATTTGCAGTTTTACAAGTCAGAGTGAAAAAAAAAAGGCTTGAGTAAGACATCGGACGTGAGGCTGTAAGTCATTTAAACGAGGCTGTGAAGTGTTTGAATCACCCTACACATCGATTTCTCATCATTTCACCGTAGACGCGCTTTGACCGTCTGTGTGAGTTGTTAAAGATTTTTGCTTTGTGATTCCAGCCGTTGTCCTCATTAGCGGGATTCAGGCCGGAGCCTGTTTCCTCTGACGTGGCTTCGTTCCCACATCACTGATGGAACAAGCGAGTGCCTACTTTTTAAACTCCTTTGCTGCACTAAACGTGTTGGCACAGCAGTGAGATTGGAACGAGAGAGAGAGCTAGAGGACACACTTAACAGCCCCCGTAGGCGAGTTTATGACCTTTTAGTGATAAGAGGCTTGTCTTAGTGGCCGGCTGATTTATGAGTGGAAAGTGGAGGGGAAAAAATGCTTTCTAATGTTACATGCTTAAATTTTTTTTTTTTAATCCACTATATCTCTGCTTCAAAGACATCATATGCACTGGGGAGGATCTTGTTGACTTTTCTGAACACTGATTTGTCCACCTTGAGTGATTATTAATCCCAAAAGATGACTGGATGCTAAAAAACATTCAAGTTTGACTCCAACCAGGCTCGATGCGTATTAGTTTAAACCCGGGTCAAGTTTTAAACGGAGCCGTATAAGACTTTAAGAAAAGGCTTTAAATAACTCCCCTTAATGACACAGAACTGTGCTATACGTTTCACGTCTTCTACCTCTCAATTCATCTTCCATGTCAAATGAGACCATTAGTATGCCATTCAAGCCAAAAATTACATCTTTTCCTCCAGTTAGTTCTTGATTACTTCCCATTTCCTTCCCCTCAGTTATCTCCCCTGCACGTCGCCTTCTTCCTCATTAGTCATTCACATCGGTCGCACGTTCTCCTAAAAACGTCCCCTGTGGCTCACGACCTCTTGCCTGTTTTTCGTGCACGCACACATACTGTACTGACACATGACGTTCCTGCTGTTTATTGATGAGAGGAAGTCCTGCGGAGAGGGTCCGTGTGTAGATCAATGTGCAAATCTCAGCAATCTCTCCCCAGCTGCATGTGTCAAACACTGTGTCACGGGGAGATTACTCTGTACTCACAAGGCCAGTGTCTTTCATTGCATTTTTTATTTTTTTATTTTTTTCGCCCAGCCAGTCAAGGCTGCGGGATGCGTGGCGCAAATCGATCATCTCGCTCAGGTCGGTGGCAGGCACGTCAGCCAGCCCCCTCCCGCCGCCTTTGGCTTCCAAGTTCCTGGCATCCACAGGGATGAACCAGATGGTAGGTACCTAGGGCAGTGAGCTCCGAAACTGAACAGGCATGGCGTGCACTTTACAACGAGCAGCAAAATCTTTCAAAGTGTCACAACTTACCAACTGGCTCACATTAATGCTGAATAAATGATGTCGTGTGCCACTGCTTGGCAATGTTTGCAATTATGCTAATGATAATAATCTGCTGCGTATTGTCGGAGCATTTTAGGTTTAGAGTTTACATTTCTGTGCAACTAGACACTCATTCACAGAAATGTCCACCAATAATGAATATTCACGAGCCATTGTTGTGCTGCCATGCGCTTTTTTTTTTTTCTCTGCCGGGAGCTGTCTGCGCGCAGCTTCACGAGAACAACCGTTCTTCTTTTGTGCAGAATGAATGGAAACTCGATACATATTTGAAAGCTATTCTCCTTTCACTCAGCTTGACCAAACACATCCTTGGTGTGGGGCAAGAGACCAAAACCTTTCTGCACTGACATGTCTTCCTTTGAAATAGAAGCACAGAGCCACAAAGCCAATACAATCTGTCTCTAATGGCTTCCTGCTCGCTGATGGCCCTGATGTTTAATCAGAGTAAGAGCTGGGTTTTGCCTTGCCTCTGCTGGCATCCATTAATTTGGCCTCTCTTTTTCATTTGTTTGTTTGTTGCTGTGTTTTTTTCACCTCCCCTTCCTTTTACTGGCCTAACAGCCAGCTGGCATTCATTGCTGGCCTGACTGAGTTCTGTTCGATACGAAAGCAGCAACTGGGTTGGAGACAAATGACTCGCAGCCACAACTGGTCAATGCCTACACTCACTGACCCAAACACACAGATGGGGTTCACCGTCTAAGCCCCACCTGCTCCATCAAATGGAGGATTCTGCTACACCTACTTTTTTATTTGTTTTACCTCTGGCATCTCCCACTTTGTCACATTATAAGCCATCCACTGTCGCTGGATTTCATTCTTCTGGAGAAATGAACTAATTTCCGTGCACAAAAGCCAACGTAGAAATTGAAAATGCACAATAACATGTCTATTGTATTTATCACACGTAGACATTGTCATGTTCAGCATTAGTCAACAAAATTCCACTTGTTTACCAGAAGGTACAACGGCAGATGTACCAAAGTAAATCACCGTACTGCTATGACGGATCCAGAAGGACGGAAATCAATCTTGTCGGAGCAAGTCAGCAAACATTAGCTACGATGTTACAGAAATTATTCCTTTTCTCTCCCCCTAATCTAAAACCGTAATTCAATATTGGCCGTGTGCAGTATGGTGCACTCAGGGACAAATGTGCATCAGCATTGTTATTACAGTGCAGAGAGTCATCAGTCATAAAGGACACAAACAGCGTAATAACAGATACAAACTGAGGGAGGTAATGAAAAGGAGTCAGTAACAGATGAGGCACCAAGCACATCTGAGGTGTTGGATGATTTAATTCAGGTTCAGGTTTATTATCATTTCCACACATTTGCATGACATGCATCCAGGGAAACACAGTGTTCCTCATGGAGCTCATGGAGCTTGGAGGCAATTACCTTAACTTAGCATAAAGGCTGTAGGCAGGGGGGAACAGCAGGTCTCTCTGGGACTTATGTACTGTAATTACAGTATTTTGTGGCAAAAAAAAAGTGGCTTCCCTGGGCCTTGTCACAGTAACGCTGCCAGAAAATCAGCAGGGAAATGCTTTGTCAAGAAATAGCACGTCGTTGCTCCCTTTAAAGGCACCAACGTGTTGTTCCTACATTTCCATTTGTGTACCGTCTAAACAGGAAACACTGTGTTAACACATAGCAGCACCTTCAGAGATGCTGATATGTGGGTTTGTGAACTTTGGAGAGAGCCAGCCGCTCCTCTCTGCGCAACGAGCAGCTCCATATTTGTTCTGCTCACACTGTACTTAATGTGATATCAATTTTCTCCACTAAATATCAGAGAAAAGGCAATTAAAGTTAGCAGTTAGGTTACCAGGAATTATTGTGAAGACATTTCCTTATATTTTATTATTTTATTTTCATATGTGCCCTGAATATTAAGGAATTAGCAGAATTAAATAATTCAGTACTGAGAGGTAAAGTTTAAGCATTTGTAAAAAAATTCAATATGATTGAATATACTGTATATATAATTTGGTTTTACTACAGTAAAAGTAACCCGCTAAAAAGACTATGCATTTTAAACGGTACTCAGTTTAATACTTTCAATGTAATAATGCCATAATTAAAATTATGGCAAAAAATTTACAATGGAAGAGAAGTAGAAGGGCCCCCTCATTCTTTCTGTTCATTTGAGCCTTTGTTGTTTTCGTAAGTAGTTACTAATTTCCATGTCTATTATACTTCAGTGTCTGTTATTGGTCATTTTGCGACTCTCCTGGATAGTTTTAGCCTCTTTTAATTGAGCTCTTTCAAAAGGAGGCAAAATTACAGTATATTTAGTGGTCAGAGTTATGCCCCATGGGTCTGCAGACCTGTTTATAATGCATCCGTGGATAAACACGGGGCTAAAATTACCCACTTCACGTGGTGATGAGTAGTTAATCCAACAAACAGTAAATCAACACCTGTTAGTTAGTAAATGTGTTAAAGCAACTAGCGGCTAAAGCAGCAGTGGAGTAAAAATAAAGTGAAAGGTAACAAATGGGAAATACTCCAGTAAAGTACAAGGACTTTGAAATGGACTTAGCTACTTAACAGCTTTAGGAATCGGATCCTGAATGACCCTGTGAGACGTCTCTGGAAGGAGCTTATTACAACACGATGTAACATTTAATTGGACCTCTTGTGTACAAAAATGCAAAAGGTTCCAAAAATGTGGCCCAAACTTGGTGGTTTAAGAGAACCTCCGACTCACCACATGGACTGTGACCACCTGAGTAATCAAAGGCTATGGCCTCACACACACACACACACGTGCAGGTTGGTGCTGCAGATTAATGTGAACTATTTTTCATCATCAACTTGTTTCAGCTGTAAATATGTTTGCTCCTTCAGAGTCATTAATGAGAACTCTGCGGTAAATATTGCATAGCTAAATGAGGATGGCTCCTCATCAGTAACTAAAGTGTCTGGGGCAAAAGGAAAAGGATTTCCAAGATACGTCAAATCAAGAAGCTGTCAGCCTCTACTTGCTGAGGGAAAACATGCTGCCATTTCCCGTAGGTCATTAGCTCTGGCTGGTCTCCCCTCCATGCTGGCCTTTTCTAAATGGGCCAATGCCCTGACCACATGAGTGCTGCTCTGGGACCATGTCAAAGCCGTCACACTACATAGAGCCACACCATCAGTTCCAAGGCTGAGCCACTGGAGCTAGTCCATTACGTGACTTGTCATTGCTGTGGGAAGATGGACCCATTCACTCGTGTCAAGAAGAGTTGTGAGAAGTATACTGCCGCCTTTGTACAAAGCCAAATCTCTCATGTCCCATTTTATCCCTTTGTGATCTGTTAGTGTTTGATCCATGCCACAAAACTGGTACGAGATCTGCAAGGATGACAGAGGAGAAACAAAAGTGACTGTGTCCAAGCTCACTTTGCAACATTACATAATCTGTCGTAAAGCCCGTCTCCCTTTTACGCCGCCAGCCGCAAGGCAGCTGCATTCACCATCCTTCTTGTGATAGTGCAATAGCCAAGCATTTTTATAATGAAATGCCTGTAAGGTGACAGATAAGGGCCCTCTCATACTTGTCAGTCAGCGGCTTTGCCCCGTGGAAACTTGAAGTGTGAATCCAGAGTACATGACAGTTGAGTCAGGCTTTTCTTTAGTTCGGCGGGCGAGAAAGAAAGATTGAATCATATGTTTCTCCAAGTGCTTGTGTCACCACAGGAAGATTACATATTGGCCCATTCACTAACCCTGGCACCCACTCACCATGACTATCTGATATCACTTCATGATGCAACATTAGCATTCCCACTTCTTTTTCTTGAGAAGACTCTAAAAAGAAACACGGGGTCCTAATCGCCTGACCCCCTTCCATGGTATTTGCTTATACAAGATGTTACCTAACTAATCTGTCTTTAAAAAAAAAAAAAAACCTCATACCTCAGCATCTGGATAACCACAGCCAGTCTGATTTAGAGGTGCAAACAACCACGAAGCAGACAGTGAACGTAATTGGACTGACAAACCACTGCTAGTTTAGCTCATGATTTACTGTAGCACCTTGCCGACGAGCCTCCATGCAGAGCCTCTGCAGCTGTAAAGCTTCAGCAGCATTCGCCCGTGGTGACTGCTTACATCACTGCAAAATCCCCAGGTCAGCAAAACCTTCACGTTGGTGATAAGTTAAACTGTAGTATAACCCACAGCAGCGTATGAACCATTTTACTCGCTTATTCAAGACTGTTTGTTTTCTGCTTGGAACCTTTGCGTTGCAGTCAGGTTGCAGTTGCATTACATGAAGAAAAGGTGTGTTTGTGCCCAGTAGGGATGTGTGTGGACTTAAGGGTGTTGAGGCTGTGACTTGCTGCAAGTAAGGCAAGGTCAACATGATGTCATCCAGCTGGCACTGGGCAAAAAAATCTGAGGTGCTGATCTTTTTTTTTTTTTTCCGCCCCTCATGTTGCATTGCTGATGTGGCTGCTGGCACCAGCTCTCTGTTCCAACAAGATCAGACAGAGCAAGAAGAGGCTTTGTGCTGCTTGATAGATTCCCAGTGGACCCACAGGCGCCCGTGAACACACGCGTGGCCAATGGTGCGACATAAGCATGCACACACAAACATGGGCAAGATTGTGCACATGAAAACTGTTTAGCTTTGTTGATGATAATTCTATCATTAGGTTAGAACACAAGCAGGACAGTGGCAAAGCACTGGACCCTAACAGTAGGGAGGACCTGGGGTTTGAGCCCGCACCCTGAGTGTGTTAGTGCGGGTTCTTTATAAGTTTTCCATATGTTACATTAACTTTAATTGCTCCAGCCCACTGTGACCCTCAACAGGGAAAGCAGCAACTGAAACGGATTGATGGTACACAAGGGACTTGAAGAAATGTGAAGACGTGATGTGGACGTGAAGAAAGGGGAGGACACAGCATATGGCAAGATTTGAGTGAATTCCGAGCTCGTCAAATAACTAGAAACCTATGACATGCCGTTACATGCACAAGTGAAATACAGAATGAAAGTGGATTAAAACAAGTCTGTCAAAAGGTCCTAGAATGTCGGACTGAAGGCCACAGAACCCAAGGTGAGGTAAGAATGGTACAGTGTGTAAGAATGTTTGACCCAGCACTGACACCCACAATTTTCCCCATTCCAAAGGGAAAAGGGATGAAATACAAAATCAGTATTGGGTTTTTAAAGTTGTGGTGGACAGGGGCCAGCCTGGATACACCTCCATACATACTGTAGCATATTTTTCTCCAACTCAACTCAAATCTGAAAATTCTTGCATATGGTTCCTTGCTTAATACCAAACAAGCATTTATAAGAGACGGGCTCTTTTTAAAAACTGATAATACTTTGTGTGGACAAGAGACTGTCAACCTGTAAAATACAAAACACTGTGTTGTTGTTGTTATTATCAGCTTAGGAAAAAGATGGAGGTAGTTCATACTGTTAGGTGACAGGTGAGTTCTAGGTGTTCCAAATCTTTAAAGTCACCTGTCACCTAGCAGGACAAACTACCTCCATCTTCACACACGACATTGGGTTTTGAGTCCAGTGCAGGACAACTGGTATTATAGTTGTTGTAATAGTCACGTGAAGCCCCTCGACCCGTTTTGACAAACTCTAAAATAATGTTTTTGACAACCAACTCTATCCAAATCACTGAGTGGGGACACGTTAAATAGGCATTTTTCAATGTTTACAGCAAAAAACCAACATGAAACTGGTGCCATTTTGGCTCCTTTGCAACTATTCATCGGAGGCCCGCCTTTCTAAGCTGTGGCACAATTTCAACAAACAATGTATTAAGCCGTGTGAGAATCTAGGTCTTTGAGTTTTAAAGTCAGTGGACTTATTGGGGCAAAGGATTAGCCTCCATTAAACTGTTTCTAACCTTACAAGCCAAACTGAGGACGAGATGACTGAGCAAGACTTCAAACTTCTCTCAGTGGCCCCCTCTGTGTTCCAGCTTAGAAGATAAGCTGTCTCAAGGCATTTGTGGTTCACAACAGTGGCGGAACAGCGCTCAGTACTCACTTCCAGTGATCACAGCAGTTGAACAACTTGCACTTCCATCCCCTGAGCTGGTCCAGGCCAGCGAGCTCGCTGGGGATCGTGCTCCAATAAACCACAAACATTGCATCCCATGGCACAGCTTGCTACTCGGAGTCTTTGCACCCTGACACACACACACACACACACACACTGCAGAAATAGTAGGAGTGGTACAGTTCAGAATCAACGTGCCAGCCCCCCTCTTAGAAAGCTGAATGGAGGGGGTGGGGATGGGGGTATGGAAGTTTCAAGGGATAAGCGGGTTCTGTCAGAAACTGCTCTTCCTTGCCCTTTCATGGCGAATCCTATCCCATTAGGTGGGTTTTGTCCTGTGATGGGGATGCTGCTGGTGCTCCTCAACAATCCCATTACAGATCATAAAGGGAGCTGGGGATGTGGCCTGAGAGCACTCAGACTGCTACTTTAAGGCTACTAAGCTTTGTGTGTACGGTGACTGCACCACATCTGTTAATGGCTTTTTAACTTCAGGTGAATGCTGGGAGCTTTTCTCAGGCGTCTCTGTGTCACTGTCTGATGCTCGGTGTTCGGTGTCTAGCACCACAGGGACTGGTTTGATTTAGCTCAAATGTGAGTTTGGCTTAAGACGTTTGAAAACCCAAGGACAATCTGACAACAGAGAAAGGCTTAGTGTTGGTGCTTCGTTGGACTGGACAGACCAGGGATGTGTTGCTCTATCCTTGAAAAGCTTCCTTATTTCTGCTTTCCTTTGACTTTTGTGTTGCAATCTTTCGGTATTGTAATGAAGGAAATAAGAAGCTTGACAGCGTCCTTCGAGGACCTCTGGGGAAATCCAACGCTGTCCAATGTGGATGTATAGTTTTAAGCCACACTCAAAGCTGCATTAATCAATAATTTTATATTACACTACATTAAATTGTGAAAAGGGGTCACTTATAGTAATGAACCCAGAAAGAATTACCTCCTAACTTTGCAGTTTCCTGTAAGCTCTGTGCAGGGATTGATTACTGAACAGGCCCACCAGGCACAGGCCCAGGGATCTGCGAGGTCTGAGGGCCCATGATCCAGAGCCTCTGATGTTACTGTTCATATTTCTCATCTGTAAGAGCTCAGCCAAAACTCAAAATGACTCAAAACAGGCAGCAATTAAGCTAAATAGACGTTAAATGGCTGAAGACACAGAAAAACAAATCTGAACACTAAAATTATCCCTCTTCTGGACCCATGATGGGCATTTTCTCCTAAACCATCCATGGCCCTGCGGAGCCCTTGACTCCAGTATTGGATCATCGTTTTATGTTTTTTTTACCTACAAACTTTACACCCATTCACCTTGTTTCAGGTTACATCTGTTTTGAGCCAAAAAACAACCAGCAAAATGGACTAGTTTAGCTACGGGTTCTTGAAAAGAGCGGAGCATTTAGCAGAAAGAGCCAGATGTTTCCCTTAGGATGTTGTAGGAGCAAAACATAGAGAGACTTTTGAATTTGTAGTCATGTTTTCGATAAACACTTGTCTTTAGCAAATGTGTAAAGTAAAATGTTTGCTTGTTTTTAGCTTGTTCTGCCGCTCACAAGAGGCCAAAAAAGTAATAAAAAATGAATTAATGCAGCTTTAAAGGGGCAGAAATAATTTTATCTTTAATACGATTTTTTCCGAGCAACAACCTACGAGGGACGACGAGTTTAAGTAATTTGTTTTTATTTGCGAACATGAATAAAAGATACACATACATACTGTATATGTAGATCCACATACAGCATCTGTTTACATGTCTGTGCTGTGCCTAATGCTGTCCTAACAACTTCAGATACAAATCTACAAGATGAGAGAATTTGAGGCTTAAAAGTCTGTTTATCTCCTCCTCCTGCTGCTCTCATTCACTTTCATCCCATTTTTTCCTCATTACTTCCAAGTTTGTCACTGGCAGAACACCAGTGCGGGAAGAGAGGAAACACGAAATAGAAAACACAGAGGTTTACATATAGAGTAGGACCTTGGAATATATGAATACATTAAATATACCTGAAAGTCAGAGGGTAAACAACATGTGTGACAGTGAACCAGAAATCGTATTTTTCGTGTATTTTAAAAGGCTCTGTGCAAGCTTGAGCGTGTCTTTTTAATCAGAAACGGTAATTAATTTGTTCAGTGGAATTCTGAGCTTTAAGCAAACATAGGAGGGGGTTCAAAGTGCAATATTTGCATTTGAAGATGCATGGACACTAAAACTTTTTAGTAAAATTATGTGGGTGTACATCATAGTTTGTTAGCCCTTTAACATTTGCTTGATTATCATTTTCACCCTGCTGGCGAGGATTAGTTTCAACTCTGTAGGTAGGTATTTGATACATTTATAATGCACAGCGTACACAGAAGATGAAAATGTACAGCTGGTAAATTACTTTTCTGTGTCTGAAGATGAAACAACTTGCTTTCAAAAGTAGAAACGTAGAGCTAAATTGGGCCCATGCTGGCCTCATGGCATTTAAATTGGCAACCACATACAGAAATAGACACTGGTATACAGTAAAGTACAGTGTTGAAACTTCCACAACAGTACCACTCATTTATGCACATTATTTACTTCCCTTATTATGGAAGTGGAGCATCTCGGGATGTGAGCTTCACATTCAGCTTGGGTACAGTATGCATTCCACACTGAGCTAAACTCCTGCGCTGTGGCCTCCTGTAGTGTAAGCATCACCATTAATCAAACAGACAGCTTGCGTTTCTTTTTCTTTTTTTTTTTTTTTTTTTTGGAAAGAACAAGCGAGTGGCATAAATAACTGAAACATCAGGGGAAAGAAGGAAACAAAGACAGTGCTGAATAAGAAGTGAAACAGGAAATCACAGCCAAAGTCACCTTGAGCCCATCTCATTTACAAAATAGTGACACATGCATTAACTAGAATGAAGGTGATTAATATCATAAAAGCAGTTAGCTGCTGTTTACATTGTCAAGGTGTTTATCTGGATCCCCCAGTTTGGCAAGCTTCACCTTTTCATATTTTATTTCACACATGGGCCGTTACAGCATAGTAACAGCTTGTCTTTTCGGGCAACAGTTGTGCTCCCTTACTTTATGGAGGCCGAGCCAACTAACGCGAGGGCCAGTGCACAGGCCGAACATATCACCAGCTTGGTTACTGAATAAAAGGATTTATTCCCTTCCTTTAAGTCACGAAGAATCAGCTGTCTCATTATGCTGACAGCAGGCCTGTTTAATTTGAATGTCATAAATAAATTGGAGCGGGGTCACTGGGGGTGGGGGGGGCAGGGTGCATCTCATCAAAATATATTATCTTTCAAACATCCACGCTGGACATGGATAAACTGAGAACTGCTGTGTTCTCTGAACTCAAGGCCATCGGAGCAGAAACTGCTACGTTTGCAATACATCATGTGGACATGCAAGTACAAGGAATGTGTAGCTACTCACCGTACTCGCACTAATAGCGGCAAAAAGCTGCAAAGTCTTTATGTGTCTCAATAGTAACATCTGCAAAAAGCGATGAATCGATCAATCTGGCTACTGCCGATGAAAAATGTGACACTCACCTCTGCTACTCAATGCCGTATTCGTCGCACAAGGCTGTTTCTGAAATCCCTCCCCGTTCGCCCCATTCACTCCTCTCTATACAATGCACACTAAGTAGTCCACTCAACGGTGAGCAGTCAGCTGAGATTTCAGACACTCATTGTGTCCTGACTAACAGCCGTTTTAGCAGTGCAACAATCATTTTCTCATCTCTAAAATAGGGAGCATTGCATTGTGGGATTGTTAGCAGACTTTCTGTCCACTGTGGAAGTTCTGAGTGCACTATACAGTGGATGTGCACACTCAACATTGGAACACCACTACAAAATGGTGAACATGCTATAGTGAGCGATGCTGACTTCTGACTGGAGAGCCACGTGTGATGCAGTGCAGCTTCTGTCTGCATTTTGAATTCCACACTCTCCTGTCTCAGCATTGTGCCTCCTGACTTCATCTGATTTTCTGTGTGTATCTCATTCTCTTCAAGCCTGAAGACAAGACTTTGAAACGCTGGATTGTTTCCACCAGCCATCACATATTTTTAGTCTTTGACACTCAGATGCAGCTGATAACTGAACGACTACCATCGGTGGGTTACAACTGACTGACCCACCAAATCCAGCAAGAACAACTCTTGTAAGAAACTCTTGCATGTTCTTGTGTAATAAAAACATGGTAGAAACTGGAAAATTTTACTTTTTGTACAATTTGTGTTGAAAAACAAATTATTAGAGACAGTACAGAGCCTGCATTGTAAAAAAAAACTGTAAAAACATCAAGTTATTTTTCATGAACCTTTGCACAGCACCAACAAACCAATTTCCTCTGACACAGACTAAACCAGACAGAAGCAGACCAAGACCAACTAGTTCTGACCAGTCATCACAAAATTAAATCAACTTATACAGTAAATCAAATTCATAATCAGCCCTACAGTCTACTTCAGAGCAATCAGCTCTTAAGTGTGTGCTGGCCTTTAGTCACTGCATCCAAAAAAACATCAAACTGAAATCAATTAAATTAAAAAGCTGTTTCTAAGGCTCCGCAGCTCCACAGATCCACTGTGAGAGACACTATCAACATATGGAGAAGACCTGTAACCAACAGCTCATCCCAAGAGAGTCACAAAAGATCCTGGGAAAACATCCAAGGACCTACAGACCCCCACCAATTCCACTGTCTGATAGAGAACCATTGAAATGGCATCACAGGAGAGGGGAGGTAAAACCCACATTAAGAACAATCTGAAACAACAGACCTCAGTGATAATCCAGCCCTTTAGGTGAATGTTCTACGGACAGATGGGTCCAGAATGGGACTGTTTGGAAGACAGGAGTCCCACTACACCTCAAAAAGTACTGTCAAGTTTTGATGGTGCGGGGATGCTCTGTTACGTCACCACCAGGGAGACTTGCCATAACTCAGGGAAATGTGATTCTGCTCTCTGCCGGAGAATCCTGAAGGACAGCATCAGGCCATCAGTCAGTGACTTGAGGCTCGGCAGCAACAAGGTTTTGCAGCAAGACAATGATCCCAAGCGTGAGAGTGAGCTGAGCTCAGAATAGCTCAAAAGAATTAAATTTACGTTTTTGAAAAGTCTAGACCTGAACTAGCTTTAAATTTGGAGGCGATTCGTTTTTCAGATTCATTATTGAAGCAATGGCGAATACTTGGATAATAATAACGCTACTTGTGTTTTGTGTTTGGCCAGGTTGCCTTTGTTTAATGTCAGATTTACTTTGAAGATCTGAAACCTTTTTATATGAGAATCACACAAAAAGAGATCACAGGCACATAAATCAGGAGGGGGTCCGATATTTTATTCACAGCACTGTATCCGCAGCGGCTCTGTCATGAACTCCAGCCTAGTGAGCAGCTCACACCGAGACACATGCACTGGATCATGCTCGGCCTAACGTGCAGTATTGATCAGTGGGCCGGGCCTCGCAGGCCCGCCGAGGTGTCACGCCACGCCACCGACTCCTTGACTGAATTGATGATAGAAATGCATAAATAATAAAGTGACATGTCGTTCTGACTTGCTATTGATTTTCCCATTAGCAGTTGATTGATACAAGCTTTAAATGTCAGGAGCCACATTGATTGGCATGAGTCCGTGCGCTCACTTGCAATGTCATGTCAGTTTTCCTGTGGCTCAGAGGCCTCCCACCTGGATGGACTAAATTAAAGGTCAACAGGTCCACTGTGTTATCGAGCTGTGTTTAGGCTGCGTCCCCATCAGAGTGTTTACACACTGCAGTGTTTACTCCTCTAGTTCAGTTGATTTTAGAACAATACCTCACACAATGGCTGAAGAGTTCCCTCTAGGTCCAAGATGGGAAAAGAGGGTTTAGCACATTGAAGGGCAAAATAAAGATACAACTATAAGTGCTTTTTACAGGTTGATCAAATCGGGTGGGACCCTGAGCTTCAGGTTACTTGATTACGATACCTCGTCTGTTTACCTAATTTAGGTAATGACTAAAAAGTCCATTCACAATGCTATTGTTCTAGGGCCGCCAGCCAACATTGGCGAATGGCCGTCTGCTTTGTTTTTTCATTGTTTCCTCCAATACTGGACCTTTGTCAGCAGCTTTTCAGCCAGTTCAGCATGTGGATTGGCCAGCGGGCAGCGTCAGTGAGAGACAGATCAATCGGATTTGCCTTTTCAACTTAAGCTGAGGACACACCTGAAGACTAGCTAAGACTGTCAAATACTGGACTGTGGACGCAAAGACACTGTTTCCACCAACCATCACAGATTTCTAGACAGTGTGGGAGCAGCACACAGCAGAGAATAAAATACAAATATTTTATTACAACTTTATGAGCTACAGTGTAGTTTGTTAAAAGAAGTCAAGTTCAGGTGAAGCTGTAGTTACTGTAGGTTTCTATCGGTTGTGATATCATTGATCACCAAGTCAGAAAAAAGACGTGAATGATGTTTAAAAAAAAAAAAATCTTTGTGAAAATGACTGGAGAGACTGGATTTTAAGTCTTAAGACTAGATTCTTTACACAGCACACACTCACAATGATTTTCTGTATTGACTTCAGCACCAACTGAGCCATTGTGACACTGATCAGGACCAACCAGGTCACAATCAGTCATTAAGTGTGACCCTGCATTTAGCAGATCAGTGCCTGAGTAGAGACCAACGTCTGGACAGTTCTTTTATTTCAGATGTAACTGTAGCAGTTGTATTTTCTGCCACTTGTCGCCCAGACAAAGGCGACACAACGGTCGACCTTCGTTGCCACTCATTCTTTCTAGGTGCTTTAGTGCATCTCTGCCCGCCATCCAGCAGCTGACCTTCTAATGAAACAGCTGATTCCATCTGTGGTCCACAGGTGACATTTTTCACTGCTTGTATGCATTATGTAAAGTTGGCATTGCTGTTATCAAACACAACTTTATCTCTTAACATTTAGCAAGCGTCTGAAATATCTTCTATCTATCTGTGTCTCACCCATGTCCACACCAACAATAATACAGTACCACTTGCTGGTTTTAATGTTGTTGCTGATCTGATCTTATGGTCTATGCTCTGGATACAGTTGCCATGGTGAGTAAGATCGAAGCATTGTTGGAGAACTCAATCATGGCGCTGCAGGTTTTATAATTGTTTTATTAATGATTAATCCAGCCTGCCTTTTCATCACCTCCACTAACTAATCTTGTCCCTCTCAGGTCACCAGTGTATCACATAGCTCAAAACATACTGAATGACAACCATTCACACACATAATCACACAAAATACAGCAGCTAAACACTATTTTCATGTTCAGTTTGAGTTATTGCATTAAACTGATCACAAAATGCCAGACAGTCATAACTAAATGACACATTGCACTTGACCTAAAAACGCCAGAATGGTGTTTTAAATGTTCTGTTTTGTTTGATTCAATTCACTATCAAGTACAAAAATGCACAAATTCACATTTTTGAGGCTGGAACAAGCAATGTTCAGCTTATTAGCTTGAAAAGTGACTATCAATTATCAAAAGAGCTCTTACATTTAAATGTCATTGTTTCCTAGTGACTGCCTCAAATTCAAATTCACATGAACACTGTAGAAATCGAGAGACTGCAGAGGTTTTGTCTCCATTTCTTTGTAGACAAAAATACTTGTTTGTCTTTGTTTTGTTTTTTTTGTTTTTTTGTTAAGACATTATTGAGCTAACTATTACTACTATATTGAGCTACAAAAAAAAGTAAACTTAACCACTATGCTGTGGTTCAAAATCCAAGCCATGCCTCAGTTTCTCACACCTAGATTTCTGTGCCTCCTCTTGGGGCCAACAATGCCAACCACTTTGTCAGGAGGTGAAGGAAAGACATTTGGGATGAGGAAAATTTAAGGTGTTTCCATTTTTCAAGGAGAAATCTCTTACAAAAAGGGCCAAAAGCAACATGGAGTAAATAAAGCACCAAGTGTGTAAGCCAACTTTATTAATGTTCTGTTGACTTTCTTCATGATTCAGAAGAAATTGCAATATTTGCCTAAAGGCTAAAACATACAGACACAAGAATTTAAGCCTCTCAAAAGGAAATGGCAGCCTGGGGACGCTCAATAGAAATTATGGGAGTGCGCATTTGCATTTGGGGCCGAGCTGAACAACCACAACGTCCACATTTGGAGGGCATCAGTCTCTTCACGTCTGGGCTCCAACCTGATCCGGTTAGGCCTGTTTATGAAGGTGTTCTCTGCTAATGGTGCGCCAATGAATCTGAACTTCTTAAAGAGCGCAGTGGTAGGTATGTGCAGGTTAATGAACCAGTGGTCCCTACTCACTCTAACTTCCAATGCTGAGATCATTTAATGATTCTCCTACGCAACTTATTTATGGCACCGCTTGGTGAACATAACAGCGGTTAATAAAGTAGAGGTCAACTCTTTATGACACTGGCCCAGCACTGTTTTCCCCTCTCCTACACTGTAACTCATAGAAGCATTTCTCACTAATGGTCTCCCCCATAGGGTGACTAAGTATAAATGTACTGTGCAGAGTTTAATGCCTTGATTCCCGTAGGCATGCTTGCCTGATTGTCAAATTATTCTGGGTGCCATGGCGGGTATTTATTTCATGCTAATAGCCTGAGTCTTACTGCAGGCTGGAAAAAACAAGTGTAGCACACACATTACACAGAAAAATGCCAAACAACAGCCAATCAGGGGTGTAAAACAGCTGATGGAGCGAGACAATACACACTGGCGCTTGGAGTTGAGTCATTTCACATGGAGGAGCGTGGAGGTCACCCGGCGTGTCACGGATTAACAAATACAGTGTGACAACCATTCACACTCAGACTGACACCTATATCCAATTATACAGGTGTCAACTCACCTGACCTGCGTGAGGCGACGGCGCTAATCACGGTGACATCATGGCCAAAAGTCACTGAGTGATGTCATTTTCACCACAGCTGGTTATTTTTAGATATTTTAAAATAATGGCGTGTTTGGAGATCTTCACACTGAAGTTAACTTCAGGAAGTGTCTCCTCGCTCCTCTGAGCAGCGCACTTCCTGAATGATTAAAGTCTTGATCATTTTCTGGGTTATGTGAGGATGACGATGGAATAGATATAAACTAAGAGGGATGATCACGGATGTAATAAACAACGGTTGGCAGCTTATTAATTTCAATGAGGGCTGCTCTTTTTTTCTTTCAGCAGAACACCTGTGTTACGGTGCGTAAGGATCAAACTATATTTTATAGCTTCTTTGTTGCTTGGAAACCCTTTTGGAGCTGTTTTTGAGGTCTGATAGATGATGTTTGAGGTTTTCATTTTACACACCTTTGTTATTGTAATAGATGTGACAAAAAACCGTTTGGAGGCAAACAAGCACATGTGACATCTGTGACTACTTTGATATGCAACAGCATGCCAGTGCCGCAGCAGACAATTTCATTCCCAGTACGTTCTCCAACTGAAATTGCACCGTACGTTGCTTGTAACTGTCCTTCAGACCAACACAGAGACGGGCTGTACGACCCGACACTTATCAGCAGGATGACACCATCCGTCAGTGCCAGCCCCAAAACTGTTAGAAATCAGGGCTGAAAAACAAAACCAGTGTGAGCTGTTGGAAGGAAGTTGGTCAGGACTACATGGATGTATTGTGTCCTTGCGTAGGACATTCACAGCAACACGTTTCTGTTGTTGGTTGTGGTTCGGTTGGCATTTCTGCACGGAATCAGAACCTGTCCCCATATCTTTGTGGATTTGTTCCCCACCACTGTCCAAAAGCATGCATCGACGGCTCAAAATCACCCATAGGTGTCAACGTTAATGTGGTTAGTTGTTTGCATTGTGGTTAGAGTGGACACATGTCCAGAGCGTACCCCGCTTCTCTCTCAATGTCAGCTGCAATCGGCCCCAGCCACCGTCAAGGATAAGTGGGTACGAACAATGGATGCATGGATCCCCTACCGGCTTCCCACCTGCAAACATCAGCAGCTGTGATGGTTGGAAATGCATGCTGGGAGCTACAGTGGACATATGTCATATACTTTAGAACAGAAGAACTAGAAACTGAGGATTTGGGTCTTTTTGTTTCGGTTTAGGTACAAAAGCAACTTGACTGGGAGGAAAAAAACTATTCAAATTATATAGCAGCTGTATAGTGAAACAGGAGGCAAAGCGTGACCTGGTAAGTTTTTGTGTAACCATTCCACTACCCTCAGGTTTCTCTTGGACGTCCCACCCATCTGCCTTTGCGACTGATGGACACAGTTTATGATTTGTCTCTTTTTCAGCCTAAAGCTAAGCTAAACGTCCTGTAACCCCGGACCTTTTTGCATAAATGTTTGCACTCACATAAGCTAAACGTCCTGTAACCAACCAGACCAATTTGTTTTGCTCCACTGGAAAATGTTTGTTAAATGGTTGTAATGAGAAAGCTAAAAAAAAAAAAAAAAAAAAGAAGTAGAAGAACAGCTGATACAGTCACTAGTAAAAACCCTGACAACACCCCCTGCTGGCTTCACACCTGCACACACCACCAGCTGGGTTGTCGGACTGCCTGCTGGGAGCTGCAGCACTGGCCCATTCAGATGCTCCTCTACTTCATTTTCAGATGTTTAAACCATATTTATTTGCACATATTTGGATTAACATGCACAGATCCGTTCAACCTTAACCGGTAATTGCAACATATGTGGAGTAAATATTTTCCACCAGAGGAAACGCAGCCAAAATTCCTCCAGAAAAATGATGTGAACTGGCGTGTGGTTCACTGTGCACACCAGCCTGCAGGAGGTTGCTCCCTCAGCCTGCGTCTGCTTCGCTTTTGCCTGATAGGTTCCGTTGCATTTTTCTGGGCCAGCCTCCCTCATCAAAGTGATTAAGCAATTACACTGATTGTGCCGATGCTCAGAAGAACGAGGGAAGGACCCTCGAGTATTGAGTGCTAAAGCTTTCTTGGAGATAACGGCTTAATTTGTGCATAATCAAAATAAAGCCCGTTCTTTTCAATCTCCAACCTTCCTTGAGCGCTGGCTGCCTCTGGGGAAATGAGGAGGTACCTTTAAAGAGGAGAGGGAACCCGACCGAGGCCTCTCTAAGTGAAATACCAGCACATGTAGACGCGTTGCGTTGTTTTCGGGGAATGAGCCCCGCTCCAGATAAAAATGAAATAATAATTAGCATCTTAGAAGTGATAAAGAAGAAGATGCTGCGCGCACTCGGCATGGATCCCCACTGGAAATAATCAAAGAGTTTGGGAAATAAATCAACACGCGGCTCATCTCTCAGTGCTGCTGTTGGCATCAATTATGAAACCGGAGTCTGGAGAGTCGCTTGGATCCGAGCAAAAAGACGCAAACGCACAATTTTCCCGGGGTGATATTTTCCTCTGACACGCGTAGAAACTCACACATGCACGTCACTCATCATTCCCCGTCGGGCCCCTCACACCCATGTGCTGACACTTCTGTACCCGCTCCGTGGAAAACCCACATCCACAATCAGTCACAGCGCAACTTCCATCACAGTCTCAGCAACATGGATTAAGCAAGTGTGTGTGTGTGTGTGTGTGTGTGTGTGAGAATGGGGGGCAACACGAGAAGAACTAAGACAGAGAAACAGACAGAGGCAGGGAGGGTGGGAGCAACTCACCGCGGGAGGATATCTGGAGGAAGAGGCGGGGGTCTGCAGCACGTATGGCCGCGGTGTAGCGATCTTCGATCCCGGGCACCTGCGCCTTTTTCTCGGGCATGAGCCGGACTCTGAGCCGCCCTCCCTCTGCGCCGAGCCACCACTCCAGGATAGTTGTGAGGTCCATCTCCAAAGTGAATACGGGGGCCTCCTCGTACACAGACAGCCCCCCGCATCCCGTCCTGACTAGATCCTCTCCTATTTCCACCACCACTTGGTTCGATTTCCTGCTGGCTTTCGTCAAGCCCAATTTCAGAACTTTGGACAGCGGCCGCTTGGAAAAGAAGGGGAGCTGTCCGTCGGCGGACGCGTTCCTCAGCGCGGAGCTCGAGTCCACAAAAGTGGAAATGGTTTTCTGCAAAGGTGTGCAGAGCATTTTCAAGTTTGCGCGCACCGCGTAACATCCACTGAAAGTCTGGCAGTCGCCGTTCAGGGGTCTCTTTATGAACTCCGCCAGGTAATAGCGCAACAGAGAGGGCACCGCAAAATCCACGGCCAGGGTTTTCCTCTTGAACCTGGATTTTATGGTTTGGTTTAGGTCTCTTTTACCGCCGGCTTCCCCGCTGCTGCCGCCGCCGCCGCCGCCGCCGCTGCTGATGTTGCCGGAGCCGGCGGTGGGGAGATCCATCCCCGCCGTGGTCCTCGGCGAGGCGCACTGCAGCTCAGCGAGAAATGCCGCAGAACAAACAAGCAGAAACAGTCTCCTGGCGTTCATGGTTTAATAATCGGAGTCTTTCGTTCGGGAGAATCGCTCCTTATCCCACAGTTTTAGCGCTTCCTCTCTGCTCCGGTCACATACGCAGCGCAAAAAACCGCCAGGTGCGAATCGATGATCCTGCGGGTCCTGCGCTTCTTCGCCGGTGCGCACCCGTGGCAAGACGAAGGCAGCTGGGATTTTACATCGGTTTTCCCACTGACTGTTGCTGTCTTCCTGCACTCACACACAACAAAGTGCCATTTCCCTCTCTCCGATTCCCACACACACACACACACACACACACACAGAGACCGACACCAACACACACACACACACACCCACAGACACACACGCACCTTTAGGACAATGCCGTTTATCGCCGGCGCAAACCCGGCGAGCCGCTCTCCGGGACGCTGCTTGATATGCCGGTGGGCTCCGCTCCGGTGCCTTTCAAAGACTCCCTGTCTCTTGGCACAGTTGTGGCGGCGGTACAAGTGGTCTCTGTGTCAGCGGGGGGATGCGGCGCCGCGCTCTCTCCTCCTCACAACTGAATCAGGAATTCACGGCGAGTTTCGGAGACGCCGAGCGACCATTAAAGTTTAAAACATCATCGGATTTTTTTTGACCGGCTCGGCTAATTGAATCGCGCCGCGGCGGCCTCTCGGGTTAATTGCGCGCCGAGGATCCCGGGTCTCGTCTCGTCTCGTCCGAAGTGGCAGCTCCTGCCACCACATGCGGTAAAGTCATTCACACGTTCATTTGACGTCAACAGAAGCGGTTTCCTCCGAACACGACTCCCTGGCGGAAAAGGCGCAGGATCCGGAGCGACGCGCCGCCGCCTGCGTCTTCATGGGAATGAGAAACGCCAGCAGGTAAAACAGCGCAGCGCCACAGTTTGTCTCCCGTGATTTTTTTTTTTTCAATGAATCACCGAGTCTCCGTGTGTCCGGAAATTGGATTGGATTAATCGCGCTCTCGCGGCTGTGTGCAAATCAAATAGTTTCACAGGGAGGCCGGATCCATTTGGGCTGGAGCCCATTTCGGCTCGGTTCTATCTTGCGTGGATGGGCCAATATGTCTTTAAAGCATCGGGCGGTTGTTTTGCCATCTTGTCACTTCATTTTGCTACCGAGTAAATGAGAATCACGGGGGTCAGTGTGTAGGGCAGGGAGGGAGGGGGGGGGGAGGGGGGGGTCGCCCCTCCACCCTCCCCCTCCCCTCCCTCTCACCCACACACACACACCTACACTGCTTCTCCCCCACTTGTGACTTGTGGATCGGATGAGCCCCCCGCTAGATGGCGTCAGCTTCTACCGATGTGCTAATTCTCACTCTTTGGTTTCACTGACAAATCCATTAATGCGCTAATTGCCCTGGAATTTTTTACACTGTCTCATTAGAGCCTTATCTATAGACGACGATTAAGGCAATTTTATGAGCTGAGGAATCACAGACTTCTTTGGAATGAGTCAGATTTCTGTGGAAAAACAGAGCGGATTTCTAGAGTTGTGGCTGCAAAGTTGGAGATGAGTCTGTGCCATTTTCTAATCACGGTCATCAGATCCAGAGAGAGAGAAATGCCCGAGCCAGTGCAGGGCTCTGCTTCCTCTTGGTCGATGATTGCAGAATTCTTTGCAGCATTTACATGAAAGCTGCAGACATTTAGTGACTCTTTAAACATGCCTAATAACCAGAAGACTACTGGTTGCTCATCTGTGTAATCTAATTCCGCTCTGCTTGGAGACTTTCTGATGGAGATGCAATTTATTTCACTCCTTTCTATTCAGCTAAAGGTGAACTGCATCTTTCACTGGAAAGAGAAACATTTTGAACTTTGCATTTGTTGCACCTTTGCTCCTGTAATGCAGAACAGCAACAGAAATTCAGCTGATTTCTTCGTCAGCGGCAGCTGCACATGTTTAAAACAGATCAGATATAATCTGTCGTGGAAATGGAAAAGAGAGCAGAAAATGAAGAAAGGGTGATATGGATTTAAAATGTAAATAATTTAAAAATAAGAGTCTGGTGGAAGGAGAGCAACGGCGTCACCTCTGCCTCCATTTATTCCAGTGTTCCTTAGCTGACTGTGTTGTAAATAACAGAAAGGAAATAAAAATGGATTATTACATACCTGCTACATTTACTCCCACCCCAGCTAAATGCTCAGCACAATTATTATCTCCATAGCATACATGCAGCATTAGTGCCTGACGTAGTCCCACATTCATTGTTGCGGCCACTTCCACTACTTGCTGCAGCTGTGACCTGCTGATTGCGCGACATCAGGTTTTTGTTTAAGCCACAGGTGACTGTCATTAAGAACACGGTTCTCTGTTGCTCTGCACAAACGGGCCCTGCTCTCTCTCATTAACCAGCCCTTTTCTTGTTGACTCAGAAACAAGCGGCTGTGTTTCATATGGATTAATTTGAGACCTATTGCCAGTAAGGGAATCTATATTTATTATTGCTCAATCACTGCCGGGTGTCTGCAACACTCCCAGTCGTGGAAATGACCTTCCCAGAAGCTAATCTTCTCGTTTGCTTTCTTGACTCTGCTGCCATGATTGGAAAGCGGTTTGTTTGTGATGGGGGCTTCTTATGCACTCAGGTGCATTTGTGTTCAACAGTGCTGAAATGCTTAAAATTCAAGGTTTGTGAGCTAAACCTGAAGCTGTGACTGCATTATTATTAACTCCTTTTCTTGTTTTCTCCATTTTCATTTTCCCCTAACAGACACACACACACACACACACACAAACAGAGTCAGTCCCTCATGCAAATACGATCTTCAGTCAGTTTGCAGCTTCTGCCCTAACCTGTGGCAGAACAGTAGCAGAGAAAAGAAAAATCAGAGCCCGAACTACATCGGGGAAAAACTGATTATTCATCATGCATTCTACCCAATATCTGAACACATTATTCAAGACAAGTTGTTTTATTCATATTCAGAGAAAGTGAGGAATCTTAAATGGTGTGGGAGCAGGACAGGGAGGGGGAACACAGTGACACAGACACTCTGAACTCCATTCAGTATCTAATCAGCAATGCTGTGCTCACAAGTGCCGAGCCACTGGTACAACATTACATCGGCTGCTCCATTTCTATGCATGAAATTGTACGTCGACGCTCGAGTCATTTCTACTGGGTAATTTCTGGAGTTGAGCCTATGTGACAGGGGCTTCTCTGTTTGCGTGTGGCTAAATACAAGCTTGATTATTTTGGTGGAGAGGCAAATGAACTGTGGAAATGGTGTAACCATTCACTGAAACAGGACAATAACTGGAGTTATTAATAATGGATTAAACACATCCGTAATGTTAGCCAAATTGATTTTTAACTAGCAAAACCCCAAACTCATGCATTATAGCTCGAGTTCCATTTCCCACTAAATTGATTTTGATGAACTGATATTTATGTGCATAATTATAAACCACATGAATTCCAGTGGCGCTTTGCAGGCCAAAAGGGGAAGAGATGCTCGAAGTGTCCACGGGCTGAGATGTGAACAGCCATGGCTGTATTCCTGGTAATAGGCATGCACTTTGCAAGCCACTTACCGGACCACCAAGAAGGACTTCATTACTTTCTGATTGATCACTCATTTCCACTTTGCAGTCCTTACGGAGTAAAATGAACCAAAGCCTAGAGATCCATTACCCACAATTCTGCTTGCTTTGAAAACACTTAACAGCTATAGGGTCCATTTCATCTGATCCATGTTTGGTACCCAGCTCACAGGTCAGTGGGGCAGTGGTACTGTGATAAATTACTGACAGATACGTTTTTACAAAAGCACCCCCACCCCCTCACCCCCTTCCAGCACTGCTTTTCATGGCATGTGGTAAACCTCATAAATCAGCAGGGGCTTTCAGCCAACATCATCGTACTTCGTGGCCTAGTCCACCCACTTTCTGCACGTCTCATCGGTGTTCCAACGCTGGTCGCTGCACAAGCAGAGATAGATGTTTGATCACAGGAAACAAAAATCCCAACACATTCCTCCAGGGCTGTCAATCCAGCTCTCTTCCCTCTTTCTCACAGCTTCACAGTCATTTTTATCTTCAGTCTGTCTTTGCTTTCGTGCATTCTTAACACGCGTCTGCAGTGATTGAGGAAGGAGCCGCTGAGTCTCACGCACCCGAGCCATGCATTTTTACAACGTAGAGGCAACAGTCCCGCTTCCTTTAGCATTCCCACCTCATGACATTTTTCTCTAAGTTCCATAAATCAAACCCCTAGACCTGCCGAGCTGAAAAAAAGAAATAAGGCGTCTGAAGAAAACAGAAAAAGACACAGAAAGTGTTCAGCATTTGGAGGGTTTTCTGTTGACAGTCGTCTCTTACAGTGCACGCTCACAGGTGCAGGAGGTAAACTTTTGATAAGTGGCAATTCCCTGGTTAGTGGACTTGAAAAATGTCAGGCTTTTAGCTCTGGTCCACTGAGCCCCCTGCGTGACCAGCACTTACATTAATCATAGCACTGCAGGGGTTGAGCCGGACATTAGCCAGGTAGTTAGCACGTCACCAGTAATGCTGGTTCACAGAAGGGCTTCCAATACCCCAAAAGCAGAACTCTCAGTGTGTCTTAGTTGGCACCAACAATAAACAGAAATACCAAGCTAGAACCTTTTGGGACAACAGTGATAATTGGAGTAATGAGACCAACAACAAGATTCTGGCTTTTTCACCCCCGCAGCGTGAACAGGTGATACTGCCAAATGTCAGATTATGACTTCTGCAATTCACTAAGGGAATTTGATTCAGAGAGCGGCAAAAAGTGGCTGCAGTTATTCAGACTAATGGCACACATTAGTCTTTATAGCAGTTTCATTCGTATGCCAGCTTCTCCTCAGCAAGGTGTGAAAAACTACCACAAAGTTGTTGGTAATACATAAAAAGGCTGCAGGTGTAGATGTGATGCAGAATGAGCAAACTTGTATTTTCATTGTGACTCACCTGACCTGACAAGTTCTGCTCCAGAATTTTCTGAACCAAGGCTGAATTATCTACCCCCTCCCCCGATGCACGCTGCCTGCCTCCAAACTCTAATGTATTTCTACTGATCCTCTGGTCATCACAGTTTATAAGATACATATAGACAGTGACAAATATGGACCACCTGAATGGAAATATGCATTTAAAGATGAATTGTTCCAATTAGAACGGGCATTTTTAAACCAAGGATTCTTAGAAATAAAGGGAATTATTAAAGTGAATAAGTCAATAGGGTGTAAGACACAATTAGTTTTAGGCAATGATCTAGGGAAGTTCAACATCAATCTTACATTCTCAGAAAATAAGTTAAATTACTATACTTTTAGGGGTACAAAGGACCTGTTATTGTAAAGCCCACTTTTACCCTTCATATTAGCTACTTAAAGGGCAACTTTACCAATTTTCGACTTGCTTTCTGTGGCTTTAGTTTAGTGTGTAAATGTACATTGACACTTTTAAACCTAAAAATAGAGATAAAGAGATTGATATTAGGAAATCAGAGGAAAGTTTAATGGCAATCATTTACATGCTAATACCCAAACTACATCCAAAAGAAGCAAGTTCAATATCAGTGAAGACATCCTTTAATTGCAACAACTTCTGCTTTTTTCATATCTATGTACCCTTGCTTTTTATTTAGACAATAAAACTGCATTGTGTTAATAGCAAGTTTTCACATCCACAAATCTACTTAAAAACAGTCCTAACTGAATAAATGGTGCACATGTACCTTTTAGTTGGGAACGAGTATGTGCTGTACCTTTTTGGCCCTCAAAAGGTACACATAGTTACACGGAGGTCCAATAACTTGATCTAGTGAGTACATAAGTGTAGATTGTACAATGGGGGAAAGAAATGGATTCCCATGGATGGATTCTATTTCGGAGAGTTCATTTTGGTCTTTTATCAGGGGGAGCTGGCTTTGCAGTTTTGTATGACGGAGGAAAAATATTAGTTTGGAGCATTTTGATAAACAGTGTAAGCATATTAGGGCAGCTTGGTGCGGCAGCCTCACAGCTAGAAGGTCCACGGTTCAAATTCCTGGTCGGCTGCAGCCTCTGTGGGGTTTTTTTTATCTTCTTCCTGTGTATGCATGGGTTTCTGCCAGGAACTCTGGTTTCCTCCCACAGTGCAAACACATGCATGACTTGGGTGTAAATGTGAGCGTAAAGGGTCGTCTTTCTGTGTACATATAAGTCTGTCTGCGTCGGCCCAGGATAGACTAGAGACCTCTCCAGGGTGTACCCTACCTCTCACCTGATGACAGCTTGGAAAGGCTGAAGTCCCTGTGACACAGGATGATAGATTAAATATAATGGATAGATGACAGCATAGTTCAGTATGGATAAAATAGTCATGGTGAATCATTTTTCAAGAAAGAAAAGGGAAAATAGTGTCCTAAAGTAAACTCTCATAGGCCACATTTGAGTTAGTAGATCCTATTTAGATTTATACAACACATGGTTTTCCATTGGTGAGATGCAATTTCAACCACAGCAGTGGTTTTTTAGAAAACCACACCCACAAGGATTTCATCTACAAGTACTGTAGATAATTATCAAGCAGGTCAAAAGCTTTAGTGAGATCAATAATTATGGATCCTGTGAGATTTCCACAGTCAGATGCAGAAAAACATTGTTAGTGAATTTTAAGAGAGCAGTAGTTGTGGAACTGTTGGGTTCAAAACAAACTGAAATTGAGAGGTTATTAAGATGTTGTCACAGTTGGCTTTAAATACCAATCACATATTGGGTATTGTACAAGATGATTTCAGTTTTTTGTTTGTCAGTGTTTATGAAAAGAGTTCCTTTTGTCTTTACGTACAAAAGCTTTTTCCCCACCAGAGTCCAGTGCAACAGAACAACTCTATGAATCTTGGCATTGTGGAGACAGCTTTGCAACTGCATATGATGGTTGGTCGTAAAAATTACAGACTGTCATGATGATAATGAAACATTATCAAAACGATTTGAAAAATTCCAAAGCCTTATTGCTTCCAATCAAAACGTGGGTGGTGGAGCTTGTGTTGAGGGACATTAGCCTTTAGTAGGCAAAACAGGCAAGGTCTGATGAATCTAGGAAATTTAAACCTTCCATGCATCAGTTCTGACCTTTTTCAATCGCCCAGAAGTCCTTCAGACTAATGGAAGTGCAATACTTCATTGCTGGAATACCATGACGCTTCCATCTTTTCTGTAGCTTGGCAAGTGACTCATGATCACAGAAATACTTTAAATCTAATGTATTACACTTCGAGAAGGATAATTCAATTTACCCATCAGAAATTTTTAATCAAGAGTTTGCTGTGATTGGTATACTTCTGCAACAACACATTTTAATTAATCTCAGTCACTGAGAAATACTTGAATATTCACCAAATAGATGGGGAATGATTCAATCGAGCTTTTCATGGTTTCAGCTACATGGCTCATTTCTATACACAAACCATCGCCTCCCTTAAAGCTCAGAAGGAGGGTGAGGAGCTGGAATAAGTTTGTGTTTACCTTATCACTTTATCCTGTTGGCTGGGCACCTCATAATGAATTCATTGCCTCTGTTCGTTCCACTACTTTCGGGCTTTATCGAAAATGTTTAAAAATTGACAAGCTGACCACTTCCAAAGAAATCCATCTTTCCCTGAAAATGAATTTCTACAACCACCAGCCTCCAAAATAATGAAAAGCATGTAGGTTAAAATGGGAAGCAGCCCAGGCACTCAGAGATTCTAACAAAATGAACCTGCATTTACACACACACACACACATGCAAACACACACACAAACAATACCTCGGGTGCTTATCATCAGGCATGGGATTAGATCTCTACGCTTTAATATGCTTAAAGCTTCCAACTGCAGCTTTCTTCGTGTCAGTGCTTATCTCTCCATCTACAAAAACACATTTTTCAAAAGGCCTGCTGGTGTTTCCTATATGCCGATATCAGTGAGTACAGTCCTGCCTTTGTACACTGGAATGCGTTTAGCTCAAGGATCATTCATCACCCGTCTGGGAACACACCGCTGATCTGAGGCCGCGCACGCCTGGAGCTCACCTGAGATGCTCCGAACTTACCAGCAGACAAGTGTTTCCTTACTCACCCTCATCCTGCATAAATGAATACGCAGGAGAAAGACTTCATTCTCATGATTCATTACATCAATATCAGATTCATTCAAGGCATCAATCATCCGGGCCAATCAAGCTAGCTCTGGTAGGCTCTGGGATTTTGACTGATCATTCAAAGGCAGTTAGGGATTAGATTGATGGACGAAGTAGTGACTGTTAGATCTCTCCTCAGTTAGTTAACCATCAACTTGCTGGAGCCTAATGGGCCATCGGTGGTCGACTTCAGCTCTGCATCTGATGAATTCCCACCACTGTAACTGGAGGCAGGCCAATTGGGTGGGCTAGATGGCAGGTTAGATTGTGGGCAACAATTCAATCTCCTTGATGATTCAAGCTTCTCAAGCAAAACGATGGGAAAGAAAGGGAGGCAATTTTTTTCCCCCGTCCCTTGTCAATATGACCCAGCGTTTTACTGCCAAGCGGAAAAATGGCATGCTGGCCGAAAGGTGCATGATACAGGGCATTCATCTCTGCCATACATCACCGGGGAGAGGTTAGAGGTGAACTAGCAGTGAATTATCTGGTGTCGGGAGAGCGGTGGGAGGGTCACCTCAGAGTCAGGAGGGGCTGGGCGCAAGACAAGATCTGCACATTTGTTTTGCCTTCGGAGAGAGCAAATCTCATATCACTGACTCAAGTTGTAAAATAGAAAAACTCAGAGCAGGGCGGCATTTGGGGTGTGTGTGGGGAGGAAGCAAGTTCCAAAAATAGACTGTGTGAAGGCTTCTCGACTCTGCATCTTCAATGCAATGTCTTCTTTTTCTACTACGGAGAGGCTCCAGTTTATTTACCCCCTCTCCCCTGCTTTTTATCTCACCCGTTTCCTGGTAACCAACGCGTGTCTTCGTCCATAGGAATATAAATCACAGTGTTTGTTTAGTATTCATATCGGAGACTTTTTATTATTTCCCCCTCCAAAAAAACAACTGCGTGAGCACGACTGCAGGAATATACAGCTAATTAGCCTTATATTCTGAATGCAGTTACAGTCAGTCTCCTGCAGGAAAAGAGGACAGGCAGGAAGTCAACAGCATGTGTTGACCATCGAGAGCTGGCAGAAAAGAAATTGCCCCCATTTCAGTATCTTGTTCTGTCCAAATTGCTACTAGTAAAAGCAGATGCGGCCCCCAAATCAACCGACCTTGTGTCCCAATGTTTCAATTTCTTTCAGGTTTGTTTATCACCTTCTCGGGCTCTTACGACTGCCTCCGCCTTTTCGCCTTCCTCACTGTACCTGCGCTCGTGCATGTGCGTGCGCCTCTACCCTGCTGTGCACGGTATGGATTGAGTTTACTGTCCAGAATCTGCCCTGCATGCAGAATGTGTTGACAACGTTACATTCTAACATGTATTTGAGAAAATATTTTAAGGATATTGATGTTCTAAATTCACAAAACAGTGCAGAATCCATACGCACACACAGGGTATGTCATCATCTCCTCAGCTGCATTCGGCAGAGAAGCGTCTGTATATAAAATATACAAAATCTCAGCTCTAAACCAGCTCACATGTTCCCAGCCAGGGCTCCACAGACTCTCACTGAGGACAGGCACAGCTGGAGGAATTCTAATTGAAAGCCATTCAAATGTTCCTCTGCCTAGTGTCTGGACGAGGGATTGTTCTGACAGGGAAAACCTTTTCCTCAGCTTTGCCTGAAGCTGACCACCTGGTTGGCATTTAGCTTTACCTGTCAGTTCTTCCACTGACTGTGTGTGTGTGTGTGCTTGCATGCATGCATGTGTGTGTGTGTGAGTCTAACTTAGCAAAAAATCACATGATGGATTAAACTGCTTATAGTGAACAGCATGTTCTGATGCCTTTTATACTGTAGATGATAAATGCACAGTAGTATTCAAGGTATTATTTTGGAATGTGTAAAGAAAATCAGGAGATTAACTATAAGTTGTTGCTCTTTAAGAATATGAGAAAAGCTGTCATTGTTGTAATTGTTGAGTGACGATATTTATTTTATGTAAATATTAGATTATTCAGCAAGTCATGTTTTCTAGTAATTGTCTATTGTGTAAAACTCTGTCCTTCATTAGTGCAAAAATTAACAACAATGATCTAATTTGATTTGCACTAAAGACACAATGAAAGTTTCCTGTAAGAACTGCAGAACTTTCCCAAATTATCTGTATGTTTTGTCAATTTATTTCAAAGAGTTTGGGTGAAGTATAAAAAATAGATGAATTCATTTTTTGATTTAAATGTCAAAACAACTCGTATATAAGTTATGACATAAAGAAATAGACATTTTAAGCTGAATTACCTTAAAAATAAAAAAAACTTGGTGAAAAAACTCATAATATAGTCAGTGTTCATGTCATTTAATCATGATCATGATCCTAATCATGTTGGAGAAAAGCAGCTCCCCTCAGTAAGTTTTCGGAGAAACCTTATCATATCACATGATTCGTAAGTGGTTGAAAATCGATTGAACACGCCGTGCATGAATTACTAATTAATAAAATATATAATTTCCCTTTCTCTCGTCAACATATATGTTTTCATGACTACAAAAGAAGACATTATAAAGTAGTCCAGAAACCTGAGCCCTCATGAACTGCATACGGCTTTTGACCGTATGAAGTACCAAGTTTTACAGAAACCACTCAATTACCCTGTAAATGGGTTTACGGGACCTTAAACATAGCAGATGTGTTAAGCTCCCAAAGCACTTATTTATTTCCACAATTATCATAAAAACGTATGAAACCCATGTGATCCATAGTTTCTGTTAGAGTAAATGTCATGCTTATTGTTATTATTCATTTTTATATTATATATTTCGGTATTTACGTATTCAGTTACATTTTTTTATGTCCTTGCATTCTGATGTTTTACCACAACAGTGAAAATTTCAGCTAAACAGGACAGAGAAACGGACTCTGCATGTACAGTGTGTAGAATCTTGGCTTTCATGGCTTCATTGGATGCCACATGTGTTTGTGTAGTGGGACGGTCTTTGTGTCTCAGATGGTGGACAGAGAATGAAAAAGCATGGATGACAGGTTCTATAGGTTTTCTAACACTTTTGATGGATTTTTACTTGTTAGCCAATTGTAAATGTTTTCTGTGTCATGTTTTCTCGAAAAGTTCATCCACTTCGATGTTTTACTGAGAAACCTTGACGTCTTTCTCCTGTATTGCAATACAATATTATATTAACTAGACTTTGTGTAAAGAGTGGGAACAGTAATTGCATGAAAATGACCAACCGGCTGTTACCGACTGGCCAGTGAACACAACAAAATGCTTAGTAGCCCAGAGCAAAAATGTGCCTCAGGAGTTAGTGGAGACAAAAACAAGATTAAAGGGGAAAAAAATATTTGTTTTATATTCATCACATGGACACAAACTTAACTCCAAATGCAAGGTAATATTGCTTCCTGTCTGCAGGATGTTCATACTGTTTTCTAAAATTGTTTTCCACATAAGCTTAAAAGGTGATAATGTCAACATCGCACTTGTTCCACTTTCCTGTGTGGCCAAAAATGGTTTAAAGATATTACCTTCAATTCCGTTAAGAAAACAATAATCTCAGCATTTAAAGTCATGCAATCACAGCTCTTGCAAATTAGAAGAGACTCATTCATTATCTTCATCATTTGCAACCGGTTTGGAAGGCGATGGGAAAAAAAAGTATTGCTCCGATCAGGGTCATTTTAAAACAGCAATGACAAGCAACTTCTATTTACACCCAGAAACTCAAAGGAGAGTTGCAAACAGAAGATAAGCGCTCTCCCCGTTTCACCGCGAATGGTTATAAGATAAAGGCAGCGCCACAGTTTATGTTAAGTGAACGTACATCCATATATGTATGACTTCACCCCACGATTCTGGCATCATGTGGTCCGGCTGTCATTTGTTCAGAATAAATAATGTACAACTGTGAAAGATCCCACTGTCTTTGAGATAACATGGGGGCTGTTCCAGCAAACAGCTGCTGTCAGATCCGTGATACGCACTCGTCTTTCTAACAATGATAAATTAGGGAGACTATTATTTAGGCTGGTGGACAGACTGGAAAAGCTGCTGTAAGCTTAAAGACGTCACAAGACATTAAACCTCTGCGCTAAAACAACTGGGGCAGGAGTAAGAACCGTGCAACGGTTTAACTCTGGAAAAGGTGTGTAGTATGGATTGATGCACCCACGGCGGGGAGGTGGGGGCACGCTGTCCGCGGGGGTTATCACTTACATAAACACAACCATTTACACTCATTCATGCCTAGGGGCAGTTTAGACTGCTTCAGGCTCTGAGAAACCTGGGAGTCAGTTTTATGTCTGCTGTGGTCAAAGGTTTTGAAGTTCATATACACAAATACCATACTTGAATAATTTGGGGAGCTGCTTTCATATACTATTGTACTTGGATTCAGATTTTACACAAATCATTATTAGTTTATACCTTATGATTATTATTACCAGCAGTAGCCTATAGGTAACTTAGAAAATTATTACAATAATTATAATGATCATATTGTAGATTCGATCACTATTGCATTTTATTGAAACAAATGTCACATGTCAGATTTAAAAATACAGCTGGGTTCAAAGTTTTGGTTCATCCTCTTATTTTGAAATAGCCAAAAGGGCAAAACAAAGATTTTTTTTTTCAGTCAATATTATGTGCACTTTTACCTGGTACAAATGTTCCTTTATCAGAAATTAGTTGATTTTTTACTATTTATATTTTTTTTTTTTTACCTTTGGTTTTTATTAGTTTTTTGTGTCTGCTCCTTTAAAAATGTCTTATCTATAATTCTTTTATGAGTTTTCTATGCATTCATGTTTGTGTTTAGGATTTTGGCCAAGCGGCGCTGTTTTTAATTAAGTTGAATTGCATTGGACTGAATTAATTTGTCAAGTGTGATAAAAATGTTCACACATAAATTTCATTATCTATAACAACGGTACCTATGGATACATATTTTTGTTACCTGTTGACAATAAGCCATCGTTGGGGAGTTATGGCGTAACAATATGAGAATAATAAAAATACATACATTGTATGTATATACAAGTATTTTGTAGTTAAGTCGAACTTGTTACATATCACATATTAGAACAAATATGTATTGATATGGAGGTAGACACTTGTTACTAATAGTTACCCAGTGAGTGTGCTGTATTCACCCTGTGAGTCGAGGGCTGTAATCTAAAGCGTTACCCAACGTTTGTGTCCCCTTACATGCGATTATTAAATCCAACTTTAGCTGTGAGCTATGAACACAGCGTGAGCAAACGTTCAAACGGGTCATCAGATGATCAGCAGAGGAGAAACAACAGACACTGACCTGTTGAACAAGCCAACGAACGACTTTTTTTAATCTTGGAACGTGTTAAATGAAAATGAACCGTGCAAACCTCCATCACAGCTGGCCCAGAGTCAAGAGTAAGACCATCGAGCAGCGTGAAGGGAAACCACACAGCAGCAAAGCAGCCGTGACGGAGCACACTGAAATAAGCCAGATGCTGGGAACGCAGCGTAGTCACCGGTGATCAGTCAGGAAGTTGGAGGTAGGTTGACATCCTTACTTATCCAGTCTGACAGCTGGATGAGGCCTTGTGCCCAGTCCTCAGGCTGTAAATATCTACGGCCTCATCTTATAACCCAGACAAACGTCACCATTTAAAGTAATGTTTGTGTTTAAATTCAAGGTACGCCATATCTGTATGTCCATTTTAACTTACAGAGTATCTTTTATTGCGGTACTGTTGCTTTTAGTTAAAGTTTTCCTTGTAAACACATAAAAGTTATTACTGTGGAGGTTTTCAGCTGTCGAGGTCATGGTCATTCCAAAGCTTCTGTTCAGTGGCAACTGGACTTGTTGAAGACCTTGGTCAGGGAAAACTCAGCAGTCCGTTCATACCTTAAGAAATAGGAACCTTTGCCGCATTATACACCTTCTGGTCAAAAGAATCGATGGTTTCAAAGAGAAGAAATGGAGATAAACAATCTGTGTGTGGCTTCAACGACTCTCAGGGTGTTAATGACAGTCAGGTGACAAAGCCTTTCCACTGAGTCTCTTCAGGAACCTCAGGCAAGTCCCAGCTGCCACTGAGTGGCACCTTTTGGACACAACAAATATGTTTACAATAAAACTCACCAAAACAAACAATGTGTTCTCAACTTACTGTACACACTGCATTATGTACATCAATTTTACATCTTCTCAGCTACATTTGCGGGGACACACTGCTTGTTATCTTCACACATTGCTGCCTCCAGTTGTTGGTCAGTGGAACAACATGAAAGTCCTGACTTGCAAAACCTGGACCTACTCACAACCTCATGGCTCCATAGTGGTCAAAAACGTACACATGACAATGCTTTAAGTTTTGTTTTTACACCACTAAACAGCTAAAGTGAAATGAATATATGTTGTGTGTTGTACATTGTGAAGATATACACAAATTGTCATCAATGACAATGATTTTTCATGCAGTTTGCACAGTAATCTAAGAGTAACACTGCATCCTCACAGCGAAGAACAAAAGCACAAACTGCAGCCGCTCCACTTTTAGAATTAGTTTTGCTGTTATTTGATCTTGACAGTGAAGCGAGAGGGATGAAACACAGCAGAGGGCCAAGGGCACGTTCAAGGGCATCGTGCTTACATGTTGTATATATATCTGCTCTGGACACAAGCCTCCCCTCCCACCACCAAACTCCCACCCTGAAAAACCCACACGCTCACACATCCAAAGAAAAATTGCCTCATAAAACTGTGACAATACGCACCGTGAAAAAATTAAAAAAACTCCACATTAATACTACTGCAGCCATTTCTGTAAGTACAACAGCACAGGAAGATGTACTGTAACTAGCTCCGCAGAGCTGCTGAATTGTTAGTGAGCACTGCCTAAGAAGCATCCTAGCCGGGTTACTAATTGCCCTCTTCTCCTTGTCTGGCCTCACCATCCTTCCCCTGCCCCCTCCCGTCCCGTCCTCACCTCACCTAGTCGGCCTAATGAAGCTTTCTAGTCGGGACATAAAGTGGTTAAAGCATCCTGTCTCCTTGTTAGCTCCTGTGAAGCACATACACATAAAGATGGGAGTAACCGTCCTCCTTAAACCCCCCCCGTGCTGTCTCCCTTTGTGCACTTGGAAGCCACCTACAGGAGTAAATCACACAGGGGCCGCCGTGAGATTTAAATGAGCCGATTAATCCCTGTGCTAATAATCACTCCATTAAGAATGGTGGAGCAAAGATTAAAGCTCACGGAGGGCACGCCGCGCAGTTCTTCAGCGAGCACCCATGGGAGCGTGGGGTAAAATCTACACCGAAGGAGCAACTGTTTCGCGAGAAATCTGAGGAGTTTGCACCTTAGAAGTGAACGAAAAACTGCAGAGAATGGGTTGGCTATCCACCCCCACCCCCCGCCCCACCCCCCACCACACAAACTTAACACAGTAAGTAAGGAGATTTTGTTCTTGTTCTTCCCTTTTTTTTTGTTGTTGTTGTTGTGGGACAAGTTTTTCACCCAGGGGGGAGTTGATTCATCTTTGTTTGCAGTGATATACCGCTCAATGATATTCATTTGCCTCAGGGTTTGTTTCATAATCCTGTTTACTTATGTTCCCCTCTCAGCACCCCATCTTTCTCCCACTAAAATGACTCATGCTTGTATTTGTTCCATGTTACTCTCAGCCCGCCTCTCTCCGTGCGCTTGTCCCAACACTGTCATACTCACTTTGTCTAGCCCAGCATGGAAAATCAGCTCATTCATACAGTCAGGTTTTATTTCCTTTAATACTCCATTAAAACCAAGTCAGAGAGGGTCAGAGCTGCCCATAACGTTGCATTTATTCCTGCTCGCTCCCTATTAATTCTGTTGTGCGGTTGTGGTCCACTTCTTCGAGCCGTCTGACACAATACTGTTCATGTAGGGAACTGAAAGAGGTTGCAGACTCCATTAGAGGCTCTTACATAATTTGGTTATGTCATCATTTAATATATTTACATGCTACTTTGCAAATTGACGGCAGAGCATTTGGCACACATCTCGCCTGTGTCGTTCATGATAAATAGCAAACGTGGAAAGCTGCCACCCCAAGTAGCACTCGGCTGTGCTCTGCAGCAGCGCCGTGTTGTTCGCTTCATAATTGGCCCTGAATGAATCATACACATCGAAGTGAAGCAGACTGGGCAGTGCTGCCGCGTGCCTCTCACCGTATGTTGGAAATTTATTGGAGCTCTAAATCTCCTACGGTGACTTGGAGCATGTCCTTGGATGCACATTAACTACCTGTGAAATATTAATGACTCGCTAATAAATATTTTCACGTCTTCCTTAAAAACTGTGGCGTGTATTAAGTTTGCGTGAGAGGAGACGGGGGTAAAGATTAAGCCAACGCACGGGGAGTTTGTACACTAGCAGCTAAAAGTGGATTCGTTTGATGGTCCTTCGAGGCTCTGACACAGTAAATTCAAGTGCTGGAAGAGGTATTTAGACTGTTAAGGAGGTACTTCACTGTACACACAAAGATGAGTTTACATGCGATGGGAAAAACTCCAGCATCGGCCTCACACTGTGCATAATAATATGTCACATATGCAAACAGTTATTAGGTCACGCTATGGTTTGCACATTTAGAATACGGGGGCAGGATGCTGGCCAGGTCCAACTGATGAGTGAAATGAGTTGCGCTTTCTACAAGTGCTAATTGGGAAGTCTGTTAGCCCATCTACAAATGTAGAGTTCTTGCATATTTCGGGAATTTGTTGAATTCGGGACTCAACAAACCACGAGATGTCACAAGTTGGAATGTTTGAAAGATGTGAGCATTTAGCAGGCTGAGTTGGCTTAATGAAGAGTGCCAATTGCATTATGGGAACTGCTCCTGTTCTGGGAGTTTGAATTAAGAAAAGGACTAAAATTCCAGAAATGTCAATTAAATAATTTGAAAAGATGCAGCTCAAGAGCCAGTGATGATTGATAAAGGAATTGATTGTTCCACCACTCAGTGTTCAGTACAGACAGAAATCATAAGAGTTCATTGATTAACTTCACATCCATAACATAAATTTCTCAGTTTTACCAGCTAACATCCTGTCAGCCTTAAAGGTAAACTACCTGTGGTTTAACGTGAATTAGCCGGCACGTTAGCACAGAAAACCATCGTGGCAGACGTGGTTACAGTTAACCCGCTAAACACCGTCACATTCCCACTGTGAGAAAGTATAGCATGCTGGAAGCAGCCTTCTGCTCAAATCAGCAATGCTGACACCATAATCCACTTTGTCTCATTACTCAATTATGAGGCTCCATCCACGGAATTGGCATTCACAGTCATGTATTTATTCAGTCATTGTTTGTGCATGTGGAGGAATTCAGCTTTTACAAAGATCTAAAGGAACATGCTTTACTAAATCACTGGTGGATTCATTTAAATGAAAATGAACATTTTTAGGCTCAGTTATGGGAAAACAACTGTTTGGAAATAGTCTAATTGCATTACAGTAACTATGTCAGAAGAATGACGTGAAGTAAAAACCCTTCATGTAAGCAGCATGAAATGAAGAATCTGAAACAATACTTACAATACCAAATGCACACAAGTCACAAGTCGGTGTGTAGTTTAATATGGGCATGTGATGTTAGGGCATTTATTAAATACCTAGAATTAACATAGCTTTTCCATCAAAAGCAAAAGCTAAGCATCAGTCTGGGTCCTCTCGTGTCTCGAGAATGCAAAAATAATGGGGCTGCATTTATGCCATTTTCAGAGCAATTAACCAGAAGCCCAGCTAATGTAAATGGGTTTAATATTTAGGAGAGCATGGTTTTTAACAAGCGCCATCACAGAATTCCATTTGTGGGTTTGATTAATTGCTTAAAGTGAGCGGGAGCCAAAGCTCCCACGCCAGTGGAGCTGCACGTGCTGAGAGCCTTTCTGCACCAGCACAGGCATTGATTCGTGTCATCCACTGTAAATTTACAGTGCTGTCATACAGCATACAAAACACAACGCTGTCCTATTATCTGCTCGTTGCATCACAGCCACACTAGTCCGGCTAAAAGACCAAAAAAATGGGAAGTATTTTCCACAAAAACACATTTCCCTCCACTTAAATCAGCAGGTTCGAAACACGAGGAGTAAAATCTTTTGTGTGGTATCAACATGAACTGTTTTTCTCTCCCTACGATAAATGAATCATCAGCGTCTAGACTTCGTTCGACCCTTTCTCCTTCCCGCTGTCCCCGGCTGTCCCCTGACTCCCTCTCAGTGGCTGCTTTCCTCCACACAAGAGGTTTTATGGCCGGGCAGAAAAAGAGACGTTCTCATGTTAACTGACGCTGATGGAGGTCGACAGCAACAACGTCATTAATGCACAATGAAGTCAGATAGCAGACGGCCCCTCGTTTTACTGGATACAGTAATTCACTTGGCTGAATAGCTTTTGTCGTCCCCTCAGCCGCCTCCACTCTAGCTTCAGCAGGGGTTGCATTACACTGCCGTGTTCCTACAAGCAGATGTTACGTTCCAAGAGCAAGACCTGCCGACTTTACAAGGCTGCCGTGCTGACTCGGCACCTCTCCCCTGGGATGCCGGCGTTTTTAAACCACGCCACAGTCACAGTCTCGTGTGATCCCTCTATCGTCCCGCTAACAGCTCAGCAACTTCTCATGTCACATCCAACCCCTCCACTGCCACCGACTCCCCCCCCCCCCCCAACAGGCCAACTGTACACCAGCCTTTGGCGTCTCTCCGTCGAACACGAGCTTCCTCACACGGAGTGAGACAGTCGCCAGACAGACGGCCTTCTCCGCTGGGGGAACAAAACACGAGGAGCAGCACAGACCCAAGCAGCACACCACCAGCAGCATCCCTTCAGAAGCAGCCTTTTGTACTCCGATGATAAGAGGGTTTTCATGCACGGGGTTGACACACGCCTGGAAGCTACACGCAGCCAACGACGGCGTGCCTCTTGTGGTTTGGAGATGCAACAGAAAACAGAAGACTTGTTTGATCCAATTTATTTTACATCCCGATTTTGAAGTCGCGCATATTTTGCCAAAGAGCCTGTGTAGAAAGTGTCAAGTCGGCCTATTCCCACAGAATACGTGTAGACACACACAAGTAAAAAAAAAGTCGCTGGCCGCACCAGCATTCATTCGCCTCTGCCTCAAAAGGGCTAAACTTTCAAGAATGTCACCTTTCAGCTTTCCACATGATGATGGAGGACAATTTAATCTCTATCACTCGCTTACAAACAAACTCCTGCCTTTCACCTCCATCGCCGCCGTCCATTCAGTGCACTCTGCTGCATTAACTTTCTCCTCCACTCCCTCCTCTAAATCTTTTCTATTTCAGTGAGACACTCGCAGTTGCACTTTGTTCACACCTCCTGCTGCCATGGTTTCTAAGTGCTGTGTTTTAATATCAACAAATTATTACCACATAAAATTTGAGACAAAAGCTGTGCAGCCTGGGAGCATTGGCAGGTCAAGCAGAAAGCAGATGCACATGTTTTTTTTATTTACAGCATAGTTTCATGTTTAGGCTTATTAATTCAGTTGTTTGTGTTGCAGTTTTTTTAGCGGTGCAGGGTTGATTTAGAGTCAACAGCTTGAAACTAAACAGAATAAGTTAGAAGTGTTAGGAAACGACACCATTCTCCAAAAGTAATTTCATAGTGAAAACTTTGGAGGCATTTTACCACGTTCTGAGAATAACAGCTCCACATTTGATTAACATTTTCGTTTGAAGAATGTCTGCAATGAATGCATGTTATTTGTGACATGTCACAGACAAAGTGAAACCGCTGTTGATCCTCTCTCTGAGGAAGTCTTCGTACACAAAGGAAACACAAACGTTCAGGGTCGACGGTTTCACCCAATGTGTCGCATTTTTGATGTATTTATTTTTTGCCTGTACGACATGCTTTAATAGTAAAAATGGGACAAAATGGGATGCGTGTTTGAAAGGGTTAAAAGTTTTGCTGTGATTTTAAAATTCTGTAGGAGTGTGTTGCTTTTCTCAGAACTGCTGATAGATAATCATACTAAATTCCGCTTTGTCTCCATTTTTTCCCATAGGTTTATGTTGTAATATTTCTGTCTCTCTTTTGAGCGGACGCTGATCAAACAGAATTATTTGATTTTGGATTTTCAGCATGTCATCAGTTTTATGTCTGATTCTTACGGTCCAGATCGGATTTTACTAGTGCTGCGGGTGGCAGGGAAGGAGCATCTTTAGCCTGCCGCCATTTCATCTTCACATTCTGGTGGTTTGCTGCTGGACGTTTAGTTGTCACATCAGGGCAACCGTCTGCTCTCAGCGCTTCACCTGTTGAGCTGAAGATCTGCGCCTCCACACGTTAAAAGGTTTTCATTAAACATTTATACTTTTTGTTTAAAGCATTTTCACCCCTGTTTGTTTGTTCACACTATTCCCAAAATACTTGAACTGTAAACTGCAATTTTCTCATGAAAAGGAATCAAAGCAAAACAAACAAAAGCCCCCTCTAGGTTAAAGTGAGTTCTGGAAATGGTACATAAACACTGTAGAGGAAATGCAAACGTCTATACTTACTCATTGTATTTGCTTTTTTCCAGTCAGACATATTTAAAATACTAAACAGTTGATGTGGTGAAATGGTACATGTGTCCAAGGCTCTGTCATATTTGAATATGGAGTCACAGTTGACACATGTTAAATAATTGAAGAAGCATAATCAATGCACAGATCTCCACAGGCCTGAAGGTTAAGTCCTTCATACAATTTGACAAATAAAATCCTCTCCCGCTCTTCATCCAATGGCTGACCAGGCTCACATCATTTCATTTTCCCATCAATATCGAAGGAGAGCTGAGCAACAAGTGCTGTTATGAAAGCTGTGTGAAGTGCTGCCTGTAATTTCTGCTGAGGGGCTGACGGTTGTTGTTGTAGCGTCCAACCTGGAAGAAGCGTTGCAAGAAAAACGACATCAGTAATCAACAAACAGCACACCCTGACCCATATTTCATCACCAGTGGACGGAAATTCCTCTAGTAACACGTAACACGTTTGCTGCTGGAATAGAAAATACAGTATGTACAAGGATTTTATGCATGTCCTTTATGTATGAACTCAATTTCCAGTAAAGGTTGGAGAATGTGAATAAAATGAATAAAAAATGAAATAATTTGAAAAACATTTGAAACTCACTTCTCTGAAATAGTCAGACAACATTTCAAATGTGGAGACTGAATCTATTTTCATTTATTCTTATTTTGAATTTCACTCTAACAAAGTTGGGACGGGGCGTGTTTACCACAGTTTTGCATCGTCTCCTCTTCTAACAACCAATATTTGGGAACTGAGGAGCCATGCAGGTGGAATGCATCCAAAATGTGCTTTCATATTGTGTTGCTTTTCACTGAACCACGTACAATTGAACAGCATTAATTGTGTCTTCACAGAGATAAAGTTAATCATGTTGGGCTTTAACATACAGCCACAAGCACATGAATTATGAGAAATTCAAAGAAAAATTATTTGTACATGATGTGATGTCACAATTAGATTTTACTTTCAACATTTTATGTTGACTTTGTAACATTTACAATTAAGAACAAATTTCCAATGATTTGCAAATCAAGCTCCCAGCTTTTTAGGAAACAGGGTTTGTATGTTTTGAGCGGATTCCAAATTTGGAATTAAAAGTAATGCATAGTTTCTTGGGAGTAACAGAAAAAAATGTGAATTCCTCAAATGGTGCCGATGATGGCGAATGAAACTGTCTCGTCAGTAAGTTTCCTGTTTTCAACACTATGGTGAGATTGTTATGTGAGGTAATGAACACGTCTTGTCTGTAAACAGCTGATTATCCCTTCAAGTGTCTCAGCGTGAGACAGGTCTTAGTGTCTGTGCCCTGAGGTCGGCCAACGCGCAGCTTCAATCAACATTTGTGGCCCCTGTCCGCTGTGTAACGCAGCAGCTGCTCTGTCCGGTCTGAGAGGCAGAGCTCTGATGATCATTTACATCAGCTGGTTCCTGCTACAAAAGCCCGGATGAAAGCGTCTCTGCTGTTCTAATGCCACGTCACCTGGAGCGTCTAATGGCGGGACAGTGTCTGCTTGGACTTACAGTTACTTACAGTTTACAGCATTTTGTTCTTCAGCTGCGGGTTGTTTTCTTCATTCCCCACTATGAAACATAAAGTTTGGTTTTTGGCAAAATGTGGGTTGTGTTAAAGTTAAATCCCAATGACTCTTGTTTTTATTCTGTGTGGTGGTTATGGTGCAGTTTTTCCACTGTCTGCCTGAACTTTCCAAGTCTCACTCCTATTACTGCTTCTCTTTACAATAAATTCTGAACAGAAGAAATGTGTGTGATTATTTGCAATACCTACATAATACTTAAATCCAGTGACAGCCCCAGAGGCAACGTATAGCTGGACCACTTTAGAACATAACACACAAAGTTTTTAAGATGTCCACATTAGAATGTACAATAGAGTTGCAAACTTCAGTCTGTATAAATGAACATGTTAAAGCACCAACTTGTTACTGAGTGAAAGTCCAAGTCATGGCCTGGGGCACGTTAGTTAGTTAGATTCAATCTTGCATTAGTTTCTTAATCAATTGGTTGGTCCTTATCCGTGTAGTACTTGGCTGCACAATGTCTATTTGTCTTTCTGTGTCTATATTTTCAGGGTTAAAGCAGATCAGCTGCTGCAAAGGCCTCACACGCCTGAACACTGGCTTCCGTTACGTCTGTCTTTCATTTAGATAAGAGCTTGAGTAGCTGAGATACATTTCTGTCAATAAGCAGAGCAGCTAACAACCCCGAGCCCCCTGGTAATTTCCCCCAGGCTGATACCTGCGATTGCATCTTGAATACCCAATCCTTCACTCTTCCTCAGTCCAAGGTGTTGAGCACTGCCCTGTCTGCACCACCCCAGCTGTAATTGTTTGCGCTTCCTACTTTGATGAATCGATGCCTCCATCTCCGCTGACTGACATGCCCACCCACACGAGCTCCACTGTCAGGATTTCACCACTCCTCTGTAGTACCATGCACTGAACATGAAAAATTCATTAGGAGCCTGCCAAGCAGCAAGGTGAGCCTATAGTGAGAGTTGTTACCAAGAGAGACGGAAAAGTGAAGAGTGGGAGTAAAAGATGAGAAAGAGGAGATGTAGATGATTGGCGAGATGAAGCAGACATAAATTCATTGTTAACCCTTTTCCTGTTCAGGCTTGTTGAAGCAAATATACATAAATTGCCAGGACTGGAATAATTTACATGACCACAGGGCTGAAGCTTCCTGTTTGTATAACAAGGGAACACAGTGGGCCTTGGGTGGGAGTGAACAGCTATAAATCACTGCGAAGTGAACTAGCACACAGTTTCTCCAAAGGTTGGCCTTTCACACCCAGTCTGCCTGTATAATGGGGCAGTTGTGGATGAGCGGGTCATCCAGTAAGTGCAGGGTTGGTTGTTTGATACCTGGGCCCTCCAGTGCACATCTCAAAGTGTCCTTGGATGAGGCATTGAATTCGAAGATGCTCCCAGTGGGTTTGTCACTTGTAAGCAGCTGCCAAATGACTCAGTGTCAATGTAGTAATTCGTCTACTATCAAATAAATATAACAAATATTTATTCAGAATATAACCCGTATGTCCGTATTGTAACTATATATTTTCCATGATGCTTTGATTTGCTCATCTGAGAAGCCTTCAGGTGTTATTTTGAGCTCGAAACAACAAGCCCGACCGCCGGAGTGAGTGTGTGGTGGTTGCTTTAGTGACTTTTTACACTACTTACAAATGGTGAAGGATGTTTGGGTTTTTATGCAGCCATAAAGAAAAACCTGCAGACACTATTCAGAACTGGAAAAGTGGCTTCTTCTAACTGTGGTTTCAACAAGTTGGCCCATTTCATTAGTATACTGAATTGTGGTGTCACCAAGCCAGGCCAAGATTCACAAGAGCCACACACTGCACCGCTGTACTTTATTTAAAATGCATGCGTTATAATTTAAATCAAGTACAATCAGCAAGCTACAACGATGGATTCAAAGCAAGCCAAATAAAAAGGGAAGGTGTTAAAAAGGGGCAGTCAAACTAGAGATTTATCAGTTACCTGGAAAAATAAGTTGAGACCGAGGCTGGACAGGGCCCTTAGAAACATTAGTGGAAAACAGATTAAAAATATTAGAAAGGTAACTTCTAATATGCATTAGAATAAATCAATAAATTATTACCGCAATCATCCAATTTAAATCCACAATAACCTGCACATTGCAGAATACAGGATAAAACACTAACAGTACAGGACGCAATAGCACGGTTAACCTACTGAGACCCTGTTAAGCTCAGAGTATATGATGCTATGGATCAATCCACCGTGTTTCGCCAGGATCCTCCCTGTGCCTGAATCTGCTCTGCTTCCCTCTTTACACTCCACCATGCTCTGCCCAGCTTTTGACTTAGAAGTTATCATTGAAATAAAATAAAAAGGAATGCTTGAAACAGACTTATCAGGCCAGAAATCAATAATATTCTCTGATTGAAAAACAACCACAAAAACAAAGGCAAAATTCAAATCAGAAGCGAATATTTCTACACTGCTTGATCTGTGAGTCTGGGTTTCACCAGGAAGTGATAGCACCTCGCCACAATAAGAGATTTTATGGACTATATTATTTCTTTTTTTTTTTGTTTGTTTGTTTTTAAAGCTGCACACTGTAGCCTAAAGCATTATATTACAAAAAATTAAATTAAAATAGAGAATCTAAACACATATTTAGTAGAAAAGAAACATCTGCCCTGCTGCACTGTAACACTACTTCCTCAGCAGAGCAAGTTTGATGGATTCTGTTTTATAAAGTCCCTCGAGTTTTAGTCTATCATGAAACATGAAGAATCTAAAAGCATTAATATTTATCAGATTCATGTACTTATTTACCAGGACTTGGTTGCAGCATTGAACACTGTAGGTAGACAGACTGAGAGCGCTTTAGCACAGAGATTAAAACCGAGAAGAAACCAGGTTAGTTTAGTCTCACCAAAGTCTCTTTAAACGCTTGCAAAGAAGCATGCCGAGAGAACCCACACACGCATCCATCTAAAATATTAATTTACAACACATTTCAGTGTGACAAAAAGTGAAGCTTTCTGAATATGTCCTTTTGGTATATAGCCACTTTAGGTTTCAGGTGTCCAGGCTTTGAGACATCAGCATCTGAAATTTCCAACTGTCAAATAGGAATTTTATTCGTGGTGCTGAAGAATTGCATTTAAAAAATTCATCAGCAGCAGCGTGTCCCACAGTGCCTCCATTACTCCACAGAACACGCTGTCTGGGGACTAGTTTTTCAGTGGAAAGTAGTTCCACTGGAAACTGACATTGTTTCAAAGGACACAGCTTCTTGAATGACGTATTGCTGCTGACAAACATTAACTTCCATCATACTGGAGAGAGCAGGAGAAAATGCAAACGGCAAATAAAATAAACTATCTACAATACTAGAAACCAGCTTTGGTGTGCACAGGAAATGAGTTACTTTGGATGCTTCGTGATAATTTTAGAATAACATTACCTATAATTTTTGTGTTTCATGTTAGCCATACAACACTGACACATGAAACTTTTGTTAATCCCATAAAACAAGCTTCCTGGCAAACAGTAGCTGATTTGGCTGCCCAGATAATAGGTCCAAAACTCACTACTCAAGCCTCTTGGACATTTATTTTGAATTAGAAATGCAAATAAGTTTAGTTTACTTTGTCAAATTTTTTGCTTCATCATTTTCCAAATAACATTTAAAACAGTTCTGAACAGCATAGAGGTCAGTTTAGTAGCACCTGTGGGGCCACGCATGATGGTGCCTGTGGTTTTGTATTGTGTTGCTCATAAAAGAGAGAGGTCTCATGCCTTCACAGTGTTTCAGGTGCACATGCTGGGAGCACTCATGTACCTCCACAGCATTACAGATTCACTGACGACTCTTCTATAGCGTGGAGAATTCATGATTTTCAAAATAGTTCATAGTTTGAACTCGAGCTCCAAAGACTGCAGTTTTTTTTCTTGATTTTGCTCAGATTCTTGTTCTCTGAGCAGATGCATTTCCACAACAATATCATGTCTGTTTATTATCACAATGCAGGACTGAACACAGCAGGAAGCCCTTCCTGCCAACAACCATTAGACTTTTTAATAAACAACATAGTACATTCTTCATTTGCAACATCTTAAATATTTTTGATCCAACTTTTCAGATTATTGGGTCAGTGTAACAAAGTCATTTCCTTTAAAGGCTCAGTAAAGTATTATATATTCCAACTTTGAGATGTGTTGCTGGCATCAAAATAAAATTTAAAACAACATCTGAGCTTTTCTGGAAATGGAGTTACTATGATTATAGACTCTTAAGTGTACATCAATAAAAATTATACTAAAGTAACTCCCTACATACAGTAGAAGCTGTGCAGCATTGCCATGACGACTTTGCAGTCCCTCTTGGCAAAATGACATTCATTAAGTCATCATGCTGTGAGGTGATTCTGACAAATATAATGTATCTAGTTATGAAGGCCAAGGAGGTACTCACACATCTACCATATTTTCTCTAAGCATATGAAGGGAGACAATACTGGCAAATGTCTTAGGATGACAGCCCCCTTTATCAAATAAATCATTTTATTCACAGTGTATACTTTTAATTTTATTTCATATAGCAACCTCTAGGTTCTTGTTGACATAAGCGGCAGAACAAAGAGCAATTCAATTTAATTTAATCTAAGATGACATTATTGCAAATACTATCAAATGTTAATATTTGAGAGCTATTTAGAGACCTTTGGAGAGCCTCATGATAATTCTTATTAGTCCCAACTTCACAAATGAGAAGCCTTTCTTGCAGCCGACTTTGTTGAACTCTGCAATGCGGGGACAATTTAGTGCAGGAGGGAATCCTATGCAGCAGGGTTATTCAATTAGCCAGACAAATGTCAGGACCATGAATTAAGTTCAAAACCATGTTGAGAGCATTGTTCACAAAAAGAGAGCATGGTTGGTATGGCAACAAGAGATCAGCGAAGCCAATTTTTCACAGTGCAACTTTGGAGCAAGCTGTTGCAAGTTCCAAGAAAAAGATTTACTGTAGGCCCTGCAACAACTTGACCACACTGCTTCATCATACAAGCCTGTGACGTGATGTGAAAGCCTGTCTTTGTATTACTTTCATTTTACATGCTTTTATTAATGTTGCACCTCATACTACAGTATACAGAGCAAACCTCCTCATCTGATTTATGTAGCAGATGACTGATAGGTGGGGCGAGAGGAGGACTCACCAAAAAACAGTCCTGATGCTGCTTTATCAAAACCAAAAACCCATGAGTAGACAGTCCTTTTAGTGCCATAGGTAGTTACTGATAGCCTGTCCCTGGATGGCCACGTCTTAATATTTCTTGTTGGAATGTAAATCAAGAAAGGACAGATGGAAAACTTTAGATAGACAACGGCAGACAACCACAAAGAAAAACGAAGCTGAGACAACAACTACAATGAAAGTGGACTTTGAGTTCTTGCTCATCCAGACATGCCATTGAAGTCCACAGCATTAGTGGCCAAGAGGTAGAGGGTGAAACAATTGTCACCACAGGATTTGAATTAGTCCTTTGAAAGACGAACGACCGACACATACGACATATATAACCTTGCAGATTATCTGTTCACTGAAAACACGGATCTTTTCAGCATGCATGAGCTGTAAGTGGACGGCATGCTGTTCATTGGCCTTTCCAAAGGCCAAGCATGTGGATGATTGGATGGCCTTGTATTTTTATGACCACAGATCCATTAATGCGTTTTTTTTTTCTTTTATTTTGCCATGCACTTGTGATGGTAGTTGGCACTACTGTCTCATCTTGGCTATTACATCTATTGGATGGTTTTGTTAAGGGTATTTTTAGCAGACGGAGTACTGTAGGTGTACTGCAGGACACAAGATTCACTGTGTGTTTGAGGGTCACAGGCTCTAATTCCTTATCTTTCATTGGTTGAATGAAAAGAAATGTTCTACATCAAGCTCCAACACCCATAAAACCAACATTTGAGCTCATAATACTTGCTCCCATAATTTTTTACAATTTCCAGAAATCTTTCATGGCAGATACTACCATGGTAATACATTTCAGTCCAACTTAAAGTTAAAATGTGGACTTAAATAAAAGCTGTTTGAAGATGACGTAGCACAATGGCTTCAGATTTTTAGTGAGTTAGGCTCATGTGTGAACTCACAGAACCTCTATAAGTAAAGTTTAAGTTACACATTTGACTTTAAACCTAAAATCTTTAATCATGTGCTTTTAAGCAGCTTCCAGTTTCAGCCCAAATATGAGATTTTATAAACAGATATAAGGGGAATTCATAAGTCCTAAAACTCAACCTTGCTCAGTTTAAAACAGTGTCAGTTGATGCAGAGTCAACATGCTGTAAGTCCTTAGGCAACGACTTCCACGTGAGCTAACATTTTAATATTTAATGCATAAACAGTCTTCACTGCATGTTTGGTCACTTCCCACTTCTTTTCACCACTTGGGTCACATGTCACAAGCTTTAAGAGAAGACATAACTGTAGGATCACCTTTGAAATTAACTTTATGGTTAAAGAGTGAGCAAGTAAAGGCCTGGATTTATTTGCTTTAGACACAGTAGAAAAAAAGTGGACATTTGTAGTTCTGGTTCTGTCAAGCTAATGGATGAAAGTTCAACATTCGCTTCCCATTTAGTTTTATTTGGGTTTCCACAAAAGTTCCAGCAGCTCCATGCTACATTTCCCTAAACCCCAAATGCTTTTGTCTGCAGGTCTGTCTTGTGCCAAATTGACGACTTCGACATAAAGCTCATTACTTCCTGCAGAGGTTGCTGCTCCACTATCTTTGCCAACAACCACAACTCACGCAAGTGCCACCGTCATCTCACTGCAACCTAAACCCCACAAATGACTGAAAATTAACACGTGCATAGAACCAGGAGTGCAAGGGGAATTTGACGCTAATTTATAGCCCATGTCAGGCCCACATCAATCGTCATAACACATAATCCAACAGCACACGGTATTCTTAAACAATAAAACTAATAAAACTATTTGCATAAAGTTTTTTAGATTTGGTCTTCAAAAATAAAATCATTACCACAACACAAACGACAGTGATTGTACTAAGACTAGAGACAGCTGGATTAAAAGTCTTTAATCCACTTTTTGCACAAGCTTTACAGGTCCCAGTCGTTTCCTGCTCGCCTGTTGGAAGACTCTGGGTTACCTGTTAGTTGTCTGTTTGCAGAAGCTTCCACTAGCTTGTCCCGTAGCGCAGGTCAGGGCTGGGCAACCCACGCTCCTCGTATATTTGTGCTGAACATATGAGCGTGCACTGTTGATGAAAAACCATGTCAGTTTGAGTAAATTAAGAAAGAACTATTTCACTGCTCCGAAGAGCTGTGGGAAACTCAGAGGCGGGTGCAAATTCTCTATGGGCTCATCACTGCTGCTGACCTCAGTGACATTACATAATCTACTCTGATCCGTTATTATTATAAACATGTTGGTTTGTGCAGCTTTAAACTTAATTAGTCTTGGGAAATGAAGGGGTTATAAAAGCCCATTTCCAGAGAAGAAGACAAAACAAAGCAATATGTTCTATGTGACGATATGTAAGTCAAAAATGACTCATTAGATCCAAAGTTTGAGATAAAAACACAAACTTTTGACTTGTTCATGTTGTTTTTTGACTTTATTAAGTTAAAAATATGAGCTCTGAATAATTGAATATATTTTTAAATTATATGATTAAAAAAAACTAATTCTGAAATCAGTCAACGTTCTGACTTTTCCCATTTTATCCAATTCTTGTAATTTTAAATCATGCTATGTTGAAATTAGATGATATATGTCAAAGTTATGAGACAAAAGTTTGTCAATTTTGAGCTTTATACAACTATTAAAATTGTTGTCTTTGAATTTCATTGTCCTGTTATTGTTGCACGATGCAAATATTCTCCTTTTCTTGGTTTCCATAAACTCGGTTTATTCTTTCATTGTCACTTGCGGTTTCAGTGGCTGCTGTTGAGCAAGTTCAGCGAGTCTCATTTTTATTGTGTTTCCGTCGACTTCAAAAGCAGCACCTCAGCTGGAAAAGTTAGGAGAGGATGTACAATAGTTAGCTGACCTTGTCGTTCACAGCGTTCCCCTTTGTGCTTCGAGATCAGGGTGCTGCATTGGTACATTCATGCCCTGAGTCTAAAGAAATAAATTGGCCGGCGACTTACTTTGCTGCACATCTTTAAAATCATCTCTTTTTCACATTTAGAGGAGAAGCCTTTTTCATAGTCTTTAAATAAATGCTCAGAGACTCTCGGTTTTGGCACCGCCGAGCCTGAGAACATTTTGGTCTCTTTTCCGAGTCCAGACAGCACTGATATAGAAATGTGCAGTCGGGTTCCTGGTGGAAACTGATCCTCTGTTTGTCGTGAGATCACACTAATCCAACGTCTGCGCTCTGTGTCACTGTGAGTGTGTGAGACCTCATTTATACGTTTGCATGTCTGACTGTTGTCCGTCTGACTGGACTCAGGATGTGTGTGTGTGTTTGTGGGCTTCTTTCTTCCTCAGCGGCTCGTGTGAAAGCCGCCTGTACTTTTGTTTGTGTTGAGTCCCGTCTCTGATGCAGTGCCTCCTCCTGACAGTTACATTCACAGTAGCTGGCACTGGCCAAAGCTCCATCTGTCCAATTTGAAGCATATGAGGCTAACAAATGTCCAGTTATGTGTTTTCTGTCTTGTTGCTTCAATTCGTTGTCACTTTGCAGGTTTTGTGTCCATGCGATTTTGCTCTTCATCGTCGTGCTCTGCAGGTCATTTTACTGCTGATGCTGTGTGCCGCTGATGGTGATTTGTTTTGTTTGACCCGGCATAATCCCTTATATTTTTGCAGTTGCTTTTTCCTGAGACTTGGCTGTGACCAAAGACGATATAGAAATGTCAATTCCTTTACCTCTGTCACTTCTATCAATTATAGAGAAAATCCGAGCGGAGCAGATGGTTAGATTTGTTTTCTCACACTTACACCTCCGACTGGAGGTGGTCTGAAGGAGCCCAAGCTAATGCAGAACTTTGTAAGCAAGTAAAAGATTGATTTGTTAGAGCAGAATTCTTGTGAATTTGTTGGCATGTGCTGCATAATTCAAGCCGAAACACATACAACATTGGAAGCAGCGGGAGTCAGTGTGGCTGCCTGAATCCTTCTCTTGAATACTGCTGTAGCTAATGATGCATTTCCTCCTCAAAATGTATGTTCCTGGCTTATGCTGTGGATAATTGCACAGCTACCATGCTTGTTAGATGCATGGCTATACACTGCCCATTCTGCCCAGCTGAACTGAACATGTTTCTATTTGTCATCTGTAAGTTCTGTTAAAATCATTTTTACGGCCGGCTGGGCCCCTTCTATGCTGGATTTCCTCCTGCTACCTTGGTTTTCGGTTGACTGTAAATTACCTGCAAGTGTGAATTTGAACATGAATTGTCTGTCACTGTGTGTGGCTCGTGATGTGACCCCAACTTTATCATAAGAAACTGAAAAGTTAATAGACAAACTGAGCAGTTGAATGGTGACAGTGAACGTGTCGTAGAATCCTGCTGGTTTGTCTAACTTTACTAATGACTGTGGTTTGTTAGATGATATGCACCAGACAAAAGCAGCTGTTCACAGATGAGGGATTCTGGCGGCAAATGGAAATGGATCATTACAGGGGTTAATTCCTGAGTCCAGCCATCATTAGGCAGATAATGATGAAGACGTTTAACCACCAACATTAAATGCTGCGTTTAAACTCACAGGGCGGCACAAAGGGGGATGGTGACCGCCACCACCTCACAGCTAGAAGGTTAAGGGTTCGTGTGACTGACCGTTTGGGATGGGTTCAGCCCCCCGTGACCCTGAACAGGAAAACGGATGGATTTTAAATTATAGTTTATGTCAGTGTCCTGCTGGTTCAGGCCTGGCATTCCAGCTCTTGTGCTCGGAAATTTTATAAACTATTAACTACTATAAACTATATGCCATAATATTTATTACAAATACTTCAGAGGACGATGATTTTGTCCGACTTTTGTGATCTTCACACCAAATGTCTGAACAAATATTGTTGTTGGATTGCCATGATTTTGTTTATGCCTCCTCAGGATAAACTGCAACACTGTTGGGACCTTCCTAACTTATGGCTTATCATGACAAAATATCACTGTGAAGTCAGCTCGCTCATATTGGCTGTTGCTGGTTTCTACTCAGTGTTCCGTTTGTGTTCCAGTCATGCAACAAGATTTTGATTGGGGATGGGTGAAAGTCTGAGCCTGTCGGGAACGACCCCTTTTAAGTTGTTATAAGGGGCACACGGGGTCTGATTAGCCTGTAGTACGTCCCCAGCCACACAGCTGTGAGCCTTTCTAATGTCCAATCAATTCAATTTGCCACAGGTGGACTTCAGTCAAGATCTAGATAGGGACTGATCTTAAGAAATAATAAAGCAGAAAGGATGCACCTGGCCACAACGTGGAGTGTCACAGCAAAGGATCTGAATAACTAAAAAGGAAATGAAAGATCAATGAAAGAAAGATTTAAGCCTGGTGCTTTTTTACTTTTAGGAGATGCCACTGAGTGTTTTACCCCAGGGTGCTTTTTAGCATATGGACAGCAGGGACATGTCCCTGCCCATGTACCCTGGGAGGGCAGAAATGTCCCCACCGTTATTTGAGCAAGCAAAAGGGACATTAATGATTGATCGAACTCTTTTGAAGTGCTGGTGGGTAAGAAGAAAAAGATGTGAATCCTACTTGAGAGCGTTTTGATGTTGCGGCCAATTTTCACTGCCTGTCCTACATCCAGGCCCCTTTACGGGAACAATGAAAACCAGGAGTTTGCAGCAACCAAGTTTCCTTAAATGCAGTATAATTAGTCTGTTGCTGTCACTAAATGCACCATTCAGTTGCTCCATCCTCCCCAGTGAGAGCAGCGGTGGTAAAGAGAGAAAGCAAAAAACACAGCAGTAAATCAGAGGAATAAACAATGTTTTCCTGATCATTTCCCAGTCGTTGCATTGTAAAACATTCAACAGCCACAAACAGAGTTTTAAGTGACTGCAACTTAACTGCACATTTCTTATTAATTATTTTGAAAGGATTTTAAAATTTAGATGTAACATAAATTTACCCTAACATATCAGTTGTCTTAGTGATTATTTAGATAACCCCAGTAACCCTGCAACCTCAATCTTCAATGAGCCATATTTTGAATGACTCTTGGAGAGGAACAGTGCGATTAGAGCCAGCTCCCTTAAATGAGCCATCATTTCCCGCTCTAATTTAATCAAAGTCGTTTGCGTTGTCTTTGGTGTCAGCTGCTTGGATCATCAGCAGTGTGAGGTCACGGGGTCAGAGGAGTCAGAACGTACATGCACCAGTGGGACTCACAGGCATGGACTCATAGTGTGATGACAATCTAAAGATAATTACTGTCAGCTCCGGCTGTTGAAATTACACATTTATAATTCCCAGTAACAGAAAATAATGGAAAGCTGGTGTTTACTGCCTGTGACATATAGAGAGAACAGAAACATAAGTTTGTTGCTAACCAAGTGAACTGTATAATTACTAATGTTAATTGAGACCAAAACATTTAAGCAGGTGGAGGTTGAAAATGACAGGAAACTTGGCCTGTCGTTTGTAATTAAAGTAAATCTGGACCTGATGAGGACAGAGTTGTAATTTGAATTCCCTCTCAGACATTTGTAGACCTGTTAACTTTGAACACTTGACAATCTGAGGATGGATTTCCTTGTTACAAAAGATCTATCTCAGAAATGGACCTGTGTTTGTTTTTTTTTAAACAAGAAGAATTTGTTCATGCAGTCCCGCAAGCATTCATTATTTATTGCACATTAATCTTCATCTCTGCACTAAAATATACAGATCTAATCCAAACAGCGCTGCTGTGTGACTACCAATGTTGAGACCAAACCTACACCCTTGATTTTATCCATTTTAAATTAAATCTACACAGCAATGTGTCCACATTGCTGAAAGAATCAGTCAGAAAACAAAGTGTGCTAACGGGGAACGGTCATGAATCCTTCTGCAATTCTTGCAGGGTTTTTCAAATCCATTTTTACTACTATTTTAATTCATACTTAATAGTTTCCTTGTCTGTCACCACATAACAATGCAGATAATGCATTGCTCATGAACCCTGCTCCTGAATGAAAACTAGTACTTGGGTATAATTTCTTATTAAGCTAAATGATGATATCATCTGTGGAGACAGTTTAGTCATAAGATAATGAGACAGTCCTGATTAATGCTCAAAAAACAGTAGGCGACTTTGTAATCCGATGCTCTACTTCAACACCCTCGCATTAGTATGAGGAGGAGTCTGGACTCGCCTCTAATGAATGAGAAACAAACTCCGTGGTAATCTCTTACCCCTGATGGATTTGAAGTACCGCAACAGAACCAGCGCCGCAAATCTGCATGTGGTATAATAAAATTCAAACTCAGTGTCTTGTGGAATACGTCATACAAGCCCTGAATGCAGAAATCACAGGCATGCATAAAGATTTATTAACTCTGCCTACACGTTATCTATAATAATGCAGATAAACTCAACGTATGGAATTTTTGTTTCCAGCTCTGTGTTTCTCAGCTCCCATCATCACTGGGCAGCGGTTGTTCACAGTATAAAACTTAGCGCAGTTAATAAAGGACATTCAGATCACTGATGAAGCTTGGTTTTGTAAAAGGCTCAAATTACCAGGCATAACATTATGACCGCCGGTGCAATCCAATACAATCCAACACGTGACTTCAACTTTTACTGAGTTTGTAGGTTTAAAGGTCAAAGGGGACTGGAGTACAATATAAGAAGAGGAGGTCGCCTCATTCGTTTAAATATGTTGGCTTGTGCGTTACATTAATTTACACAGGTGGTCATAATGTTATGCCTGATGTGTTTGTGAGAAGTAAAAGTCTGTGTGTTTTACTGGTGGTTTTGCTTCCTGTTGTTGTCAGAAACACACTGTCTCAGAGTAAGGACAGGACCCGAGGGGCTGATGATAACACACTTTCCTTAGTCTGCTAACTTCAAATGGAAAGTAATGTACCTCATTAGCCAATAGGCTTTTCCCTCAATGGTCCTGGAGCCATCTGACATCATTCTTTCTGTTCATACTTCTCCTTTCTTTGGCCCAGTTGTTGTATATTTAGATGTTATGTGCAAAATCTCCAGTGGACCTCCATGACAACACCAGCGGACGTGGTCCTGACACTTGCGATCCAAGCACAGAGCCTCTGTTAGTGATGAATACGGCAGCAGGCGTCACTTAGTGTTTCTCCAACCGCTTCCGGCTCTCTGGCGAAATAAACGTTTGAAGGATGATGGATGCGTTTTGTATTTAGTGATTTACCATGCAGTTACCGCTGGGATTTTTTATGACATAGTTTAGCCCAAAATAAAACCTCTGAATGGTTATATCATGCCTCTAAAAACGGCAGTCACTCAGGCAGTATCGCAGTTTGCGTGGTAATATTTATCCATTTATCAAACTGAGAACTCCTCTCTATGGGCAAATCAATGAAGGCCTCAGTGTACGCTGTTCATCTTTTACTTTTGCTAATAATGTTCCACGGGAAGTCCTTACATGACGGAGGGATCCTATTCTATTGACAGCATGACCCAAATACCTCAATTATTTCAAAAAGAGCGAAATCGGAAAAGAGAGCGAGAGTGGGAGAGAAAGGGAGGCAGAGAGCGATGTTAAAATAACAATATGGAGAAATTTAGAGTTGATTTGACACATTTGCAAAGTCAAGTAAACATTATGAAAGGCACCAGATCAGAGAGGTTTTGCAGATGAATCTGGCATTAGAAAGAGATCACATTACACTGTCAGGCTATAATCTATATGCAAATATTCTCCATCTTTTTTCACTGTGCCCTTAATGGGTCGGTGTGAATGTTGGCGAAGGAGAGCGCTAACATTTCCCACATAGGTGAATATTCTGACCTTCGTGCCTTTAATACACTTCTCTTTTCTATTATTGACAATGTTGGCCAATTTTGTATGTGCTGAATCAACACTACAGTCCATATTTTATTCCAGCACATATAATTTTCTCTCTGCACTTCTTCAAGTGCAGCATAATAAATGTAAATGTCAGATCTCCGTCTCCGGGATGTTGCTCGATCACGCCGTAATCCCGGCATGACAAAGAAGACTGCGGTGTGTCAACTGAAAGTTATCCTGTTGCACTATCTGGGAGGACACTATCAGACTCCCGCTGTGAATCTCACTGTCACTAATCCCCTTTTAAAAACGTAAATGTTTGATGAGACACTCTTCTGGGGTTTTCATTTTCACAGCAATTGCACATTAAACATCCGACTGTTTCTCGGGGTGTTCAGAGCCTCTCTCCGTGTGTGACTCTGCGTGGAGCTGTGGGTGTATGGAAAGCCAGCCTGCGAGTGAGTGCTCACACTGGCAAGACTTTCCTCTTTTGTGCAGAATTTAGCAGCATTAATGATTCATGCTTTGCAACCTAGGCTCTTTGCTGACACTCTTATCAAGGAAGACGATTTTGTACATTAAGTGCAACCTTTATACAAGTCAACGCGTGTGACTGTCACACAAAAAGATGGAAATTCAACGCTAGAAAGGGGATTTTTTTCATATTTCGAACTAAAGAATTTTGGATGCTTTGCAAAAAAACACGTCAGACTTGCAGGGCAACAAATTCCAGCAAAATCTGTTGAAATCCTTTTTTAAATGTAGGTAAACATTAAAATTGTAGAATCTTAATTATCAAATAATGTTTTTTATTATATTCATTTTTACAGCAAGTCTAATAATGAATGGTTGGTTGTGTTATTAGTTGTTACAACAAGCCCAGGGTTTTGGCAACATGATTAGGTACAACTGCTAATGCAATCCAATAAAGTCATATCAGAGTGCATTATAAGAAGAGCTGGTTCGAAACACAACACAGGTAGGGTGGCCAAAACATTAAAACCGCCTCTTCTTAAAATGCACTACAGTACAATCCTGCCTCCGACTATAAAAATAAAGAGAGAAGAATTATCACCTTTCTGACAGTGTCAACCTAAAAACGGAGAAATTATGACCTCGTAAAAGTAGAATTCATGGCAGAGCTGCTGTATTGGATTGTATTAGATTGTGAAGGTGTACCTAATAAAGTGGCCAGTGACTGTATACTTCCCCCTGACACTAAATGGCTCCTATCGTGTTTGTTTTTTATTACATTAGGAAATCGAATAATTTCTGGAGCATTTTGATTGAATTGCATCCTGGGAAACATGCTATGTTGCTGCATTAACTAAACAATCCAAAAAACAGAATGTAGAAGACATTTCTAAGGAATGTTTGAGGACTATTGCCTTTGTTGAAGACTGAGACAAGTTTGATTTGTTGGCAAACTTTCTGTTTTTACTTTAATGAGTTTGTGAGGCATGACAACTTCAAACTTTAATTTATGTTAACAAATACCAATTGCAAGTATTTCAGGGAAACAGTAGTGTGTGGAATCATAGCCTGAAGACATGTCTATTCATTTTAATATGGATTTGATGGAGATGGAGGAAATGATTCAGTGCCTTACATTCACACGCCTGTGCTCAAAGTAACATGTTTTTTTTTCCCCTCCACATGTTAGGGAGGCTCAGATGTTCAGTGCTTATGCTCAAGACATTGAACATCTCATTTTTTATAAATCAATATGTATACAGAATGAGCTGGGGATCAAACCACAGACCAGTCAATTAATAAGCAATCTGCTCTACCGTGATGCCAGTTCAAATAAAACCGTTTTTCCCGAAGGCTTCATTCTCTGCCTTCTGTTTCCCAAGACAACCTCGGTGCACATTCTTTCTTCCTCCATTACTTTTGTGCACTGTGTTACAGTCAGGGCTGGATTTGGTTTTACCATCCAATATCAACTTTATAACTGTTATTATTCTCCCAGGTAGCGTCCGAAACATGCTGACACATGCTTTTTGCATGACTCCGGTTGTGTGGTTGTTCATGTGTTCGTCATGTGGAACGAAAGAAAGTTCAGTTGAGCTGTGTCTTTTTCCGTAAGCCCCGAGATGATTCAATAATTAAGTATGTACCAGTCCACTCTTGAAATCTTAACTGTTCCCTGGCAATCACTGAAACTGTACCAGACAAGTGGGCATTTTGGAAAAGAGGATACAATCAGTGAGAGCTGAGGCAAGACGAACAAGTGGCAACCAACAGAGTTGGGTTTGATAGCCTGAAACGGCTGCAGTCAACTTTATTCCCGCCTTCATATATTCGTGATGACAACATGAAGTCAGCTGTGGATAGGAGAGGTTTTTCTTGAACCTTCACAAAACTAATCCAGCATCTAGTGACCATAAAGGCAACCGCATTCACTTTAATACAATATCAGCATTACCTCATGTACTTCAAACTTCTTTCAGCTAGACCCAGGAAGTGAACGTCCAATCAAATCCAAATAACAATCATTTTTCGGTAACTTGCTAAATGAATCCCTCGCTAGAATGAAAATACGAATTTTATTAGAACCCCAGGCAATGGTGATGATAACAATGAGTCAGGGCTCATTGGAAAAGTGGAAATACAGTGTAATTTCCTCTGTGATGTACTGCACCCTTCTAATTATCTTCAACACAATTAGGCCTCGGCAAGTACAAATACTACTCACTTTTTCATCTTTTAGTTCGTATAATTGTGTCCTCTGTGCTGGCTCTTGACGTCATTTATTTGTCTTATGCTTCCCGTCTCTGTGGCCATGGGAGATGTGACTGTAATCTAACCAAAGATTAATTGTCACATCATGTTCATTAGTTCCTTAATTATTTTCTGATCGCCACTACAGTGTTATTTTGTGGCACTCAAAGCAATCATAGGAGGATATTAACATGGCGATGATTCAAACTGGAAAAAAATTGAGTGCTTCCTCTACAACACAAGAGTTGCGTAAAGAAAGGGAAAGAAAAAGAAGCACAAACGTGATTTGTATCTGAACCCTCCAAGATACTCATCTTTAATATCTGGAGTTTTCATAGCTTGCCTGGAGAACTTATTTGAAATACGATCTTCTCCTGCACCAACCTGTCACCCTTGGCTGGATTTGACACAGTGTCAGTTTCAAACTGTGTCATCCTTGACTACATACAAGTCCATCACGCAGTACGTGAGGAGAGCAACATATTTTGCATTTGTCCTCTGTCCTGTCGGTGTCTCAGCGGTGCCGTTTGTTCTGAATACCCTCCTTCATCAAGCCTCTGCTTTCAGCTGTCACCGTCTGACTAAAATCAGAAATGGGGAAGCCAAGCTGGACCAATCATGGCAGATAATGTGCTTAAATCAGCCAGTGGGCGTGAAAGCTGTCCACTTGGGTTTCAGCTCCTCACTTCAAAGCCTCCAAATTTGCCTGACTCTCCTCATTAGCTCAGAATATATACTTCAAATACTGCTTTCAGTGGTTAATCAATAGCGTAATGAAAGTCTTAATGCCTTCTTGTTCCTTTGGGCAGTTGGATATTTGTTTGTTGTAGGTCCTTGTAAAAAAGACGAGCAACACTTCAGTGTTTGTGCAAAGTGCACTGATGCTTTTCCATTCAGTCTGATAGAAGATAATGGAGCATCTTCACCAGAAATGTGTTGTAGGTGCTTTCACAGCCACGGTATTCTTCTCTAAATGATTACATCACTGGAAAAAAAAACAATCGTAACAGTTTTTCTAACTTTTTGTATAACTATAATTCCATCCCACCCCCCGTTTTTTTCCTACACTGAGCTTGAGAAATAATGTTGGTGACATTGTCAGTCATAAGATATATTTCTGTCTGTATACTTAACATAGTCAATTCTTCATGGCATCATGATGAACTCCCAGCCGCAGCTGCAGAAATAATTTAGGAACCAAATGAGTACAAAGGCCACATCCAAGGAGACTCGGGCTTTTATAATTGTAGGGACTGAACACAACTCTAACCTTCATCGATGTTTCCAATTATTTTTATCAAAACGAACAATGTAAAATACATCAGGAATGCATTTGTTAAACTGCAAAAGAAGTTTCTGTTTTATTTCTTTACAACTTGTGTTTATGGGCTGTAAGGTGGTCCTCAAATGAAACATAGATATTCTACATTAAAATAACTTGAATTTAACAAAACATATAGATTTATAATAAAGCTACAATGTGTGATGCATCACTGTGCCCTGTCCAATTCCCCAGGTATTCTTCAAGGACTTATCTTATATCTTTTAATAGACTAAATAAAAACAAAAGTACAGAGTTTACTTAAAATCCATTAGCAAATCAAAAATCAATATAGCCAACAAGCCACTACAATTCTCTGACATAAGCAATGGGGTTATTCAAATAATAACATCATAAATTTTTAATACACAGATGCCACAACAACACTCCCAGTGAAAATGGGAAAAAAGCTCAGGAATTTCTCCCCTAACTAAATGTCTGGACGGACATTTTCTATGACAAGTAAAAAAATGAACAACTTATTTATAAGATAATTCATTGAACCCAAGATAAACTATTTTAAATTACATTAACCAATAAAGGCACCTGTACGCAATTCACCTTGGGTAGCACTTTTAATCATTGAATCAATCTTTTTACAGAACATATAACCACAGAGAAAGCAACATTTTCACGTACAGCAACAGCTTTGAGTAAAGGCTGAAATCCATTCTTGAATTATCTCCATTAAAACTAGACGTATGATTCTATTCATATATCTCTTCTTCTTCTTCTTCTTTTTCCTCTTGTTGTTGTTGTTTTATTAAGCACTGCTTCATCTACTATTTCTTTTCACAAAAACACATTAATTCACAAGTTATTTTTACTTCCTGTTATATACATTCCATCTCTATGACTCCGCCCTGTTCTCGCCTCCTCTATTATCCACCTACAAGCCCATTCAGGCCAGGTGTGATACAAAGCCCTACCCTGGAGGATATATATGGGTTCCCTAGCCAACTTTCCCTAAGACTGGAGAAGTTACTTGGGTGAGTAATGAAACATCTAGAAATCTAGAAGAAAGTCCACAGACATGACTCAACCTCCAAAAAAAAAAAAAAAAAAAAAACAAACCTAGAAGACTGAGAACCTTCATTGTCATATTGATATTGATTATTTGGATAGGCTGGAGCCTAAGGTGTTTCCTGTCATCCTTTTGCGTATGAGACCACCCGGCAGGAAAATGCGGGACAGGTGAGTTTTAATAACACACAGGCTTACAGGGAAATCCCAGGATGACTATCAAGGCATTTTCAGTAGACTGGAAGGATTCATGCACAGAGTTCGGATAATAGCTAGAGTCCAAGAAGGGAGCACGGGAGAAGCCGTGCAATATACCGAGCAGGCAAAGAAACGTGCAGAATCCATATTAATGCATGCAGTCCAAAGGTAAACAGGCAGCAGGCTAGAATCTGGTAGAGAACCAGGAGGTGGATATGCAGTGGGTATACAATAAAGTCACACTCCTCTGAAATTCACCTTTTATTTTTTATAACATTGAATCATCATTGATTTAATTTGCCAAAAAAAAGCCTTTTCATAAAAAAATCACAAATTAATCTTATTCTTAATTAATAAACATTTATCATCTAAAATAGGTGCATAAGGGTTCATTTCCCTTGTTTATAAAAGTCATTACTGCTGGTGCAACCACTTGCTTTCTAAAGTAACACAGTTTAAAGTCCAGGCTTAAATCTACAAATACCACGAAGACAAATACCACAGTCAACTCTGTAAAATTATTATTGAAAACCCCTTCTAAATTTCTTGGAGTTCAGTCAAATCCATCATTAATAAATGGGAGGAACATAGCACATGCTTAAGTCTGACTAGTGCAGGCCGTCCTCAAAACCTAAGTGACTCTGCAAGGACATGAGGACACCTACGACTCTTTTGTGGGAGTTAATATCTTCAGCAGCTGCGATGAGACAGACTCCAAGCAAGTTGTCAAAAACTCAGTTATTAATTTTTAATGGTATCTGTGGTAAAACCTATCTATATGGTTAAAGATGGAGCCTGAGGCCAGTAGAAGGGGAACAAATACTCCTAACGCTGGCTTCCTGCTTGTCTTCCTACCTCCTTGTTTTTGGGTATTTTAATAGGACCCTCACCAGCACCTATACAGCTCACAAATTATACATATGCAGTTTGTTCATTCCCTTTACACAGAAGATAAGATAAACCTTTATTTGTCCCACAGTGGGAAAATTTCCATGTTATGGCAGCAGAGAATGTTCATTGTACGGCATAAAAAAATATCAAAATATGGTATGTACATGAATAAAAAATAAAAATAATAATAAAAATATGTCATGTACGTACACAAACAAGCAGTTGCACCATGGGTCATTTGTATTTCACGGTATAAAAAAACTGTTTTAACTTGAATAATAAGTAATAGTGGTTCACTGGGAGTCGCTCTGATTGTAAAGTCTGACCTTCCATCTCGCTCCGTCAGACATTTAGGATGGAACAGTCTGTCAGTGAAGGAGTTGCTCAGACATGACACTGCGTCGTACAGGGGGTGGGAGTCGTTCTCCGGCACGGATGACAGCTTGGCTACCATCCTCCTTTCCATCCCCACAACCAAGCTGGTCATCCTGACCAGCAGACCACTCCATAGAAGATGACCGAGGCCACCACAGAGTCATACAAGGTCTTCAGGAGAAGTAGTAACCGTGAAAATCCATACTAGTTAGTAACTAGCTGGTGCAGACCAAAACAGAGCTAAAAGGAGAGTGAATTTTGTCACGTGGATACTAACATGAATCCATATAGTCTATGGTAAATCTAATTCCACTCCGCATCCACTGGATATGTAACAGCATCTCTAAAAGGTGATAATAGGTCAGTGTGTTGCAGCCTGCCACACGATGCTTCCCCAAAGTGGCTAAAAAGCCATTAGTGTCAGTTTAAATGAAGGCTTAAAAAATTGTTTATTGCGCCTAGTTGTTGCTGAAGCTCCCCAAACCTTTTGACTCTTTCCAAAAATCATCTGACCTTTTTTTTTTTGCCTTGTGCTGTAATTACCAAGTGCAAACTGTGGGAATGACTCATTTTTTACCACTCTTTATTGGCATGAATGTTACCTGGCTGAAAATAACAGTGAGTCACTATGTACAGTAATGTGTTGGCAGAATAGCTGTCATGTTTTGGCTGTATTTTACAGAAAGAGAGGAATAGAAACTATGGGAGGCTTGGGAAAAAGCAAATATTGAGTTGCAAGAGCATAAGTGTCATCAATTCTGGATTCGGTGAACAACTTGAGCCATGTGGCCCCAGTGACAAGATGACGAGGCTGCTCACAGCTATCGTGGACACGCAGTGGTAACTGGACATTTGACTGTCCACATATGTGGTGTGGAGGTGGAGTAGTGGCATACTGTGTGCGCTTGTTTGTGTTCATCCATACAAATGCTGGACTCTTGATCAGGCATATTTTACCATGATGGACATTTATTAGACTGTGTCTGAAGAGCATAGAGTGACAGCTCCAAGTGAAAATTGTAATGAGATAAACGATAGCTACCTACCACAGTACCAACATAAATGGGAGGAAACCTTGTTCTCCAGGTTTCTGGATCTGTTCTAACAGGAACCGTCGGAAATATGTGTTATTCACATTGTTTGAGTATAATTAAAAACTGTATAACAAAGAAACAAAGAATAATCTTTTCATCAGACACAAGTGTGGGGTGTCCCACACTTGTGGCATCTGACAGAGTTGCTAAACACACACACACACCTTGCAGACAGAGAGAAAAGGGTCAGTAGTGCAGGGTCAGTGGTTTGAATCCTGGTCCCTTAGCCAAGATAATGAGCCCCATGTTGGTCCCGGTGGATCAGTAGAACTCCGAGTGTGTGTTTGTATGTGGGTTTTGGATGAGGTGCTATTTGTATCATTTGTCTTAATAAAGCAAAAAAATGTCCACGTGCATCTCATGAACTGAAAACACTTCTTGTCATAATAATTTTTGCATTTCTCCATGACTTCCGGATTTTTGCTTGCCTTGTCCCTCACTTGAAAATTGCCTAAAAACTAAATGTACCTGTAGATTTAAAGGTGCCCCAGTTATTAGCCGAGACAAAACTCAAAAGGAGAATTAACATTAAAAAAAATCTAAATAACCACTTGCAAATTGTTTGCTTTTTAAAATACTACCACAAACTAACACTCTGCTCTGCCAGTTGGTAGAAGGCAACATTTAATTCCAGTCTAGTTTGTGTGCTGGCAAACTGGTAAACTGCTTTAAAAATCTGTGGCTGAACAGAACCACAAACATCATAACGGATCTTTCTGAGAACTGTGTGTATACAGTAGCTAATACTCCAGCCTGCTGACATGCTGGCATCAGTCAGTCCGTAACAGCACAACTCCACATACAGCACAACTTCGACTTCTTACAAGGCGTATTATTGGTGGCACCAAATCCAGGAAGTTTATTGCCAACATATACAGCTACAGTAACAAATCTCACTGGCAGATGGTAATTTCTCATTACTTTGAGCAGCATGTTGAAAAGTCCTTTAATTCTTTTTTACAATGATGAGAAAACAGATTGTTAAATTCGGTAAAGTCTCTGTGTTTGTGGGTATTTCATTCACTAACAAGACTCAGTGTGACCTACTGTACGTACAATAAAGAGCAACACGCTGCTTTCTTCTCTTTATGAGAAGCTGTTGTGTTCTGTTTTATGTACAGCACCAAGGGGCTTCCCCACCGCTATACAGTAGCCCGGTTTGTGAGCATTAGGGATTGTCATTTAAAATGTAAATTGGGATCACAGTTAAGGTTATGCTGCTGTAGGAGATGAATTAAAGATGAGTTTGCATGTTAAAGATGATTCTAAAAGCTGCTGCAGAAATGCAGTACAGGACGATGTGAGGTTCTATTACTGAAACACTTTCCTTTCAACCCATTTCAGTCAAAGGCAGCTTCTACCTTTATTATGTTTTCCAGTCGATGAAATTTTCATGAATGGCACCAAAAGCGAGCTGCGTGCCAATGGAGGAAACATTTTGGCCCGGAATCAAAAGGGGCCATCTGCCCGAGAGCCTTGTGTCAGCAGTTTAGCCATATCACACAACCTACCACATCTCTGTGATCAAGACATGGCTGCAGCTCAAACACTCGCCCAGAATTACGGCCGGGGACAGAAACAGTGGGTGGAGAGAGATGCAATCTCTGCTTGGCAAGCGCTTTGATGTGAGCCAAGGTGTCCGCCGATTACAGGCCGTCCCGTCGTCTTTGCTCGGTGCCGTTTTGTCCCTTTGGGGGATCCACCCTGCCGAAAGCAGCTGCCTCTTTGTGAGACACCGAGGCAGAAAATTTGGCTGCAGATGTGTTTGATTAGATGTTTGTGCAAGGGCAAAAGTCTAAATTCTGAATGTAGAGCAGTAAACCTGAAGCTGTCAGTCAGACGATGCTGTAGGTTGTCTCCCATTTTCACTGCCAGTATCATAACTCTGAGTGGGCGTAAAGAGACATTTGCATATGAGCACAGACATGCACATGATTGTTATTTATTATATGAGAGAAATTATGATTTTATTTATAACGCTGTCTCTGCGAACACCTCAGCGCAGGACCCCCCACTCACAGATGTGAACGTCTAAAAAGGAAACCGCGTTACAGACAGGCTTCATATTTGCCACCGACAGTGACAGCATGGCCTCAGGACGTATTCGTCCTGAGTGTTAAACAGTGTTGGGCGCTTGGAAACACAACAGCTACACAAAGCGTGCTGTTACGTTTTCGTTGGGAGCCAGCAGCCTGTGCTGACAGAGACGGTAGCGTTTTTCGCCCAGAGCTAGCAGCACACTTAAACCAACATAAATAACACGTCGGAATTAGTGACTTACTGCTGTGTGTTCCTCAGCTTCCACCACCCCGACCGAGGCAATTACACCACGGTCGTGGGCGTGTGTGTGTGTGTGCGTGTGTGTGTGTGTGTTACAAGAGGGGCGGTTTTGCATCGAAGTCCCTGGGGAAAAACCTTAAATCGTTGCAGTTAATCCTGTCACAGGCATTTAGGATAAGCACATTATATTTCATTTCAGTATTTGAAAAGAGACGCCACACTGCCTTCGCATCTTCATATCTGCTTCAGCTCATGTTCATTTCAATTCAGTTCAACTTTATTAATCCCCCTATGAAGGAAATTGATTTAAAAGCAAGAAGAGTGCCTCAGACAACAAGATAAGGGACATAAAAAACAAGTCCTGGTGGGAGAGAGGGAGACGGGGTAGAAGTGCTTTTTTACAAAACTAACTTCGTGTGAAGACCAGAGGGAAGTCTTCATTGTGTGGCTTCTGTTTTCAAGGATGTTAAAAACCATTTTCCTGGCCAGCAGTTTTCATAAAAAACTATGTTTTATGAGGTATGCAATAAAAAAAAATATGTGCAAGTGTGTTTATATTACATCAAAACATAGGGAATTCAGGATATTTGGAAAAATAGCGAGCAGAAAGCCTGCTATTAACAGGAGAGTTTGGCTTCCCAGCAAGTCATCACTGACAGTGTTTGAAATTTCCTGTGAGACACGATCATTTAGTTTTTCTTGCCCTGCAATCATAGCTCTTAAGAAAGATTGGCTTTAGTCTCCAGAAAAAAAAAAAGATTTTCTTTTCACGCCACAGAGAGAGACACAGAGAGAACTGTCGTGGGAGACGAGCGTGCTCATGCTCAATATAGCCTTTGAAATAACAGTTTCCAAAAAGAAAAGCAGAAGAGTCTAATGAGAAAACCAATGACACTCTTATAGAGTCAATATGACCCACTTTACCTTAAGCTTCGTGCTTTCAGTATCAATCAATGTGCTTAGTGAAATCTGATTGTTCCCGGTACTGAGCTGCAGTCAGAACGCGTTCTCTGTTTGCGTAATCCTCATCGCCATTGTTCTCCGGCCATCAAATCCTACAGTTCCTCACTGCTTGTTTTAATTATACAAATCTCTGGTCTCCTAACGAGAGAAATCAATACAAATGTAATGGCCCATAAACGCTTGCCCTGTTAAAGGCTCGATTCACTCAAATCACAACGAAACGTGGATTCTCAGAGGTGCATTACACTTTATTAGCCAGAGTGACAAGGACACAGAAACAAAAGCTCTTGAATTATTTTTATATATATATAATTTTTCAGCACTTTGAACAGCAAACACACAGTTTTAATTGGCTCTATTGTTTTGGGAGGAAGAAGTTTCAAAAACATGTCAAAACCTTGGCAAATACAAACAGAAGTATCAGCATTGCACCACTCGGGGTTCGGCAAAAAAAGAGTCTGTTGGTTGAACACAGCCTTTAAATTAACACTAAGACTGTGTTTTAAAATATTTTTCTTGGCACTTAGATTCGTTGACAGTTGACAGTCTAGAGAAAGACATGGAACAGAGGGATGTTATTAAAAAATGGAGAAGTGGGATGTCTGAAAAAGAAAAAACTGCTAGAGACCGTGCAGGGTTGTTGCACATTCATGTTACCTTTTGTCGAAAGATGTAGAATTAAATGTAGAATAGAATTTAAATCCCTTCTTCTTCCATATAAAGTTCTCAATGGTCAAGCTTCAATCTACCAATAAGATCTCCTAGTACCAGATAATCCTAATAGACCACTTACATCTCAGAATACAGGCCTACTTGTGGTTCCTAGAATGGGAGGCAGAGCCTTTAGCTGTCAAGCTCCTCTCCTGTGGAACCAGCTCCCAGTCCAGATTTGGGAAGCAGACACCCTTTACTTTTAAGACTAGTCTCCAACCATCCTCTTTGATAAAGCTTTTAGTTGGTTCTAGTCCTGCTGTCCCTGTCTTCAGGTGTCCCTGGCTTTGGAGCTGTGTGTCTTCCAGTGTGCAGCTACTGGTCCTACCAACCTGCCCAGTGTTTTCCACTCAGCCCAACCAGTGAAGGCAGATGGCCGCCCACCCTGACCCTGGTTCTGCTGGAGGTTTCTTCCATTGAAGGGAGTTTTTCCTCTCCACTGTTGCCTAAAGCTGCTCGAGGGGGATTTGTTGGGTTTCTCTGTATAGTCTTGACGTTATTATGTAAAGTGTCTTGCGATGACTTTGTTGTAAATTGGCGACATATAAATAAAGTTGAAATAAATTGAAATTGAAAAAAGTTGTTCCTGGATGTTCATATGGAGCATCTGTTCTGGACCTCGCACAAAGTTGTGGTGGAACACAAACAATCACGAACTGACAATTAGTTTTCAATACAAAACGAGCTGGAGGCTGTTGCATCCAGATCTACTGCAACCAGGGTGAGTTAGATAAAGCCTACAGTGTGCAGTTCAAACTGGTTTAAAATCAGTACTGTGTGCTCTGACCAGCTCTCGCAGTATGAATGCTGCAAAACTTAGTAATTCTATACTAAAGTACATTTTTCATGCACCTTTTTTTACTTAAATATATATAATTATGGCTAGTTTTACTCCACTACAACCAAGGACACACACCTCTACGTTTTACTCCACTACTACATTTTTAATAAAAGTTGAGTTACAATCACATTATTTTACACGTATCATGTTATACCATTTTTCAGTTTTTTTATGAAAAGAAATCCTAGTGAGACAGGAAACCCTTCACGCTTTACCCCACTAGGTTCAGACAGGTATAATGTCAGTCCCTCCATCCAGGGTCTTATTTGAGACTTATTAGACAAGTTTTATGCAGTAAATTTAGTCACTTCTCTCCGGTTTATACTCAGTGTTACACTGAATCTGACCTGCCTGCCAAAGTCTCCATTCACTGTACAGGAGGATCAGACACAAAGCTACTGAATTCATTCTAAAGTGTGGCTTTAAATAGGGATCATTGGAAGCTGCGTCAGATTCACTCTGCCATGTCAAAGTTGATCAAACGACCAGTTCTTCAAACGTTTCCTGAATATGAAATTGGCTTTACCCACCTCCCGTTCCCTCTGTGCCATCCGTGCACACAGAAGGAGATGTAACGCAGTGTAAAGTGAGTGGCGGAGTGGGCCCTGTTGGTTTATCGAGTACTTCGACTGAGGGACGGAGCGGTTTCCGGTTTCCTCCCACAGACCAAGGTGAACCCCGGCTCTCACCCTTTGACAGCTGGGATAATCTCCAGTTTATTTCTGATACAAAATAAAAAAACAAGAAACTATTATTGAAATTTTACAGGCTCCTACAGTTAAACTGGAAAAAGATATTTTTTGGCCAGAATATTTATTTATTTATGGCGAACCAACAGTGTGATGTGGCAGACGGACCGCCTAAAAATCTTCTTAAGAACAGGGAATGTCACTGTTGTAGGTGAGGGAGGGGTTGTTGCAGTGTTTTTAGCTAACTGCTAACATTTTTCCATTCGGTGGCTTCTTGAAAGTTTCTTTATTTATTTTATTTATTTTGCAGAAATTGCCGCCTGCTGCCACTGGAGACATTGCTGTTGAGGGAGATGACAGAAGAGTAATATTGGCAGTGAAGGCTGTCAAATTACAACTATGATTTCCTGTTCAACATGCAAAACGCAGAGCAAAATGCAGAGTTGGTGATAACTCGGTGTGGGTTTGTCATTATAATTGACCCATTTTACAGTACACATAGTGATTTGATCCTTTGCTGGTATAAGCATATTAATTAGAAGAGCTTTAAGGCAGGGTACACACAGGAAATGTTGACTGTAATTCATTATTTAGCTGATGGAGGAGCTGTCGGGCCCCATAGTTTATCAAAGAGCCGTGTGTCTGTATCGTCTTTTCTCCTGCTTCCTTCCACAGAAACACTTTGTTTTTTTATGTTGACAGAGCATCATTGTATTTCCTTCAGTGCGATAAAGAGCCTTTTTGGGCCACTTTACAAAACACTAACAGCATATAATCATGGAAGAGGATTATTAACATGAACATAAACAGCTCTGCTGAGCTAAAACAATATAACCTCGACTGTTAGAAATGCCAAATCTCCCAACATGAGAGCCAAGTAATAAGTAACACAATTCAATACTTGACTAAAACTGTGACTGTCATGACTTTGCTTTGTTCTATTAAAAGATAAAATAAGTGTGTAGACTAATCTGATACTGAAAAAAAAGGTGGCAATCGCTGCCTCTCACTCCAGTAAACGAGCAACCATATCTACTTCTAGCATTTAAAGCGTTCACCGGAATAGACACCTCACACCCGACAACCTCAAGTGCTTTGATGACGAGCCATCCGCGGATCTACGTGCGTGGTGCCAACGTTCATAAGAGTCTAATGAACCCCAGGGGCCACGAGTTGTGCGTAACAGAAATAAACTGCGACGAATCAGTGATCTCTCGATGGTCTTTGTCGAAAATTATAACGTTGCGTCGTCGTCCAACGCTGCGGATGAGACAAAGCCCGTTTTGTTCAGCAGAGCTCCCTCGTGGCTGTGAAAAATGTCATGATGCTGGTACAGCAAATCTCCCAGGAGCTCCGTGACCCACATAGAACAGTGACTAATTTGGAAGTTAAAAGTGTGTTGGAAGGTGGTCACACCAATCAAGCACATGAGAGTAGACAGCTCGACGCAGTAGTTGTGTCTTGTTCAAACAATAAAAAAAAAACTACACAATTACTCAGTAATTAAAGCCATGTGTTTTTTTCCCTCTATTGAAACTGTTTGTTTGCTCATGCATGAGCACAGGAAATGAAATACCAATGTTTTGGTAATTTTATAGCTATTCTCTTAAATTATCCACAATGCCTCATGGTTTTTCTTCTCATCCTGTTCTTCTATGATGATTTAATTTACATATCATGGTATCATGCTGTTTCTATTGTCAATAAAGGAATAAGACATGGTCTCATAGCATAATATATATTTTGGAGACTGAAATTAACAGTCAGCAGGTGGTGACGCATACATATTATCATTTTGAGTGATGGTGAATGTTGAATGAGCTGGCATTTGTACAGCTGTGGCCTGTCGTGGTTACACTCAAATAAGAGTACAACTAGAATTAAGCGTTAGGAATATAGAATAGAATATATCAGGTTTGTGATATTAATATTTCAGTGTGTCCTGAAACAATTGTTGGGTGCAATTCTTTTTGATCCACAGCCCTCCATCTGTGTTAAATGTTTTAAAAAATGCGTTAAAACGTTTCATTGAAGATCATAATGTGCGTCTATTGTCCAGATTAGTCACAGTCAGTGGGTATCTTCCATCATAAATGTTCTTCATAACTTAACATAACAACAGGGGAAAGAGAATTCTTAGAAGATATCTACTTGATTTAATAATCTCTGGGTGACCCACACCTTAGCTTTATATATACCCTACATTTTGCGGCTCCCTCTCACGTCAAGCAGTTAAAGAGCGATCTGTTCGAGGCCGGTTTGAACAGGTGAGACGATCCCAGCAATAAAACCTATTTCAGTTTTCACACGGGAACCTGGCTGTCGCCTTAAGACACACTTGAAAAAATTTGAAGCACTACAACCACTTTAACATCATAAGCTGATACATAATAGGTGGATGGATGTTGTGTGACGATTAGAATTTGCAACAAAGACACGTTTTCTTTTTTTAAGTGCAGCTTTTTCATACTTTATCCTGCAATGTCATTCTGAGCACAGGCGCCCAGTGCAAACGCATTCTTGTTGTGGCTTTGTCAAAATTTCTTTCATGTCCACTTCTATTAAAAAAAAGATTAAACCTTAATTTTCTTGGATGCGCCTAATGAACAAACACATGTCCTATCTGCTGTTGGAGCGTATGCTCATGTGAAACAGGTAAATAGTGTGTAATATTCTCTCCAGCTCAGAGTTTCCAGTCTTGGCTGTTTGGTGTCACCATAGCCACACACGCTCACCCTCATAACCCTCATCTATTAATTCTGCTAATTACCCCTCACTATATACTGCAGTGTTCAGCCACACCTTAGCTCCTCGGGAGACCTGGTTTTTATTAGTGTTTTGCCTTTCTGTGAATTAATCATGGCTTACATTTCTAAGCTTTGTGCTTTTGCCTGATGCTTTTGTACTTTTATTAGACAAAGTCTGATTTGGTGAGATCACATAAGACGTTAATTATTACAAATTGAGTCAATTTGTCATGTCATAGGTCCCAGATTCTAAATTCTGACACATAAAGTATTTGTAAGGGGCTGAACTACAGATCAGATTATTAAGTGTGATGTGGAAAATGTTTGGTTGATTTAGAATCCGAAACATTTCTCTGCCTATCGAAATAAACTCTTCTTGACAATGGCAAAAATGGCAGCCATATTGTTTGTATTATGTTATTTACTGTGACCTTTATTTTTAATATTATGCACTTCTTTCATTCAGCACAATATAAAGTACAGTGAGGAAGACTATTGTAGTGACTTACATGGTTTGTTTCCAACTTGCGTTACCACGACTCATTAATCTAGTGACCGCGACTAGTGTTGGAAAATGGACATTAAACAGCAACAAAGATGGAAAGTTCCCGCTGAATAAGATCCATCACAGATGTGTGTTTAACTTACTCTGCTTGCTGTAGTTGGGGGCACACGTTTACAACTGGGACATTAGTGTAACATTTAGTACTTTCTAGTTCTCCACAAAAAAATGACGGGATGAAGATGAGGCGACGGTGAAACGTTTCGGCTTGTCTTTTCAGACCGTAGCGGTTGTTTGATGTTTACTCCCAGCACATGTCAGACATTTGTGACATAGTGAGGCAGTGTTTCATTAAGTCCCTAAATGACAGCGTGCTGAACTTGCCGACACACACTGAGACCTCCGTATGATGCACCAGTGGCGCGTGACATTTAACCACAGTCCTGTGAAGATCTCTGACCTATTTGTTCACTCCTGGCAGCTGCTGTCTCTCCTTTTATGTGACTTCATCAATCCTTTGCAGTTAGATCCCAAGCTGTGGCCACTCTCACACAGAAGGGAAGGTCTTTATCTGGCTGCCTGGACCTGTGGGCTGATTTGTTGATCTTCATCTTGGAGAGCATTTGTTCACTCAGACAGGTACTTCTGAATGTGCTCAGCACAAGATGGACCTGTGGCATCCTGTCTGGGATTAAATGGACCAACTTGACCCTCTGCTGCTTTGTGACTCACTCCTTTCTCTGTGTCACCATGCTGTCATCGGCTGCAAATTAAAGGTCTCACACCCGTTTTGCAGAAACTAAATAGCTGCCTGCTGTTTATTACACCTTGGAGACAATGTGATGGTATAAAGCACAAAACACAATTCAATAACTGATGGTGGTTTACTGCGGTGACTGTGTTTCCTCTAGGCAGATACAGACATGGACAAATTGGTTTACTTCCCTTTCACAAAAAGATCCACAATTGTCTGTGAAATTAGCCTGACAAAAGCGATAAAAAGAAAAAAATAAATACAAATCTTTTTTAGTTTTTATTTAGATTTTTGATTGAAGAAAGAATTTTTAACAAGTGAAAAAGGCATGAACAAAAAATACCGACCTGTGCAAACAAGTGATTTCTGTAGCTCGTCTCACTCTTTGTGAGCAAACTATTCCAACTGTCTCAGGCATGAAGACCTTCTCCACACTGCGTGTTTTAGCTCCTCTATAGATGTTTAATATGATTCAGATCAGAGCTCATAAAAAAAATGATGATGTGACTCCCGAACTGTAGCTCTGTGTTTGGAGTCATTATCCTGTCGAAGGACCTGTGACCTGTGAGTGAGACAGAGCTTCCTGACACTGGACGCTACATTTTGCTCCAGTATCTCCTGATAGTCTGGAGATTTTATTGTGCCCTGCAAAGATTCAAGACACCTGGTGCCAGATGCAACAAAGCAACTGTGCAGCATAACCGAGCCTCCCCCATGTTTCACAGCAGGTCCGGTGTTCTTCTTTTATGAAAGCTGTCTCAGAACACAACGCTCCTCTTTGTCTTTGGTGCTCTTGTTCATTATTCACTCTCTCCTGTTCAGTCTGGGGTCACATTTTTTTCTCGTGGCCACATCCATGGAGGTGGGTTACAGTCATGCCGTCATAAAATTTCCTAATCATATTTTCAACTGTAGTCAGAGGGACATCAAGCTGCTTGGAGATGTCCTCATGGCCATTACCTTTAATGTGCTTGTGTGTAATTTTCTCTCTGATGTTCTCAGGAAACTCTCTCCCTTTGCTCTCTCTGTACCATGTTCAGTGTGGTGATGATATGATACAGAGCTGGAAGTGCTGCTTTGCATTTGCACACAACTTGCACTGTACATACACGGGTCTCCAGACGGATGTTCTAATTAGTTCATCCATGTGTCCAAGGAGCTGTTTGTACCAGATGTAATGAAATCCACTGCAGGCATTTCTGCAAGACAATTTGGAAAAGAATAGGATGGGCATGAGTTCTCAACGACACTGACCTTTGATCACCCACACCAGCTGATTGTTTAATCCTGGCCATAGCTTGTGCCAAATCTGAGGAAATTTCATCAAGGAAATTTGTAGTACCACCTTTGAAAGACTGGACGGATGGACAACCCAAAAACATGATCGCTTTGGCAACAACCTAGAACAGAGTAACTACTTTCCTTTACTTAAATAGACCAAATGAGTTGAGTGAGCACAAGATTGAAGACTTGTGGTGCTCCTTATTGGAAACACTTAGTTTAAAGTATCACTCTAATACAATTTTTTATTACTATTACCAGGGGTACCATCAAATCTGCCCATGCCATTTTCATTTGCTGCATAATTTAAAATATTGAACTGAATGAATTACAGTGTGTGACAAAGGCATTCCTTAGGAATTGTTTTTGTGCAAAACAGTCAAATTGATAATGACTTGTGTTTTCATAGCGGGTGTTATTTTTGCAACCAGAGCTGACAACTCAGACTGGAACCTAGCAACCACTTTAAAAGGATTTGTGAACATTTCATAGCGAATTTCAGAGTCCTGAGGTCAGTACGGTCACACAAAAACCCAGTCTGTTTTCAATTTGTGCACACACTCCAGCTAACTCTGCTTTACGGTGCTTTTCTGGTGGTGACTGCACCTGCCACTGACTTACAAATCAGATGGTGCGGAAGGCGGTTTAGTTTACTAGGTTTTGACTGCATCATGCATATTTAAGATCATCTGTTTGCATTGCAAAAATATACATAGAGTGAAGTGAGGTGATCTGTTATTCCACAGTAAAAAGCCAAAACATAAAGCACAACCACCTATTAAATTGGCAACAGTTTTCCCCTTGGAGGCCATAAAAATGACGTTTTCTTTATGAATTTGTTCGAATTTGCATAGAGTTTCCATTCAGCTTAGCTGGCAGCACAGAAAGCTCTAGTGATACGTGATGTACAGAGACTTTTCTTCACATTTAAACCCCTAAATTAGGAGTAGCCTGAATGCAGATCTTACGCTTTGAAACAGGTGGGAGTCCACTCACCCTTGACAAGCAACTCTAAAAAACCTGAGACCATTTTTAATACCCAGTGTGGCAGCAACAAAAAAGAACTTCAAGGTTACAATTGAGGCCAAGCCTTGAAAAAACTGTGTTATGGCTGGTTCTGGGTGTGGGAGGGTGGAATTACTTACAAGTAATTGTTTCCAGTCATTTCATCTTGTTTGCTCTTGCTCAAACAGTATTTACACCAAATGTTCTCAGTTCAGTTTAACTGAGCTATTAACTCTAACCCATGTCCCGACATCTTCATTTAGTGCCTAACCCCAACCTGACCTCTTTATGTGCAAATTTTTAATCTCGCATTTTTGCTTGTTCAGAGCATGAGAAGAGTGTGAAACTGGCACCGTTTTTGCTCTGCTGTGACGAACAGGCTCTGCCATTTTGTAGTGTGATGTCAAAATGGGTGCAATTTCAAAAAAAACCTGCCTCCCTGCAAGACAGGTGCTGATTCAACAAATGGTTCGTTAACTCATGTGACAGGGTAGAACAAAATCTGTGAAAGTGAAAGTTGGAGGACGTATTGCGCATGAACATGCCATGAGAACCAGGTGTGTGGACGTGCTTTGTTTAGAAAGAGAACCGAGAGAAGCCCACGGGAGAAAACTGCTGCTCAAACCTCTGAAACGGAAAAGCGTTACCAGCAGATAACATATCAATTTTGTTCTGTTCGATCATTTTTTTAAGTTTGAGGAAAGCATGCAACACAAACTGAGGTTACAATACATAAACAAGGATGTAAGAGAAGCTCAATCATCCGTTCTAAATGTGTGTCCAATAGTGACATGGAGCAACTAAGTCGGGGTTCAGTGTCTTGCTCAAGGACACTTTGGCGTGTGACCAGTATGAGACGGGAATCAAACCAACAACCCTGGGACTGGTGAGAGATAGCTGTTCCTTCCTAGCCTCAGTTACCCATATTTACATATGTAGACAGAGGAAATAACCTTAAAGCTTTAAGGAGTGTGTCCGACATGTGGCTGACACAATTTCTGTCCAGGCAAGGCATTAGCCCAGCAGTCCACTACAATAAAAACATATGAGGGTAGAATATTTAGAGTTCTGAGCAATGAAACAATATGGGCCTTAACAAACTTACATATTATATATTCTCTCTTTTTTTTTTATCCACTTCTCAAGTGAGTTTGAAGAACCAACATAGCCAGATAACTTAGAGTCCTTAGAACACGGGCAGTTTATGATTGTTGATCACAGAGCATTGAGACACACATATGATAACCAGGCTTTTCTGAAGCTTGAGACACACACCTAAACCTGAATGTCATGTCATCAATTTCCAGAGTTAGAGTTGCATTTATTAATTTGATTGATAAAAGTAGCAATTTGTTGAATTTGGTCACAAACACGCTGCACATACGATGCGGTAACCCAATACTTAACCTCCGTGGGAGCTGATCTTCGTATCAGCTTCTTCACGTTGTACTTGCCGTTGTGGTGATCCAGAAGTTTCCAGGCATTTAATGGAAGGATGAGCAGTAAGAGTCTGATTCCTGCTGCTGCTGCTCTACATGGGGACTTGTCAAACTTAGTTTGCAGGCTGGGTGCTGAGGTCTAGCCTAAAGCCAATAAAGGAGCTACAAAACCTTCATGAATATATAATTTACCTCCTGAGTCCCACTGCCTAAACCCATCTACGTGTTTGGTTAAATAAGAACTTCTTTCGTTGTTCAACACAGTTTTATTTAATAGTCTCATTTGTCAAGTGTTGCACAGTGAGGCCTGGACTTAAATTAAACATGGCAGTGCTGAGCTGTTCACTGTCAGTCAAATATGACTTAATTCTGACCCAAAGGTTAATGCCATTTTGTTGAAATGTATTACATTTTCAAGTATCTTCACACAGTTTCCCTCTCTGTTCTCACACTGTCCTTCTATTCCATCATACATTCATCTCAAACATATGAAAATGTAATTAAATTACTGAATGGCTCAGCTAGTAATTCCAGCCAGATCATGACTTGTATCTTGGACCTGATATTTAATTTGATGGAGATTCTCCTCCGTATGCAACCTATGTTTGCTCTCCTGTCACAGCAGAGCTTTGCTTTAAAGAGACGATCCAAGAGACACGCTGAAACATTGAAGACCAGTTTAGTTATCATGTGAAGCTTGGGAAAACAGAAAAATGTCCTCTGTGCCTCTTATTAGAGTCCAGCATTTACTTATTCCAGCCTCACAAAAGTGAGGATTTCTCACTTTTCTTTGTCTATGAAGGCGCAGAGAATGTTTGGGGAGTTTCAGGCTGTTGGTTGGATTAAAGGAACAAAATGTGTGACCTTGTAAGAAACCATCTAATAAAACTATTCTGAAACATTTGGAAAGCATAATAATGATAAGTAGTAAAAATTATGAACAAATTAACCGATTATGAACTAGCAGCAGTTCCACATGGCTCATTCCACATTGTCTATAAATTTTACGAAGGCCTAGATCTGTGTTTAACCTCTGGAACCATGGTTACAGTGCTGGGAAAAAAATATCCAGCCACCTCCTGATTTTTTATCTATCTTTTATTAAACTGTTTCAGATATTTTACATAACAAAATCTAACAAACAAAGTCAGCTTGAGAAAATATTAATTTTAAAGAGGTTCCACCAGGTGGACCAGGTGTTCTTAAACACAGCTGAACACTAAGGGCCAGGTGGAGATGACGGGAACACGAGGTTCTGTCAGTTTCAGATCCAAACTCCCGTGGAGGACGGTACGTCTATCATTGAATGGTAATTCTCCATTCAGCTTTGACCTGATGTGTGACTGATGCTCTGGTAGGAGTTTACCTAAAGTAACTGCCCCGGTCCACCTCTGGCTCTGTGGTTGGACTCTGAACTAAATATTGAGTAGCAGCATTTATCTAGTGACTAAGAGTCATGGAGCTGGGCACAAGCTACTTTTGTTTTTCACCCAGTCTCACGCACGCCTGATTCTAAAGCCTATAGCAATCAGTTCTTTTTACATCTTTTAAGTTGTTCATGTGTGATATTGCACTTTCTGTATAATATTATATTGCAATTTACCACCCTGAAATGGCTGGAGTTTTAGGATTTGGAAAACAAAAACAAAAAACAATGGATATCCTGACATTTAAAATTGAGGATCTCCTCATCTAGACTGTGAATCATTCTTTAAATTTATGTCTGAAACACTGCCATGTTTCACATACACGTACTGGTTAAATTGCAGTAATAAGATGGCAAAGCGTTTTTAGGAGCATCAAAGAAAAATTATTTTGATTTCTAAATTATGAAATGATGATTTAAAAAAAAGCATATAGTGTTTTCAGTGGGGCATTTTACAGTGTCACTACATCTAGTCACTGCAAACTAACCATGATTTACATCTTGTTCACACTCAAACCGCTCACTTACCACTTATGTTTTTTATGTAAGCATCTACTGATTATCATTTCCCATTTTCTGAAAACTTGCCAGCTGCACTTAAATGATTTTCAGTGACAGAACACACACACTTGAACCTGAGAATGAACCTGTGTTTCCTATGGGTCTGTTACAAATACATTCATCAATATGTGAAACCAGGAGGGTACTGCTTTTATGCAATTCATTCATCCAGCCTCCGCCCCCACCACCACCACCACCACCACCTTCCGTACAAGCAGAGCATGATAGCTGCAAGCAGCTCTCCTCAGAAGTAATTTTGTTTGAACTAATGAGCGGAGAGAGAGGAGCTGGCTTGGCTTGCTTTTAAACGCCTTTGATGAATGACTCCTGTCCCAGTGGCTCGTGCTGTCATTAGCTTGACACCAGATAGAAGTGAAGTCCTAAAAGAAAATGGAAAATTGATTTACCTCAATTTCACCCAGAGAAAATAGTTCATCCTCGTAATCCCACGCGACGGTGCACACAGCGATTAGAAAACTACCAGCGTGTGCTTCCTGTCGCATTTATGTGGGAAGACAGTGTCCTAATCAGCAGTTATGACATTGTCTCACTGTGCTGCACCACTATTAACGTAATATGGAAGACAGTCACCAAAGCAGGAGTCTAATTTGGGCGAAGTTTCAATGGGACTTGTTTGGAGAGCAAGTTCGATTCTAATTGTATTAGGTTTGAGCGTGTGTTGTAAGGCCTAAGTGAACGAAACATTTGGGGATTGTTGGGGAAAAAAGGATTAGACAGTAAGACACATGCCGCCCCTATTTGGACAGTGACAGATTCCATTATTTTCTCTTTATACCTTGTAGGTATTGCAAACATTTTTTTACACAGTGCCCAAAATTTAGGGCCACAAAATTACTGACATACAATATTTTTTTTGTTTTGACATTTCTTTCATTAGAATATCCAGATGCAACACAAATATGAGACTGTCCAATAAAATATAACTGTAATTGTTTGTCCAATCAGGTAAAATGACCAAAATATCTTTTACTAATGTTATGGGCACTTGATGAATGTCATGGGATAAAGCAATCGCCAAACTCTTTATTTGTCATCTCCAAAATCTTAGATCTCTTTGAGTTTTTTCCACCAAACGTGTTTAGGTGACATTTAGGTGGATCTGATTGCCTCATCACAGCCTTGTTCAACTAAATCAATTTCAGTCACTGTTCAGCTGTATGAATATGACTGTATCTCAGGTTTCCAGCCGAGCTAAGTAGCACTGTGATAGCGAGGAACCTGGCATCACAATGAAGCAAAATGTGAAATTCAAATTGTCATTCTAAGCAAAAAGTAGTTTCCTCACTGTCAAATTGTGTTTCTAAGTTGGCATTGTGTGGCATTTAAAAATGCTTTGGGGAAACTGGAAGACAAAAAATGAGAACACAATCAGATCAGTAGTTCAAGTAGAAAAGCAGCTGCATCACAGATACAGGATTTGCCTAATAAGGAACAGACTCCAATTTGTCAAAGAACACTGTCTGGGAGTCGTCTGTGAGGACAAGCAGCAGTCTGACACCTTCACTTACATCTGAAGCTACGTTTACCATTATCACTATGCTGCTTAGTTCGCAATGTTCTGCTGGAACTAGAATTAAAATTAAGAAGATGTGACCTTTTAATCGAAAGGCGTTAACATGGTCAGTGCCACACACGCTCGCTTCAATTTGATTTCGGAAGAAATAGAGCAGAATATTAAAGAGGCCAATTATGCAGTTTTTTTTTTGTGTGTGTTCACATGACAGGTGTCCACATTGAACAACACCAAAGTTCTGAAACGTGAACTGGACATATGGTAATATAAAAGGAATCACAAGTGTTAGTCACATGAGTTTCTAAAAGGCTCTCAAAGAGCTCTTGGTTTGGACTAAAGGAGACCTGGGGGATTTGGACCCTGGGGTAAATCTGATTTATACTTGTGTATCAACAACATAATAAATGGTGGTTTCTGTGCCGCAGGTGTAAGTTTCTTTGGAGTTCTACAAACAATAGTGACTGTAAATGTGCCGACAATGTTGGGCTTGAGCAAACAGATGTTCATTTTACTGAAATTACTGCAAGAAAGCAAATGTTGAGGGAGATGGTCCATACAACTGTCCCATTTGTTGTGGTCCCTGATGGTGCAACGTGCGGTTACATTTATGGAAGGGTGATGATATAGGGGTTTGAGTAGGATCCCTGGCCACAGAACCTGTCCAAGACTCAACACAGAAGTGCAAATCAACCTGAAATTGGATTTAAACATCAGGGCCAATACCTCTGTAACATTAAAAACAGTTTTATAGGAAAGTCCCACTGATTTTCATCTCCTGATATGTCAACTTTCTCCAGCCTAATTTTTAAGTTGTGGAAAAACACAAGCTGAACAAGATTGTGAATATTACGGCTCAGTCAGCCCTAGAACCACTTAAATATTGCTGAAAGGCTCTCACATACAATTCCTGCAAGTGCTACTTTTTACCGAGATGTTTTGACTCATTAGTAGTTTAGGACACTTCCTAGAGGCTGAACCCTCCCTGGCCTGATCTGCATAAATCCATGTGAAACATCATAGAGCAAGACAAAAGTCGCATATAGATGAAGTATGTTTACTGTAGTGTATGAATGCCTCAGGCAGGTGCTGTGGTATTATGTTCTGGGCTGTAAACCATTTGATATTTGATGTGGGCTTTTCTTATAGTGAGGTAAGTTGCACAGGGACATCACAACATCAACAACAAAGGGAAAACTGTTGGAAACAAAACAAAGCGAGAGAGTAAATGAACAGAGGATAACATCTAATCAAAATAGGACAAACATCATTATAGTTTTTTTTTTTTCTTTATTGCACATACGCAGTTTTCGCCATCTGCTTCTTCTTCTCTGTTTTGACTTTATGGATTCTGGTTATCTCAGCCTCAGGCAGGATGCCATTTCAACACAGACAGCTCATCAAGACAAGTGACAAGTGTTGAGGTGTGAACATGACCATTGCAGGGAGAGGAAGCTGGGACTAAAAATACACATCGGTGTTACAGCGTCAAGTTGCACAGTCACTTTAAAAGAGTAAACTGGCATCTGAAAAATGTTTTCAGCTACATAACAGCAACGTGGCTATTAGCATCCTGTAGGTCTCCAATTTTTGACAGTCTTCTATCTGCTTAAAACAGTAAAGAATCATTTTTCCAGTCTTCCCTTTGGCACTGAATAGCACTGGTGTTGCAACCTCAACCAGTGATGTCAAGACAGGTGATTCACATTTGACAGCTTGAAAAGCTTTTCAGCAAAATGTTCTACTGTCAGGAAGAACCAGCTGATCCATTAGTCCCCAATATTCGACATTTTTGTGACTGAGTACCAGGCGGAGACCGGCTGGAAAACGCTATTCGGGGTCTATATAAAGGCTGCATCTCTCTCATCTCGGAAACAGAATCACATTGTAGCCATGATACGTTCTCTAATGCAGCCTTGGAGTTCAGCAGGCGGGTGACTTAATTTACCGCCTCCTTTTTTACTCATCGTTGCTTGTGCCTTGAGCTCCTTTGCTTGTTCCTGTTTTTCTCAGTTACTCAAATCCATGTGGGTTTGAATCATCCATCCAATAAACCAACGTTTCTCACTTATTGTACCTTGTGTGAAGCATCCAATAACTGAGCCACAGGTACCTTATCACGACAACCCAATCAGCTGTTCCCATATCCTGTTGCCTGCAGTCGTTGTACTGTTGATGTACCTGTCAGTCAGTCATCACGTCTCTGTCAGCCTGTCAGTTGGTCCACCATTTTGTGTCAGATTTGAAATATCTTTAATAAATTACCATGTCATTTTAGTTTAAGCTTATTATAATTCCATGCACAGGAATTGCTCAAGTAATCTGCTTATGTATTAATTTTACATTATGTAACAATGTACAAGGCACATCCTCAGTTTTAGAAGTGTTTGAAATTTAATAGGGATCGAATAAAGTTCTGTTACGCTGTGAGGACATGCATCTGGATATCTAGTTTTTCTGCTAATGGGACAAGCCACAAAGCCCATCATCTTGTAATATCCACAACTTCTCAGTTTTGTTGTTAGCTTTGTAAAAACTACTGTATGAATGCTGGGGCAGCAGCGGCTTAGACAACATCCACCGATCCACCCATCTATTATGCGTAACAGCTTATCCTTTTTAGGGTCATAAAAGCCGATTTATACTTCTCCGTCGAAACACATAAACGTTGACGCAAACTGAGGCTCTAATGCGTTCACACACGTGTTTCTTTATGCTTGCACAGCAGATGTACGTGTCCACAAAAGAAAAATTGCGTTTAACAAACCACAATTACCTGGAAAAGACCATCTTGAAACAGAAAGTAAATGGGTGTGTTCTCCAATTCACAAAAATCAGCGTTGTTAAAGGCAAACGTGGATTACAAACATAAAATGGAACCTGTTGAACCTTTTCCAGACCTCTGCAGGAAGCTCTGCTGAGGTGAGAACTGACTTTCACAGAAGTAGAGAGCACAAAATCACAATGACAAGAAAAAGAACAGGAAACCTGTGGGGTTTTCTTCAGTCATTGTTCAGTTGAGGATATGAAGTATTTGATTGACATAGAGAACAACAATGTCCTGTCTGTTGTTGTTGTTCAATAAACCTATGAATACTTTGAGAGATAACAGGAGTGGTCATTTCAAAGACCAAATGGTAAATTGTGAAATTATTTTAATTTTCATTAACCAAATAAGTTGTGTCCTATGTTTCAGTATAGTATGCCATAAACCCCAGACTTTTCTTACATATTTTATATGAAAGCAAAAAGTCATAAGTTAACATACGCATCTCAAAACACAGTGCAAACACTAAAGACTGAATGAAGCAGCAGTAAAATAACAGAATATTTTTTAAACTACATTTATACATATTATACAAAATCAGTGTGACCATCTACACAAGTACAAAAGTTTTTGTTCTACTTTTCTGTTCTTTTTTCTAGTTCTATTTCTAGTCCGTTTTAATCCCGACGCCAGATTGTCCAATCAGATTGTTCAAAGCACATCTCTGCAATGCACTGTGCATTATTCTGCAACCCACTGCAGCCTACGGTTGACCATAATTCCCTAATCTGTGTAGGTCCACGTCACCATTTATGTGTATCAACAAAGTAGTATAAATTAGCCTTAACCCAGCTGTCGTTGGGCGAGAGGTGGTGCCCAACCTGGACAGGTCACCAGGCCAGGGTGCAACCATTCACACCTACAGGCAATTTAACCTAATTAACCAAACATGCACGTCTTTGGACTGTGAGAGGAAACTGTAGAACCCAGAGGAAACCGAGCCATGAGTGGATTTAAACCAGGGAGTCGACAGCACTATACTCCACCACAGCGCCACCCAGACTCTATCAATGAACTTTTCCAAAGTAAAAAATATTGTTTCCCCCAACCACAGATTGACAGTAAACTGGCTCCAAGCAATATTCCATCTAATTTTCCTGTGTCTGAGGAAACTCCCTGAGCCTCTGTGAGCAACATCAGACATGTGCACTGCGGTCACGCCACCATTGCATGGTTTATTAAAAGAATCAAAATACAGCATTTACATATCTGTTAAAATACTTTTAATTAAGTGCTTAAGCCTGCTTGAAAATTACAAAAATCTTGTTCATGACCTGTGTAGTGAGGGGTTGTGCCACTGTCCGTTTGTTTTGCCATTATTATAAAGGGTCAACATAAGCAGCACTTAGCATCATTAGCATGTCACACACCGCTACGCTAAGCTAAAACACATAATGACGCTGTCATAGTCTGTCCTGGAGCAGCCAGTCACCGGTCACTCACTGACTCACATTGCAAAATAGCACAGAATAAATTGATATGTGTTTATTTTATTTTCAATTCAGGTTGGATTTTTTTTTTTTCCACGGAGACCGTGTCCTCAGTGTCCCAAGGCCCTATCATGCAAAATTTTTGGTTTATAGTTTTAATTTGTATCACAGCTGCTGGAAACTCACATTGCTGACATTGCAGTTCAATGTAGTAGCTTAGTCTCAAGGGGTTGCAGGAGTCCAGGAGACTATCCCAGTCGACAGTGGGTGAGAGGTGGTGTACACCAAGGACAGGTCGTCAGCCCACTGCAGTTCCATCCATTAGTTGTCCCCACTCTTTGACATTGTGTAATGAGGTTTGACTGAACCAATTTCTGACGCTCGACAACTCTGCCCCTGAGAAATGTTTGTCTTTCTGTTTTCCTGGATGACAACTTTCACCCGCGTCGTCTGTTTGTTCGAAAGAATTGAGATGGCACTTCTAAATGGTATTTTCATTACTCAAGTTCAGCTCACAAACCACACTGGTACTCCACCTATCTAAATGATCTACATCTATATGTACACTAATGCAATTCAGCGAGTGTCTGTCTGATTTATTTACACTCCACCTCCTCTTGGTCTCCTCCTTCATCAGTCTTCTGTTTTGTTTCTCCTGTGGGAGGGTGAAGGGAACATCAAGCAGAACAGACTGCGAGATGCCGGATCTCAGAGGATCACAGAGTTCTTAAACCGGCCCACCCAACCATCTGCATGCTTATTCTTCAATAAATCACCAAACTCATTTCTTGTTATGGCATGGTTTGTACTCATGCATTTGACACAAAGTTGGTTGATCAAAGACAAGCTTCACTTAGGGCTACATGGCTTTTCTCCCTTTACAGGCGTTTGCTGTGTTCCGGCTGACCCTTCAATAAGCTCTGCTTCCCCTTAGTTATTGTTGCTATGCTGGTCATGCTTCCCATGCTCTCAGTTTGCAGTAATAATTCTGAGAGATGTAAAACTCAAAAGTCTGTAATTTTTCAAGGATTGAGTTCTCAATTATAAACTTGAGAACTTAGCGCAGATAAAATGGGGCTATATATAGTACCTGTCACTGGCAGTTATTCACACCTGGAGGGAGTTTTTTAGGCTGTGAGTCAAATGAAAATTCAAATGGTGATGACTAAAAAAATGACTAACTAAAGTGATCACAACCGTGAAGAAAAAAAATTGGAGTTGACCGGCTGATTCATGCTAAAGATGAGAAAAAGAAGAAAACATTGTTCTCGTATGCCTCGCATTAATATGTTTTGCAACTTTTGTTATTTTATTTTGCTGCGTAGAGGTGCTTAGACATGGTTCACCCTTCGAACCAGTCAAAGAATTGTAATTATCACTTGATTAGTAAGTTTTGAAGCACTGGGCAGAGCAGAGGAGCAGGGCTGAGAGCACATTACATTTAAGAAAAAAACATAAGTTGCACATTGTGACTTAAAGCTGGTGTGTCTCAAAAACCTTTAAAGGGGAATATCTTCAAACTAGCGCCTGATCTGTGAGTCTGCCAACATTTATTTAAGTTATGGAGCGTGTCTCTACTATAAAAATAAATGGAAAAAAGTACAAACTATAGATTTAACAATGGAAATATGACTGCAGCATCACTTGCTTTACATTTCCAAGAAACTCAAACATTTGCACTATTGTTATTAATCATGCACCACATACTCAGCTGAAGTTATCCTAATCCTACAAACGCAGATCCTCTAACAACTTGTACTTTACATCCTTTACATCCTCTCTGCTGCAGCGGTAATGAGTTGGATTGCTGTGTTACTATGAAAAGGTTTAGTCAAACTAAAGTAAGGATTTTCAACAGTGTATTAACAACTAGAACACACGGAGCAATGGAACAGTGTGGTTCACTTTATATATTCAGCTTATGTTTTTAGCTATTTAATATCCTAGAATAATATTTAACACACTACATTTCTCCTGTGCTATGCATCATGGCACACAAGAAGAGACCGGACGGATAGAAAAAGCAGCTTAGAGGTGGGCAGAGGTAACTGGTCACAGTATTATTGTTTTTATTTTTAATCTTCATAGAGCAGGAGAAAATAGATTAAGGGGTAACTGTGCAGTTATTGGACAAATCTCTGTCCCACTGACAGCGATGTCCCCCCCCAACCCACGTTTAAACACGATAAGCATCTTGGGAAACGAGTGGTCGGCCTAGACTCGATTAGCCTGGAGTGGATGTTGATTAGAACACGCGCAATAAACTCCAGAGGCATGATTTATTTTTAAAGAAAGACAGTTTAAAGAGATGCTGAATGAGGAGATTAGGAGTTTCAGCAGAAGAAGCAGAGAGAATTTTTGATCTAGACATTATGATGTCTACATAAAAAGTAGGTTAGAGCTGCCACTGACAGTAAACTAACACTTCTAACGCCATTGCTCCAACTGGGCGTTTTTCTCCATTTTATTTTGCCATAAGCTACAGCCACACATACAGTAATAACTGCAACTTGGTGACGATGATGCTCCTGGGGCTTGGAAACAACAGCAGTGGGATATTAATTGTAATAATTACTGAATAACTTAGAGGACCACCAACTAAACTCTCTTAATGAAAAGAATCTCTGTCTCTTAAAGCCCCATGGACATGACTTTGGGCCTGCTGCTGCTGAGCAGAGCGTCTGTTTTGTGACTGGGCAACAGCTCTGGAGCAAAATGAGCAAATGGAGTTACAATGATGCGGACTCACACTCTGCAGTCACTTGATGCAGTTAGGCTTCCTTAAATGGGAGGAGATGAGTCCCACAGCTGGATCGGCTGGATGCTGACACCATCCCACATTATAAATTTGTACAAACTCAATGTAACTCGAATACTTGCTGCCTTCATCACTTGCTCACACGTATGCAGAACTGCAGCCTGTCCGCTGTGGACTGGTGTGCTGCTCACCAGATGCCTCCCGCCCGCCTGCCTGCAGAGTTTTGGTTGATAAACTACTTATGTGCTTGTTAGTGAAAGTAATGTCTCAGGCAGTGTTTAACAGAATTTGATGTGACAACTTTATTGTGCAATGTACTGCATTTATTCGCACCGTATTAAGTCGCAGTGCTGATTGAATAAATAAATATTTGCCGGTTTACAGCAACAGCTTTTTTAAAGTAGAGGTTTTCTTTCACATAATACAATAGGCTACATTTGAGCAGCTCTGGAAGGAAAATAGAATAACTGTGGGTTATTATAACAACCACAGTTATACACGGTGTTAAACAATAATCCTTCACAAATATGTGGGGAATGACAAAAGACCTCTGCATTTCTGCCAATGTGTTTGGGTGTTTGTTTTTATTGCCCTTAGCACTTCCTGCTGAGTACAGACTGAAATATTTTGTCCACTAGGTGAACAATGATTGGATCGATCTCTATTTTTACATAAATATATGGCCAAACTGTGGCCAGAGTTGGCTAATACGTATTTTAAATTAGAAACCTGAAATTTAAAGTATGAAAAGAAAAGATTATATCTTTTTAAGAAATTTTTATTGCACATGCAAAGTCACAACATCAGGTGAAATGGTTCTAACTTTTAGTTTACCTGCTTTAAACACGTGTGTGTTCATTTAAATTCATCCTTGTTTATGTTCAGTTTTTCAGTTTTATGAAAATGTGCTTTTGACCCTGTGACCTCTCCTTGAACGTCATCAGTTGAAACCTGAACTAGCCTCACACAAATATTGTCCTCTGCCCTGCATAACATTGTCTGAACAGCTGAGGAGATGATTAGGGCCTCACCCAGATCTGCATTCTACTGAGTGCTCACTTGTACATTTGCATCACGCTTCAGCGGTTTATGCTAAAAATGGGGCCAATTGAGGCTGAAAAAAAAAAAAAAAAAAAAAAAAGTGGTTTCAATCAGCATTACTGTGAGGTTCTGATGATCAGAGTCAGATTCAGCATGCAGCGAAAACCAGCGTCCTTGTCTCGAGGTGGTGAGCGGGGCCAACAGGAAGCCAGAGCAAGAGCTCACAAGGTTACCGAGGCCTCCCCAACACACACGGGCTGAGTGACACACCCACCAGCCACCAGCACATCAAAACGGTGACATGTTGCTGAAGCTGTCCTCTGGCAGCTCGAGCGGGGAATCTTGTCATTCTGGTCACTGTGTAACTTGACCTTCTGCGTCGTGGCAGCTGATCTTATTTGGAGGAAATGGCCTTAGGTATTGGATGTGACTGTCACATTGTGTTGCACACAACTCAAATTAATTGAGTTATTTATTTAAACTCTTCTCAGCTCAAATCCCACGGAAAATGGCGTGAACAATACTGACATCTAGTGGTGGAAATATTGAAAATTAAAGATGCAATATTGACAACTCCACTAACTATTAATGCCAACATCCCTATCAGATCACATCTATTCACAGAATTATTTTTAAACTTTTATTAAGTGGAAAATGAATAATAAAGTCTGCAATAGTGAGGAACTTATCAAGCTATTTTAATCATAAAAGTAAATCTAACACCTTCTGGCTAAGGAATGGACCTTGCAATCTGAACCTATTTTCCTGTGAACCAGATGCCACCAATCTTTTTTTGCTTCTCCATCAGATGGAAGATGTGGATAGTGCCTGGTACTTTCTTGGTATCATTTCATAAACATGGAAATTAAAGCACCTGGTACTGAGAGTGAGTAGGGTGGAGTTGAGCCAGGATGTTGGGATGCCTGTTGGGATGCTCCTATTACCAAGTAAAATCAATGGGAATGTGATTTGTTTCAAAGTGAACCTCATAGCTAAAATAGAAAACAACAAAAAGGTTATTTCAATAGATCCAGTTTCACCTCCTAATTAAACTAATTAAGCCACTGCCAATCAAATGTAGGCTAATTCTAAAAAGCAGCCTAGGCATCGAGAGGCACATCTAATGTTCGTCTTAAGGGTAGTGCCTTAAATGTTTAATTCCACAGTCCTAATGGATGTCAGCAAACATTTATTTTCCTGGAGGATAGCGTCTCCACTATTTTCTCAGTGCCTACAGACGAGCATTCTGGTAACCGACACTGAAGAGTAAAGTTACAGAGTGGGTCGAAGTGTAAAATCAGTGTAATTTGTGTCACTACGATGGTGCAGCTTAAAATGTCAAATGGCATTGGTGAAGATTTCCTTTTAACGTGGACAAACCTGCCGTGTGTGGGGCCCTAAACACTTCTGAAAGCTTTTGAAATGGTCTATAGGTGCAGGAAATGACTTGAGGAAAGTTTTTTTAGCAGCTGTAGACAAACAATAAATATCGGACAGTTGAGTGAAACTGGAAACAGTGCAGATGTGTGTGTGAGCATTTTGGAACGAAATGCAAAAAGCTGAATTAGGATATGAAAAGTTAATCACATCTCTGTCGATGCAACAAGGTGATGTTTAGCTTTCAGACGAAAAGTAAATCATGTCAAACCTTTCCTGTTTATGACTCTTGTTGTTAGTGCTGCAGTATCTGCGACGCGGGATAAAATACTGAATGATGGCCTTCTCAAAATGTCTTCTAACACTGGACGAGATGCGGTTCCCAAGGAGCGAGAGGCTGGCCTCTCTCGTGTCATGCAGATCTCAATGTGCGTGGCGGGTGAAGTAAGTTTTCTGCAGCCACCACCACTTGTCAAGATGCTTAAGAAGCTATTTGTTATTCCTCATCTGCGACGGGAGCCGACATTTCCCATTGGCAGTTGAAGCACATCTAGCGGTGCCCTCTGCCCCCTACATCTCCTGTGGTTTGCTGAGCTAAAAATGGGACAATGCTTGCAGGGGGCTTACAAAAATTCATGGGGGAACTCCAGCAGAGCCACATCCAGGGGTTTTCTGACAGATGTGCCATGGTATTGTGGGTATGTGATCGCCTCCAGGGGCTCCTGGATCACCTTATTACATACATTTACACAGGAGACGGCAGCATGAGGATAATATTTATAGCCAGCAGCCGAGTTAGTACTTTTCCATACCTCCACTCCATGCGTGGACAGAAGGAATCGAATACTGCAGGCTGCCTTGCTCTGAGGTGGATTCATGCTTCTCGAGTCTTTATTGTGGAGAGGGCTGCATGTTGCAGTTAGGAAAGATACGATTCTAACCAAAGGGTCAGAATCGATTTAATCTACGCACATATAATTTTACACTGTGTGCGCAATTATTAGGGAAGTTGTATTTCTGAGATTTAATTGAATTTCTAAACGGCTACAGTGCTCTCAGTCAATCAAAAATATTAATAAACCTCAAACCTGAATATTTAACCAATAGCCTGCAGAATTATGGTGCAACTAAATCCAAAAAGACAAAAAATTCCCACTCACTTGGTTTTTTCATCTGTTAAATTAGAAAAAACTTAAATGACTAAAATTTACAACTAAACATTTCAGACATTAAAAATAAAAACACAAATCTGACCCATATAGTCAGACTCTTTTCAATAAAAATCATGGAATAAGTCAATTTCTTGATCAACTTTTTGTGCAGCAGCAACTGCACCCTCCCACAGACTGTTCAGAGACATGGAATGTTTTCCTTCATCGTGAATCTCCCGTTTAAGAAGAACCCTCAAGTTCTCAGTAGGGTTTAGGTCAAGTGAGGAAGGGGCCATGTCATTATTCTTCCATCTTTGAGGCCTTTACTGGTCAGCCACAGTGGACTAGACGTTTTCCAGTAGCACTGCTTGAAGAAATCGTGAAAACTGGCAGGTTTGGGAGTTCATTTTGAGTCCATCTTGAACCCTGAAAAGGTCTAATTAGCTCATCTTTAATAATACCAGCCCATCCGTCTGTTCCATCAAGAGTCCCTCGCATTTCATCAGTCCATCAGACGTCTCGTTCAGCGGGGGTTTGGTTCCAGCCTCCCTTTCCTTGGCCGTGTCTCTTCTGGGCATTCCAGGTAGATTGCAGCTCCATGTTTCCATTTTGACTCCGCCTCTTGAACGCAGCTCTTCTGCAAGTTTCCCCCCCAGTTTCCTCCCACAGCCCAAAGACACGGCTGACACGTAGAGGCATGTTAGGTTAATTGGTGACTCTAAATTAAGCGTAGGTGTGAATGCGAGTGTCTGTCTGTGTATGTATCTCTCTGAGAAAGACTGGAGACCTGTCCAGGGTGGACCCCGCCTCTCACCCTGTGACAGCTGTGATAGACTCTAGCCCACCCCCACCCCCCCGACCTTTGAACAACATAAAAATATAGTATATAGTAAATTTCATAACAGAACACTGAGATAAGATATGGGTCAAGAAAAACATTACCATTACCTTGACTGTGCTTGGCAACGGACTTTTCTCTATTTTCAAAGGCTGCATGCACCAGTGGCACTAACTGAAGACAATAGTCTGCTTGAAATATCCCCCATTTACCTCTGATTCCCCCGTTATCATCAGTTCCTTTTTAAAAGACCTTTGCAGAATAAGCAAGGATTCAACTTGCTTTGCACCTTCCTTGTTTTCATTCTCATAAAACCAAAGTAAAACCAAAGTCGAAACCCTTGGCTCGTGTAATGTTCCAACCTTCCTGCAAAGAATCGGTTTTTGCATTCTTCACAGAGAGGTGGAGAACGGGGTTTAATAGAGTTGTAAAGCCAGAGGAGCTGCTGTATTTTATTTTAATGATATCCTTAACATAGAAACAAGCTCTTGGATAATGCTTCAATAGTGTGAATAATTTAAAGTTCATTTCTGAGAAATTGTGTTTGTTCATTCCTTTGGCATGGCAGATGCCAGATGGCACTAAATAGTACAATATGCATGAGCCTTGGCTGCTGTTGCTATAGAGAAAAAGCACACACACACACACAAGAGGAATTTAGGTTCTGTAACTGGAGGGTTCGTACTTTCACCTTGCTTGTAGTTTGAGGGTTAACTTCTCATCATACAATTTTATGTTGACTCTTAAAATAAAATAACCAAACATTTTGTGAAACGTTTAATCATCTTTTGTACTGATGATTCATCCAGAAGGACTTTGGTCATTCCAAGCTGCAGATGTGCTTTAATCATGACCTACAAACTGTGCATGGAGAAATTGTAAGTTTGTTTCTCAGGGCGAAAACAGGTCTTTCAGCTCCAACAGGTCCAAACAGCGAATTTATGTTAACAGGTTAACTGATCCTTTTTCAGAATATGTCACACAGAGCAAAGTAATTTTAAAAAAGCACATTAATCAGTTCTATGTGTTAGACGTCTGAGCTGTTGCTTTTTCAGAAGGTCTAACTGAAGCACATGTGAGCTCGATGCTTCATGTGGGTGAGCTAAGAGCTGGAACAGTGCTGAGCTGGTGGTCTCAGGAAGCCATGGAACCGGAGCAGGTGTGGAGATGGTGCCAGGGCAGGACAATAAAGAAGCAAAAAGTTATTGGGGAATGATGAGGCGACTGGAGTAAAGAGGAGCACAGAACAATCAGAGGGTTTGAAAGCAAAGTCAAATCAAGTTTTACTTGTATATCTGAAATCACAACCTTCCTTCCAGAGGCTTTACAAGCTCTGCATACAAGTTGTGTACATGGGCAGATCTTCCTGGACTTCTAGGGGCACCACCAGGAATGTCTGACTCAGGTGTGACATCAGGGACAGACATGCTGTTGTCGACTGACATGCAGGCAGAAACAGACACGGTGTCCTTGATCTGGTCTGTCCATTAACTGGAGGACTGGAGCTGAAGCTCGGGAATGCTGACGGCCTGGAGCCTATGGTAACTGGAAGTGGACAAACCAGGGAGACAGGCTTGGGAGGCACAGAGCCTTGCACGTTTGGCAGAAGTGTTGTAATTAGAGGGCACAGATCCCCCTGTCCTCTTCTGTTTGAAGACTGCAGATGTCCTCATACGAAGGGGACGACTTGCAGAGGCTGTGAAACCTGAGACTCCAGGAAACTCCAGGCACAGATGCAGCTTGGAACCTGCGTGTGTAGGAGTAACTTTGTGAGCATCATTTCCACAACAGGGTTTTAAGCAAAGCACTGCCATGTTTTTCTACTTGGTGGGTGCAAATGGAAATAGTTTAACTTAAAAAGAGATAAAACCCAAGTTCTGGAGAACCCTAACCCTCGGCCAAACAAGAAAACTGAACACAAGCTGGAAGGTCTTAAAAAGTAATAAGGCTTTAATACGGGAAGCTGAAAGAACTACTGTCACAAACCCATCACTAAAAGTATGGCTTCCAAAACACATAACTTCAGGTCAAAGTAACAATTTTGGGTATTCGTCACGAATCTGCTGCAGGCACATGTAGCATAGATCCAAAGGAAGGTTGTAAGAGTTTGGTTCTAGATAAATCAATAGGCAACAGAAAGGATGCAGAGAACAAAATCAGACAGAAGATCCGGCTAAACTTAGAGCAGGTTAGTTCACAGAACCAGAATGTACTGTGTTAATTGCAGGGAAGAGACTGCAGGTGTGTGTGTGTGTGTGTGTGTGTGCACGCGTGTGTGTGACTGAGCCTAATCAGGTGAGTAAAAACAGCTGAGTGTGTGACTGGCAGAGTGAGATCTGGGCATGAGAGTAAAGCCAGCGATGGAGGGCAGAGAAAAGAAGTGGTTGGAGGAGGGAGAAGAAGAGGCCTGAAAAAACCTAAACTCCAGGGCCAAAGTTACAGATCGTGACTGGTGCTGGATGCAGGACTGTGGGTGGACTGATGCTTCTCCTCTTTGATCACACGCGGTTTGTGAACAACACAGCTCCAGCTTAGCTCCCACTGTGTGTCTGAACGCTTCCAGAGAGTTTACACAGCTGTTCTAAAGTCCACTTCTCCTGCGAAGCGACGGTGGGAAAAAAAAATGTGACGACAAACCGCAGCCTGTTTTTTTCATTGCTTTAAAATGTACTGATATAAAGTCTAAACTATTGTAGCACTGCACTGAATTATGCATGTCGTTTATTATTCATGCACACTCATAAATGCATTATTCAATGTGCAAACAAGTCTAGCATTCATTTACACAATTAAAGCTTTCGCTGAACACTGACATTTCCTCTCACAGTTCATGAGTGCTTGAGCATCAGCACTGGTGGCTCTGGGTAACCAGTCGCCCTCAATCATCTGGATAACGACACGGCTCCATCTTCCCTCGGCTGAGCTCGTTCAACCAGTGGCTCCGTTACTGAGCTAACTTCTCTTCTCCATTATCTGGAGTCCTGTTGGTCCGAGATGTGGCATCCACAGTGTGACAGGAAGACTCCGTCTCTGCCTCCCTCAGCGGCTTTAATGAGTAGGCCGGACAGCTCTCCCTCATCACAGAGACCTTCAGGGTGAATCCAAGGCGGGAGGATGTAGTTTCCATCCACCAAGTCCCGTGATGATTTGATCAAAGACGATCCAAGATTGTCATTTTACCCAAAACTGTGCTGCTGAAGCAAAACCGAGGCGTGTTTCATTAAGCAGGGAGAACCGTAACAAACCCAACCGGGCTTGAAGTGAAGGTGCAGAACGCATCAATTCACAGTGAGGAAAACGGCTGGACAACAGCCAAGTTCAACTTATGTTATGGGAAATAAACAAAATGCCAAAACCCAATGTTTTCTAGTAGGTTGAAACTCAACACTGTCCTATTGCTGTATCATGAAATTGACAAAATGTATGAAAATAGACAAAGTGCAACTTAACTTCATCAATTTGACAAACCCAGACACAGCATTAAGAAGCGCACTGCAAAAACCACAACACAACCAAATGGCAAAAGCGCTGCAACAACAGAAATGGAGCCATTTTTCAGTTGTAGGTTTTATAATATTCGTTTCTTAAACATACAAGTAACTCATTTTTTTTACACACTAGCAAATAATTTAGGGTTATGTTAGTTCATGCTTTCTATACTTAGGTTAGAATATCACACAAGATAAATTGCTGTTCACTGATCCCTGAGACCTGATAAATGTTGTTGAATGAAAATTATTGGACAAACTATTTTGATAAACATTTAAACTCACCAAACATTTTTAAATTCTGTTTAACCACAAAGACTTTTGAGTTTTTACATTATTCTTGACTCATGATCAATTCTAGCATATTGCAGGAGAATAATATAGAACTATAAATAGCTGCAGTTTTCATACACTCATCAAGGACATGTCTTGCAAATATATTATGGTGCACATTTTTTCATTCATTTACAGTTTTAGAGATTAACATGGGCTCAAAATGATACAAAATAACACATATATTAACTGTGTGCAATTAAAGGTGTGAAATGCCTTGTAATTTGCCAAGGCCTCCTAGCTCCCTTTTAGGAAGTTAGGAGATGATGATTGACTTCAGCTGGTGGTTTTTCTGTGCCAACATGAAAATTGTTTGATGGAATCAACACACTAACCAACATGTATTATATCTGGGAAGTTTTAGGAGCTCAGTGTAGACTAGTGTGGAATATGGTGAGTGAGGAATGACTTTTGGAGCAATTTCAGGGACCTTTGCCTAAAAATTCCGTGTTGTCAAAAACCCTGTGCACCACATTCTTGGACGTTCTGTTTGCTTATTGACTGTGAATGAAAAATCATTCTACAGCAGCCCAGCAAAAAAAAAAACAAAAAAAAAAAAAGCATGTGAATCTCTGACCACTGTAAATATATATTTTGTTTTTGCCAGGAAATGCCTACGTTGCTTTTAGCAATCACACTGTTAATATTTTCACAGTTTAATAAAGTAAAAAATGATTCATGCACAAACTGCTTTAACTTGCTTCTGCAAATCTCCCAGGACTTAATAAACCACGCTCGTATTTTCTGCACGCAGTGCACATACTAGTGTGGAGTGAGTAAGTCTCTTTAGCCTGAACTTTAGAGTGGAGCTCATCGTCTTCGCCTTGAAAACCATCTCCTGGAGCCCTGCGAAGGGACCAAAAAGTAATGCTCCATCACCTCCGTCACGATGAGTCTAACTCAGCTTGAAGAGTGAGTGAGTGTAGCGGGTGGATGTTTCTGCTACTCATATTTGCTGTACTAGTGCATCTCAAAACATCTGAATATCGTGAGAGAGTTCATTTATTTTTGTTAAGCCAATTCGAAAAGCTTAACTCACACTTAACTTTGAGATTTATCACACTTGAGGAAGATTTCAAGCATTTTATTTTAAGATTGCACCTCATGAAAATTAAAAATCTGGGATCTGCAAATATTAGAATATTTCATTTTGAGTCGAGTACATTCCTGTTCCTACAGTATAATCTCATTCAGTTCTGTGTGCTGACAAGCTTCATGGAGATCCTGATTTCTTTTTCCAACGGGACTAAGCACCAGCCCACAGTGACAAATATCCCATTAACTGGTTTAACTGGTTTGCTGATTATGACATTACAGTGCTGGTTTTGCCCTGAAGCCCACAGAGGGTCTCTGACCCAACAACACAGACGGCTAAAGGCTGCTCTCAAAGCAACCTGGACTTCAACAACACCTCAGCAGCACCACAGGCTGATAAACACACTTTCCAGAACATGGACAGTTCTGTATTGTAAATTCTTTTCTAAACGATATTACACTTTGCACGAAATGAATCGAGAACATATGAGTTCCACCATTTGAAATAAATTCCCCCTCAAATTAAATTTTTGACGATATTCAGGATCTTTGAGATGCAATAGGACATAAATTCAAGAGCTACTTCTCTAAACAGGATGATATAAATACCCAAGCCAACACATGGCTGCACAAGTGCTCTCATTACAGGAGATGGCTGGCATTCAGCCGGAGCTCCTTCACATAGGAACCAAACAACAACTCCAGGAGATTACATGATAGATATTTGTCCTGTGCTGGAGAAAGCGAGCAAGATGAGAGAGGCACTCAAAGCGTCCTGCCTGTCTTTTGAGCCTAAATCAGAGAGTGGTGCTGCAGCACAGCGGAGCGCCCCCTCGCCTTTCATGCAGATAACATAAATTTTCTCCATTCCCCAAATTAAATTCTGATACTGATGCTGAAATTCTGATACACTTACAAGAAATAATCTGTTAAAATGTTGGGGTAAAAAATAAAACCTATGAAAAAAAGACAATTTATAGATTAGATTCTGTAAAAGCGTGTTCACTTCAGCCAGTCTCTACTTCTTAAAAGATTTTTTTCAGTGTACATTTGTTTGACAAGAAAAAATGCTTTTCAAGGTTTTTATGATAAAACTAATATGAAATACTTGGTTAGCTTCTGTACAAATTATGTACATTTGAGTGTCCTCACCCTTTCTCAACATAAACTTAGTCCATTATCAATTTACTCTATCAATTTTAGCAACGTGCACTTCCTGAATATAATTTTTTCTCTGAAAAAAATAAAAAATATTGTATTCCCTGTAAACATGGAGGTGAGCATCAGTGTAAATGCCCAACGATGGAGCTTTGTCACAAGAAGGTATTTTAAAAACTGCAGAAGCCAATAACACGATAGCTCTGCTCAAAATCAAATGCTGCAACTACAGTTATTAAAAGCAAACCTGTGCTTAGCCGTGAATAACATCTGTGTTTTCTATTACGCTGTTCAAGTGGGAGCATGAGTAATCCTGCCAGGGGTTTATTTAGCGCAGTTTGGAAAGCAGGAGAGTGATTGGGTGCTGGTTTTATTTTGATCGGGGGTGGGTTAACCAAATGTTAATCAGACGCGCGTTTATTATAAGCAACCAAATGGACGAAGAGAGACAAAGGAATGGAAATCCAACATGTTTCACTAAGACGTGAGCCACCAGCGTACGATTCACATCACTGTTAAACTCTTCAGACTATGCAGTGACCTCCCTGTGCCCTCTGGATGTGGGGCACTGTCATCCTGGAAGAATCCACAGCCACAGCGATGGAAATGTTTCATCGCAGGACGCACTGACCCTTCATCCTAAGGACGCCAGGAGACGCAGTGACGCACACGCATCACTAATGTGCACTGCTCATACAGATGCCGCTTAAGTCGTTGTTCCTATTAGAACATCAGTCAGTTGAGCAGTGTCCTCAACCAGAGTCAGCCTGGCCCGTTCAGTGTCGGTGCACATGCCACAGAGCAGGACTGGATGTTGCAGGGCACCAGTGTGGGTCCATTTCTCATGTCTCTCCACTCACTTAAGATACGTCCGTTGCCACCTGTTTGTAGCTCCTGTACACGTCTGCTTCTGAGGTACATCAACCTCTAACAAACTCCTTACTGTCCCGAAGGTGGGAACACTCATCCCCTAGTTCCCGTGTCACATACATAACAAGGGATGTGCTGTTAGATGGCATGAACGTTTCTGTTTTAACTCGAGTACTTTCCATCAGCATTTCTTGATGTTAAACCCAAATGAGCGAGCAGCTGGTTGAAAAAGGATCAATTCTTTGCCTTCATAATGCAGAACAATGCACCGAAATAAAAATGTGGGGTAATGTTAAAACCCCTAAGTCTTGTGAACCTAGACAAGATAAAATTATTATCCAATAAGAGTTTCTGCCACACTATTCATACTAGAATATCTCTCTCTGTAACATCTCTGGATAAAACCGTGACTGGGCAATGCAGCAAATCAGTGCAGAGGACAGTTTTATGGCACCTTTGCATTTTTTGGACATTTCTAACTGGAATGAAAGTCATACTTAGTTTAGCATATCAAAAAAATACAGCTGCGATTATTCCGTACTCATTTTTCATCGCTGCATTTCCCCACGCCAAATTAATTGAATTACATATAACATGCTTTAGAATATGATCCACACCTCCTGCTGCCCTAAACCAAACCCCCTTATGTTTGATTGTCTGGGAGCCCTCAGGACATCTGCCCAAATATGACGAAGTAAAAAAAGGCAACATTCGGTTGGCTTCAGCATTTTGGCCCTTTAGAAAGTCTTGATCCTTATTACCTCTCACCCGCCCAGCAGACACATTAAATGCATTATGAAAACCCATTTATTCACCTGTTGGAGCAAAGTTTACAGTTTGTTCTTCACATCTGCCCTTGTGACTCTGAGTTTAATGCAAGGGACATGAGAATATGTCCAGAAGCTAAATGCACAAAATGAGCTGTAAAAACAAGGAGGATGCAACAAATCGGGAAACAATAAAAAAAAAAAATAAAAGGAAAAAAAAAAAACCCACATCATTGAGGAGTTCATTTAATCCCATGGGTTGGGGGGGAGGGGGCTGTAGAAGGAAGAGTTCATACAAACACTTCACCGTACATACAGATTTACACTGAGTGGGGACATACTGTGTGGCCGGCCTGGCACAGAGCAGTACTTAGTACGACCAACCACAGCCCTGCATCCCGACTCCATACCTACGCTGTTTTTGCATTTAAGTCTTGTGAACAATAATGAACTGATCACTGGCAGAGTTCTGTCTTGTCTGCTGCCATTATTGGATAATATGCTTTATTTCTGTGTATTTAAAAATGAAATTTTGGAATGCAGACTGTCACGCACACTAAAAAGGTGCACAAATTTATGCTTGGATGCAAACTGGTCTAACAGCAGGAGAATCTTTTTTTACTTTGCAGAATGTTTTGCCCTCCTCCCCAAAATGTTGCCCAAGTTCCTCTGATGGGGGAGTATGACGTCACCGACAGAGTGTGTGGCTCGAATGTTGGCGAGGCTGGGGGCAAGGAGTCCACATTTCAATGTGTCCCTTTGACTTTGTAAAATCACACTTTGTTCTGATAATAAAATCAAAAGCATGAAAATAAAATGAAAGTATATATAAACTCTTTCAGGTCCATTTTATGTGTGATTGACATTTCTCATTCATCCTCATTCTTCTTCGCTCTCGTTTTCGTGCTCCACGTCGTCTTCGCCGTTAGTTTTGGATTCTGTTCTGTCGGGATCTTCATCTTCCTCCTGATCATCTTCAATCGTCTCCTCCATCATCTCCTCCTCCTCCTCGTCCCAATTCTGAGAAGGACACAACAATGATCAGTGCTCAATGCAATGGTGGATCAGATCGTCATCTTTCATTGCAGGGTTACTTACATCAGAGTCATCATCATCTGGAAGTCCTTCGTCACCTGAGGCCTCATCTTCAGACGATTCTGTAAAAGGCAATTAAAGAAAAACAAATCCATTGGTGGTTCACTAATGCTGCTTTCACCACATCCAATTCTGGTGTAATGCTCCTCAAACAGAAGACACGGGCTTCCCCGCCTTTAGCTGGTAGGACGGCGGGTATTTGCATTTCAACTTCAGTTCTGACCAAACTGACTGTGGTGCAGGGACATGCATCTGATTTGTTGACTCTCTCTGCCCCATTACGTCAACTAGTCACAATCTGCTGCAAATACACCGACTGCAAGACTATGGTACAGATACTACTCTATTTAAAGTATAACTATAACTATAAATGCTTATATGCCGCAGAACAACAAGGATCCAAACTACAACCGGGCAACACTGAAAGTCTTAATTGCAATGTTTGCAAATAACTTGGCATTTTTTATTCCCAATCCGCTGAATGTTTTCAGTGGCTGACAGGTCTGCACTGCAAAGGTCAGTTTTGCTCTCCAACTCTTACTACTGAGATATGTTGTTATAATGCATGCAGAATGTGTTTTGGCATTGTGTTTCTCTTTTCTCTGGAAAAGTCCTCATCTGAACAGCGGCATATGTTGCTCCACAATCTATGTATGCTGTGTGCACTGATGCTCTAACACTTTTCTTAATGTGGAGAGTTGCAGTGGAACCCTCCCATGCTCTTTGATGCTCTCTTTGACTCTTTGAACAGCGCTGGCAGAAGTGCACAGATATTCAATTCTAAAAGCATTTAGATCATGGCTAGCCCTACTAACCAAACAATGAAAAACAAACATTTCAGCTTGTTTTCAGTTTATTGGATTTATTTTTATTGTATTTTGATAAATATCACTCCCTCAATGGAAGTGCCAGCTGTGGCTGAGCTAAACGAGTGACGTAAAGCTGTCTTAGAGCAAGAAAAGAGCTGGGCTGGGCAGAGAGGCCCAATACTGATTTCTCCTGTTAGCATTAACTCATAGTGGCTTTAATTTGAGCACTTGAGGTGTTCAGCAATCTCACAATGCAACACTACTCGTGTGGCAAAAAGCCAAAGTACTGACACACACGCAGCACCTTTTGAACTTTGTTTTAAAGATCTTGTGGCTGCCGACCAGTCGCTTTCTCCACCACCAACAAGTTTCTCCTGAAGAAAGACTCAAGGCTGTTTCTGAAATCATCACCTACTCACTGTATAGTGTGTGAATATGTATCCTCTATATAGTGCATGAAAAGCATTCCACAATGCAACCCTAAATATAGTGCACATAGCATGTATACAATGCAACGCTTGCCATTTTACAAATGAGAAAAATCACTGGAGTGGGTCAAACGACTGATCAAATGTAAATATACTCCTCAGTATTGAGTGAAATACCTATGTAGATTATATAGGGAGTAGGGGGCGATTTGGCCGCAGCCTCATAACTTATGTAAGGTACCACAACAATGAGTCAGTCACCTTGACTGTGCGGCTGTCAGCCGTGTCCATTGGTCGTGTATTCTTAAAGGCTGCCATGTTAGAATGAGTCTGTGTCACTTCCATTATGTGAAAGCAAAGTAATGTCCCTATTATTACATGGTACTATTACTACATGTATGCAGCCACTGTACACCATACGTAAAATCATTAGGAATGAGACTGAATTATTTGTGTGCGGTAGGTTTGTTAAAAAAAAAACCAAAAGCAGCAACGAATCAGTCTGGCAGTCCTATTATCTGTATTAGCTCTGGGTGGTTGCTGTGCATTTATAGAGGCCTATAATCTCTCCTGCATTCTGACGTTGGACATTTTTGCAGCTACTTAGATTAGCTAATTAGACCAGCTTACGCAACAATACAATTCATATGTAATTAATGTTACCCATACCAGTAACAACCAACTCACTTACTGCACACAACCACTTAAACTGACATATCAATTAATAACACCTGCTTTAACTTTACAGCCCCTCCGCCCGGTCAACCTGACCAAACTACGATTCGCTAACAAGGATGACATCTGTAAAACCTGCTCGAAATAATATGCACAGAAAGGCAACAAACTCGTGCTCATCAGCTCACTTTATGGTTTATTTTTTTAAATGAACCTTCACATCCCAGAACCCTGACAGGAGTACTGGAACTCAAGGCGCAGTTTAATTATTTCATGAAAGCCAATTTTCGACGTGGTTCAATAAAGTACGGTAATGAGAAATGAGAGGACAGAGCAGGGCCTTGTTGTTGTACTCAAGAAGGGGAGGGTCTGAACGGTGCTGGTCAGGTTGCCAAGCAACAGGAGTCATGTTTGCGTGCGGTGCATTGTCAAGAGTGGCTGCATGATGGGCAGTGTTGCCTTCATCAATGTTAACCAATTGAGCTCAGTCTCTATTAAAGAGTCCCATGTGAGTGGGAGTGACAAAATACTGATCGGCAGTTCAAATAATCCGAGCCAATATACTAGTGATGGAAGAGTGTCAACAGTGGAGCACTGTTACCTGTATTAATGTTAGTGACTCTGAAGTCCCTCTAAATCGTTACACATCTAATAGGTTGGAGGATCACACAACATTATAATAATCTTTTCAGCTGCGACTTAGACCTCACTGAATCATGACACTGTTCAGAGACAGACCAAAGCTGAGATGCTACACATAATAAGTGAAGGGCGCAAGACACCAGCCTGGAACTAGAAGGTTAGAAATATTAAACACACAAATACTTACCCTCCTCATATACCAGCTTAGCTGTGCGGTCCACATCTGCAACTGTTTTACCGCTGTCACTTGTCGCCACCTAGTGTTAAAGAGATCAATTGTTTGAGAATGAATGGAGGAGTTGTGCACATTTGTAATTTATTACTGACTGTCATTTTTTCAAATGGAAAAGGGGACACCTGCTATAACACAGCCATGCACAGGTCGTCTTCAGTCCTACTGTAAAACACATTATCCACTTGGAGACTATATATATATATATATATATATGTATATATACACATATACATATATATATATTCCTCAATGACTTCATACAGACTGATACTTTAAATTACAATTCCCTTTGTTTAAAATGATGCATCACACTTATTCAGAGCTGTAGTGTTGTGCAGATGGTTGAAATGAGCCTGCAGTGGGACAATTTAAATGTCTGACAGAATAAATCATGTGGATGATGTCTCACACACAGTCTATCTGAGCCAAACAGTCGGTTGAGCAGCAGCACATCATCCTGACTTTCTAATCAAGGTCACAAGGACCAACTTCTTTTAAATCGGTCCTTTGCTCAAGCGAGACGCTGAAGTCAGGAACTCATGGTCATCTATGATAACGTGACTCTCCACAAGTATCAACTCTATATTTATGGAAATTAAAATATTCCTTGCTGAACTCCATCAATCAGCTATAGTTTTATAGCTTTATTTTTACCCATTGAAACTGTATTTTAGATGTGATTTCTATTTTTATTTGATTTGTGTTCATTCATGGTATGGTGTTCAGGGACGGTACTCAAAAGGTTGCCATGACAAGACTAAAATTAGGAAGGTCTCTGAATTCACCAGGACTGGCTGAATATATGTTAACTGCTGTAATTTACACACACCTATTCAGACATATATTCATCTGAAGGCAATTTAGAGCCTGTATGAAAACATCTGAAAACATGGCAACTCCATGGCTGCAGCAGGTTTGACCTCACCACATTCTTGCTGTGAAGAGATGTTGCTAAGCACTGCACCACTGTGTCACGCCAGGTTTAAACACAAGGTTAAAATAGAAGCAAATAGAATACTGTTAAATTAATTCTATGCACAAACTACTAAATATTTAAAGTTTCTCAGTATTGAAAGAACTGACTTTAACACTTTTCTTGCAGCAGCGACTTGCTGCTCCCCGCTAATTAATGCATACAGAGTATCTCAAATTCTGTTTTCATAGTTTCCTTCATGTAGCCTAATTACAACCACCAAGAGTGAACAAGGTTACTACATCACCATCAGAAAAGGCATCCAAACAGCCTTGTCCAATTCACAGCTCCAACCCACATACTTAAAAACACTGGCGCAAAGATACTGTACGTATTTTCTGCACAAGACAACACCTACCTGTGTCATTAGGAGATACAGTTTCCCATGCAGTTTTGTAATCTTGTGGAACACCTTCACTCTGCTCTCAATCATGTGATAAAGCACACCGAGCTGGGTAACCAGGTCTGGCAGCTGGTGGAAACACAGATGGATCAGATGGAGGTAAAAACATTTCAGCAGAAGAAAATACACAAGACGGCACTTAGTGATAAGCAGACTTTTGCAAGGGCTTAATCTCCGCAGTTTAACTGCGTTCCGAGAATATATACATTCCACAAGCCAGTTGTAATGAGTGGATGGGGAGTTGCACAAAGGGTCAAGCCAACAAATTATTAAGAGTTGTAAGAAATTCACCACGTTTTTGGACATATTTTTGTTATCACACAAATTAATGGTCAAAGGGAATCACAATCTTGGTAATTTAGAATTAAATAAACAGAACATCTAAAGACAAATAAAACACATCAACCCTAAAAAAGAGATAAGGACAGAAGGTTGCATACCTATGTCATTTAAACAGCCCTCTAAAAACAAAGGATAGTCTGAAACTGCCTCGTACAACCTTAGTTTTCTGAAAGACCTGACAGTCTTGTAGAACTTTTACTAAAATCTCTATTTAGCAGATAGAAACATTTCATATAAAACTGTTCAAAAGCTTAAATATTTATTTCATTTTGGAATCTGACAAACTTGCCAAAACACCCCTTCTTCTTCTCCCTATTCATGTCTTTCATCCACTCATTCAGTTCTGGCTATTATGTTTTATGACTTATAAAGATATCATTTCAGAAGTATCTAATTCACTGTTGTTCTTGTTCTTAGAAAAAGAACAAAAAAAGCAATGTTGCATCCCCCATAACTGTCACTCTCCTCACTCTGATCATCAAGTCATTGTCATCGTTTTAAAAGCACTTTTAGAAACGTTTTGCAGCCTGCTCGAAAACTTCCTGTACTGCATTCCATAAAAAAAAAACAAAAAAAACAATGCATTCTTTTTGTTACAGGACTTTGAAGATGACATCGTTTGAAATGTGCACATGTAGTATTCAACTCTAACGGCAGCTGGTCCCACTTTTTTAACAACTGGAGTCTGGCGGCTCAATATTATTAGTAGAGGCACTATGCAGTGTTTGAAAAGTTGACCCACCGAAGCCAGATATGATGTGTGGTGCATCAGAACGGCCTTGAGCCACCGCACCATTAGAACTGCTCTGTAGGAGAGAACACACAAATATGTTGTCAAGTGTGGATCAGAACTGCAACAGGAACAGTTTTTTAATGTTTAGATGCACTGAGCTGAAGCTGATTAAATGCTCTGATTTTATGTGTCAAGCTTGCACTTACGTAAAAGGGTGCCCTTGGAGCCTCTTTGTGATCTACAGAGTGTAAGAGAAAATCCAAATTAAATGGCAGGAAATCAGAGTTGATAAACGGAACTTTTTGATGAAAACCATGTGACAAGAACCAAAACTTGACACATGGTAAAGAAGAATATGCCGTGGTGTGTACACTGCACAGAAAACTCACCTCTTCCACCAAAGGTAAAACAGCAGGGATTGGTAACCTAGCAACTGTCTTCTTTATCACCATCTCTCTACGAGTCTGAAAAACTTTCTGTCAGAGACAAAAGAAAAAAGTTATTACAATCTGACAAATTTAAAGCTCTATATTTACACCTAGATGAGCGTGGAATTCACATCAATTAGCTTAACCCTTAAAACTTTTACAATTTTCACTGAGACGAAAGTTAAAAGTTGTGGCCACTGAATTTAAAAACCAATTTAAGTTTTGGATATTACATTTCCTTTTAACTTTCTGAATGAGATGAAATGAGCAGGCAAAACAAACTTTTAAATTCACCTTGTTTTTTCATCTAACTAAAGTGAATAATTTATTTCAGAATGGGAAATGAGGACTTACATTTAGGATGCTGGCATCATTGCTCTCCAGGCCCTGCACCAGCAGTACTGCAAAGTTATCTGTTTGTAAAGAGTCCATCCCTTTAGTGGTCCCCTTTGCTGTGGAGACTGCAGACAAATTGATTTCGCCCAGTCGTTCCGCTATTGACATCTGGAGAACAACACAGATATTTTTGGGAAACAGAAACTGGTTGAATGACAATATAACACAGGGTTTAACATGCAGAATGACTTTGATATGGTACATTATTCAGGTTTACTCCAGCAAATTCAACTGTTTCTAATCCACAAAAATAGCTACATAAACTAACTGTTCAGAAATGAATATGCAAATGTAAACTGGCAAGTACATAAATGACAGAGGACGTCCCCAAGTGCTGCAGAAATAAATAGTGAACAGATGCACCCATGGCATCTCAGAGCCAGCACTTTTAAATGTAAAAGGGATCTTTTTGATCACATACCATTGAATCAGAACATCTACTGGCTAATTTGTGTAAATGATGTGCAAACTTTGAATAATACTTTGTTTGGAGTGTGAGCATAAAAACCCAAAATCTCAGAATGAGAAACAAAAAAATAAAGTCATCATCCCAATGAACACTGAGCCTTACCTCTTTGGTGTCTGTGTCCTTTTTCCTCTTCTCTGATCCGTGGGAGGTTCCCTTGACTGGGGCTTGGTGACCAGGAAGGCCTGGGACCAGGACTCTGCACTTGGCATTCACAATAGGAATTTTCACCTGGAGTGAAAAAGTTTATGTCAGTCCAAAATAGTTTACATTTATCTCCAGTGCAATAAAATTGGCAAACAAAGTCAGAAGCGCATCCCAATGACACATTAGTCCACTTAACTAGTATTAAAGAAAATTTAAAATGGGTCTTTACCTTGGAAACAGAAGTTTCCATGGACAGGGATAAGCTGGTCTGTACATCCCGGGTCAAACAGACATGTCTCTCTGCTGTATTGATCTCCTGCACCGATGGGACAAGAATGGAAGTTGACAAATCAATAAATAGTAAATGGTCTGCAGCTTATATAGTGCTTTTCTACCTGTTGGTACTCAAAGCGCTTTACACTGCTTCTTATCTACCCACTCACACTCTCACACACATTCATACACCGATGGGGGGCTCACCCGGAGCAACTAAGTGGGGGTTCAGTGTCTTGCTCAAGGACAAGTCCATCCCCGAACCAGCAACTACAGGATTGCTAGACGACCGCTCTACCTACTTATGTTTCTAAACTGTCCAAACTGTTCAAGCAAACCTTCACATCGGTCTGACCCCATGTTTCCTTTAGTCATTTAAAAACAGACTCAACACTATCTCTTGTGTACTCACCACTTTCTCCATTACTGGCTGTAAGTAGTTGCCATAAGCCAGCAGCACGTTTCGAGTGTCAGAGGAGAGGGCTGCAGCCAACAAGGAAATTGGTGCTGGGGAGTCCTTTGTGTCTGTCATCTGCACCGTACACATGGGTGACAGGGGCTTCTTACAGGGCCTGCAGGACAGTTTAAGAAAAGATATGAGAACAGGTAGTGTGCAAAATTGAATCAAATGTACTTGGTCAGACTTAACGTGACAAAAGGATTTCACTCAACATTTTACAGAACCTACAAATACTGGAACATTGTAAATGTAATGCAATCCAATCCAATACAGGATCTCTGTCAATACAATACAATTCAGTACAACTCCAGCACCAAATATAATGTCAATGCTGAACAAACAGAACTAGTCAACTTTCAGACGGTTTCAATTTAAAAATTCCTATAAGTTGTAAAACAGAATCTATGCCAAAGTTGCTATATTGTATTGTTTTAGTTGTAGTGAAGAGACCAATTAGTGTATTTCTTATTGTCTGCAGGCAGGTCAATGTCTAATAGCAGCCAGCAGGGGGCTAAATCAATAGCAAGACAGAGAAAACCAAAAAGATTGCTTAGACTCCATTGATAAGTTTGGCATCTAAGAATACATCCAAATCAGTATGTTTGTTTGGAAAGTTGATAAAAAGGCACAAATCTCTCCTACAGTTAACGTTCACTGCCATGCGTTTCACAGTACAGCGTTTTAGGGGCTTACCCATTTAAAAAGTGCTCAAAGAGATGGAGCTGCCCGTCCTTACACACCACTGCCAGCCTCACAGCCTGTGTAAATAATAGCACATATGAACATTTACAGTTGGAACAACTATAACAAGTGACAAAACAATCACACCACAGGGACAAACATGTTAGCAAAGCTTAACACATTTTAATACAGCATGTAATTACATAGTTATGAACTCTTAGTTCATTTCCAAGGAACAGACATCGGCTATAACTACTCTATGCCCTTAAATCAAAGTTCCTTATGTTAAGACAGTTTGCAGTTATTTGAATAATGGGAAATAGGTTTCACTCCCAGCACATGTTTTTTAGGGCATTTATCCACTCTGACCTGTTCCTTGCTGTTAGAAGCAACAAGGTCTATGTTCTGTGGCTCGTCCGTCAGTGTAAAGGACACTACTGAGTTCTTATCCTTCCCATCTTCTCGCACTTGCCTAAAGAAAGAAAACCTTTCATCAGTACAACAGCATTGCTGACCAAAAACTAACTAAAAAGCAGAAAATATGTCAGATGATGTGAAGTGTTTCTCTAGCAACTCAAGACAAGCACTCACCAAACACTAAGCAGTCGATCATGTGCAGCACCAGACAAGAAATAGAGGCCATTGCTGTCAGGAGGACGTGTAGTGGCAAAGCGCAGGGTCGTCACTGCCGTGGAGTGGCCTGTGAATTTCTGAGAATCAACAGAAAAAAGCAAGGCAGCTGATTCAATTGGGCTCTAAAGGTCAGAGGCACATTTGATTTCACAGTTTCTGTGATTAGGCTTTAAATATTTCCCTTTAGTTTATTAGTTGACCTTGTTGTAAAATTAGCACATGAATGTTAATCAGCAGGTTAGAAGAGACACTCACTCTGTAAACCTCCTTGGTGGCCAAGTCCCACATCTTGATTATCTGTCCAGCTGACAGCAGCAGTTTGCCATCGGGGCTCACACACAAACTGGTCACCGCTGCACGGTCCGCCTTCCACTTACTGTGTCAACAGTGAATAAATAGAGTGCATGCATTTATTCATCTAGTGGAACATTTTCTCTTTTGTTGACATTGTTGAATATCTGCTTTGTTCCACATTACTGTCGGATCCAAAAAGCACTTCCTCTGTTAGGTTTTCCATCACTGAATTATTTTTGTATCATTACTTTTACACCTAGATGCTGCAGCACACTTAAAGCTATTCAGCACTGCACTCCACCTGATGGTGGCCGGCAGGAATAGTTCACAACACTCTCCAAAAGCATATTATGAACTATAGACTGGGAACACGGAACACAACTATGTCGGTGAACGCATTTGAAAGCATGGCAGTACAGGAAGCGGCCTGGTAGCTCAATGGGTAGAGCAGCTGGATGGTATACAAACGTGTGCCTGAGCGAGACACCCAGTGCTAGCTCCCCACTGCTCCCCCCTACAGAGATGGGTTAAATGCAGAGGACAAATTTCATTCAGTAATATGTATGTGCAATATGTATATATGCTCAGTGACGAATAAAGGTTCTTCTTCTCAAAGACAGCGCGCACGCTTTGACTTTTGAACCACTTTCACATGTCAGAGGCATTCAGTCCCAGTTAAGTCCACATCAGCAAAATGCAGAGACTCTGACCCAATATGCATGACAAAGCAAGGCAATAACATGTCATTTAGGTTACAACCTGCAAGATGTATGTAACACATAAAACCCGTGTTAACGTAAGATTTAAAACTTTACAGCAATAAGTGAAACAAACTGAACAGCAGCATGAAAGTTGGTCAGTAAACCAGACATGACTGTGTGAAAAACGACTGAACTGACATACTATAGGTGCATTTACATGGTCTTAGTAACCAGGTAACAGTCTGCTTTCTTAACAGTCATGTAAATGGGAAAAGTGGTCTCTGAAATTGGGCTGGAGGATTTGAGAAACCTGGTTTGCCCAGGTAGAATTCTGAAAAAGAACACTGATTTCTTTTCCGTGTGTATGTGTACAGGTGTGAACTCCGCTTCCTCCAACTGTGCGTGTACGTAACAAAGGGCTGACGACAGGAACATGCAGCTGAGTAAAAGAATGAATCAAAGAAAAGATCTTTAATTGGATGATGCCACCATTTTTAAAAAACAGTCTGCCTAGTCCAAAAGAAATTATCTAAGTCACCTTAAATTCATCCTATTCACTGTGTTGCAGGCATCATGTCTTTCTCTATGACCTCAGTTATTACAGTGATGGGGGTTTGGTTTCTATTCATTTTTTGTGACACCTTTCTTTGTTCGCTTTCACTCATTTACTTTGGAGATTTAATGTCACGGCTGACTACAGGTGTTTACACCTCTGTTTAAATGGGCAGTTAAAAAAAAAAAAAGGTGCAGCATTGTGATTTAAAAATGATGCTGTTAAATTGTGATTGCCAACACTATTATTGAGACTAAAAGCATATCACACTGTGTAAGTGAATTAAGCAAAGCTGCAGTAGATTAAAACTAAAAGATTTTTCCAATAAGTGTTCCGAAACAATTCTCTATGTGTATTAGACAAAGATATTGGATATCAACATTCCCCTGACTGAAGAGACCTTTAACATATGTATCAGTATAAGTCTAAATAAGCTCAACACCTGACTGACAGATTAAATGACACTTGACCTCGTTTACCAATTGTTAAGAATAAGAAATGTCTTTATAAAACCCACTTACCGAGATTCCGAGACTCATGTTTTTATGCACACCAAAGAGTTCCTTAAGTCCATGTAAATACACCTAATACTGTCACCCATCGCTGACTGTACCAAGCTGCAGTTCATTTTTGCTTTTAGCAGGCCTTGTCAATAACAAACCTAACCAGCAGAAGATCATTTTTTTAAACAGCCATAATAAACATGGGCTTTTTTTGGTAACATACTCTTTATGAGCAACTGTATGACTGTACAGAACCATCAGTAGTATAAGCACTTCAACTGCATTTTTGTAGTTTAACTGAATGGAAAAAACGTGTTTTGTATTTGTTCATGTTTGACATTATTGTGGTGATTTGTTGCTTCATAAATAAAACTGAGTTTATTTATATCTTCACAGTCAGAGACAGACTCAACATTATACTTTAGGAGGATTTAATAGGTTAGAACTGGGTGTAACTGAAACACGCTCCCTCTTCTTTCTCATCTGGCTTTGAAGTACACACTGCTACTTGAAGCCGTAATGTTGTTTTAACAAATATCAGAGCACTCCACTTAGGGCTACAGACCGGGAGAAAAATTAAAAACAAAAAACAATAGATGTGTTCTGTTTGGTCAGATCTCTTGGTCTCATGCCCAAAGAGGCACGGACAAAGCTCATACTGACCTTCGAGTCTTGCCTGTCTGTAGGTCCCACTCTATAATGTTTGTATCATTCGAGCCACTGTATAATAAACTGTCTTCGGGGTGCCACTGGACACAATTCACTGCTGCACTATGGCCTCCATCCTGCCAGAATCAAAAAGTCAAAGTTAGCAATGGTAAGTAAATTGTTATAAACAGCTTTTTATTTAAACCCAATAACTACAGCACACAGAATGACTGTAAAAGTCTTCACTTTGTTAAAGGTTCCGCATACAAGACAAAGTTCAAGGATTGTAAAAGTTCTATTAATAAAATTTGCATTTCTTCATTTGCATCCTGCTTCTGTTAAGAAAAAAAAACACTAATTGAAAACAACTTAATGTAATAGGAGCCAAACCCACCAGGGTACAGTGCAGTGTCCCCTTTGATGTACTGTAGATCAGCACGGTTCCCGCTGCTGTGCCCATCGCCAACAGGTCTGCCTTTTCCTCCACCTGCACAGCCTCTGATTTCCTCTTCTTCCTCTGAGGACCCTCCTGAAAGATGTATGCAAATTCAATCTACCTAAATATCATAATTAAAGGCATTTACGAATAGTCCATGTGGACTTTGTCTTTAACGTCATGTGCTTCACAACCTATTGCCCACCAGCACCCTGACAGCTGATGAAAGAAAGTAAACACTATTTGACTAATTATTTTTATATGGGATATTAAAATGTTGGTTGCTGATCAGCCTACAGATTATAAAATAACGTGAACATAATTAACACATCCACTTTGGAATAAAGACAGATTATCTTAATTCAGCGTTAGACTTTTTGCCCTAATTTTATCTCTCTGACGTGCGTGAAAGCGTTTTCATCCTGCCACTGCATCCACGCTGGTAAAACTTTGGAACCTCTCCTTCTGAAAGTGTCATGGTGGCTCGTAGCTTCGTGGGGCTAAAGCTAACTTAAATAACCACTTTCTTTGCATCACGAACTGTCAAAACCTATCAGGAAGCAAGTCGGTGGAATTCATGTACCTGTTTTAGGTTTTATTCAGAGTTAGTTCACGGATGAACATGATTTAAAGACATTGTCTGTGGTTTCTGGAACTAACTTAACCATGTGGGACTAACATGTGCGCCCTGCGCAGCTGTTCGCTAGCTAACGGATAACGTGGCTAGGCTTCTAACACTCAGATCACGTTATGGACAAAGAGTCCGCTTTAACACACAGCCGAGGGCCCCGGGCTTTGAGGCTACTCTTGTTTGCGACAAGCGACATTTTAATTTTAGCTTAAGCGTTTCTGTAATAAAGTTCATCAACTGCGCCTTGCACGGGCCTCGGCAGCTAACAGCTAACAGCGGGGTGTTTCAGCGCAGCCTCACGTACCTTCACTGTTCGGCATGGTCCCCATGCTATGCAGGTACAAGTGGCACTCAAATGGGCCGAAGGCACGTACTCTTGATGAAGTGTTTTACTGTCTGTGTTCCAGATGCGCAGTCTGCCGTCCTGAGCACACAGTGCTAAGTACTGTCGTGATTTGGGAGAAAAAACGCAGGGTAGCTGCAGCGAAAAACTGCCTCCGTCGGCCGCCATTTCTGAAGCGCTGCTCGCGTCTGCGTAGCTCGTTTACGCGAACCACGTGTATCCGTCCAGAGTCCTGCGCGTTGGCGCGTCAGGCGCCCCGCCCCTCAGTCGTGCTACCTTCCAGGTGCCTCGGAACAGCAGCACCTCATGGGTTGTAAACGTCACATTCCGACAGGAAGTCGGCGGATTAACGTACTTTCAATTGAAAAGAGCAACGAAACATTAAAACACAAAATTTATGTGTGTTACTGTATATAATTTGTGTCCACTGGGTATTTATCCCTGCGTCACTTAGCCGAACATCCCATTGCACAACGTTTACAGCCCATGAATGCAGCAACATGTGCCACATTTCTAATAAATCGGTGCATCTTTTGAGGACTAGTTTCTGATGACTTCATATTTGCATTTTACACAACCCAGGAACATCAAGTAATAAAGGTATGGTCAACATTAATGTTTTTGAAGCCAAGAATCATTCACTTACTGACCACTTCATTAAGTAGACCTCTAATCTGTACGGTTCTAATGATTTGGTCAGTTAATGTGTGTGTATGAAGGGGGAATGCATTAGAAACATGTCTTGGTATAACACTCTTTCCTTTGTGACAGTTTCAAAATAAATAGTTTAAGAAATATAAATGGAGAGGTTATTTAGCCTAATTATTATTTCTCGAGTCTCGATTATTTGTTTTTCTATATTTGCTTTTTTTCTGTCATTCATCTTATGCTACTTTCCTTTCTCATTATTTTGTTGTGTGGTTTATTATTTATATCTCCGTTCCCATCCCGTCCTTTCAAGATGTAAGCATTACACTGTTTGGTTTTGTTATACAAACCCATCAAAAATTATAATGTTAATGTTAATATTATAAGCGAAGGAGGAAAAAACTTAAAACTGATCGGTTTTACCCTTTTAAAATCTGAATTCATATCCAATTAAGTGTTTTTAAAAAATATTTTTATTGAACAACTGCATAGCACTACAATGCAAAGTTTACATATGCACATTAATACATTAATAAACAAATACATACAAATATATATACATAAAAAGTAAAAAAAAAAATCTAATAAATATTCTGAGCTTTCTTTGAGTAGACAAAACCAAAAACAGTCTTCTAAAATTCATGACATCTGCCTGTATATATTTCCATCTTTTCTCCATGAAGACTCCTAATTTGTGATCTAGGACTTTTCTGACATCACACCTAAATTTCTTATCAGAACATGTTTGAATACATGCAAAGAAAAAAATACACGCTCCAATGTTTCAATATTAGTATCACACAATATGCAGTTTTTGTCCACATTAAAAACACGTTATTGTCTCGACAGATCAGTGCATGAACCTGCAACAGACCGCTGCCCTCTGCTGGTGGACGTACGTTACTGCAGGTGTCGCTCAGTTATGACGTAGATGACATGTGTCGTCCCAGCATGGTGACCTCCCTCAGCGTCTCCGTGACACAGCCGTGGAATAACGAGCCGGCGGGTTTATTGGACATGAGGATCAGTTAACGGTAATGGAGATTTTATTCGGGTTTACTGTTACACTTTGTCTCACAGTATATAACTGACATACATGTTGTTTTAATAACTGCAGAGTTGTCCTTTGATTCTAATTGACAGAGTCACCCTTCCTTTTAGGATATTGTTTTAATCTGAGGAGATGGCTGTGCAAATGCCCTTTGCTGGACTTCGGATGGTGCACAGACTGGTGGGAGATTGCACACGCAGTCAAATACATCACAGACACAGGGACGTGCTTGTAAAACTCACTAACTGTAGGAGGCAGAGGAGAACGTTTTCAACAGGTTCTGTAAAATGTACAGAGAAAGACAAAGATGACTCAGACACTTCAGTCTTGAGCACCAAGCTGACACCCACACAAGAACTTCTGTCCAGGAGGAGGAGGAGACCTCTGTCCCCTCTGGAGAGGATCAGCATTTTGCTGCCTGAGGATACCCTGAGTCCAGAGGTGATGCAGCTGAGAGAGCAGAAGCAGCAGGTACCCAAAGAAGACGCCGATGTCCAGGTATCGGTCACACAGCGGACACAACAGGGAAGTGGAGGTAAAGACATCCCCAAAGAGGACGATTCAGAGACATGTCTGCCATCTGATGCAGCAGTGATGCCAGCCGCGTCAACCCTTCTCCCCGGGGAGAGATTGCTTGCATTTGGGGAACTGCTCATTGCTGAGTATCACAGGAAGGGGCGGGTGGAGTTCAGGAAGATGTTCCAGCTTCAGGCAGGGACTCGTCTGCAGAGCAGCTGGGGGATCATTCTGCATGACAGCATAGCCGGGCAGCCTGCAGGTCAGTTCCTGAAAACGAGCAGAGGGGTTCCCATATTCATACGTCGTGCCAGCCTGGAGGATTATGTGTTGTTTATGAAAAGAGGGCCGGCCATCGCGTACCCTAAGGTACATCATTCGTTTGTCACATTCCCAAATGAATTCCAGTTTTAGATTGTTTCATGGTCGTAATCATTATTGGTCCTCCTTACAGATATTGTATACTTTGTTTCTCTTTTTTTCAGGATGCAAATATCATGTTGATGATGATGGACGTCACAGAGGGAGACTGCGTGCTGGAGTCGGGCTCTGGTTCAGGGGCCATGTCTTTGTTCCTGTCCAGAGCAGGTCTGCACCCAAAACACTGTCATTCTCTCACGTTGGCTTTGTCTCTATAAGATTATATTGGAGGCATTAACTCTGAGTGCCTCAAGGATTTGACTCATCTGAACACAGATACAGCAAAGCAAAGGAGCTTTAAATCTCCTGCCACACGTCATAGTACTGTAGTATTTTAAGGAGTCTGTCAAATTGAAATATTATAATAAACGTAATCTTGTTTCAAGGCTGTGTTAGTTTGAATAAATTACTGACAAATCAATTCATGATTTCCATATAGGCCAATACTGTACAAAACGCAAATTGAGGATTACTACTCCCTTTTTATTTCGGAGGAACACAGTGTTAGTCAGTGAGAATATAAATTTAAGAAAGCCACTTATATTATAGGTCAGTTTTTTCCACAGGTTTTCTGCCAACTATAAACTGATCACACAAAAAAATAGATTTAACAAAACAAAATTTGTGATCTTGCAGTGGGTTCTAAAGGCAGAGTGGTGAGCCTGGAGATCAGGGAGGACCACCACAGAAGAGCTGTGTTGAACTACAAGCGCTGGAGGACGTCATGGAGCCTGAGGCGAGGGGAGGAGTGGCCCGACAATGTTGAATTTTACGTCGCTGACCTCTGCACGGCTTCCGGGATCCTTGCTGGTCAAGGATTTAATGCGGTCAGTGTCTAGTTTGAATATGGTGCTGCATAGAACAGTAAAATATTTTATAAATGGATACTGTGCACTAATGCTCTGGGAATGGCATCTTGTGACATCAACTCACTCACTAGATGGATTATATTTTTTTTGCAGGTTGTTCTTGACTTGATACACCCTCAGCTGGTTTTACCTGCAGTGGTTCCACATCTGCACCTTGGAGCTGTGTGTGCTGTGTACCTCGCCAAGTGAGTACGTCTGCTAAAGTGAAGAGGTTAAATGAAGTTCTACCCATTCAGCTATGAAACCATGCAGTGACTTCAAATTATATGTTGTTTTTATGCCCCAGAAAGTTAGCGTAAAGTTGGAAGCGTCATTCTCGCGGCTGTGAGTTTGCAGCCAGTTAGTTGGAAACAATTCAAAAGTAATGCATACATTTTTTCCAGACAAATTTTAATCCTTATTCAGACAAGTTAATGGTGTCAGCTGTCTTATTTTTGACTCTTGTCAGGAATTTAAAAAAAGCATATTTTCCAAGCTGTCTAACTATTGTTGGAATATGGCTTCACAACAAAATTATCTAACATGTCATAATATGTGTTTTTATGATTTGGATATTATTACATGCAGGAACAGAGAACCTAACTGCTTCTTGGCTCTCTCCCTGCATCGCCCAGTATAACCCAGGTCATTGATCTGCTGGAGGGTCTTCGGTGTTCGGCACTCCCTTTATCGTGTGAACGCATCATTGAGGTTCCAGTTCGAGAATGGGTGGTGGCCCCAGCCCTTCAGAAAGACGGGCAGTACTGCAGAAGGAAAGCGCCTGTCCTGCAGGAAGATGGTGTGGAGCAGGAGATGCCAGATCAGGCAGACAAAGGTGATTCAAAGATCATTGGCCTGTTTCATCAATGTCTGATGTGGATCCTGATATCTGTGAGATTGCTAGTTTAAAATTTACTGAATTATCCCAGAAGAGCTGACCAGAGCGGAACATCCAGCCTTTGGCAAGATCCCCTACATCGCCAGACCTCACCCTGAACAAATGAGCCACACAGGTCAGATGTCACTACAGTTCCCACTATAATGTGTATATGATATCCAGCAATGCTCATTGGCTACTTTTGCATTTCCAGCATTCCTGGTGAAACTGAGGAAGTGTCTGGCCTAGCTGCTCTACCAGGAAGAAGTCATGGACACCTAAATTTTTAACTTACATTAAATAATCTGGAAAATAAAATTTGCACTCACCATTTGTTTCAGTGCATTTCGATATAATTTTAGTGCACAATGGGAAGACAATTCAATTTTACCTTTTTATTGAAAACTCAAGCATCAGTGTTGGATCATTAAACAGGCACAATGGCAACAATAATAAAAGCACATCCAGTAGTCTATCAGTGACAGACTATGTCATGGACATGTCATGTCTCTTTCATTCAGCCAGTATTTTGAACTCAGACATTTTTTACCATCTGTCTGTAAGTGGTTGTCAAAAACAACTCAAAAGTGCTTTAGTGAATAAATATATAAATAAAAAGATAGCAAGAACTCAGCATAAACCTTTACGATACTTTGGCATATCTTTTCGTGTGTTTCCATCAGAGTATGACATGCAAACAAGATTAGCTCTTTCTGTCTGTAACTGGAAAACATTTTCTGACAAGTTACTATGAAGGTAAACAAACAAGAAAGTTAAAGTGACATTACGGAGGAGAGAAAATTACATAAAGACCTCTTCCATCAGTGTTAACAAGTTAAGCAGGAAAACTGAGGAGGTTTTGATGCTCTACTCTTCATTGATCCAGTCCATGGAGGCGTCATGGGCAGAGCCACAAGACAACTCATCACCTAACAAAGAGGAAAGGCAGAAAAACAAGTTAGTGTCAGTCATGCTAAATCGAATCACCACAATTATCAAACCCAGTAACAACATATCTGCCTTTTCTTTTCCTGTTTATCAGAAGTCAAATATAGTGTAATTGGACCTTCCTCTTAAACCTAATATTTAAGTTGTGTGTCAAATACAGTAAAGGTCTCAGGGATATTTTGCAATCCTTTTGAATTTAACTTTATGAAATTACATGCAATTCACATTTACACTGTACTGATATACTCTTGAACATGATGCACAAAGAAGCTACTTTCTAGTTTCCTGTCATAACTCTCTATGTTGTTAATTCTTTTTAAAGATACTTTTCCCAATGCAGCACTTAGAAATTTATGACAAAAGAAATATTATATGCTTGAAATAGCTCAGTGTGAGCCACAGCTTAATGTGCATTCAACAAATGCTGCCTCTAGGGGAGGACAGCTGGGATTCTGGGTGGAAGTTTAACAAAGTCAACTTTGATCAATAAAAATGCTGCTAAAGGCAGACCTCATATTGAGCCATGATGATTTAATAAATATTATGTACATAATCATCTGAATGTAATTCTGTCTGCTTTTACTTAGACCTACTGTTTATAAGTGTTGGGTAAAAAAATAAACATTAAGAAATATTGAAATGTGAAACCGAATCAATTGGCCCTTTCTTTGTAAGTGACTTAACAGATCCAAGATCAGATTAGCAATACATGGCTATTAAGAATGTATAGATGATGCAAAGAAAAAGATAGAGACAAAAAGTATAAATGTGCCACCACAATGTCCACTGATCTGACTGAATTATTTGTATAATTTGTGTAAAATATTCAGAGCAAGAACTAGCACTACACACACCTGGGAACAGGCGAAAGGAAATAACAATGTTCACAAAAACTGGTACCTGTCTGTTACTTTTATCCCTATGCCAAAAACGACTGTGGAGATTTTATAGTGGGTAAATTAATTTAAAATTCTTTACTTGTGAATTGTTATCCTGTTAATATCACACACGTGTTTATACGTTTGGATGCACATTGTCTCGCCAATGTTTTTCCTTTATTTTCTCAACCCCATTAAGGCAAGAAATTCCACAAATGAACCCCGACAAGGCACAGCTGTGAAGTAAAAACCATTTTAGGTGAGGACCTCATGAAGCTCATCGGGAGAATGCCAGGAGTGTGCAAAGCAGTAATCAAAGCAGAGGGTGGCTATTTTGAAGAATCCAAAATATAAAACGTGTTTTGAGTTAATTCACACTTTTTTCTTCCCTACATAATTCCATGTGTGTTCATTCATAGTTGTGATGCCTTCAGTGAGAATCTACAATGTAAATAGTCCTGAAAAATGAAAAGGTGTGTCCAAACTTTTGACTGGTAGTGTACATCCAAAATGTGTGTAACCTATTGATAACTGCAGGTTATTACTGGTGAATGTCATCAGACTGCAGCCACTGAAGGAGGAGTGTATTACTGAATTATTTTCACTAAATTGTGCTACAACACAAGACTTTATAAATTATTATTTTTATTACCCCAATTTGAATTGTTTTAATCGCATCCATGTAGTGGGACAAAATTCCTGGACTTGCACCATCCAAATCTGAGACATTGTCTTGTTTATACTGACTCAGATCAGGGTTAGCAAGCACTATTTCTGACATTAGCACCCTGTGTGGCACTCACACAGGTCAGTCACACCATCTTCCTACACAAATGTTGTGTAGGAAATGGTGTGAATATACAAATTCTGGAGTGTTGTACATGGTGCTGAGCCACAACTGAAGCTAGTTCAGAAGGTGAGCGTATGTTCTCATTTTACAGCGTTAACTTCTGACTCAGCTGTGACAGGAAGAGAAGCGCTCCTGTAATAATGATACCTACTGGGAATCTCCTCAGCACAGCAGCAGGACGAATTCTTCTCATGGCTTTTAGTCTTCATTGCGTTCCTGTGAGTGAACGTATCTCTGGGTGGTGTAGTCTCTAAAGTCAGCAAGGAGGTAAAAGGGTGTGGATAGGTGGTGTTTGAGGTCTGTGCAGAAGTGCCTCTAGAGGACAAAGAGGAGTCCACGGCGGGATCCAACCCAGTGTTATGGTTACAGAGGCCACAGGAAACCGGAGAGGCAGAGGGTCCCCGGGGAATACAGACAGGGTCACTGTTCTGTCTTTGGGCTCCGCTGTGGTGCTCTGATCTCTGTCGTTGCCACACAAAGTGAGACGGTGCGATGGCCATCACCTAAAATGTTGCAGAGTCAAATTAATAAGTACAGTACAGAGAAAACCCCTAAAAACAGATCAAACAAGAACTTCAGGCATTCAAACAAACTAATAAAAACTGCACTCTGCAGCAAAAACAAGACCTACAAAAAAAAACCTCACAGAAACACCATTTATTAGTCTCCTCAGGCAATTACAGTTGTGTGCACCTCGTCACAGCAGCGCCTGCTGACAGCAGCTCTATACTCAATGCGACTCCATAGCTTGTCTCTTTGCTTGAGGAAGTGAGGAAACTGCTTCCTCCAGTTCTTGCCCAGGGCCCATGGAAATATCTCATACTTATTCTCCTCCTCATCCTCCTCCATGGTGTTTGAGGTACCTACAGACAGACAACATGAACTAATTCTGTTACTGCTAGCAAATCCACGGTGGTCAGAAAACAATTCCTGTATGAGATATTTCTGCACAATTGTGAATCTCTTTTTCTAAAACTTACAGTGCAATGAAAAAATTCTTCCTGGTGTATTCAGCGATAGTGAAATGGGCCCTTTTGAAGTACACAAAGGCCATGGCTAGCAGGTACTAGTGAATTAGGTAGAAAGGCTGGAATCAGTTGTACACAGAATTCTTAAGAAAGTTTTTCATGCTTTCATATATTGTTATATTGTAAATGTCACACCTTTGCAACTTAACTTATCTTTTTATAATTTTTGTGTTTGCACCCAACCCCAAGACAAATTCCTTGTAAGTGAACTTAATTGTGCCTGGCGATAAACAGATTTCTGGTTCTGATAAAATTAATTGCTTTACCTTGTCTGCAATTTTACAGCAAGAGTCCATAAACAGAAAGTCTTGAATAAGGTCATCATTATCTGTAACCGAACAGAAATTTATATAAGCCTTTCAGCTAATATCTAAGGTAAAATTAAGATGCAACTGAGTAAAAACATGCTGTTGATCTGAGACGTTTGTTTACCAAAAAGTCTGAAGTATGATGCCATTTCCTGCCGATTGATCACAATGGTTGGAGGCGTTGTCATCTTCGAATAATGTGTTTTATCCTGCGGTCGACTAGGTTGGCTCTTCATTTGCGGGCCCAGGGTGTCTTGGGTGTTGGGCCTTTTTAGCCGCAGACTTCTTCTGATTTGGCGGGAGTGAGCGCTGTTTGGTTGGATCCGTGCCGTCACTGAGGGGGGAGTCTGGGACCACCGGTGTTTATGCTTCATCATGCTTCAGTGTGGATCATCTGTGGAGAAGCTCCAAGAAGAAATCGAGACAAAGGTAATGTAGTAATGAATGAGTAGATTAAAAGCAAGGATCATTCCTCAGCTTAAGCTGATTAAATTAGGACAACAAGCCACCACACTAAGTTTGTGCACAATAAACTGGAGAAATGGCTCTTAAATTAAGAAAGTCTAGTTTCAAAGACAGAAAAACGGCAGCTACCGTTACTGAATGTGAAGTGAGAGTTCAGCTTGAAGCTCCTCACCTCCAACAAGCTACAAGCTACAAGCTAGCGCTCACTAATGAGAGTTTCACTTTCCAAAGTTTGCGAACGGAACTACGAGCCAAACCTCGCAGTGTCAGCGCAGACGCCACTAGCGCCAAACGCTGAAACTCCAAAGTATGATATTACCAATTAACGAATTTATCCAAAAATGAGGCGGACGACATAATCACTGACCAGATGCGGGAGGGTGGAAGGCGGGAACGTGCGTCTCGATCCGCGCCAATCGCTCAAGAGAATCACCTGCACGCGGAGGCACAAGTCCCGCCCTTTCTTCTGCTTCTTCTTCTTCTTCTTCTTCTTCTTCTTCTTTCAGTTTTTTTAAAATAAACTTTATTTGTATTATGGAGTAACACAAAGGAAGTTAAGATGTTTATGCACCAACTTCTAAAGGGAATTTCTGTTTAATGCGTGAATCTCCTGTGAGGAGGGTTGAGAAATAACGGCTCTCTTATTCTGTGAACGTAAATATGAATTTCAAGATGATATTCATTACTGCTTATTTCCTAAGATATCTGCAGGAAGTCACGTGAAAAAATATCACCTGTCCACTGTTTTTGAAAGACTGGACCTTGTTATTATATCCGGGATTGCTTTTTTATTCATAAATCTAGATTCAGGGAATCCAAAAGTTTTTTTTTTTTTTAAATGAACTATTCTACCTTCTAGCTTTAGCATCAAGAAGAAAAACATTCCCTTATATTTCTGACCTTAAATTAACTAATAAATCCTGCCTATCAAATTTGTGTTTTTGTTCTATTTCACTTAATGTATGCATCAGTCATTTCTTTCTTTACTTTTTTCAGATAATCTGTAAATAAAATTTTCAAGAAAACTGAATATAACTTGAGGGAAAGAATTAATGAGCCACACAAATCCCACAAAAACGAGAAAACACCTTGTTTTGTTATTTTCACCTGATTTAATCCATGTAAACACAGCAGATGGTTGCGCGTAATCCTGCTGCACTGGTGCATGTGTCCTGCTGCTTTCAGAAGGAGAGAACAATAATTCTGTCAGTCATATCAGCGGGGACAGCTCTGTGTGAGTTCTCAGTGCAGTAACAACAAGAACGTGATTTGCAACAGCAGCCTTTGAGAAGGGCCAGGACACCAAAAAGTAAAACTACTGCATATCACCCACATTTGTCAAATCAGTCTTTTAAGTAAGATCATGGTAGGAGGGGACTAACTGCCTGTGTCTAATATAGTGAAGTGAGTTGTGATAAAATGAAAAGGTGATTTCTGGTCCCACTATGAAGTTGTACAAGAGCCACGATGAAAAAGTAATGAGTTACAAGCATACATGTATCCAGTCTTCATTCAGCATTTTGTTTAGTTTGGAAATTCAAAAAACAACAAATAAGCAGGTCAGAATTTATTCCATTTGTTTGTTTTTAATAGGCATTTGAAATGTTTCTGTATAGTCACCATTATATTGTATGTGCTCCTCATTGCACCTGCACAGACTGAACTGTAAATCTTCTTCTTAATTGCAGGATCCAAATACTTGCAAGAATATGTGTTTAAATACCCCTTTAATCAAAAATATTAGTTAAAAACATAAGGAAAAGTGCTATTAATCAAAGACTGACTCACCAGGTCTATCATGACACACTGTTGCCTTTTGAACAGATTTTGACAAATAGGACAACATATTTAGATCCTTTTCTGAACTAAAATCATATTAAGATATTATTAGTTTTTGTTACTTTTTTCATTTAAACGAGTGTTTGACACTATTCATGTGTTCTATACAGTATAGATTTGTACAACAAGTAGTTTTATGAATAGTTTAAGACCAGACATTTATTTTATGTTTCTCTATTTACTCTTGCACACGTTCAGAACCTATAGCACCATCTAGTGGACATGAGTCATCAACGCAGCTTCAGTAGTCATTAAAATATCTGTAAGATCTGACAACTTTCCTCCCAGTGCTTTTCATCTTTATCTCACCATCAGTAGTCAAAGGGACAAGAAGGAGCAGATCCACTTCGAGTTTCATTCTGGAAATAATTAAATATTGTCAGTACAGTATAAAAAACAGTGTGTGACAGCGCACGTTGCTTGCGTTAGCAACAGAGTCAGAGAGGCCAGACTGAGATGGTTTGGACATGTGCAGAGGAGGGATAGAGAATACATTGGTAGAAGGATGTTGGAGATGGAGCTGCCAGGCAAGAGGGCGAGAGGACGACCAAGGAGGAGATATATGGATGTTCTAACAGAGAACATGAGGTTAGCTGGTGTCAGAGAGGAAGATGCCCTGGATAGAGTGAAGTGGAAAAGGATGATTTGCTGTGGTGACCCCTGATGGGAAAAGCAGAAAGGGTAGTAGTAGTAGTAGTATGTATGTACACACTGTAAGTTTTGCTTGTAAACATAATACATCTTGACATCCTATCTAATAATGTTTGTTGGCAAAAGATTTGTATCATGGCTGCAAACAAAACCAGAAAACATCCTATAGTTTAAAGGTCTATAAAAGAATATGTGAATACATTCAGTAACAGTTATAGTTTATAATCTCATTAAAAAAAATCAGGAAAAAGGCACACAAGTTACAAGGCGAAATAGCCACTATATTAAACATTACTGTTTATGACAGGTGATAAATTAACATATTACTTTCCCAGGCAGTAACGTATTACTTTTGTACTATATTTCAAAAGTAAAATTATGAAAGTTCAGTTACCTACATATTTGTCATATATAGCTAAAGAAAAGTTTTCCTGCTTTTTATGACAACCACATAAAGTCAACTCCAGATGGGAAGATTGACTATTTAAACATCTTATGTAATTAGATCTCAGCCATCTACCCACATGCAAATGCTACACAGAAAGGATGGAGTTGGAGTCAAAGCAGTGACTTTCTAGCTGTGAGTCAGGAGCACAAACCACTCCACCACCATGCTCCACTCATAGTCACGTGATTAACGTAATTATTTTGTGTAATAAGCCTATGATAAAACCAATACTAGAACTATTTGCACTGACTTTCTAATGCATTTGAAAATGAAACCCCTTTTTCTTTATTGAGCTGATTTCTTTTCTCCGTTTGCGGAAATGGCCCAATACCTGAAGAGGGAGATATTGTTTTCCAGGCTATAAACAGCTACATGAGCCCAGCCCTCATTACCTAAATGAGATTACGGTCTTACAAGTAGGTGAGTTTTATATGGTTTAAAGTGGCATATGTCCACACGGAGGAGTTCACCGAGAGCCCCACTAATCCTCTCAGTTGCTTGTCCTTTGTAAAGGACGTATATGTTCTCGGAGCATGTTAGGAGGAATTTTTATTTTTTTATAAACATGACTACCACCCTGTGGATATATTTTGCTTATCATTGACTTCTGGAAGAGATTTTAAAATGGATTTATCTATATATTTTTTTGGTAACTTCCCTCTGGAAAACATTCTCAGACTGAACAACGTCATCCAACTAAAGATGACAGATACAGCAGGTGGCTGAGGATCGTGGCTATTCTTTGCACTGTGTGTGCCAATTTGGTGGTTCCTCTGTTGAGCGATTAAAATCATCTTGTTTTTAAAAACCTCTAAAATGGGCTGCTCGCCATCCAAAGGTAACAATTTTGGGATTCTGGGTCCCATGAGGCAGGGGAGAATGCTACCACCTGCACCCCAGGAAAACCTCAAGGATTCTCAGATTGAACTGGGAGAAAACGGTGACTCAACTGGATGTACAGATGGGGATACAAAAGAGGGGAAAACAGCTGGAAAAACCCAAGTATTTCAGAAGGCAAAAAATGTGACACCACAAAAAAAGAGGTCTGTGACTGAGCTTGGCCCAGATGCAGTAAAGGTAGATAAATTAGAGGGTCAAGAAATGACCAAAACAGCAGTGTCACAAAGAAAGGAGAAACATATTGACAAGCAGGATGTAACAGACAAGGTCAAGCCTGGCAGAAAACCAAAGAAAAACACAAAAGGTACGAAAGTTCTTAAAAAGAAAGACAAGGACAAATTACCTGCTGAATCAAAAGTGGACTTCCCTGAACACTTGGTTAAAGCTCATCAAGCTGCATATGCCTTTTTGAATCCTAGTATAAACAAATATGATGTTTTACTTGAACTTTTGGAACAAGCAACTCAAACTCAGGTTTCTGTGCAGCCAATGGTTGCCTTCATGGCTCTACGCTATGAGGAAATAATTCAGGAACTGGAAGACATGGCAGACGAAGGGGAAAAAGTTTTAAAAGAAAATGGAGAACATCTTGCGTGGCCAAGCCAAATGAAAAACCTCTCATCTTCTACCCCTCTGAAGTCTGGCTCTGATAATATTGAGCCCCCACCGGATTTGTTGCAGCAGCTGCTTCAGTACACCACACAGAGAATGCAGAATGTGTGTCAGACTGTTGGTGGAATTGGGGACTCTGCTTTGGAGGAGGCAGTGGAGTACTTTGCTTCAGTCTCAAAGCTTTTAGAAGAGAAACTAAAAGTCAAACGTGTAGTGGAGACTAGAGTAATGCAACTCTTATCTCAAATTGAAATGGCCTCCTTGCACAAGCCTGGTCCAGAAGACTCTGCTCTGTTTAGTGAGGATAGCGGCATTGGGGCTGAGAGTGAGTCCATTGCTGGATCTGAAAGACGCCATCGACGAGAGAGTTGTGAGTCGAGTGGGACAAATAGAACTACTCCTGTCAGTCCTAAGGGATGTGGCTCAATGAACATTAGACGAGGGGTGTCAAGGAAAAAATGTATAAGTCAAATAAGTCCAAGTGTTTCCCTAACTTCACTCAACTCGATAGGTTCTACATGTACCATAATGGCTAATGAACCAAGAGACTCATTGCTAGGATCAGTTTCCTTAGATGACGGGGAGGAAGACAACAATGATGAGGGTGAGGAGATAGATAGCGGCATGAAACAAGTAGGGTTTAGAAGAAGATCAAATTCTTCACCTGTAGAGCGTCAACAACAAAACCCACATCGCCTACCCCAAAAGCGCATAGAGAATCCCCAAAATGTAGAAATGACCCTGAAAATGAAAAACGCTATAAGTGATAGGATACAGTTTCTTCCATCACAGAACTCAAGTCCCAAAGTAAAAGTAGCAGGCAGTCCAAAAACCAGTAGACACCAATGGACAGATGAGGATGAAAGATCTCCAAGGAGGCCTCAAACAGCAGCACCTACTCAGAAGGCAGTAGTAAAGAAAAACTCTGTGGGCAAAGGGCGACGTTCACAGTCTGCAGAATCCCTACGGAGCAAGGGTGAAGATCCCACTCTCCTTGAACTAGAAAGAACTCAAAAGGATTTAAACCAAAGATTGCAAAAAATGAGCAAAAACAAGGCTGAAGGAAACACAAGAACTGTTCCAGGTAAACAAAATCAAGGAATCTCTCCAAGACAATCTCCAGCAATAAATCGCAAACATCTCTCAACACAGAAAAACAGCAATCCCCAAGCACTTGAAGACAAAGCAGATGTAACAGGGCGAAGCAAGAGAACACAGGAGGCAGCAAGTGATGTGACAGAAGATAAACAGGAGATAAAAACATCCAAGGGTCCCATAAAAGCCACCCCACCACCAAGCCCTCCTTCATCACCACGACCATCTTCAGGTTTTTGCAGAGGGAGAAATTCAGTTAAAAAACTGATAGATACCTTTAGTCAAGGAATAGAGGAACTGGAAAAGCCTAAGGTTCTGGGGCCTCTCAGAGGAGTACGTAAGTGCGGAGTTCCTGTGTTACCTGGTTTGGGAAATGTAGAAGCTGTACTTAGTAGTGGGGTAACTAGCTGTAGACCTGAATCAATATCATCTTTGAAAACTGAGGATTTAGATTTGGATAATCTTCCTCCACCTCCACTAGAAGTATTATTGGACAATTCCTTTGAAGGTGCTCACTGTCTTCCAAATGGTTTAGCAGATGATGGGGGTACAAAAGTTGGCAAATCACCTGTGTTAAAAAGAGCTGTAGTATCGCAGCGTCTGAGGGCCTCAGTTCAGTCAGTAACAGTTTTGCCAAGCAAAGGAGGTATGCCACAAGCGTCCAAATTAATTTCTATTGCCAGTGTAGATAAACAAGACACATCTACTCTGTCAAAGGTAAACCAATCAGATGTTAAAATCCAGACACCCACAGATCCAGGAAAGGAAAAGAAGTCTTTGTATTACCAAGCAAGAAAGACCTTACAAATAAAGCACTCTTCAGATTCCCAATCAGACAATTTGTCAACAAGTTATGTACCAGCAAATTCAGATGAGAGTCATAAAGAATCAGCAGATATACAAGACAGTAGCAACCTTTCAGTGCCTGGACCTAACACTGTAGTGTCTACAGTGCCTCCTTCTTCAGAAGGCAATAGCCAACCACCTGACACCCTCCCCACGTTTAGAGGTCGAATGTTACCCTCCACACCAACTACACCTAGCAGCTTACATCGCAGACTTCCCAGTCCGCACAACTTTAGAAGACAACCTAGCCCACCATCTTCAGCTACTTCCACTGTTAACAGGACACTTCCCACTCCCCCAACAGTTCAGAGGAGGCTCCCTAGCCCACCTATTGGAAAGCAGACCATCCTAAACTCAAAATCACCCTCCTCGTACCCTTTTAAAGCACCGTCTCCACCAGCCTCACCAAAAGTACAACACTGGTCAAGAGATAACAGTAGTGAAGAATCATCCAGCACTCGGACAATGAGTAATGCGCGTTCAGTCTTCTGCCCTGCATCTCCATCCCTGTTTGAGGCCCAATCCTGTTCAGTTCCCCAACCTCCTCAAGCATGGACCTCTACTGGTGTGTCTTTTTCACGTCCATTGGGGAGTAGTGCAAGGTTCCCTTTATCCGTTCAAGGACCTCGACCCTTCATTCGACGTAGTCATTCGGACCGAAGGCCAAGTCTGGCTCTGCCACAAAGACCATCAGGCATCTCAGTGGCTGAGACTTGTGGAAGTGAGCCAGTAATATGTTCAAAGGGGTGAGCATTTTTTCAGTGTTTTCATGTTACACACTTTAAATTCTTTAATATTTCTTTCTTTTCCATCTTTGATAGTTTGACAGTACACCTTGATGCTTTCATACTAGCTTCAACATATGATTCAGTAAAACAATTTCTGGGCCTACATTATTTGTTCCACAGTAACTCAATAAACAATACAAGCTAATCTCACTGATTATACTCAGCATTATTTCTGTTTGTAACTACGACAAACCCAACTGGACAACACTTTCTTTTCATTTTAAAAGGTTAGACGATGAACCAACTGGGGATGTGGAGAGTTGGGGCAACCAATCAGACCTCAGAGCCACACCCCGGTCTGTATCACACCCGGACCTGTGTGTTGTTGGTCATGCCTTGTACAGAGACTGAAGAGACCATTGAAGAGCCAGTGGGATTATGGATTAGTAGGCCTTACCAAGGATTAACCGTGATGGTGTTTATTCCACAGGGAAGAGAGGATGAGCTAATTCTAGCCACTTGCTTCAACTGGACACCTCCACACTGTTATATTTAAGCTACAAATTATGTTTACAATATGTGGAACTCATCACCTGGTTTTACAAGGATGCTACTGATTGTTCATAAATCTTTCTGCAAGTTTTTTGGAAAGTAACCACACATCATGCATGATGATTTATTTTACATTCAGTTTATTCAGATCATTGGTTATATCACCATCACAGAAGCCTTTGCCAGCATCCGTATATTTGCACCTTATTTCTTTAAAAAACTTAAATTAACTTAACTTTTGGAAATTGCTAAATCAAGAAATAATTCAAAATATTATTATATGTATGTATTCTATTTACTTCACTGCGATATTGGTTTTACATTTTTCAAAATTTTTGCCACAGGCTAAATGTCACTATTGGTCAATATTTTTAAAGAAATTTGTTTTTAAATGAATTGTGATTTTTCTGCTTTTTTCCACAACATGCTTTTTATTAATAAAGCTGACATAAAATCCTTTCACTTTGCAATATGATATATCTTTATACATTTCCTCCGTTTCTACAGTGTTAGATATCTAAAATTGAAATAGATTTCCGTTGGATGGTTTTTGGCTTGATACTTGCTTCATACTCACATTCTCTGCTTCCTTGAAGACAACAGCTCATGCTGCATAAAATGCTTTCCTATTACTTGTATATAAACCGTCTGTGGTCAGCAAATTCACAAAGTGGCCAAGAGCTTAAACAGAACAGATCCAGGCAGAAACAGAGCACCGTGGCCTTGAACAGCAACCTGTTAAATTACGGTCACTGTTACAGAGAAGCAGCAAATGTGTGAGTCATCTAATCGTACTAGGAGAAACAATAACTGTGATCTAAAGGTTCACTTGATGGTGATAACTGTGGAGCAGACCTTTAGCTCACTGAGAAAACCATAATGCCAAATGCAAGATGTGTAGTTGAAGCATGAGAGATGCTTTAAAGATGGAAATGGGTTATTATAAAATGTCATGTGGGCTTCAGGTTACTGAGTTCTCTTCGGCAGTTTGAGCTGTGCTATGAGACTCCTGAGATTCATTATATACCACCTCACACATGCAAACTGATTGGACATTTTGCTTCCTGTTGATGAAGAGCCCATGAGCGCAGTAATTTCCTGTCCAGCACCCGTGACGGAGCACTGGGCCGTGAATATTTTCTGCTTTTGCCTTTTGATAGCCCACTATAATTGGTAGGTACTAGTTTGTCACCAGGTCCGATGGTTTTAGAATATTTATACAACATTATGAAACCTAATTTATATGATCAGACAACCATTATTTTTAGGTTTAGATCACAAACAAACCCCATGTCATATCTTGAAACCCCAAGATATGATATGAGAAACTTACCTATATCAAATATATAAGAATGTATAATTGATTCTTTTCTTTCTTTGAAGAAAGGAACAATGATGATGTGCAGAGAACAATCCTGTTGTTTAAATTAAATCTGTCATATGTTGAACACTGAGGACACACACAAGCTGCTGTGTGGTTTGCTCTTTACAAAGTGAAATTACAGCAGAGGGTGTACTGCACTCTGCACAGCAAATTTCTCTAAAAATAAAGAGCATCTTCCTAATTTTGCTTTAATAAGGTTTACAGAAAGTATCAAAATGAAATGAAATGTGAACTAATATACACATTTCTTAGTTTGAAATTGTTCATGTTTTCAAAACCTTTCAATCAGGCCAGCTTGGCACAATAGCTTCACTAACATCCAAAATAGAGCTTACGAATGCAAAGCGAGAGCCCAGGATGCTCATACACATTTCAGCTTCATTTCTCTCTCTACAAGGAAACGTCACTCAGAACACAACCAGCCCAGGTTTCACTGCTGCCGGGAGCCGCAGAGCTGCAATGGAGGAAAAAAAAGAGTGAATCATGCGCAGATTCCAACATTGCTTTCTCAAATTGCACAATACGTGCTCTAAATATATTAATTTGGGCTCTTAATGTATCGTCTTTGAGCTCTTTATCTTATGGCCTGCAGCTACACGACATTTTCATTGAGTAGTAGCTTTGTTTCATATGCAAGTAAGGAGGAGACAGAGCTTAAAAGCAGCTTTGTGGTGCTAAAAACAGAAGACGATAAATTAAGTGCACAAATTAGGTAATTTGGGAGATTAGTATTGTATGTGCATAGTTGGCTCCTGGGCTCCCATCTACTCCCATCTTGATTTAGCACAAACCAAAGATCCTACAATGAATGAACCATTACAGCATTTACAGGGTCTCATGAATTCTGTCTTTGGTCCTCGTGTTTTAATTATGTGTGTCTCGTCTTGTGACTTTTTTTGTGTCTGCTGCTGTTAGGTGTTTTCATTGCTCACCCACTCATCTGTTTCCCGGAACTCTCTCTTCCTCTGCCACATCCTTACACGTGGTTGTGTTACCTTTTAGCCGTGCTAAAATGCTTCAGTAGGCTGTTGCAATAATCTGGAATCTGTGTTTTGAATTTCTGTCAGGGTTGCCATTGAGGAATTACCTCTTTGACAATCACTCTACTTGAATTAGCAAAACTCGAACCAAGTCATTGGAAAACTGTTCCTTTGTTTATCATTAGTTTTTCCAAAACTCTAAGGGGTAAAATGCATAGATCATAAGATGGTGCTGGCATAAAGTGTGACATAACTTTACAACTTGACACACCTGGAAAAGAATCCTTTAAGCGTGCCTGATCCCTCCAGTCTTTTGCAGATTTGTCCGAACATTCAGCACTAATTGTGTTTGACAAAAAAATCTGACATCTCAAGTGGCCAATGGAATCTTTTTTTAAAGGTTAAGAAAGAACGAGTGCAATGGGAAGTGACCACAACCAGAGATAAGAACCAAAAAGCAAAAACATTTCTATAGCCTAAAAGATGTCAAAACACAGAAAGGAAAAGACTGGTCCACAAAAAAAGACTCGACACAGACTATATAAAAATAAAACAATTTAATGAACCGCAGATTTTTAACAGATTTCAACTATCAGGGCAGGTTGCATGAAGCCATGCCTGCAATGAAACCTCTTCTCCACCAGAGGAGAATCTCATTCCACAGTTCGTGTCCCTGCTAGAATCCCTGCAGCTGAATGGAACCTGAATTGGATTTAAAGACACAGATATAACGTAAATGTAATAAAATCTAATGTAATCTCTTTTCATATGACATAATCACAAGCCAACAGTAAATTCTCTGTGTCAGATAATAATTCTGCATCTGATTCTGAAGCAAAATTTCAGATAGAAAATAATGACACGATGGGATGTAAAAATCTTCCAATGTGCATCAACAACAACATGCAGATGATATCAAGTAATTCCATTCAAACTACTTTATTAATCGCAGAGGAAAATTGCTTTGCCATGTTACAACCGCTCTCTGCTAACAAAAGAACAAAATCAACAGCACCCAAAAGAAGAACCCCACCGAAACAAAGAACAAATAATGTTACAATAAATCACCTTCACACTGATGTTTGCGCTATATTAATCATGCAGTTGTATGATAGAATAATATAACGTAAGTGTGTGTCTGTGGTCTGCCAGTGCTCTCTGGCACATCTGTTGTAAGTCTGAATGGCCTTCAATGGTTTTCAATGAAAAAAAAAAGTTATTTCTTATTTTATAAAAATAAAAAAAGAACAGCATAAGCCCATCACTATTTATCTTTAAAGGACTGAAATGGACTAATGTGGCTTTCCAGTTTTATCAAAATTGTTTTCTTTAAGCGATTAAAAGAAATCACTGCACAAAGCCAAGTAGAACCAACCACCAGAGTGACTGTGTTGCAGTAGTTAGTGGGTACACATGCCACGGGATGAGGTAGTTATTTGTTTTTTCCCTTATGATTGACTGCCTGAGCAATGGATATTCCATCTCATTTCTGTTGCACAGCAATGAGCCAGTGTGACAAAGTGTGATTGTTATTCTGAAGGGTAAAAGCTTGTCAGCAGCTGCAGGACTACACCCAACCTGCTGTGACAGCCGCACAGTCTGAGAACGAACTTCTGTCACCCCCTGGGAAATATAATAGCTTACTGTTCGCGCACTCTGCATTATACTAATAATGCTCCTTATCATAGCAATCAAAGGACATTTTGGACCTCAGCTTGACAGCATCTTGGTCTCTGGCTTAAAGATTACAACAACAACAAGAAACTTTATCTAAGTTCACTCAACATGCATTTTTTAAAGAAAGAACAGTAAAGAAAAAAATACAATTGGACCATGGAAACAGTAATTTGATAATAAATTATTTGAGTGGCATTTACGGTAGTTTATACAATTCTATCCATATATTTGACAATGAGTATCAGTGTGGTTGATTTAGTTTATGTATGTACTTTTTTGCTTATTCAGCAACGCTAGAAAGCTAAGATGAGCTCCTGAATGTGTATCAATCTGTAGCTTTCGTGACATGATAAACAGTACACCTACATAAACAGGAAGTCTGTGTCACTGATGTAAAAGTATAGGTATATGTTTATATGTGTAAGAGCATTTCACTTTTTGTCCTAGTTTACCAATCACCATTACACACTTACATGCAAGAAACGCGTTGAAATGTAGCGAGTTAATCGTTCTAGGTACAGTAATTGATGAGTTAAATGATGTATTAATGTTGTTCATTATTGTGGTTTATTTCACTGGTAATGAGATGGCGCTAAAGTGATATTTACTGAATCACTTCCTCTTATAATTGCCTACTCCACATTGTTATTGCATGTTTGCGCAGTCTGTCAGGAGGTGAAATCAACATTTGCCTTCCTCTCCAGCTCTTCAGTGGATGTCACAGTTCCAACAACTGCATTTATTGTCTGGATCTGCCTGCTAACACCAGTTCACATAAAACTGCAGCCAGTCTGACAAAACAAACACAGTAGACACACAGGCAGCATGGGCACAGGGAAAAACACATAACTAATGGCATAACTGCATGTTAATTATAGTGATTGTAAAACTAAAGACACATTATACAAGCCGCCAGGTGATTTCTGGCTAACCTGCTGAAATGGCCAATGATGGATGTTTTTAAAGTCATTGATGACAAAACCAGACCTTGCAGCCTGAAAAGGGAAACGCTTTATTTATCTGGCTTTTACCTAATGAACCCGTCCTCCTATAAACAGTCATCATGAGCTTATTATGACCCATTATTAAAGGATATTATTAGGTGTCCTGTGGCGGCTGTATCACTGTGATCAGAGCAAAAAAGAAAGTTAGAGGACAAAAGTCTACAGAGCAATACTGGCACAGATGGGCTGACAAAACACTACGAGATAAATGTTCCAACCATGAATTTGACTTGAAGAACTAGAAGAATCTTTGAAACCTTATTATGGAAAGGTGTCTGTCAAAGCCTCAAGTGATTCAGACTCATTGAACAGCTCTGCAGAGATATTTGCATCTTGAAACATTTGAGCAACACTCACAGAATTTTGATAATTTCTGCTTCAGAGCATCATTAGGTATTTTAAGCTAAATAAAACGTATCGAGTGCGTCACCAGAACGACCACTGCTGATTCTTAGCTATCAATACTTTATTGTTGGAGATCTTAATGTTACATTTAACGATTACATTACAAAAGATCATTGACTATGGGCGAAGTGAAACAAGCCAAACGTAGTGATCGCTCACAGACAAGGATCACCTGTAGTTCACCTTGGCATTACAGGCAGCTGTAGCATATGTTAGTTCATTGTTTTGGGTCACTCTCACTGTTTTCATCAGCATTCAGTATTCCAGGCAGTTACTTTTGGTGAAAAAACTATGATAAATACAACTTTTAGTTGCGAAACTGAGCTGTTTCCAAAAGAGGTAAAGGAAATCAAAATTAGATTTAGATTCATCAGCTGGCAAAAGAAAGAATTAAAAAACATCTCATCATGCAATGTGTTTTCTACCACGACATTTTTAGATAAACTGTGTGATTGCATGGCTCCACATATTATGTTGCTTGTTTAAAAAAAATCATTAATAATTACAATGAATTAAAATCACTAGTAATTAAAGTTCAAAATACACAACCTGCAGCCCGGTTTGGATAGGTGCGGCAACTTTTATGTTTTCATTGCCATCACTATTTTTTTCTTTGCAAATACAATAACTAACGCTTCTATGACCAAGGTGGCAGTGAACAAAAGGCAAAATTATTGCAAACAGTAATGTTTGAAAAACTGATTAATAACATTGTTGTTGGTTTTACCATTAGGAGGGTCTACGAGGAGAATATCTTTAGTGACATGACTTTTCAGGACAGCATGATCACACACCCTCTGTGAATCAAATGCCCGGTAATACAAGAGACGCAAGCTGGGACAAGCTTAGGTGGAACATGAAGTTCTACATTAAAGGGACAAACTAGAACTTTACAATTCACACAACAATGAGACCTTGTAGAGGGCACCAGATGTCACTACAGGGTATCTCTCAAACAACACTAAACCAAACTATCATTATTCAGGACTCTCCACATCTTTCCAAACTGGCCCAGATTCCATTCATTACACAAAAATCCAAGACCAAAGCAAACACATAAGTCCACAGTGTCCCTCTTTATCCCATTTACACAGCCTCCATCCTCCGGCCGGCTTCCAGCTACTGAACTCTGTGGTCCAGCGGGGCTGAGGAAAAACATGACCCACCAGCTGCCATGGCTGCTTCTTATCGGGTCCTGTGTGTGCCCAGTGCTGCTCCGGACATGGCAGCTTCCAGATTATACTCTCTGATAACCGTCTGTGTTAAATGGCCTTAACCTGAAGGTCAGATCTAGTGAGGCTGCAGCGATGCACATGCAGAAATGCAGAAAACACGGTGTGATGACAAGTGCAAGCGTGACATACATGCACATGTATATTTCATGTGCTGTATATCCACACAGCGAAATGCACGTCTTGCATGTTGAGCTTTTTTCTGTTATCACTACAATGGGCCTGTAGGTACCTGCTTCACGTGCTAGTAAAATTAAATATTGTAAAACATATTTTATATTTTTAAAAGAAACCTGTATTCTGCTCTTCTGAAATATACTTATAATTTAAACAATATGAGTTTAGACCAGATTGATGACATCTTTGTTTTGTATGATTTATATTGTTGTATTTTTAGTTAATCTTCATAATGCAAATTGATCCTAACAGATAATGACAACAATAATGAAAAATACTCTGTCCGTGTTTAGTACAATTCCATTTTGTCTCATAAAGCAGCCAGAGCTGCTATTTCTCAGCAGTTATACTAAGGTACAATGCTATTCGCTGTAAAAACAGCAGGTCTAATGGTCTACCTGAAGAGAGAACACTTGTGAAATGGCCTTCATTTATATTGAGCCTGTCTGGTTGCGTAATTATAAAAACAACAAAACAAAGTAGTCTTTTCTTTGGGAAAAGAACACACCGAGGAACAGAAGCCATTTTTGCGAGTGTGCTGAGGTTAACGACATAATTAAAATAACGAATCAAAAAATACAAAAGCAGGAGCAAAATTGAATCATGATGTTAATAACGTCTCCCGTACTAAGTACTTGGCAGACACATATTACAAGCTCTGTGAAAACCTGCTCATGCAACCCATCTGCCAAACATATCTGAGGCCCAAGGTGAGAAATGGGGATATTTAAGGCCCCTGTGCAAGTGACCATGAGCAAATTATATTTTGTTTATACACAGAATGAGGTCGTGACATGCAGATACAGAATAAAGCATTAAGAAATTAGATGTAGTGACACTGACTCATGGAGCGTTTGAACTCGTTGACACTTGTGGAAGTGAAACACTGAAGAGCCTCGGTTAACAAACGGGAATAAGACGTCATAAAAGTCACAACACCAGCAACACTTAATTGCATTAATATGCTTTATAGTAATGTATCCACCAGAGGCCTCCTCACACCACAGAACCACCGTCTTTCATCTGCAAGATCAGCTGCTTCTTGTTCTGCTCTCTGTGTGTCCTCGGGCCCCGACACTCTTTCATATCTTAACAATGTTGCTCACACTCAGCCTTCGGATGTCAGTTTGTGCTGATTGCCTTCTTAAAGACTTTCAAACTGCTTAGAACACGTGTTGATATTCATGTAAATGACTTGATCATTTGATTATTTTCCTGCAAGTGACAGGTAGCAGATGAATATAGGGGCCAAACACAAGTTGTTGCGGGTGGACGGGAGGTTTAAAAAGGGGAGAGCAATTTGTTTTCCTAAAGGGAGGGTAGTTTGGGTGCTTGGAAATATATTTTTTCTTATCCTAGTTTTATATTTCAGCATGTAAATAGATACAATGGCCTTTCCATCACAATTAAATAGGGAGGGCCACAAAAAGCTCACATTTTAAAGTGTGATTAGCGTGTAAATTTTACTCAGCCCATCATGTGTTATCATGTGGGGAATTTACAAGCTGTGCTCTGCTTTGTCCTGTACATACACTCCGATAGCCGTGGGTATCATAAAGCGTCAAGCTGGGGAAGCAAGGCTGTGCACATTCAGCAGCCAGGCAACTGTAAACACACATTTTGACTGTGGCTGAGAAGTATTATTGCAGTTATGCGAGGCTGCTGCAAATAAAAAAACAATCTAACCCCACAAAGCTTCTTCATAACTTATTGAATATGTGACTTGTTTTTTTAAATAGGTAATTTTAAGTTTTACAGTTTTGTTGGCACATTGTTCACAACAAAAGTCTGCTGCTTATAGTGAGTCACTGCTGAATTACACGGGTCATTTGCATATAGATAGTACAATCAAAAACCTGAAATGACGAGATTTTTTGGGGGGATTGCGTAAGTGTCAAAGTAATGACTGGATGAAAGCTGATGATTAACAGAAACAGGTTGCCTGTATGCTAACGAGCAATGATGAAAATAAATACCAGAAACACGAAAGGGGAAGTGCAAACAGGTCAGTGTCATTGGTATTCAGAGCGGAGAGGACGGGATTCGGCACAGCGAAGCAAAAGTTAACAGATGCACCAAAATCCTTAAAGACAAATAGTGTCTTTGTACTGTATAGATTGAAATCTTAGTTCAGAGCATGTGCATACATCTGTAGGCTTTGTACGAGTCAGTGCACGAAGGCTGGGGTCCCAGCACAGTGCTGACATGCTCTGCATATCAATAATACCATTAGCATTCAAGGTCTGTGAACCGTGCTGGACATACTAATAGTGGGTCTGATTACATTAATGCTCTTCAAATACTTGTTTATGTGCCTGTTTTTTTTTTCTCTTTGGATAATGCCTGCAGTTACTTGTATACATGCATTTTGTCTTTTTCGATTGCCAGCGTAGGACTGAAAAGTGGCGTTGCCGTGCAAAAAAATTAGGTGCAGCGATTGTCTGTTGCACTGGGTGGCACTGTTAGCAAAGGGATTCTAGTCACGGCACCGTACACTTTAATGTTGGGGATTATCTCCAGGATTTTGCAATTTCTTCTACTTACTCATGTTTTGCTGCATGAAACGCACACATTAACCTGCCCCCTGTTAGGGCATGACAAGAAGATGAACATTTTAACAGGTGTAATACACGAGAAGCTGCCTTTAAAGGCTCTCAGTGACAACAGTGTCACTCATCCAACCGCTGTGGCTCGTGTTTGGTTTCAATCAGACTATGTACAGACAGTCGGTAGTTGCATGTTCAACATCATTACACCGTTTAATTGGAATCACAAATTGACTTCTTGTTAGAGGTTGCCATGTGCACAAATAAAACTGAGAGCAACTCTGCAGTTCCTCCAACGCACAGTTGCAGAAGCTTCCGTAAAAGGTCAGGTAAGCAGCTGTGACATTGTTCTACTCATCAAATGTCACGGTGGCCCAGGGGTCGATGTGACTGACAGGAGACCTTATCTGGTGGGATAACACCTCTGCTGGTGGAGGGCCTTGCAAGGGTCACTGGAAGGGGAGCGGGAGATACTGTAACAGGTGCTGAAGTGCGGAAAATTAAACATGGCTGCCAGTTTTATGGTTAAATCATAACTTTTTGGGTGAACTGTAATCATACTGGAGGCATTTGAACATAGTTTTCTGTGGAAAATCTGCTTCAGGCTCCGAATGTGCATTTCCAAGTGGCAACAGGTAACCCACATCTCACAGCCCTGCAGCCTTAAGGGATGCTGTCAGTGTCTGTGGCTGCAAAGTGCATTTACTGTAGCTGAACGACTTTTAGCAAGCCTACACAGGCTGGACCTTTACGCCATCTGTCCCTTTTTTACATTAAACAATGAGCACCTAACACTACAGATCTAGATTGGTGCCCTATAACTTACTTTATGGTCACGTTCTTTGGCTGAGGCACACCGAGTATCACACATTCCAAAGAAAGGTTTTTGAATTTGCAAATATTATAGCAGGATACGCAATGGAAAATTTAAAGCCTGTAAGAAAGACAGATAGAGATGCTCTTGTGTATATGACAGGCACATGGTGGCAAACAAAGATAAGGGGCTGCTGACAAGATGGTCGACCTTTTTAAAGCTGTCAACTTTTTCCAGAGCTTTGACGGAGTAGGCCGTTTGTAGAGAAACACAGTCAAGATATACATATTACCATTTGGCAACATCTAGTGCCTGAACTGAACATCACTTAGACCTTTTATCTGCAGGATGGTTGGGTGGTGTATAGGTCACAAAACACACAGGACTTTCTCGCAGGAGCCCAACGTTCGAGTCCAGTGTGACATTTTAAAACAAATCACAACTTTTTTCTAAACCTGAACATCGCAGCACTAACCAGTAACCAAACTGTGTTTGCAGAGCTTCAGTCCCACAGATTGAAGAACAGTGTGTAACTGGTCACCATTTTGGATCCATTTTAATCAATGGCTTAAATTGCACTATTCTAACTTTTAACAGTGGAGTGGGTCATATGAGAAGGTAGGGACAAATGCCCTTTACGGTTATGGTTATTGCCTTGAATAAGCTATGGACAATGGCTCTCTAATCCTAACCATCTTAGGTCTATCGTCTGCCAAAATTAAGCTCCAAGGTTTGGTAGTCCACCATCTTTGTTTGTAACTAAATAATCCTAAATATTACCCAGTTGTGGTGACAGCAAAAGGCCTAACTGAAAATGCTCACACTGAGGTTACTCGACATATTGTAGCACCTCATTGACCATGTACTGGAAAAGTGAAAAGCAGCCTACTGATTTCTTAGCCATAATTAAATTGGACTTATAACAAATATAAATAAAAATAGTATATTACATAAACAAATTAATTTCCACAGCATTGAAACAAGCCTGAAAGGTGTAGTAAAATACTTTTATTATGTAATGGGATGCAACAATTTGTCCTTAAGAAACTTCTCCTGCAAGAATTCCATTATTTTGGGTTTGAATTGAAATCTTTAGACGTCTTTGGTTGAACAATTTTAATTCTTAAAGGTCTGTACAGTTCTGGGTAGCTCTGTATCCTTGATAGATTGTGTGTGATGAAAATGCTCAAAAAAAAAAAATCCTCATACTAGCAAATTATAAGATCTACTGGCAGCTTCAATAAAAGATAAGCGGTAACTGTACTAGTCCTTGATTGAACCCAGAAACACATTAATGAACAGTGATTCAGCTGGAGCTGGATCACCGGCGTGTCCCCTCCCTCCTTTTCCTTCAGCTCGTCTCGTCTGCTTTGCGGTAGCTGTCCACCCTTCTGTGTTAGTTCTGTTTCCTGTGGCACTAATAAAACAATGTACCACGTCTTCTTCAATTATTCTGTCTTCAGTTTGACACGGTTATTCAAGCTTTAACTGTATGGCTTCCCTCTAACCCTTTGGGCATATAATTAATACAAAGTTGTTGGGAGGTGCACAGCATTTTAAGGTTTTATGTCCCCTCTGTTTGATGTTAATGAGAATAGCTGCAAGGCACACAGGGTTTTCTGCACATGTGAATGTTAACTTCTATCATTTTACTCGTCATATTAAAAAAAAAGATTAGAATTTGTTTGTGCGATCACAGCTTAAGAAATGCCTAAAGGAAATAAAAACCAAAACAATGAGCTGAAAAAGGCTAAAACTTTCCATGAAACTTGGGGAAAAATGCAAATCTGAATAATGTTTGTTTGGCACTTTGTGTGACCCCTTACACTTTAAACATATGGCAACATAAACAAAAGCTTTCAATATTTCTTGTGTTTAAACAATCTGAACCTGATACCCTTAAAGGGAGCTATGATTCATTAGGTCACATTCGGTGTGAAGATATCATGGATATAGCTCAGCCAGTCTATTTTTATGAGAAATGGAAAAGCACAAAGCTGCTGCATCCAAACTGTTTTCACTCACTCTTTTATTTTCAGCTCTGCGAATCTGAAATGTTTCATGTGACGAGTTAGTGGCGATATCTGTCCCTGCCAACTTTAGATGGATCCACTATCTTTGCAAAAACTTTTAATTAGAATTGGCTTACTGTACCTTGTAGCACCCATGCTTGCATACTACACCTTAACCATTCTCCATGAAAATTGTTTTTCATCTCTCTTTAGTTTTCATCAATCATCGTGGCAGCGTTGCCACACTCTGCTGTGTGATACTGGAATGGAATGCGGCCATGTCTTCATTCTACACATGCAAGCAAAGACCGCTGCACTAAAACAGTTGATCTTTGTGAGATCTACAACATACAAAGTAAAGACGACATGATATTGAAACACCTATTTGCAGATAGTCATATGAACTAAATCTTTAAATGATTCCCATAAATGTCAGCAGAGCATAACTACACTCTGCAGTTCTGCAGGTAAATGTGAAATATATTGTGACGGCCTGGAAAGTACATAAATGTGCTGAACACACTGAATTAAAACATTGCCATTAACAGCCACGTTTTCCTCTGACACATAATAAAACCTCCTCTGTCTTCAGCTCTTTGTTTTATGTCAACAGACTTTTCTCTTAAAAAAATCCCTTCATCACAAATTAACCTCATTAGACATGATTAACATTTTACACAATAAGATGTCCAGATCTTGTTTAGCATGCACCTCTTGTGTTCTGTGATCCACCTACAATCACTCGGCTTGATACGAACTCCCTGGACAGTATCTCTAGATATCTTCAACTAATTAGTACTTGCCACTAAACCAATGCCGGCTATTCTACACTCTCAATGCCAAGCTCATTACAGAGCTCCTTTAGAACAGCGTGGCCCCCTCGGTTCACTCTTTTAAAGGCTCCCCTCTGCTCTGGGATTGTGCCCTCTGCCTTTTAAAAGAGCAAAGATTAAAACTCCGCTCATTCTTGTTCCCCAAATCCTTAACAATAACAGGCCTCCTTCATCTCTAAAGCCTCTGTGTATACTCGCTTAACTGATGATCTATCCAGCAATACCAGGTCTTCTAAAGGCAAGGTGATTAAGGTGTTGGCGCCTGCACAAGGTTTACAAGAAACTGAAGAATCACCAGATGCAAAACAAGGAAAGGTGTTGCACTAGAAGCGATTATAACGAAGAAATACAGGAGTTTTATTCCAGAACATGGCACAATTCAGTGTTTTCTTAACATGACACATTTACATTTGGTGAAAAAAAGGAGGCCTAAAAAAAAACTCCACCGCCTCTTCATATTGGTATTTATCAGTCACTGTTCAGCAAAAATGTAGCAGTATGTTTAAAGCAGGGATACTCAGCACGTGAAAAACTATTTTTGCAGTTGTCTTAAGTAGGATCAGATGCAAAAAATCTAAAGGGCGGTTTCCACGAGGCTCTGTCGGATTATTAACCTAGATTTAAAACAAGGCTCAGTATTAGACCCAATGTTAGTTCCTATTTATGGTAAATAGGCTGCAAAACTTTTATGCCTTACTGCTACCCAAAGCACTTTGCACTGCTTCTCATTCACCCATTCATACTCACAGTCACCCGCTGATAGCCTACAATCACCGGGAGCAACTAAGTTGGAGATGGGAATCGAACCAACAACCCTGGGATTGGTGGACAATTATTGTTTTAGCAGATGTTTTTATCCAAAGGACCTTACAATTAGCAGAAACAAGAGACATCTTTGGGGTTCAGTGTCTTACCTGGGAGGTTAATGGGCGACTGAGCTACAGCTGCAGCCAGCATTTGTAAAATCCTCCAGTTTATGATTTTTGTTTTCAATGTGTTGGCAAGATTCAAGATGGTTCCAAACTGTTTCGTGTGTATCAATAACAAGACCGTAAAAGAAGAGGAAAGAAAGAAGAAGAGTGTAACACTTTTTCATAAATTTTATCAGAGTCATAAGTTTGGAAAACAAATTTCATTTCATTCATCACCATGCATTTGCTACACTCTCATGGCAGCTGAATTATACTGTACATGCTGGCATGGCAGCTTATACTTTATAATGAGCACGAGCACTGTTCTACACTGAAATAGACTCCTTTCTTTCTCTTGTAGAGCTTGTATAGGAGAATAGAAACCGTTGAGAGGGAGAGAGCACAGCTGCAGCCTCTCAAAACACAGAAAGTGACAGAAAGGCAGAGTTCAGACTCTTGCACAGAATTTTTTTCACATGAAAGAATCAATCTGCTGTCATCCTGAGACTTGGTTTTACTGATGACTTGCACGGTGCATTCTCGTTTTAGATACTGCACTCTTACTGTTTTTGTGAATGTCAAACACCAGCTCACACCTGACTACGCCTCACTTTACCAGTCCCAATAAGGCAACGCTACCTCCATAGAATTTAATACACCCGTGGTCGGATGCCACGAATTCTCGTATGCACACAATAATGCATTTAATTGCATTCGCCGCCCTCAGGGTTCAGCCTCCAGGTAGTGTTTTCTAATGTTCTTCCATCTTCCCGAGGTAAAAAGAAACCGTCAGAGTTTGCATCTTAACCAAAGTGAGTTTTTACCAGCATGTCCTCAGCAGCTACACAGCCAAGAATAATAGAGGATGACGTAGCCTTCCCCACGGCACTAATCTGTATGGCACACACACACACACACACACACAAAACGAGTTGAAGTTTTGAGCCTCGACTTGACTCCAAGCTTTAACTTAGATGTGTTTTGTAAATAAATTGACACCCACTGATCTACAGTTTTGTCAAGCACATGCCTGGAAGATATGAGTGTTTGCTGTTTGTTTTGTGTCCATGGAGATATTACTTCTATTGTCGGAGCTGACTCTGACAAAGTGGTGACTTGCGGACAAATAAAAGCTTTAAATCTGCTATGAAATTATGAATTAATGCATGAGTAAGCCTTTGGAAAATTCTTCTTTAAAAGAGTCAGTGTGAGCAAATCAATCAGTTGATTAAACTCTCAAACAAGTTTACCACAGCTTCAAGCCTCTCGCGTTGGTCTACCAGGTTACCAGTGTTTCACACTGTGGATGGAACACAGCAGAGAGCCCGGTCTGCCAGATAATCCTGCCGCAGAGATGGACTGTATTAGTTACAGATAGCATGTTTCATTTCTCGCTTTGGCACTGTATACCAATGGCTGAGAAAAAGACTGGCAAGCTCTTGGTGCAGGAGCTGCCAAAATGACTCCCTGTGTGACCTCACCGTGCGAGACAGACGCCCGCTGCCAAATCTAGAGGTAGAGTCCTCAAAGAGATGACAGCGAGCGGCAATAGAGGCATCAGCAGGAAGAAACAACCATTACACATTCGGATATTTCCTGGGTAGACGACACTCTAGTAGTGAGAATTTGAATGTGTTTGATTTTAGAGACATTTAAACATTTCTGATGACATACAAAGTCTGGAAATGTAACATTACACTGAACTTTAAGGGTTATGTGGTGCAATCCTTAATCTCAAGCCACTCATGAATACTAATTAAGTATCTACACTTGTTCCGAGTGTTCCTACACTAGTTCACCGCCGATACACGTAAACATTGACACAGACCTGCACAGACAAAGGAATTAGCCAAGAGGGGGAAAGGTGAAAGGTAACTGTAGGCCACAGAGGGACCCGTGCACACACCTACCAGATCTCAACAACGCACTGTGCAGAGATCGACCAAGCTGATTGGACAATGTCGGAAGTTAGATGGAAACGGAATAGAACCGGAAAAAAAGTCACTGAACCATACTTTCTGCCGAAGCAGTCACTCTTTAAACTACAACAATCACCTCTGCTTCTGCACCCTACATATTGAATGATAGTCTTTGCTCTCTAAGTGTGATTTTCTAAGTGTGACTTCTCAACTGTAATCCTGTATGTTTTGCCTTGGCTTCTGTTTATGTTAGTGGCTATTAATGAGGAACAGTTTCTGTTTTCAATCAGGGATAACTGGGAAGTAGAAAGTATGCAAGGAGAGTATGTAAATAATGGTGCTGATGATGCGGGAGTTGTCTAGGCGTATGTATTGGTAAGCAGGAAGCAAAACTCAGGCCTTAACGCTAACGTGTTTCTCTGTGGTTAGCAGTTCCTATTGAGTGACATCTGTGTAGACACAGTACAAGCAGTATTTATTGCCTTGTGAAAGGCAAAAGTGTGGCTTCCCTTCAGCGACAAGCACAACAGGGTAAACAATCACCAGAAGGGCCTGGTAACAGCGGTGATTTCATATAGAGAACTGTAGAAGATGAGGATGCGATATTAAATCAGAGCTCCAGTCAACATTTTCTCTACGCTGCCATAGTAGTCTCAGCTGTCAAACATGTGTTTTCTCCCTCTACATGTATGCAGCTACAGTCCGTGGCCAGCAGCACACTAATGAACAGGATGGAGGACATGAGCCCAGAAATTCAGCTTACCAGCTGACAAGTTGTGGCAACTTTACAGTTACATCATAAATGTCCTCAAAAACCCAAAGCTGGCATCAACACTGAAGTCCACTTCTGCATTCTGAAGTGTTGTCAAAATTGTTCACATCAATTTGATTGTTTTTAACAGTATGCATGTGTTATATGCTGTTTATTAAAATAGGGCACACAAAAACTAAAATGTTCATTTTACAGGGGTATTTCAACCCTTTGCTGTTGTGTTTGCTTCATTTTGTCTTTTGTTTACCTAGAACCAGAGCCCACCTGTGGAAAATTGAATTCAATGGAGATAGTTTACAAAGGTAAACATGTACAGTGGGGAAATGAATGAATGCATTTTTGAGTTGATTTTATAAGTTTGCCCACTTACAAAGTAATAAAGGCTATATAATTTAAATATATTCTAAAGTATAACGTTAAAATGTCAAACAAAAATCCAGAAAAAGCTCATGATACAATGTTATAAATTGAGTTCTATTTCAGTGAGTAAAATACGTTTTTGATCCCCTGCCATCCAACAATAATTCTGTCTCCCACAGACTGGGTATGTGCTCATGTTGTACACTAATTAGTTCTGTCAATTTTAGAAGGTGCCCCCAACTCGTCATATGTGCAAAAGACACCTGTCCAAAGAACTAATATTTTCCATTCAAACATTACCACCATGGGCAAGACCAAAGAGCTGTCAAAGGAAGTCAGGGACAAGACTGTAGACCTGCACAAAGCTGAAACGGGTCACAAGACCATCAGCAAGAAGTTTGGTAAGAAGGAGACAACTGTTGGAGCGATTATGTAAGTTCAAACTTACAGTTTAACAATAATTTGAAGCAAACAAAGAAGAAAGCCCTGGAGTGGCCTTCCAGACAGGCTTCAGACAGGTACTGGTAAACCAGGGACCTATGGGACAGGGGGGCCATTTGCAGCTTGAGGGGCCTTGAAAGCCATCTTTGCTCAGGGCCCCGGATGATTGTATCATCACCACTGACACAATTTAAACCCCCCAGAACATCTGTGGAGAGACACCTCCCTGTGAACTGCCAAAGAGGCTTGTACACAGTAGAAGGATTAGTTTGTGAATACTACAAGTGAGATTTAAAAAAATACATTTTGTAAACTTTCTAAAACAATTTCTTTGTTGTGGTTCACTAAATGTGCATTGATGAGAAAATGTCAGTTTTATTCCTTTAAAGTAAAACACCTTTTTTATGTACTGAAGCTTGTTAAGGTGGCCTGTGCACATGATTTGGATTCCACTTGGAGACATTCCTGAATGTGCCTGGAGGTATTGAGGGGATGAACAAACTGGCAGAGAAACCAAGGCAAACCCACAAGCTGAAGAGATTAAATTTGCCTTCTGGTGTGGGATTTAGAATCTCACAGGTGGACCAGGAGGACATGTGTGGGAAGAACCACATCTGGACTGTACTTTTAGTTTGCTCCCACTGTGACTTACACAAAAACGGCGGGGCGGGGATTCCAAAATCAGCCGAAATTACTAAATTGTACGATTTGTACTAGAAACACAGCCACTTTTGCCTGAAGCTAGAACTCCAAAACAGTGGCCAGGGAGAGCTTTTAAGTCACTGAAATAATCTTTTCCATACGCCCTGTTGCACTCACCAGTGTCATCACCACTAAAGTGAACGTGTACAGTATAGCAACACTAATACCAGAGAAATGAAAAAAGTTCAGCTGTATTGTTGCTTTTTGTCTTTGTCCTTTTTCATTTTAAAGACATTTTGACTGCACAGACTTGTTTGAGTGTGCGCACGTGTTGAACTCTATATAAGAATCGAGTCACAACTTTAGTGTTGTCAGTTTTGCAGCCATACTATTTTGCTGTCTTGTTTGCAGTAAACCAATAAATCTACTCTTATTGTATGTACATGCAAATAGATAACTGCACACCTCAAATGTGGTTGGCTGCTTGCTTGGTTTATTGGCTTACAAACAGGCTCTGTCGGGCTCTAATTCAAAAGTTTGTAATAAAGTCCCACTCTGTTTCTCCTGTAGCATAGGTACAGTACAGTAAGTGCAGCCAAATAGTCGTAGCGTAAAATAGAATTTAGGTGCCACACTGGACAAGGAGGATCTTAATATTTAACATGGGACTTGAATAAGTTAACCTTTGACCTTACCACCCTGCGATTCTTACTACAAAAGTAACAGCAGTAATCAAACTCAAGTGAGCCTGATTCATTGTTTGTTGTCCTTTGATAGCAAAGAATAATTAAATTAACAGCAGTCAAATAATCCTTAAACCATTTCAGTTTATTCACAGTTCATAAATGTCTGATAAATAGTCTGTGCCGGTTTAGTGACTCTGTGAGAGGGCTGGGGTTTGATCAGGATAACGCCGCCATCAGGTATCGAAATGGGTTGAGGTTACGAGGGGAGATAAAGAGAATGACAACAGGAGCAGAGAAAGCCGGAAATGTTTCAAAAGGAAACTGAACTTTCTGTAGGAGCACCAACAACCAGGAAGTCAAGAGCTACATCCAATCAGGGTAGAAAAAAAAAACCCCTTTCAGCCCCCTCTGGGGATCACCACACTTCACTTCCTGACTGCAGTTATTCAGAAATGTACAGGAAATTCAGGCAGTTCACAGAACAACTGCCACTCTTCACTGCCATCATTTGTCTTTTCTTCAGGAGGGTCAGGCCCACAAAGTGACTTTTTAAATCCTCCCCTTAGTCACTTTTACTTCACTTTTGTCTGGTCCTCCCCCAGCCCACAGGTGTGTGTGCCATACCTCCTTACCCTCTGTTGAGGTAATAAAGGTTAGTTCTGCTCTTTTTTTACAGACCGTCAGATGAAGAAGAAAATAAACAAGATGATGAAGATGATTTTTTGAACTTGAATTTTAAATCTCCCAAACTTAAGCACATATAAAAAAAGGTGCTAAACTTCCTTTTTATCTTTAGAAGCTGCAAACCTCCTACAGATGTCATCCAGATCAGCCCTTTAGTTCTGGGTACTTTTACTTTGGCCTTCGTCGTCTTTATCAGCCTGGCCCTCCAGGCGACATCATGAACCGAAAAACTCTTCAGTGCAGACCTGAGAGGATCTTAGGTAAATGAAGTGTCCACCTACTCCCCTCCGAGCCCAGTCAGTCAGACAGTGGTGCCATTGACACTTCTTTACCTCTAGTCGTCCTTCAGTAAATGTTTGCTTCCTTCATTCTGGGATGCCAGCCTCTCAAAGTTGAGTTAATAAAGCTCATTCTAAAAGCTTTACCACTGACACACTGTAGTCAGGGTACGATTGGGGTGAAGGGTGTATTGACTTTACATCAACAATAGCATGCTGGAGCATCTTTGAGTGGGCAATAGACGAGCACGAGTAAGTGTGTGATATAATGGAAAGTTGTGTTTGTGCGTGTATGATTGCGTGTATTAATGGGTCTTAACCCTCTATAGGGTCAAAGATAAATCAGGGGTCTCAAACTCAATTTACTTGGGGGCCGCTGGAGGCAGAGTCGGGGTGAGGCTGGGCCGCATCAGGTTTCCACAAGAAAAACTTACAAAATAATTAATCTTCTCAAATGTCTTTATTTTTTTTTTTAACACAAAATAATATGAAAAATAAATAAACAAATTGAAGAAAATCAATCAATCAATCAGTAATGTTTTAAATAAAATAATAATAATAATTATAATAATTAGGATTCAAATGTCTGTATTAACAGTTCTTAAACTTTTTTCTTTAAGCTGTCGCGTTGAAGTTTCAAACAAGTGTTTTTCTAACGCACAAAGAACGTTTTCCTCAATATACAGCGTCATTTCCGTTGAATGCAGGCTGCAGACGGACACGTCATTTCGTTGCCGTGCCGTTCAAAACTGGGGGCTTGAGAGGCCGTATGTTTCTTTTTTGGTTATTCTTAACATTAAACTTTAATAATGCAAAAGGTGCAGATTAGGGGCCTTGTAAAAAAAACTTGAGAAGCTGCGGAAGCCCGTGGTGATGATGGAGTGTTAAAACTTCCTCCCTGAGATTCCCTGCTCTATAGGGTCAAAGATAAATCAGAGGGGTGATGGGACATGATGGAAAAGGACAGAACGATCATTTTCACAATAAAGTACACAGACGCATGATACGTAACCTGTACAAAGGGGATTTGACAGTGACAGAGAAACAAATTTTACAATGGAAACTCGTCCTTACATTGTTACATATAAACCGTTATAACTTTGTTTTTCTCCTGAAGGCATGTATGTATTTAATCCAATTATTTAGTAGATTTCTGTGAAGGTTTAGACCTTTATAGTCCCCAGAGGTTGAACCCTGCTGACATTGCTAGTTTCCCCATCCAGCACCACAGTGTTCTGTTTTTAATGCTGTGACAGCTAGTGACAGATGGTTCAACCTGAACTTTGATACGTTAATGGTTCCCAGAGCATAACTCCCTAAGACAGTGACTTTATATTTTAAATTAAATGATTCTGGTCATTTTCTAAATTGTCCGACTGTGTTTTTATTAGTTTTTGGACAACAGCCCACACGTTGAACACAGGCTGCAGACGGACACCTAAACAAAGATGAGTAAAAAGGGGTTTCTCAATTTGTGTTGCATCCTGGTTTTCCCCTAGGCTGGGGGATAACATAAATCTGGGGGCTCGTCTGATGCTCCAATCGTGTAGCTTTTTTGAGAGGTACGTATGTTTCTTTTTTTTTGGTTATTCTGGTTGGCAGTTTTTTTCCCCTGATTTATTACCTTAGAGTGGAGTTCCAGTTGGACTAGTTTACCACAAATCCCTCAGTGGAAAAGTTAAATAAATGCAAAAAGGCCCATTTGTTATTTGTTGCAGATTTGTTTGATGTCCCTGTGCCTTTACATGCTCGCAAAAACGAGATCAACATTGAATTCAACATTAAAATCCAGTACAAGAAAAGAAAAAAAAAAAACGTTATGGCTGACACTTTGTCATGCATAAATTGTAAATTTTTTTGGATTTAAAAAAGTTCAGCACAGCATAAGCTATCTAATATGTTTTTGCAGTATTATAACATTACATTATGAAACAACATGGGACCAAAATTTTGAAAAAGGAAACTTTTTCAAAAATATGATCAAATAAGTTTAGAGTTTACTATCTGATCACGTGTATAGCTTTGGTTGATCATAGTTGTCTTTTTGCTAAGTGCTTAAGAGAAAAGTAAAACATCTTCATACACACAGCTGTGAATTTGAAACACACACTGTGTTTGCATTGTTAGTAAGAGATATAATGCCAGTTACTGTATCTGTACTATTAACAGATTTAGGAAAATGGTTTAGAATATTTTATAAAGATGCCACTTTTTAAAACTCAAGCGCCTGTCCTTGAGAAGGTGTTAGCACATCCCTGGTATTCAGGGAGCCAGGCCCGCTTTGAACACTCAAAGTTTTTCAAAATAACTGATTCGGACCATGTGGGAGACTCGGCTAAAAGCACTGAGGGGGTGCAGAGAAGCAATGGGAAGGCACAGGCAGATTGTCAGCTCCATCCTGTGAGTGTCATGGAGAAGCCACTAATATCCGACCTTCTTCACCATCCACCTATATTTATAGTGTAAACTTTTGACAGTCAAAACCTATAAAACTAATTACTCTGAAATAAGTCTGTATTTGTTCTTCTGCAGCTTTGCATATGTTTGAGTGACTGCAAACGTAGCTTTGTTCAGTTAACAAAGGGTTTCCATCAAGATACTTCAGGGTGGAGAGTGATGTCAGTCCTCACTTTAGAGGTACAAATGACACAAAGTACATTATTTTCAAAGAATCTTTTTAAGTGAAACTAGTCAGAAGATACTGTATATGCCAAAGTCTGCAGCGAGCATAAAAAGGAAATGTAAAAACAGTTATGACTCACGAATCTGGAAAAAAAGGAAAATGAAAAAGCTGCTTGTGACAGCTGTTGCTGGGCATTTTCTGACAGCTTGCAACAAGTGTTTTTTTTTTTTTTAGCGTTGCTTAAATATGCAGCGAGAATTTTAACAGGAGTATTTTGTGGAAGCTCACTGAAAGTTGTTAAGTAAGTTGTCATTGTAACTGTCTGCAATTAAAGTTGATAGAAAGAGAAATTCATGGCTGGAGGCAAAGGACTTTACATCAAACCTGATGTCTTGCCAAAAACTTTAGAAAGTGTCTGAATCTGTAACAACTTCCAGGAAGCAGGTAAGAAGAACATCACAGACGTCTATGACTCACTTCCAGCTGCTTCATTATTTTGGAATATTTTTAGAATTAACAAAGGTTATATTCTTATCTTACTTTTGTTTGCCAGTGGCTCAGGTCCTGACTTAAAGACTACATGCAAAGTCTCTGTGCAAGACTATTTTTACCTCGTTTCTACTTGTTAAAAGTCAGTTTTTCTGAGGTATTTCAGGAAAGGATGTCTGGAACACACACTGATGTCACACCATCCTCTTTAATCCAGTGCCTTCAAAACCTCTCGCTTCTCGTTGCTTTGCTGCACAGTAAGACTCGTTCCTGGGAAACAATTCAGATCTTTGTCCAAAAAAGTAGAAAACAGTTGTTTTATCTAAAACTGCTTTGAGTTCTCCCTGTTCATTGTTTCTGTCTGCTGTTATGTGGGCGACCTACACTCCCACTTTACAGATTTAGAAATGTAGTTTGCTGGTTTTTGCTTGTTTTGTTTCCTAAAATAATGCAAGATACAGCACATGTCTGCAAGTAAACACTTTCTATGTGGATGAGTAGCTGATGGAGAGTGTGTCCAACCCACATGCATTGTTAATTGCTGTCTGTACTGTACTGTACTGGACTCCAGATTACTTAGGTTTGTGCTTTTGGAAATGTGTTAACTGTTAAATGTGGCGTACACTTTAAAGTGTACATTTTGTGACAGGCTTATTAGGGCAGTAAGGGATTCTTTTGGCCTTGTAGTAATCCACTAAATCTGTAACTGCATTAGTGATTTTCACTTATGCAGACCAGCAATATGCATTATGAATATTGTCGTTTCTTCGTATTTCTTTCTCTCGTATGTCGATGGATGGTTCGGGTGGTTAATCAAAATTGATGGGGCCTGTGCCAGCTGTCATGGGGTGAGAAGTGGGGCCCACCCTGGACAGACAGCCATTCACACCAACAGGCAATTTAGAGTCTCCAATTACCCTAACATCTTTGGGTGATTATTTATTGATTTCACTACCAACATAAAGATAGGTAATAAATACGGTGGTTGATATAATATACGTGACCAAAGACTGTTAGGACCCACACCGGATGCGTTCTTCATCACTTGAGTGCCACAGCCTGCAGCAATTCAGCAAAGGGGTGAGAAGAAGGCGTCTTCTTGAGGGATGTTTAAAATACTAAAACAAATATTTGTTTAAATTAAATTAATTTTACTTAAAAAATTTAAAAAGTTCTAAAGTTAAAAAACAAAATCAAAACTAATCGCATGAATACAAAGATGATGAGGTTGACCTTCTTCAGGTTGACCTGGGCAGAGAGAAGTTTTTTTAAGTTTGCTTCAAGGGTCCATCTTTTTGCTGATGATTTCGTTTTTAATTTCTCTCTCCTCAGTATCTGTCCGACCTCCTATAACCCTACACTCCATCAAACTCTCTTAGGTCAGCAGATCATTTCATGTTAGTCATCCCTAAAACAAAGGCTTCGAGGTAACTAAGCTTTTACAGTTGTTGACCCAAAGTTTAGGCCGGTAAACTCACTTCCTGTTTTTAAATCTTTTTCTAAAACACATTGCTTGTCCTTGGTGTTTTAATTCAGTTTAAGATGTTGGCTTTTACTGTTTTACCCTTGATTTACATTTATTTTTGTGTCTGCTCCTTTAACGGGCCCTAGAATGGAGGCCCTAAGCAAAAATGTGTGCATCATAAAGCTGCCATGCTTAAGATATGGAACATACAATACCATGCACACCACAGTGCTGGCCTGGGGTACTTTAAAGAATAGAGACTAATAATAATGCATACGGACATTTAGTACTTGTTGCTGCACAAATAAGTACTAATGTTTGCTGTAGTGGGTGTTATCCAGACATGTATAGCGCAGTTATGAGAACAGATATGGAAGAAGGCAGGGTGCCAAGAAAGATATTAATTTAGAATCAGCAATTTTCTGGCTCTCTGGCTTTTCATTATTAAAAACGTAGTTGGAAAACAATGAGCATAGCATGTCCTTGCACCAGCATTTGTCTGTTTAGAGTAAAAACTGGCAGAGTTTTCCATTCAGGGTTGTAAAATATGAATCTGGCCTGAGCAGCAAAGGCGTGTGATCATGCAAAACATTTGCCCATGAACAGAATTTTGATGGAACCATGGCCTTTCTCACTCTGCTGGTGTTGGCTGTTTCTTTTCATTTTAATGAAATGTTCAATCCCCCCGTTCTCTCACCAGAAGCCTTCACTCTGTGCGGCTGTCTGTATGAAACCCTGTGCCACACTGGGTTTTTTTCCTGTTTGTTTTTGTCAGGTAGCATCTGGGTGGCTGTGCTGTTTCATGGCCAAACCAGCCTGTGCATCTGCTTCTTTGTTGCTCTTCCACAGCATTAAAATATGCTTTAGCCCTGACATATAATAAAACGTAAAATAATTTTTAATAACATCTGAACACACATGCTGACTCAATGCCCCTCTTAACCTTCACTGCCGAGCAGGTAATTGCATCACTCTACTGACATCAAAAGAAATGAGCAGACGTCGGAGGGAACCTGAACTTCACATCATCTTGTCCTGAAAGACACTGGCACTTTGAGATCTTTATTAAAATTCTGTTTGCACATATGGCGCCGGATGTAACGCCAGGCATCAGCTTGTCAGTTGGAGTTTACCACTTAAAAACACTGATGCCTGTAAATATAGAAAACTGGGATCAGTGCCAGCTCTCAGCAGGGATTTCAGCTTATTGTTATGTTGCTACGAGCCCGTGGCTATATGAGCACTGCATACAAGAGGAGGAATGTGGTCTTTATGAAGTCTGCTGGGTGTGTTTGGTCAGTAAGAGGGAAGTATTGATGGCTGACATGCCTCGCTTGACTGACAATAACTATAAACTTTTTCAATTCATGTTCAGTGAACAAACAGAAATGCATGTCAGGAAAAAAGTGCATTATAATATGACAACCGGATCGATGTAAAACTCATATGACTGGGGACTAACAGTCAGTTATTTTTAAATGGAGGAAGTAGTGTTTCCCTCTCAATCTACACACAATAATTCATAATGACAAACTAAAAAAAAAAAGTTTTTCAAAAAAATGGTGTGTGAGCACAGAGATGAGGAGCTAAGACTAACAAATCAGACTTAATCTACAATAGATCATAGATGCTGACACCAGCTCTCTGACCAACGAGGGAAGATTCAATCCACCACTGGGATGTATCCACAAGACCATATTTAATGGACAGGCTATAGGGTCGTTCCTCGTCATTTTATGTCCATCTGGCATCAGTTTGTCTCAATTTTTGGATGCTGCACATCTCTTTACGATAATATTGTCCTTTTTTAGTCTGTTCATGTTTGTTGCTGGGTTGTTTTTTTGTACCACTGTGGTTATTTTGTGCCTTTTCAACGCTCAAACAAGAAATATTAATACTCACTTCATAAAGAGGCTCTGGCCCAGGGGCCCTCAGAACTTCTGACCAGATCAATAATCCATTTATATTGCACCTGCAAACATTATTTGGTCGCTGTCTAAGTTGTGATGTTACAGTCTTACTTTTGTTCACTTTTTGACCATATTCTCCTTGTGTCACTGTTGGAGTAAATTTCTGCATTTTCTACCCTTGAAGTCAACTGTGTTCAAAATGGCTGCTTTAGGCACAGTGTAAGTGTTGATTGGAGCCAAATCTTTTACAAGATTTTAACCTTTTTCTTTTTCACAAATTACACACGTACTGCTGAGAAAAAGAAACCAACAGTGCAACAGAGGAATTGAAAATCAACTGCAACATTAACACCACCTGCTTGTGTTATTATTGTGTTGTAAAAGAATGATTATGGGGAAATTTTAACACTGCAATCAACTGTGTGCTTTCTTGAAGCATATTTAATATTTTAGACGGACATCTGTGGCCAGCGGAGGGAACCTACAGTCACCTGAAGTTAGCTTCTGCATTCGTTTGCCCTTACATTCCATCCTATGTTCTGTTATGACACATTTGTGATTGATTCACGCCTTTTTTTCCTTCTCTCGCCCTCAGTCTACCTCACACACACTCAGGTCCTATCCTGATACCAGTGGCATATAAGGCCACCGCCTGCAGTCGCTCGGTTTTGGGAAGTTAAGTCTCTCCACCATGTTCTCTTGTCTGTCTTCAGCCACAGAGTTTATGCCTTGCCGTGTTTGTCAAGGAGATGCCCTTTCCGTGCTCACGGTGTCTTGTCAGTGCGTATTAAACTCTAACCTTATTCACTGATCATGTCCAAGTTTTCACCAGGTTTCATATTCTGCGCTTCAAGATTTTATTCACTGATTTTCGCTGCATGACTTTGTTCGCTCCTTTTGTTGTCTATCTTCATTAAGTTACCCATCCCTGTCTCCATTACCTTTAGTTGCGGGTTTGGAGTGACTGTGGCATATTTGTGGCCTTGCTAATACTCAGAATAGAAGTTTTCTTTTCCTTCCCCAGTCATTCTAGTAACCATGTCAGGAGTAATTCTCGGTGTATGCTCTTACACAGCTGGTTATTTATGTGTCCCATTAAGAACCAAGTTCCCATGCCAAGAAGTACTAGTCTTCATTTTATGTTCCAAAGCTAACCTAATTATGAAGGCTGCCTCACCCTTTAGGTGAACTTTGTATTCCGCTCATAGAACTGTCTCTGAGGTATTGGTAAAACATGAAGGTTCCTAGTTACTGCCGTGTGTTGCGGCACATCAGAATGCGGGGATGTTCCACAACTTCCAGTTCAAGTGCAAGGAAGAGTTTATTGAAGATAAAATATATAAGTAGCATCCAATGAATTGGGAACTGCAATAGATGATGGAACAGGATGATATCTGGGTGAGGAACCATGATTGGATGGAGTGACAGATAACTGGATGATTGGATAGAGTGACAGGTGCAGTGTGGGACTGTCGGCCAGGATGATTGTAGTTTGAGAAACAGAAACAGAAAAAAAGGGTGCGGGGCATACGAGAAACAAGAACGCTCTGACGGTTATTGAAGGAGGGCATTTATAGACCGTAGAATGGAAGGTAATGTTTGATGTGTGGTCCTTCTCCTGAACTTTTAGATTTCTAATCTCCATTCATAAAGTGTGTTGTCCACAGTTTACATCAGTTGTGTGGTGCTCCCAACACTGTCAAAGACTACAAATCTCTGACAGTCTTTACGTATGAACTTTCTTCAGGTGCATCCCCAGCTTTAGTTGTTGGTCATACCGGGGTATTGGAATTAAGCAGGTTCCAATTTAAGGGAATAGATGAGATGAGTGAGACAGTCTGCAGAGAAGGAGGTGTAGGTGGTCTTCAAATCAACTGCAGGTGAATGTTTCAGGGGAACAGGTGCATTTTAAATTGAACATGGCAAATCATGGGTGAAGCTAAGACTTTGGCAACATTTCTCGCTTTGCCTGGCAGCTGTAAGTCAGACCTAATGATGTAGAGATGGCACTACATGGGGATATGCCGCTATGCAGGATCCAGTTAACCAAAAGTTATAAGGGAGTTTAAAGCCGGAGGGAACATGTGAAGCATGTGCAGACTACAGAGAAATCAAATTCATATGTTGATATATTAATTTAGTTATATCAAAATTTACCATCATCAATCTGTGGAACCATTACATTGCAGTCACCTGATGTTACAAGGTGTCATGTGTGTGAATGTAAATATGTCACAGGGGTCATCAGACATCTTATAGAATTAGAGCCATGGCACTACCACTGCTGGCTGAGATGTGACATCTGACATTTCACAAAGCCAGTGACAGTTTAAGTAAAACACACAGGAGCAGTTTATAGCCAGAGCTAATGTAGAAGCTGGTGCAATATTAGTAATAATAATAAGTAGAACAAAAGTAGTTTGTGGCAAAGTAAGAGGATGATGGTTCGCTGTTGTTATCAGGGAGGAGTAGATAATGCGAATCGGGAGGTTGAGCAGGAGGAATGGGCTGAGGAGTGTAAACTGGCCTGATGGTTTCAAGAACTTGGAAAGTGGAACTTTGGTTGATATTCTGTGTGACAATGACGTTTCGGAAGCAGAAGCCTTTCATAACACTGTAGATCACAAGGTAAGGGTGGTGCATGGCTAAGAGGGTAGTGTAGCTACAGTATGAGAGGCAGGTTTCAATGTCATCAACCGTCTTCACAAATGAAGTGACAAAGTCAAAGTGACAAAGAGAAGCAAAGACAGAAAAGAGTCAGACAGAGCAGGGAAAGCTTGATGGGAAGAGACTGGAAGAGAGAGGTCAGCTGAGGAACTGGTCTTCAGTTCATAACGTGTCAGACTCCCAAGGCGGGTGGGGACAGATGGAAAGGTCTTTAGGACCGGGAGGTGTTAAGGGGGAGCTGCTCTGCCCTGTTGTGATGGCACAAAGGTAGACAGTCAGGAAGGGTTATTAGCAAAGGAATGGGGAAAAGAAATCCACTCCTATTCCGTAGGTAGAAGGCAAACAGCTGGAACACCGAGAAGCAACACCACTGATTTAACCTGTTACACACACATTTCTCTTCTCTGACATCCGCTGTCAGAGCAGATTATTTCTTCCCCAGCGCAGAGAACAGTCATTATTTAGTTTATTTTAGAGTTTGACAATAGCTGTGTTTTCACTCAGACATGACATAAATTGGTTTTGCTCCCAAACAAAATAAGGTTCTCATTTTTTTTTTTGATTGCTCACTTTGCAAAGATGAAATATCACATCTCTTTGTAAGTTGCTTTGTGATTACTTGAGGGAATTGCTTCATTTGTGCAAGGAATTTGATTTGATAAAGATTTTTGTCATTTTACTTCTGAATATGTAAATTAATATGATAATGAGGTTACAAATAAGCCTTAAACAGCAATGAAGACCTGAACTAAGATTTTTCAACGGTCCAAAATTCCATCATGTGCACACGGGCCCAGAAACCAGTTTTCTCACTTTACTTCTGACACCTCTGCTTGGATAAGAAAAATACATCTTCAGATCAACATCCCCAACACCAAAGATCTAGTTTTGCAAGCCAGGCCTTCAACACAATGCAACATCAGTGTCAGCTTTGGGTCTGCAGTGATTGTCCACAACCAAGTCGGCTCTTGGGGTCATTATAAAGATCACCTGAGCTTCACAGATCACATCTCCTCTATCTGAAAGGTCAGACCTACCTCTCAAAATATACAACCTAACTCATTTTGCAGGTGCTGGTCACATTTCATTTCAATTATCTGTTGACCTACTGAATAATGATGGGGTTACCGGCATTCGCAACAAAACCCCTCCAGATGATCGAAAATGTGGCAGCACGCCTCTTTTTTTATCAGCCAAAAAAAATGGACCTGTGTCACACCACTCTTCAGGTCTCTGCACTGGCTTCCTCTTCTCTTGCCTTCAGGATGGTCAACATCCTGGTCACCTCAACTCCTTCATCCGGGTCTACAATCCCTCCTGTCCGCTGCCCTTTCTCTTTGACTTAAGATTTTCTTGTTACTCACTTGTAAGTTGCTATAGATAAAAGCCTCTTCCAACTGACTAAATGTAAATGTTCCCAAATGTAATAACTCCAGCAGCTGGAATTAGCATGAATGCATTCAGTCATTTGTAAAGTTTAAATAAACTTTAGGATTCTTTTAAATATCCTGTTCATGTGCGCAGTTCCCCAAGACGAGGTCTTTCAGCTGTAGTGATGCCGAAGGATGAACAAGCGGCACAATTTTAGGACTTAGGAAGCTTCAATATCTGACGCTGTAGGATTAGAAAATTTTGGAAAATACTGCTTGGTTTAGGCACAAGAAATACATGGTTAAGGTTTTGTTAGGCACCAAACTGTGGCACTGAAGAGGCAGCATCACAAATGAATGTGTAAGAAAAAGTGTGTGAGACCTGGAACTGGGGTAGTTCACATTAGGGATAGACCATAGAGAAACCAAATGCCAGACACCACCCTTTCACTCTGTTAGAGCTTGGGAAGATCAGAAGAACCAGGATAAAGTGGCCATAGTCCAGGTGTGAGAAGCTTTAGAGAGTTAGCCCAAGAAGATTCAGAGCTGTACTGCCAAATGAGCTTCTATAAGGTACTGAATGAACAGCATGAATGCTTTTAAATTGATTGATTTCAGTTTTTTTCATTTGTAATAGCTTTTAATAAAATTCTTTAAGTGCAGAGGGTCAGAAATGGTGAGAGTGTCTTTTAAAAAAATGCAAGGAAGCTAAATAAAGCACCAATATGTACTGATATTGTACAGGATTCATTTTGTTATATGCAATAATAATCCAACTCTTCGAAAACTGCATTGGTGCAGCCAAACAGATGTGTCTTTACTGAGACTTGTTCTTTTTTTTTTCATAACCATGACAATTATGTCTGTATCATGACCATCTGATCCCAAGGTTAGTGGCACAGTGTGGGAGAACTGATCTAATCTGTCACTCATTTTTCTCAAAAAGCACCTGTCATCTGACTGTGTGTGGGTTACTCAGCTCCTGACTGCTGGAAATCATTTTAGATTTACATTTCTAAGATAAAGATTTGCAAACGGTTTAAGTGGTTTTCCAGTCAGTGCCTGATAAACACGATCTAATGACAATGATTGTTCCAGTTAACGTCAGTTATGTTCACATACAGCTAGAAACTGAGCCCCTTCATGCACTGTGCACAGGAAAGCTTACATGTACAGTAAAAGCCCTTCAATCAGAGCTGAAGCTTCCATACATTCAGCAATTTCCACCGTGGGGACATTCAGCTGCTAGCTTTATTTCTGCTGAAGCGCTTTTTTTTGACAGCACATTTTAATAAAAACCTGAGGACATTCAAAGCTTTGGGACCCAATCACCACCATGACAAAATAGAGAAATCCCACCACAAAAGCCTTGCTTTTATGTACACGATCAGATTTGCTCCCAATGCAACAAGCCACTTGGGAAGAAGGTTGCGGGGAAGAACAGGAATGCTTACGGGGATGGCTGAGTCGTGAGGAACTCACCATTAGTGGGCAGATGGATTGAGCTGGAGCGCGGACTTATGGGGGACGTGGGATATTGTATGAAGCAATGGAAAGGTGTTTAACCCTTTTGCCTCAGAGGGATTTGTTCCTGCTGGGTGAAATGAAGGAAGTATACATCATAATGTTGTTCTTGACCCCTGTAGGGAATACAGGCTGGTGTGTGTGTGTGTGTTTGTGTGTGTGTGTGTGTGTGTGTGTGGTGGGGAGGGGGGTTAATATCTTGTATCCCTGGGTGCACGTCTCTCCCTACCAGCATCTGAACCACCCTGCTGCTTCTCCCACACCACACACACACACACACACACACACACACACACACACACACACTAACTGGGATTAACTAACACTTCTCCTGCCTTGGAGGCTTGTCACCTAAAGAAGTCACTGAAGGGGAACTGTGAGCGCCGTCTCCAATTTGCTGTGCTCCTTTTTTTTCCCACAGTTGCCACATGCTGGCTCGAGTAAATAACTGAGGAAGATCTTGGAAAAACGACAGGAGAAAAATAAATCTCCGTCTCCCATATTGTACCTCATTTCTTTCCCACCCATGTTCCATACCTGAGCTTGGAGAAATCCATCACATGTCCAGCTATCACTCTTCATCTTTTAGTGTCCTCAAGCGCCTGTATCCCTGTGCAGCGTCAGCTGAGGAACCACAGTAAAATAAATATCTGAGGCCTGTGGTGGTCGAGCCGAATCTGCAGGTGGTTGGAGTCATAGCCGACTGCAGAAATGGATGAATGCACAGGTGCCAGACACAGAAATCACAGCTTTTTTTTATTATTATTATTTTTCTTTAGCAAGCCTTCTGTCAGAAAGCATGAAGGATTAGAGCTGTGCAAATGATGCAGAAAAGTAATTTGGTGAAGAAACAGACAGCCAGGGTGTGATAAGGAAAAAAAAAATCTGTTAGCACCTCATATTTCAGCGTGCAAATCAAGACTAGAGAAGTAACTCAGCCAATACTTTTTCCTAATGTGTAAATATTGTAAACAAAACCAGATGATTCCCTACTGCAGGCTTCGCAGCGGCTCACATGCACAAGCCAGCCAGGACCACACAACATATACAAGAAATACTGTTACGGTGAGCACATTTCTCCCTGACTCCTCACACCTTCGGCCCCTCTGCCAGGTGTTAAAGAAAATCATGTTATTAATGCATACTATATTAAGCATACTATTTATAATCATGTAGGCTACCGTGTAACTGTGCACAGAAATGTAGAGAAGACAGTATGGCAACTACAATCTAATACAATCCAACACTGCAACTGTGCCATAAATTCTACATTTAGAAGGTTATAACTTCTCAGTTTTAAAGTTAAAACTGCAAGTAATGTGATAATGCTACTGTGTGTTACTAAGGTCGTAGTGGGTGGTGGAGTTGTACTGGAGTGCGTTACGTTCAGAGGTGGTTCTAATGTTTTGGCCTCCTCATTCATTTTAAATACGAAACAGATGATTCAAAATTGTAACAGCTGATTATTTTTCCGGACCTTTAAGCAGAACATTTTATTGTTCCGGATGGTTTGTGAGTCCACTCTCTTCTGACTGGCTAGTTTAAGGGAGTTTAAGTGAAAGTACACACTAAAAGGCTAACATAACCAACCATTAACTAGTAAACTAGTAACAGCTCACAGTGGCAACAGGGAATGAAGGCATGGGGTTCAGATAATTATTATGGGCTTTTTATGTGGTTATCTTGTAGTATTATCTTGCATCTGATTTACAGGTAAACACGTAGATGTTAAAGTATACTCTGACTGTGCACCATGAGCCCTGCTGCCCTCAGAATAAGAAGAGAAGAATGCAAAATTGTCTTAGACAATCCTATTCCTTTATGAATTAGCAGGGACTGTCTGCCTGGTAGGCAAAGCAAATTTCAAGTCCAGAAAGTGTTTGCAGCATTCAGTAAATCTTACCATGAATTCAGGAGCTTTGTGTCTGAAAATAGACCATTAGTCCGAAAGGTTTTCACTTCAGCTTTGTGTCCTTCTGCGCAGTGAATACAGAGCTAGACAAGCACGTTCGACTTCAAATAACACCAGCACCGTGTGTGAGAAGTGCCAGTACGACAAAGAGTAAATTTACTGTGTACTGGTCGACTTTGAGCTTTATTAATGTCAAATAAGTCCTTTAAATAAGGGACTTATCTTAAGGAGGGGCTAACAATATACCTCACTGCACCAGGTTTAGTCTTAACAGTGATAAATTTTAATTAAAAATGGAAAAAGTTTGACATTATAAAATGTATAAAGTAATGCAACATTTAACACATCTTTAATTAGAAATGTACTTGGAAAAAATATGTAGATATTTGGAGGAATATGTAATGGAATGATTGGCTTAGGACTTTGGCAATACGTACTGACTTTTACTGTATGATTCCTAACTCTACTCATCACACACACACACACATACACATACACACAAAACTACAACAATAAAAAATAATTAAAAAGAATTGCTGGAACAAGTAAAGCACTGAGGTCAACACTGCATTAGAAAGTAGAAATACACCTGGACTATTTGTACTATGTGCGGTGTACAAAATGTATCTGAAAATACATCATGTTTATGGTTGAACCCTAGTGCATTGAAGAATAACTTCTCACAGTTCACAGCTCATGGCTGATCTACACTGAGCTCATCAATTCAATCAGAATGTAAAAAGAAAAAAAAAGATTCATAATAAGATGCTTTGGCTCACTGTGTTAACACACGACCCTGGCAGGTCCTGTGTTGAGGATTTAATTAATTTAGAAACAATTTCAGTGCAGAAGGGATTCGTCAGGTACTCACAGGGGAAATTTCATTTCACCTGGCTGAATCATGCACCTTCCTGTATCATAAATGATTCTATCATGAATATGAAGGCATGACTGTGTCATTAATATTTATGAATCAGTAGAGTAACATTTTGTGACAGTTCTAGGGGCCCCGCCCTAAAAGTGCCCACAAAGAAGAGTAATTTTTTTCAAAATACATTAGTTTAGGGAATATATTTAAAATTCCTTTGACATACCCATTCAAGTCATTATACAAATTAAGCATTTTAATGTTCTGGGAATTACTGATGAAATTAGGATTTCACCATGGGCTTTCTGTTAATGCAAAAAGTAAAAATTACAATCTCCAAATTGTTGCCATAGAGAAGATGAATTAGTCATTTAATCTTCGGTACTACTTCATATAACTGTGGACTAATAGACATAAAGTCAGTTATCTAAATGCCGCACAACTTAGCACTTTGTGAGGTGTCATGTCTGCAGTTACACATGAAGGCAAAGTGTCGCCTTCTGCCCGATAACTGGCCACTTTTACCTCGACTGCTCGTTATTGGTGCCGTGGCACTGGGTGTGATGAAAGTACAAACACCGTAGATGGCACCTGCTTGCACAAGGTCAAAGTTGAACTTGAATCTTTGGTTTGAAACCACTGTGCTCTGCACACTCACCATCATATCATAGCACTGCCATCCAAACATCACATATGTTTAGTGGAAGTAGGTATGTAGATGTATGTATGAAAAAGTAATATTATCTTATACAATAGAGACACACCATCTATATGCAATCTTATGTCTGCTAAGTCATCTGCAAAGTCAACATTAATGCAGGGCTGTTGCAGCAGCTGGATTATATGACCAGGGTTAAAAAGCTCTACATCCCTGATGCCACACCAGCAGTAGGGTCCCGCAAACATATTGCAGTGAATGTCTGTACGGTCGTCTGAAAGAGCAATTGGATTTTAATATGAAGAGAAAACCATGTAAACCTCTCAGGGAAAATGAGGTTACATCTCAATGAGACACCTTTGTGAGACTTGGATTGTAGATGGGAATACTGTGTAATGAAATTCCCTTTGATTGGGTGCTGATGATTATCTGTTAGATTGGCAACATTATTGGCTGGAAGGGCTTCGATTTGATTACATTATTTATTCTGCAACAACTCACATAACCTTTACCAAACAGACAATAAATGATAAAAAAGGAAAATTACAGCTGCCAAAGAAGAAACCAGTAGAGACTAGAGATGATAAGCAACCTAAGGGGGCACTGAGATCGTTACTTCTTTTAGGGGACAACAAGTTGTCTCATCAAAGCCATTTTCAATCTAAAAGCGATGAAAAAGCTGGTAATTACAATTATCTCGTCCTCGGAGAGACTTGGCTAATCAGACTGAAAAGAGCCCTGAGTGGACTCCTCAAGTCCATCCACAACAGCAGCTAAATGAGCCAGAGGTTCCACTGAAGAAGCGCATCTGTCTGCCTGCCTGTTATAAATGTGCTAATGTTGGAGAGAGGCTGGCATGGAGGAGACTGCAGACTGGATTTTTAATCAAACACGTTACTCCTGTGCAACTGCTGCGTTGGCTAAAATAACTTAGAATTTCAGACATGAAATGAGCAGCCAGGACCATAAAACAAGGCGCCAGAGAGAGTAAGGATCATTACACGTGAACTGACCTGACAGAAGCTCACATAATTACATGTTCTCCTAATAAAACTCGAGTTAGGAAGTGAAGAAAACTGCAGAGCAGGATGCACATTCGGCTCCGTCTCAGGTGGTAACGTTTAATATGAGATGAAATAGTGTGGAATAAAAGTGTGGTAATGTAAGTAAAAGCAGTAATGGCTATCTGAACGTACAATATGGTAGATATTATAATTTAGAAGAAAAAAGACTCACTTTCGAGTGTTAATTTGTTAGACCGTGATGCTGCCTGGGTTGGGAATAATTAAAAGGTGAAACAACAGCAGGCGAGCTATACAATTTCACTGCCAGTCGTTGGGTGTTAATAAACATGTAATGGAGGCCAGAGGGGATGGAAGTCTTTAAAAGTCACTAAGCCTAATGTGTGGGCTAAAGTCAAGAAGTACAACTGGAAGCAACATTTACAACCATGTGTCTGTATCAGAAAGAAAGAAAAACTCAAAACTGACAGAAATTACCGGCTTTTAACCTTTATTAACCTTTATTAACTAAATTTCCCACAGAAAATGACAAACTAAAACAAAACACAACTATTATACTTTGCTAGAAAATGAACAAGTAAAATAATAAAAGTAAAAGTAATAATTGTTGTTTTTCTATGGAAGACTGAAGGGCAGCAATGTGCATCTTTCCCCTACAGTTCCCCCTTCCAGCAGAACCAGGAGAGAGAAGAGAGACACAGCTCCAAAGCCGGGGACGCCTGAAGACAGGGACAGACACAGGGAGACAGATGTGCAGTGTTCTATGTAGCTCTCTCCTACAAGCTGAAAATGGTAAACTCCATAACTTTAGTGTGTAACAGCACGTCCTCCAACCTCCACACTCATACAGGTCATTTGTCCCTGTCCTCTTGTATGACCATAGGACAGTTTGATGAAAGAGGACCCCCAAAGTGGGAGACAGGAGTCTGTTGAAATTGAACACTTTTGGGTACGTAGATTTTGAAACTTAAAAAGACAAAATAAAAAAAAAAAGCATTTTCAATGTTGTTACCGTTAATGTAGATTCATTACAGACTTAAAACAGTGATAAGTACCTCCACTGCACTGTGAAAAACAGTGGACACTCGAGAGGATTCAAGAGCAGCATTAATGCCGAAATAGCTCAATAGTAAATCATTTCACAATATTTTTATATGTTAAATGTACAGCAAGCAAATGCTTTTCATGAATCTTTTCGAGCTGTAGCGCCTCCACCCCAAAACAGTTAAGCTGAGGCGCATATTCGGCTCCTGAGACGCGGCCACACTGGTTTGGATGGGAATCCAGCCACAGCTACAAGTGAGGGCGAGTGATATGCTTATGAGCTGGTGTGCAGCATGATGCAGCAGGCAAAACCCACGATCTAGACTTATATTTTAAGACACTGGTGGGGTTCCGAAGATGGACTAAAAATTTTAATCAGCAATTAATGGATCGCTTGTGAAAAAAATTACTGACTTTAATCATCCTCCAACTCTAACATTTGTATTCGTGGTAAACATTTGTAGCAAAGCAAAACAACAAGGTAAATTAAAAACCACTGTAAACAGTAGATGGACCCATGTCACACACCAACATTGTCACAATGATAATGAAAATTTATCACCTTCTGCCTACCAGTTTAATTAGGTTAATATTTTATTATTATCAGTCCATATAACATCTCATTCTTGTGAGCTGTAGCTCTGCGTTTAGCCATGGTGCCTGCTGAAACACACTGTTTGCAGGTGGACTGGGGACAGACTGAGCCTTAGCTGTGGGCTGCAGACTGACAGCACTGTGCCTCACATCTGCAGTGAAGCTGCTGCTGCTTTGTTTACCTGCTGCTGCAGTACAACACCATCTTCTGGTCTAAATGTACTTTCATTTTTAATCACGTGGATATTGTTTATTATTGTTCTTTTTCATTTTTTTGCTTTAAACTTTCTGCCAATTACCCGCAAAGAATGACGTACATTTTGTTAAGTGCATAAAACAATTAACCTTTTGAATTCCTTTTAACCTGTGTTTTTACACAGTACCACAGGTTGTGACACGTTGAGACCCTGGTTACAACATTGTTGTCCAGCCAAGTGGGAGAATGCCCTTTGCTGTTATTACGCTATCACTGGGTACCACCCTGTACTGTATCTGGACTTTTGTGGGGATTTGGCTCCACTTCTGACCTTGGCAATTCCGCTCCACTTTTCAGCTGTTAGAAATGAGTGCGAAATTCGAAAGGCAAGCACATTGCACTGGAAATTACGGCTCTTCAAAATTGCCCTTATGAATGACCATAAACATAACCTCCATCTGAACAAATAAGCCTTGCTGGGGGCTACAGCGGAGCAGCCATTAAGCAGGAGACCTCTGTAGAGCAGAACTTTTTTATTTTTTTTATTTTGTGCGGTCAGTCTGCCAAGAATAAAACTCAGCAGTCCATATAGCAGAGGGCTATAACAACCCTGAACCAAATGACTCCCCTTGGTCTTTAATGGAAGCCATGGCGAATGGAGTATGAATCAGGAGACTAACATGCAAGTCGGGAGGAGCGGCGCGGACAGGGATACCATGAGGCCCGGCTCAGACAGCAGCAATAATGCAGCCCTCCAAATCCTATTATCATTGTAATGGAACGGATGGCGTGGGAGGAGAGAAGATGGGTGTGTGAGAAAGAGATGAGGTGGAAGGGTGCTCCGTCTTTCTTTCTGTCTCCCTCCCCTTGTCTCAAGAAAAATGTGTGAGCACACACACACACACACACACACACATATTCCTCTGTTTCATTGCCAATGTAACAGAAAGCTCTGAGGTGACACCTGCGTGTTAAACAAATGTGTTCCCAGACAGGAAAAAAATGCTCAAGGAAGTGGTGATTTCTGATACAGTGCCAAGCTTTAACTGAGAACATCTTTCAAGAATCGGATAGGTGCAAGTCACCAAAAATGTGCACCTATCAAAAGCAGACAAGATATGTATATCATAAAAACGATTATAGCAGTAATAAATCACAGACTTCTAGGTATCATCTAAGTATCATTTCATGACAATACTACAGACTTTACACGATGCAATGAAAGTTTATCACATCTCATTTGGTCAACTCAATCACAAACACTGCACAGACTAGCAGGCTGACTGTCATAACCATGAACAGTGCAAGCACTGCCTGATATGAGTAATATGTCATAGTGGATCAGAGAGGTTTGAAAATCCTCTCTACCTCTAGTCCTCATTAGGCGCTTTAATAAAAGCAATACATTTTTCAAAAGTAATAGAGCTGGTCAAAGGTCCAGTAAATGATTTGCAGGCTTCAGTGTCTCATGAAACACACAACGCTTGCAGAAATAAACCCTGTGACCTCTTCACATAGACACACCATACAAACAGTTTGGACACCCCACCCACAAATGTTCAGTTAATTATCACTGCTAATGCTAATTACCCTGTTTATCATTTATTTATTATAAAAAAAAATGAAATGACACCTTGTTATTTTTTGATACAGGACCTGCCAGATAATAAACAAAAAGCTGCAGTGATGAAGCTGAAATGGGGAGGGGAATCAGTGCCATCACTGCCAGTAAGTACGAAAGGGGTTGTATTGGTTGTCAGGTAAATTTTACCTTTAGACTCATCAAAGCAATATGTTCATATGGAATGTAAACATAAACCGTTTTATATGAAAGGTTAAAAAAATGTTGGCTTAAGATTTGGACTTTCTTCAAACTGACACAAGTTGGGCAAAGCTCACTGAGGCTCTGTGGGCCCATAGTGATGCAGGGTCCAGTGCTTTTATGGGAGATTCAAGATCTTTATTGTTGTTCGAACCAAATATAGCAATGTTATTGGCGACTCTTTGCCCCTTTTCTATATTCTGGCTGGGGCCCAAAAATTTGCCTGGTTTGCTTCTCCTTCGTTTGCTAAACAAACTGTAGCCGAGTTAGTTAGGTATGACATAAGTTAATCGCATTCCATTTACTCATGCATCGACCTTCAGCAGTTTGTCTGAAGTCAGGTCACAGGGTTCAGGAGAAAGTGTTCAGCACGTTACAGGTACTTCAGATGTCCCTCTTCCCAGCAATGTTTTCCGGCTCCTCGTGAGGAATCCCAGGGCAACTAAGATATTACCCTTTCCACAATTTGAGGTGCCCAGGACGCTTCCTGTTTAGATGCCCAGCCCACCTCCACTACTTTGGGATGTCTAGATGTTTTGTCTGAGTCTGAGCTCAGTAAACCTACAGAAGAAACTCAATTTGGCTACCTGTACTCAGGATCTCAGTCCTTCTGTCACTACCCAAAGCTGCACCAATCCACCTGTCAATCTCATGCTCTCTTCTCCTATTGAATGTCATATTTTAGTGGGGACTAAAAATGGTGGATTGCAAGAGGCATCACAGAGAGGGGAATAAAGTGTATTGAAGCTATGTTGTTCCAAATATGAAGATGCCTTTAAATGTGCATTTAAAAAAAAAAGACTTTTGAACACCCTGAGATGACACCATGCAGGGCAGAAGACTGTGGAAAATCCTTTTTCTACCTACCTGTGAGACAATATTCAAATCTGAGTCAGATGTGGCACTTGGTGGAGCCTCTCCTAACAGTTTCCAGAGCAAAAACGAACGGAATATGTCTACGTGGGAGGCAAGAAACAAATAGTTGAAATCCCAGTGGTAACATTCTGTTTTCTCCACAGTTTTCTCTACAGTTAATTGTGTTGTGGAGAAAGTACAAACTGTTTCCAGTATAAGTGGTGCTGCTTTGTGCCGAACAATTGTCGCTGGAAATGGTGATGACAACGCGAACACTTGCTGTTGTGATAACAGGGACGCTGTTTACTGGGGAACCTGTGAACCTTCCATCATGCTATACGACACAGAGCATGTTTACCGCCTTTTTATATAAAAAAAAATGGTCTAGCGAAAAGTTCATGTCAAGTTCAAGTCAAGAAACGTGTGTGCAACCTGTGCCTGTGAATGTAAGATTGCTAAGAGCATGATACCTGCATTTAGAAGGTGCATGGCTGGAGCACACACAGCATTTTCCTTTCCCACAGATGAGATATGGGAATTCCACTATACAGTATGTGTCTTGGAAACCATTGTAGCAGTTCATCAAATCAGCAGTGCAGATACAAGCAGGTCTGATTGTAAAGACAAATAGGGATAGAGAAGGGCAAGGATGTAGGATAAGGGAAAGCGGGGGGCTTAACAGTGTTAGTCCCTCAGGTCGGTGTATAAATAAAAGACAGGCTAGAAAGAGTGTGGTGGCAAAGGTTGGATATAGAGACTGATTACCGTAAATTCTGGACTATAGAGCGCACCTAAATTTAGGCCGCACCCGCTAAAATTTAAAAGAAATATATATTTTGTCACATATAAACCGCATCGGACTATAAGCCGCCAATATCCAGGCTGAGAAATAATATCTGTTGTATGCGCTCCTACTCATTGTTCACAGTAGACATGAGGATGTTCTGTGCGCTGTTTTACCCGCATTACGGTAAAGAGTGCGTTTACGTGTATGTGTGGCTGGTATAACACATGTCGAATGTACAGAGCCGACAAAAACGTCCTTCTTATAAATAAACGGCTTGTTCCATAGCCAAAGGAGAAGACGTGTCTTATTCTTCACGAATTACGCAGGAGTTGCTGCGCTCAACAAAAGATTTTGTACCATAAGTGTTTATTCATACACGCGCAACTGCGCAACTATTAAAGTCGCTTCATTCTCCCGTGCACTGAAACCACAAATCGCTATTCATCTTCCTCCTGAGCATTGAAACCACTGTCACACTCGATTTCCTTCACGGATAGCCAGATCGATGGCTTCAAATTAGCTGCATCATAGGAATTTCTTCGCGTGTTTTCCATTATGAGGGGGTGAGGTGTAAAAATATTACCGTATTTTGCTGTTGTGCGTCTTGGGTTGCATGCGCTAAGAATAAAAACTGAGACTTCCATCTACAGCGCCCATCTGAGGGCTGCAGAAAAATTCATAGAAAAGCCGCATTTCTGTAAAAGCCGCATGGTTCAAAACGTCGGAAAAAAGTAGCGGCTTATGGTCCGGAAAATACGGTATTTCCATTTGACAAAAGGACACAGACTGGACTGGAAAGGTTAGGAAACAATGGAACAGGGTAAGAAAGAAGGGAATTAAGATTTGGCTGTCAGTGAAATTACAGCAAAGAACAGTAAAACATATTGTTGTAGAGGAACAAAGAGCTTTTTGGGATTAGAGTATGCATAAGATCTCCTCACTATCATCTGTAACAGTCGTGTCACTCTGGGCCCAGTAAAGAATCCCACTGAGAATATGAAGACGTGTCCTAACTATTACGTACTGTAGCGCAGCAGTGATTGAAGCAAGCGAGAGTGGAAAGCAACTAAATTATTAAGGTGAACTCGGAGGATGACACGTTTCCCAAAGGATAAACGATACACAAGAGTGGTCACCTGCTCGGTTTTAGCAGACAGCTCTTACTGGATGTAGAAATCCACTGTATCTATACAGCTTAATTCACTACATACGGGTGAAAAAAATTATCGGTTCTAGAATTGTAGATACTTGCATAGGAATTTTGGACCATTCCATTTTAGGTTTCATCTTAGCCGTGTTCTTGTGATGTCTTGCGACTCTCTTGACGTCGTGCTACACCGTCTTTGTTTGGTTGACGTCTGGGCTTTGACTTGACCTCATCAGGGGTCAGACTTTGTGTTTCTGAAGCCAGTGGATCTCTGGTAGACCTACTTCGATGTTCAGGGCTGTATATCTTGCTGTATAACCCAGTTTCTTCTGACCTTCAGCTTGCTGACAAGCAGCGTGAGAATTCATTTCCTCTTCCCTACGGTGAGTGGTCCAGGTCCAGAGGCAGCAAAGCAGCACCAAACCGTGATGTGTGTGCCCCATGATGTTGGTTCTCTTTTATACCATATGCAGTGCTGTGTGTCAAACGTCAGCATGCTGCGATGTTGGTTTTGGAAAGCAGGAGCTGTCTCCATGATGCCCTGCCATGGACACCATGCCTGTACAGTGTTTGGTTGACTTGTGAACAGAAATGTTTATCAGTCAGCTCCATTAAATCCTTCAAGGATGTGCTGTTACTCTACACTCACTCCCTTTGAGTTACAACGTACTGACTGTGTGCATTCATGCCTCAATTATACACAGTTTTGAAAGAAATATGATAACTGACAGTTATAATACATAGTTTAAATGGTGTTTATTAGGCACACAGCAAATTACATATTTATTATTTAATCGACTTGAAAGCAATTAGTGTAGACTGGTTGATTTGACAAACACTATATTAAAGGTGTGACCTGTGTGGCATATGTTTTCTTACTACCTATACATCACATATAAAAGAACGTGGAGGTTACAGTTGCTCCTACATTCATGTAATTAATGAGAACAGCAGCACCCAGCAGCTCCGCCAACGTGTTGTTCCTCATTATGTCATCCAAGCAAAACATCACTCCCATTTGTAAAGCAACGCGTCTCAGAACAGCTAAACATTGGAGGAGGGACTATCCATCAACTGTGAACAGAGGGCCGAGGGGTCAGAACCAAGGACAAATCCAGCAGTGCATGAAATTGCAGTAATACACCCTGTTAAATTAGAAATGTCTGTTATCAGAATGACAGGTTCAAAGTAGCTCTACTCCATTTTATTAAACAGCAAATTGAGCAGAGATGCATTAATTGACACTTGAGATGGCAGGAAATTTGCCTGTTGATGCAGGTGTTACATTATTTCTCACAAATTAACACACTGGACTTAACTCGTAGCTCTGTGGGGAAGCCCTCTGCTTTGTTCACACGTTCATCAACCCTGTACAAAATTAATATGTCTAAACACTAGGTCAGTGCGTTTCATTCCCCGCAGTTCCCCTCACTGTCGTACATTTAGGTTGGTCTTTTACGTTGCTAATACAAACGGGCTGCCTGGTGGTATTTTACAGGAGGATAGTCTCATAAAGGCCACATCAAGTGCAACCCGAAGCTAATTAAAGGATTGAAGTCTTCAGCCTCCTGCCTCCAAATCTACAATCTTGAGCCTGTCCATTTTGAGAGGATGTCTATTGATCACTGCTATCATTGTCAAGTGTGGAGCCGCCCTGCAGATGCAATCAATTCTGATATAATGGGCCCATGTATTTAATTGGGCTTGGCCTCAATGTTCTTCTATATTGATTAAAGTCTCTGGACTAAACTCCTAATCAAGCTGCAACATCAGTCAGACTATCGCTTCATGACAATTGCCCATAAGGGGATTTTTAAGAGAATCCTTCCATAACAAGGTGGCTACTTTAAGGTCTTTAAAGGTCACCTTCTTAATTGGTATTTTACTGAACTCTATACATTAACATCGGAAGTCAGGCATGCATAAAAATGAACACAAATTAAATTTGATCATACAAGGCAGGGTTAATTTCTGTGTGCTGGGTTAAGTACAATACAGTTTTTTCTTTACTTGTTATTGGATTTAGCATGTATTATCTTACATTCCCATCACAGAGAAAACCTGACAATTATCACCAAATTCAATAAATGGAAAACTTTTCTAAATCTTTGATTTCACAACACGCAGTTCTAAAGGTCATCTGTCTAAATGAAAAATAAATACATTCAGTTTCTCACGTAGTGCTACATTTAAATTTGAAGCAGTGATCACAATCAAAGCCCTGGTGTTGGATGTTATCACGCCATTCAAAGGCTGTTGCCTCTCGTTACTACCACTGATATGGACAAGTAGGTCCCTTCTCCTAACCAAATAAATATATTAATAGCATGCAAACCATGTTGTTTAGTTTAGGCGGAAAAAGCATAGACACATTGTTAGGCACAAACGCTTGTTACAAAGATTATGACAAACCTAATTGTTTGTGTTAAAAGGGAAACTCAGTAGGTTTTGTCACACATTCATCCACCCTGACCTTCTTCTTAAAGAATTTATGTAACTTTTAAAGAATGTCTCTGACTGCCAGTAGTAATAATTATGGCTGTTAGATGTCACCAATTTACCACATATCTGGCTGATAATAGTAGTAGATGGTCTACTGAAGCATAACTTTGGATTTCAAAACCAGTGATAACTCGGAATTCATTGGCATGATAGCAATCAGCAAACGCTTAGTGGCTGGATAAAAATGACTTTTTGAAATGGAGGAACCTTCAGGTACACAACTTTGTCCCTTTTGCTGACCACAGTAGTCCTCCCAAAGTTTCCATTCACATAGAATATCCAACATATATGATTATTGATCTTTTCCCTTCCTCTGGGATTTAGGGGGACAGCTAATAGAATCAAAACCAGTTCAGCTGTGGCCATTTCCAAAGCCTTTATCGTGATTGTTTTTAAAAGCGTTGTTTACTATCACATCTCATCCTCCAGGGAAGCATCATCGTCCAGTGCAGACCTCTGAAGAGCAGAGCAGATCCGACATAATTGCTTGCAGTGTACAAACTCATAATGTGCACTTTAACAAAAATAAAGTCAGGTAGTTTATTGAGCATAGAAAACAATTACAGCGCAGTTGGCCGCAAGCATGCTATATGAGTGGAATTTGCTTTGAATTCACAGAAAGTGTATCTATTTTTCATTAAGCACAGGCTTTCACAGGTTTATTTAGTCATTACTCTGCGTATGCTGTTTTTGCTTGGGGCACACTAATGGAACATTTTAATAGTCTAAGTAAATCACAATGAAAATCTTCTATATGTACTGTTTGTTTGCTACTGCATTTGCAGTGACTAGAAAGTAAATTAGCCTGCTGCTGGGAACTGTTAAAAAGCAATATAAAAAATATGACACATGGAGGTTGGAAGCAGCATAAACAACCGTGAATATTTTTGTACTCCACTCTGGACACTCACAACAGGCGGAAGCAACTGTGTTGTGCTTTTACATCAATTATTTATCGGTACATTGAAGTAAATAATCCTAAGTGACTTCTTTGAAGCAGGATTTGAAAAACATTACATTTATGTGTTTGATGAGCCATTTTACAAACCTATTTGATATTTTTCAGAGATGTCATGACTTGATGTGGGTACTGCAGAGAATTTCCCATGATAAATATTCATCTGGCTGAAGATCATGCACAATATGCTTTCATGTCTCACGCATTTTCTCCTCACGCTGGCTTCACAGAAGACTGATGCAATGAGTAATCATGGTTTCTGGCAGTCCAATATTTATCTTTCAGCAAGAGCCCATTTTAAAATTGAGTAGCAAAATCAATACTTCGATTTATCCAGAGCTATTGCTCGGTCCACCTGGCGATTATTTTTGTCACGCAGGAGGGCTTCTCTCAGGTCAGCGTTTTATGGTCCATCATACACTCTGAGGACCGGCTGGAGAGAGTCATTTGTTATCGTGGTTGCATCCCAAAAATGTATTAAGGTCAGCATTCTTTCCTCTTTAACTTTGTTGACACCTCACATTAGTCATCTTGAATTAAAGTGATTTAGGAAACTGTCAAACTTGTAAAATGTTTTGTGTTCTGCAAGTCCCCAAAACTTAAAGTTCTAAAAGCAACAATTTTGTTGCATCTAACACTAAAACTTTATAATAACAAGATAATGGAGGTTCTTTGTTAAGCTACTGTAATAACACCTTATGGGGGGGGGTCTTTTTTTGAAAACAAGGTCATTTTTGGGAAAGGCCAAGATATTAGGAAGCTTTAATTTTGGAAAGAAGAAGAACAGAAAAGTAGAACAAGAAACTGTGTGTTTATGCCTGTCTGTATGTTCACTCTGATTTTATATGACATTTATATGTGGTGTTTTACTGCTAATTTATTCATTATTTAGTGTGTTTTTAGATGTTTATATCAACTTATTTGTTTCCAAAAACAAAAAAATAAACAAGGGAAAATTCTGGGTTTAATAGCTCACTATATTTCCCAATGCCACAAAATAGTTTAAAAATTTACCATTTGGTCTTTGAAATGGCCACTCCTGTTATCTCTGAAAATATTAATAGATTTACTGAATGAGAACATGGCAGTTCTCCCTGTCTATCAAATAAATCACATCAGCTTCCTGCAGAGGTCTGGAAAAAGTCCAGCAGGTCTATTTTATCCTTGAAATCTGCGGTTACCCTTAGAGACGCTGAGAGAGTGGTGACTTCCTGTTTAGCTAATTATTAGAATTATTAGTATTAGATTGGCATTTAACAACTTGCTCAAACACAATACTGGCCTCCAATGGTCATGCATTTCTGCCGTGCAGATATTGAAAGAACATGTGCGGACACACTGACGTCCCACATGCAAACAATTCTCAGTGAAAAGTACATCATCTCACACTGGACTCGAACCCCGGCCCCTTTCCTGTGTATGTTGTCGTACCCTCCACCTCCCTATGAGTCTTTTTCAATTCATAAACTACATTGTAGCTTTAGGTATCAAACATTGAAGCATCTGGATTTCCATTGCACCACACTAAAGGGTCAGAGGGTTTATCACCCATTCAAACAGGTGCCCTAAGCGTAAGCATGTGACCCAGAAGGAACTGGATGAAAGCAACAGTTTTTGATGCCTCACTAATGAGAATGAGACGGTGTTTGCTGTATAAAACTTTAATTATATTCATATTTAACACCCTGCTGGTAATTACCATAAAACTACTTTATTATTACATTTCTACTACCACAGTCTCCCCCTCCATCATTAACTTGCACTTTACAAAGCCCTAATGCAAAGTGCCCTCAAGGCATTTATTACAACCAAGAAAAAGGTAAAGTCTCAGCATCCCAGCTCTTGTATAACAGCAAAGAATAGCAGCAAAAATTGAAATTCACAGCCAAACTGTGTGGAGCACAAAAATGCAATAACGTAAAATGTTATCAAAGTATGGCAGACTTTACTTTGAAGTCACCCTTGAACTAACTAACTTCTCGCACAGACCACTTCTATGATGTTTACTGGCAAATATTCCTGTCAAATCCAATAGAAGGACAAAAAAAAAAAAGCTTTTGGCAGAGGAGGATTTTCTGTTTGCATGGACTAAAAGGATCTTCCCGAGCCTTTCTATGACATCTTTTTAACTTTGAGAGTGAAAGCAGCGCACACCTTCTCCTGGTAAAGAATCCTGCTGCTTATTGACTAAATCTGTCAGTGGCTCATACAGCCTCAGGTTTTCATGTTGATGTGCTTATTCCTATGCTGTATACGTGTGTTTACTACCTGTCATTTTTATTATTTATAGGATTAGACATTCAATGTTGTTGGCTTTACATTATTGTTGTGCTCTCTATGTTTTGTGATGTTTGATGTATTTTATGGAGTTAATCTCTTTGTTACCTTTCTCTGTAGTGCCTTGAATTGTGTTTTTTCTGTGACCTGCTCTGACATCTTGCTCTTTTACTGACATGTTCATATTCCCTAAGTGTGAAGAAGCACCTTGGACCTTTCGTCCCGACTGACTCGTACATGCCTCTGACATGCCTGTCACTCCCGCTGACACGCTGTCTTAAAACAAAGTGGGCGAACGTCACAGTGTGTGTCTGCAGAAGCTGCTCTTTGAAATGATCAATTTGGTCCATGCACCAGAGCAGCATGTGTTGGAGACTGACACTAGACTTTTAAGGCAATGCATGACTTGTGTATTGCCTTGCATTTTTAAGATTATTATTATTTTTTATTTTCTAAAGAGGTCTGTCTAATTTCTTTTGATGACATGGATCTGCTATCTCGATGCAATTTGAATCTGATATTTTCTCAAAGCAGGTAACATGGCACAGCTGCCTAGCAGATTTGAATCGTGGCTGGAGTTTGCATGCTCACCTTGTGCTTGCATGGGTTGTTGGGTTAGTTGGTGACTCGGTATTCTCTCTGGGCCCTGAAATAGCGCAGAGACCTGTCCAGGGTGGACCCCGTCACTTGCCCAGTGACAGCTGGGATAGGCCCCAGCCTCCCTAACTCCCCACAGCATCAATGGTTACAGAAAATGGAGAAAATGGGGTTTACTGCAGTGTTGGCACAGAGCCCATACACCAGAAAATTCTGCCTTAGAATCCAGGTTCCTGTGGCAGCAGGTGGAAGTTTATCTACTTTCTTTCTAGTTTTTAGTTTAGCAACTAACTAACTACCAACCCCAAAGTAAAATTCACAAAAAAGGTTACACAGCAAAATATTTAACATGTGATCTTACCATTTATAAAAAAAACAGTAAAACACAGAGGAAACAACCTGGACTATTAGTCAATGCATTATGCATTTATTGTCCACAGTACATTGAAAATCCACAGTAAATACATTTTGTGAGGAACCCAGAGGAAGTAGAAAATACAAAGAAGGATATTTAACTTTGGATTTACTGACACGGTGTATTCACACACTCTTAAAGGAATCAATACATAATTGTAATTCTATAAGTTGTGTACAAAAACTGTAAATATACCTAATCCGATGTGGCTCACTATAACGAGAACTAGCTTTTTCAGATACGGTTTTCTCACGCACAGAAAGTTATTAATATTTAAGTCCACTTTAGTTATGTGTGACATATGTGATTCTTATGACCAGGTCCAAATGCGGTTGTTATTTTGAAGATGGTCCTACAGTTATTCTCGTATATGTCAGGACACCACAGTGCTTAAAAGAGACTCTCAAGTCCAGAAAACCACATGGAACGATGCACAGTGCACCTAGTGCACTATATAGTGACAAAGAGTTCAACGTGGGTCATGACTTTCTAGGGTTGAAGGGGCAATAGTGGTGGAGAAACAGGCAGAAATTCGGTAGGAATAAAAATTACAAGCAGACCTTTCTGTCTTAAAAACCTCCTTCATGTAAGCGTCTGCATGTCCTCCATGAAGGACATAGAGAGCACACTTTTCCATGGATGGACGTTTGTTACCTACAATTTAATTCAGATTCCTTTTCTATTTATAATGCCATCTCACAAAAAATATCTCCTGAAGGTACTTTACATAATAAAGTGAAGACTATCAACCGAGATTCTTAGACCAGCTTTTTCAACAGATTCTTGTCACTCACATTTAGGTTAAACATTATGCTGTAATCTAACCTGTAACAGTATACTTGATCTCTTCATATTGTTCATCCATATTTAAATACAGCATTCCAACATTCACAGTATGGGGTGAAAAAGTTTCCCTTTGGCCAACGGCATCAGCAAGTCATGTGATCCAAGAGTGCACTGGATTCACGATCAGGCCAAAGATTTACAGACTTTGGGTGACTAAAGACTCAGAGACTTTAGGTGTTCGTCATTCTACAGTTGGGCACAGTATCTATAAATAGAGACCACTTAGCACCGTGGCTACTCTCCCTAGAGCTGGGTGCCCAGCTAAAATGATTCTAAAAGCCCAAAGCCGAATGCTCAGTGAGGACAGAACCTCAGAGCAGCAGCGAAAGGTGTAAAAGAATCATTGTAGTGCACCATATGCAAACCATGGAGTGCCTGCAAGAACCTCAGCCCACCAGCCCACCACACCGCTACTGTGAAAGTGTTTGTGGACTAATAATTTTAAAGATGTGTAGTTTTAAAGCCTCTTCCCAACAGCGAAGAACTGCCTCCACCGTCAGTTTAGGGCCAGAACAGCAGCCCTTTAAATAAGAAAAAGGAAATACTCCAGTTTATCAAGGAATCTACAGTTACGACCTGTATTCTTTTTTATCCTTTTTTATCATCGGTTTTAATTCTTGGTGGACTTAACTAGTGCTGCTCCGACAGGCCTTTGCCACAGCTGTCTTCAGATTCTGATTGTTTTTGGAGTGAGTCCCGTTCAGTGATCTGGTTCTGAGAAGACACTGGGCCTATTCGTTGACTTCCTTCTGCTTTTCTAAACACAACGCCACAATTCCAGGTACTGCACACTTTTCTGCCATTTTTTCTGGTGCACGCTGGTCTTGATCTCGGTCTCCTTGGTCCACAAGACATTCTTCCAGACCTCTACATTCTTTTTTATATTTTCTGGCTCTAATCTGCCTTTTGGGAGTCGCTATTTTTTTTTTTACTCTTTTTTTTGGTAAACTGCCTATTTTCTGTGAGGGGATGTCCAATAAGTTGACACAGATATGCCTAACTCTTGTAGTGTAGAACTGATCTGTTTTTCTTTACCATAACATCCATAACAGTCGTTTTCTGTGGTCTCACCAGAGCTTTTTTAAATGGAAGAAAGTACCTGATTCAGCTAATGCTTTTGCTGTCTCTGATGGATTTGTTTAGATTCTTTGCAGCAGACTTTTTATCTGTCTACTTGTAATTCAGCTAACAAGAGAACAAATCCAAGCACAGCAGAGACAGCCGAAGAGTTGCATTCTACCACCAGTTCAGTATTTTAAAAGCACACAGACTCACTTAAAACAAAAACACATCAGTCAATTCATGTAGAAAATTTTTATACATTACCCATACATACATACCCACCCTTTAATTTACATCCTCTATTAAAGACTACAGTATCAAGTCATGTCCTAAAATCACCACAGAGGACACTGTAACTGTGACTGGCATGATTTCCACAATACTTATAATACACATTTTTTCTTTAAGGGATGTCACAGCCCCACCATTTATCCTCTAATCGTTTCCTCTATTCTTCAGTGTCTGTGTTTTCTCTCATAGCTGCACTTAATCAGAGGAGACAGGTTAATAGTTAGTGGCCTGTGGTCCCACTAATAGCTTCACATACATGAAGAGCCATTGTAATGATTGCAGCTTCATGCCTATCAGGTTCAGACACTTTGCTAATAACCTCCCACTTGGAGCTGCTTGATCCTTCCTGCTTGACGCTTTAGGGGATTCACAGTGGTTCCACTGTATATAAAGAGGCCATCAATGTGGAGAGATATGTAGGCATCTTCTTAAATGAAATTCAATGAGGTCAGGCTCAGTCAAGTAAGTGCTGCGCTCATCCAGAGTGAATGCAAGTGAACCAAATGCACTGTAGTTGAATAATGGAGATGAGATGTGTTTGTGAGGTGTATAAAATTGACATCATTTTTTCATTCAGGACCTCAGGGGAAAAAATCTTTTCATTCTGTTGACATTTTTTGCTACTCAGGTGCACTATGCTTGTGTTTGGGTTTATTTTTCTCTGGCTAGGCTCATTAATTAAAGTAAAAAAATACGCTTCTCAAAGTGTGTGTGCCAATAAACCATCCGTATACGTCCCTACGCTTTGCAGTTCAATTAATGCTGTTTGGTTTTGAGTTGAAGATGTTTAAACGTCTAGATACAAAGTCTGTCATGTAGAACAGCGGAATAGAAAGCACATAGAAGCGAGTTCACATGAAACTACACAGTAATGTAAAGTCACTGACAACTTCTGCAAAGATGGAATGAAAGGTGAAATTAGGGCTTTGCAATAGAACAATAAAATGTATTGTCACTAAATAACTTTTCCTCGATAGAATTTTAAAACATGGTCGATACAACGTCGAGAAAACTTATTCCATCATGTCCTGACAGACAACTCAAACAACCAATTAAGAATCACTACACCGAAGCAATCCCGTGGCTGGAATGGAACATCTGGTTATGTTGAAGCCAAAAGCAGAGAGTGTAGGAGTAAGAACTGGCAACCGCACGTGTGCTAACGTTTCATCTTCGATGAAACTATCTCAGGGATATTATTGACTGATTCAGGGAACCAGCAGTGAGTGGGACAAAAACAAGCAGGGCAGGGGGGCCATGAGGACCAGGGTTGGGGACCCCTGATTTGTTGTATTATATGCTGCTGTATTCTTTCCTCTGTAAAATCGTCAGACCCTATTATTTGCCAAGGAGCCGTCAGTGGGTCATTTATTAGATCATACAGGTTGCAGAATAAACGTCTTGCTGGGCTGGTGATGGAGGGCCCTGAGCAGAGAGGAGGCACCTGTGGTGTAGGGAGGGAAACACAGTGAGGCAGGTGGAGCAGAATCTCTGGTGGTTTTCTTCAGCATCTCACCCGGTGTATAGGTGGAGAGCGATGACAGGGAGCAGGACAGGCACAGATTTAACTCGGCTCAAACCACCATCGTTCTCCTTATCCTCAGAGTGACTTTGAACCCAGACATACAATCATATCAACTGATGATTTTCCTTCTGGTGATTGTAACATGTTATGTGGAATAGTAATATATTTATAGCAGTCTCATAAAGGAACAAAAACTTTTGTTTCATGTTTTATTGTAATTAACTGTCTCCAACCAACTTTACATTTCTCTTCACAAAGCCAGTTCTGGGCCTCAGTATTTGGTGCCTCAAGAGTCTGCAGTGCGGTTTCTCTTTTATTTGTTTCCAAAACCATAAATGTAAACAAGTGCATGGAATACATAATTACAATCATTCATTTATTCAGATACTTTTATCCACAGCAACTTAAAACTAAGCAAGAGGCACTAGGAAAAACACAGTCCTCCGAGAGTCGAACCACTGACTGGATTGGTAGATCCAATGCATAAACACTAGTGCAACCCTGTGTTTATGAAAAATGTTAAAATAATTAATAATATAATAATAATAATAATAATTTTAACAATAACTAGCCTACAAGATTCCTGAAACAGCACCATGGGCGTGTAGTGGTTAGCGCTGCCACCTTAAAACTAGAAAGTCCCAGGTTTGAATCTTTGTGGATTTGAATCTGGGTTTCCTCCAGCCTGCTGGAATGGACCCTTCCACAACCCTAAACAGGATGAGATGTTACAGATAACGAAGGAGCAGTGCAATTTGGAAACACAATAAGGGGTGAACCCAGGGTCAGAAAAACATTAAGCAAATATTAAATTCTAAATTCAAAATAAATAAATACATTCAAAAACAAAACACTAAAATTAGTCTGTTTTTCTGTAAGAACCACTGATTGCACCATCAGGTTACAACATTGGGAGTGAGTCACAAACATGGAAATGTTGATGAAGTTGCTTTTTTCCCAGCTTTCAGAAAATCCATCAATCATCCTTAGACACACTCGTTATGTCATCATCATTTAGTCAATTAAAAACAAACTTGTCAGAATTAACACTTGTGATGAGATGTACTTATGATGTGTAATTAGAACGTTTTTGTGCCCCCCATAATTTCTATTATATGTTCTTTATGGTAATAACAGGGACACTTCGGCCCGCAGCAGGGAGGGACTGGGGATCGAGCCACTGATCCAGTAGTCTATGGACCAACTGAGCTACAGCCGCCCCCACAATACAGAATAATACAGTACAGTAAACCCAAGCAGGCAGTGATTTGGGAAAATTCCTTACAGCTGCCAGAAATATATTATGCAGATGTACCATTTCCCCAGCTTATAGGTATGGTGAAAATTAAGACAGAGACAGATCATGCTATCAGCAGCACCTCTGGTACCTCAGTGAGCAATATCCTCTGGCAGAGAAAAACAAATGAGTCTGCATCATTGACAGTGGCAGTGTGTCCATAAGAGCAGGTGGTGATAAGGAAGACGCTGAGGCCGCTTGGCTAAGAGGCATTGTCTGAGAAAACAACTGAGAAACCGCTCAATACCCAAAGCCCAGATTCTCAGAGAGGGCCTAATAATGAATGTTCTCCTGATAATACGCTGCAATGCTTACACTCATTTTATGAGAGCAGAGAGGTTTCATCAGAGTACACAGGGCTGTTTTATGCACGCGAAGCAACCAAGTCTGATGACTAAACACATGAACGAGGGTTCGCAGTCGCTCTCTGTCTTTTTTTCCTTCTTTGTTTTACACCGTTCTCTCGGATGCACCTGTGTCCTCTGTGACTTTAACTGCCTTCTTCGTTATTTTTCCAGCTTCGGTATGGCTCGGGAACTTATTGCACCAGTACAACGCCAGTGGCGTTTTAAATTGAGCCACTAACTTGACTAAATCAAAGTCTGAGCCATCTAATGTACTTTAATCTGAAAATGGTGTAAAAAGTGTTTTGGAAGCAAGTAACACCAAGACAGGTTGCCAGTCCATCATAAATATAAGTACAAACACACACAAGCTCATTCTCTATGGAGTCTTTAAAGCAGCAAACCACTAGAAATGAAATGGTTGACAGTGCAGACTACTGAGCCACTTGTCTTCCCTTATCCATCTGCTGCTCAGACACTTTATATATATGATATATACAGTGTATCAGTCTCTCCAGGAAGGTGGGTACACTGTGGTCATAAAGGGATAGAAATGGTCAGCAACATCACTAAGGTAGGCTCTGGTGTTTAAACGGTGCTCAATTTGTGCTGAAGAGTCTAAAGTGAGCCAAGAAAAAAATTCCCCCACAGACTCACACCAACAGCAGCAGCAACCTGCACCCAAGATACCAGTTAAGATGGAGCCATGCGTTTGAGTTGTTTATGCCAAAATATCTTCAGAATGTTGCAGCAAAACAAGCAAAAAAAAAAAAAAAAAAAGACTTGTGAGGCCAAGCAACATTTTCCAAACTTTTTGTCCAGTTTTGGTGATTCCTTGCAATTTGTAGCTTCAGTTTCCTGTTCTTAGCTGGCAGACGTGGCTCTCTATGTGATCTTCTGCTGCTGTAGCCCGTCTGCTTCAAGGTTTGACGTGTTGTCTGGTCAGAGATGCTCTTCTTTATACCTTAGTTGTAGCAAGTGGTTATTTGAACCAGTCTGGCCATTCTCCTCTGACCTCTGCTATCATCAGTGCATTTTGGCAGACACCTTCCACTCACTGGATATTTTCTCTTTTTCAGACGATTCTCTGTAAACCCTAGAGATGGTTGTATATAAAAATCCCAGAAGAACAGCAGTGTCTGAAATACTCAGACCAGCTTGTCTGGCAACAACAACCACACTGCTTCTTCCATCACGTTTAATAACCAGCACCCCTGTGACCCTTAACGGGGTTACGCAGTTTACACAATGAATGAATGGGCTAAGCTAAACTCAAGGAGCAAAATGCAACCAATCAACAGCCTTTACCAGCACCAGTGACGCAGTGAAGATTTGTTATCACTGACTGCAGAGAGGTAGAAATCCACCTGATGAACCGGAAATCGTGTCCTGCTGATGTTTGCTACATTGATATAACCAAAAGCAATGACGGAGGAGATGCAAAAATCACAATGCTGGTTTGAGTTCATACATCAAGCAAGAAGCAGACAAGCATACTAGTCTTATTAGAAGAAGATGAAAAGCACTCTCTGCTTAATATTAGTGAAGCAATTAAATAGCAATATATTTCCACCCAGGGCCGGCAAACCACCTAGTCTGAATAGAAAAAAAAAGAAGACTTGTTTGATACTGTGGACAACAAAATACTCTTCTGTTTGCTTTGTGGCCTGTAAAACCACATCCACATTAGTCTCATGTCAACAATAAATGACCAACCAATAATAATTATGTTTCTGCTATAACTGAAGCCATAAATATTGAATTGTAAAAATAATTAGTTATATAGCAAATGCAATATGAGCTAAAGCTTTATTGTGTGGGTGGACAGTCTTGCACAGCTCCATATCTATGTAAAGAATCTATATTCCTCGACAAACCCATTTGTGAGTGATCCAATCACATCTGTAGATTTGATGTAAATCCAACTTGAAACTAAAATCCATTCACATTGTCCTTGAATCAGAGAAAGGCTCAAACTGTTGATTCACTGAGATGTCTGCCTCTATTAATGGGCTTTCTTCGAAGGAACAATCTTCAATATTAAGGACCACAAACCAATCAATCCATGACTGTAATTCCAATGCATGTGTATTCAGACCCCTGCTGTATCTAAATACTGGATTCCCGATTAGGAGAGTATCCACTGAGGGCCCTTAGGGAAGGCCCTTAATGCTACCTGTCTACCTCATTGCTTGAGAGTTCGAAAGACAAGAGTCACACTGACTCTGATGTCGTCTGGGTCAACAAGGTCCGCATCAGGTGTTGGGGAACCAGGGCAACGTGATGAGAAGTGGGCTACTGGAGCAAGAGCGAGACATTTTTGAACAGGGAACTGTTGGAATGTTACCACACAAGTAAACCTAGTGAGCAGGGTTACATGAAGAGGATGTGGGATCTCTCTCTCTCCCTATATATATATATATATATATATATATGTATATAAAACGTCATCAACTAGAAAATGGATGGGGTCACATTTTTCTTTGGTGGTAGAATGCAACAAGCAAATTACACTCATCCACGGACCCAAACCTGATCCAGTTGAGTAGAATTACAATTAGAAGCTTTAGAATTAGAAGCTCTGTTTCTCATTTGCATGTGAGACTGAATTGGATTCTCTGCATTTAACCCATCCTCCCCTGAATGGACCAGATGCCTGGCGAGCTACAGCTGAAGGTCTTGCTCAAAGACGCCTCCATTGCGTGGGCTGGGATGTAAACCTGAAGTCTTTGGTATTCCAGCCTGATGGTTCACTCATTGAGGCACCAGGCCACCTTTAAATGTGCAACATACTTTCCAAGAAAGGCTTAACACTTTCACGTAACAACTGGACATCTTGTTCAGACAGACAGAGACAGAGATAACTTTTTTACAATTTATTTAGTTGCTGTTTGTTCATTTTCGTTCTTTTTTTCCACACAGAGCCCGTTTAGCAGTTTTCTTTATTTGACAGTGTTCACAGCTATAGTTAAGATGCCTGGTTGTTGGATTTAATTTCATATTTTATCACAAACTAGCTGTATGTTCAATACTAATCTTGTTGATACAGTTTTTGAATTATGTTTGTTATATACGTTGTATAGGCACATTCAAGCACATTCCAAATTGTCTTTCAGAGAATCACGGCTAACAAAACATACTTTTATGTATTTTGACCTTGTTGACTGGTTAAAATGTAGAAAACAACGTTGTTATTGAAGTTCAATGAATTTATAGCCTCACATTTTTACATTTGAGCTTGTAACCTTATATTTCTACAGTTCCTGATGGAGTCAGACACAAATATTCTGGAAAGGGCTTTATTAAAAGGTTGTTTTCTCTCTACGCATACAATTCAGGCTACAGTAAAGACGCAAACCACTTGACTTCCTACTGTCTTCCCTTAGTTCATAGCCCTTAGACCCCTGGGAGGCAATTAGAAATGGTAAGACTTCACCTGATTGCTCTTTAATTAGCTCCCCTGAGTCTGTTCCTTGTTAAATGAGCCAAAAGCAGATACAGTCACCACACAGGCCTTTAGTGGCCACTCTCAGTGGCAGTACAGGACAATAGATGCCTGACTCACAGGTTGGCAGCATTAACTTGTGATGTCTCATCCATATCACATGGGTCTAAGTGGAGCATTTTAACCGTCACTTCTCCCGACGGAGTTCCTCTTGAATTGTTCTCAAGTGAACTGAGTCAGATTGAATTAGCAGTAATGAGGAAATATTTAATTTTCTGCCACACTGGTAAGGAAAACTTTTGAGCTCTCTTTTATGAACGTAAACTAGACTAATCTCTGTGGTTGCACTAAAAAGGCTTTAAAAGGCTCAAACCAAACAACTGAGACAAGTGATAGAAAGAATAATTGCACGATACACATTAAAGCCAGCAGTCGGAAAATGATGGATGGTGTTTCTTTCTTGTTTCAAATAGCAGTAAGAGCCCACGGTTCAAAAATTGCTAATGAACAGTAGAAAAAAGTGAGTGCTGCATCAATCTGCTTTCAACCTCTGACCCTGTCATGTTAATCACTGTACTCAGAGCGATGTCTTCCTTTTGCATCGTTCTCCAACTTGCTTTGTGAGAGTTCGTAAATCTATTTCCGCCATGCAATTCAATACAGCATCGTGTGGCGGCTGATTAAGATAGATGTGGGAGAGGAAGGATGAGGGAAAACTAATAACCACCTCACCAGGGACACGCTGAGAAAATTATTGACTAAATATATATTTCTTTATTTTTCCCAGCAACTTAAATGAGACAGGCACTATATTTGTCTTTGAGGGCATGTACCCACATCACTAACATTTTCTTCATTTTACAGGGATGAATCTGTCTTTTTAACTTAGCATCAACTGAGCAGGTTTTTATATATATCATGCAAATGTTGCTCACTTGGATGGAAGCTGTTTGAGTGAGGAAGTCTTTATTTTTGACAGCCTCCTGTCAAGAGTGACACACTAATCCTTACTAGGTCTGTTGTCAACAGTCACAGTTCTTCGAAATCAGCAAACCTTGGCTGCCATTAAATGCCTGCACATACTTTCAATTCATAATTTAATAGTTTACTTACAGCCATTTCTTTCTATGTCAAAATATAATATAATGCCTCCATTATTTCATACATGGACTGACAAGACCAACAGTTTACTGCTACAACACTGTCCTGTAAAATACAACACATGGGTCATTTGTACATAGATACATAAAACCTTTTAGCAATAGCTGTTGTAAAAATACAGCAATACATCATTTAGTTTAAAGACCACAAGAGGTTGTTGACCCATTCATACAGGGAAAAAGGACAGGACCTTTCTAAAGGAGACAGGAGTGAAACAGTGACACAGGTCATGTGACATTAGAAGTGGGCAGTATCTTTTTGAGACAAACTGCCACTTTTTCACTAACCATAACCATGTAAACTTAGTAACTAAAATGTATGTCTTTATATCTAAACCCATGTTAGCTCATTCGCCAATCCAGAGTTTTGGACTGTATATGGGGAAAAATAGCATTGCACCAGACGCCATTTTGCTGCAATTGTAAGAGACATCAGAGGTCATTCGGTGACTAAAATTGTGCCTTTATATAGGGGGGTTCATTATAGTAGAGGACAAACAGTGTCAATGGTTTTTCAGGTTGTAAATGTAGACCATTTCCTTCAGGGCCCACCAAAACATACACTGGTGAGATTGTGCCTGGCTGCAGTATAATTTATTGATTTTTCTGAAAACCTTTATATATTTACATGAAAAACTGCACTGAGAACTTCATTTAAAATGTCCAAAAGTTTTTTTTTATTTATTTCAAAAAGTAATTTATCTCATTAAAATGCATGCATTCATGTTGCGTAAACCTCTGAAATCTACCTCTGCAGGGAAGGCAGGCTGTTGCCTGCGTGATAAATAGAAAGATTAAAAATGAAGAAACTGTCCACATTAGCAAGTGTTTTGACTGGGGTGGTTAAAAAAGGCCAAATGAAGATATAGATGGGAAATACAGCAAAAACCACAAAAACATCCTTCAACCACAAATATCACATAATTTATTGCCACCGGGGATGTTAATGGCCCAAACCCCTTGTGTGAAGACTTGAAAGAGGCATGTTTCAAAGACATGTAGACCATCGGAGAAACCCACATTTGACAGCCATCATGTGGGATCGCCTGTATGCACTGTTGGTGGAGTTTGAGAAGTATTTCCTGGTTGTGACAGACCCAAGACTCCACAGGGAATGAACATGTGATCCCTGTATTACTGAACAGACTACTGGAGCTAAAACACAGTGGGGAATTCAAGTTAAGGTTGAAAACTTTCCACAGCAACATCGAAGACACGGCTTCCTTTTTTAGTTACATAATTGTGCTGGATTCTCAACATTCACCACCACCAAATCAAGGGTCTACAACAGACTGAATGTTATTTTGTAAATCTAATGCACTTGTCACTCAGATATAACACCACTCATTATATGATTGTGAGCTAGCCGTCGTTTCTCTGGTTTTAGTGCAATATCCATCCATTTTATTGTTGTTTATGTAAATAAACAAGCATGTTGTTTGAGACTTTTTTCATTTTTAGTGAACTAAAAATGACATTTTTAGCATCCAAAAATTACAGCTCTTATGAAATGAAGACCCAAATGCAGCATAAGCAGGTGCGTATTTTAAGATGGTTTCAACCACATCACAAAACACCCAAATGCTAAACTCATTCTTTTATATTTAACCTGCAAAAACCTTCAGCACAGGGCATCTACCAAACTAATTAACTAGGGCATGTTTGGCAATTCTACCATACTCATCTCAACACACTGACTCCTGACACCTATGACCTTGTCACAGGAAATTAGGGCAATTTTAAATTTGTGTTTATGAATTCAAATCTCCGGCAGGCTGCTTCCTTTCTCACTGGAGTTTGCATGTTCTCACTGCGCCTGTGTGGGTTCCCTATTGTTTTCTCCCACAGTCCAAAGACATGCACGTTAGGCTAATTGTAGACTCCAATATATCCATAGGTGGGACTGTGAGTGTAAACCGTTGTCTTTCTGTGTATTGTCTCTCTCTCTGTGTTGGCCCTGAGATTGACTGGAGACCTGTCCAGGGTGGACCCCACCTAATAAGTGGTTACAAATAATAGATGGATGTTCTGGAAGAGCCTCTGGGAAGAACTGAAAACCCCAAGACACTTTCACAACAGAGTCAATAGGGCAGACTGAGACATGACGTGTTTTTTGCAATTTCTGATTTCGTTCAGCTCACATTATTATGTTTTTTTTTTATAATATCACAACGATTATGTTACAAATAAATGATTATGTCGTGGGTGTGTATTGAATCAGTCCCAGCTGTCTGCTGTTTGAAACCCGAGTACCTGGCTGGGAAACCTGTGCAGGCACACGGAGAACATGCACGCCCCACACAGAAAATGTCCCACCTCACCACTTCACCAGTGGCTGATGGACAGTGGTGAAAGATAAAAATTCCCAGTGATACCACGACCCAGATCATGTCAGCCTTGCAGCTCACTGTCATTTCCAATTAGTTCCCATCACTGCATTGGACACCCTGTCTGCTCCTCTGCTCGTGCAATATGGCTCCTATCTTCACATTACTGCTCGGACAGTAGTGAAAAGTACTGCCAGTGTGGACAGTCAAAGACAGGAGCAGCTGGTATTTTTATCTGTTTCCAATAGAAAAACGGGTCTGAATTGAGTGGCACAATGGCAGAACTGCCCATCTGTGGAATGTCAGCATACCTACAGTCGATCAATAATTGGGTGATAATTATATTAGGTTTGAAAATTAAATTAGAGAGTTAAGAGAGATGTGGATGTCAGTTGAACCTTTTAGAGCTAATTAACAGCTGCTGTGTGCACCTTCCAATCAGTACAGTAATCCACTAGCATACAGTCTATTATTGGCTAGATTAATTGGTTCACTGAAGTCCTGAGGCATGAAGGGTTCAGATGAAATTCACACACACACACCCAGAGAATAATTGGATTCAAGATTTGCTGTTTAAACTTCACTCACACACTCCAAGAAAGATGAACTGTGCCTTCTTGTTACTTCAGGAAGTATTTGTACATGATTTATATCCCCCCCTTGGACACTCACTATAGCTGCTGATGAAAACATTGTCACACACACTGTCTGCTTATAGATTCTTTATGTGCACGCTGCCTCATATAACAGACACACACTCAAAATTAATCTCACTCCTAAACTGCTGAAGGGTAATTACTTCAAGTTTATCGCTCACAGACTCCACAAACATTATCCTTTTATTAAACTCATTGTACTTCACACCTGCTACTCTTCAAACAATTATCTGTAATTATCTCCTACATGTTTAGACCTTGAAATTATTTTAATTTCTTCCTGTTTTTAAATGGTGCATTCAGAACTAAATATCTCTATTTTGCAACCACAGTACAACTGTAGAATAAGGATTTAGTTCTACAAATGCAAATTGTATGGGATCTAAACTTGAGCCTTGAGGAACCCCATTCATCATCTTCAGTCTCAACTACTGTAGATATTCAGAGCTCCACCATTGCTCTGAACCTAGTGAATCTATCAACAGTAAAGGACATTTGTAACTTCAGCTAGCACTAGACTTAAAATCATTCCACTCATATCCAGCCAAACCTCTATCCTCCCGCTCTGACTCACTCTGTGTGTGTGCAGATATTGTGTTTGAGCAACATATAGTATTTTCATTATTAGAGCAGGTATCTGCTACATCACTTTGACCTTACATCAGTGATTAGATCTCATGCTTGAAGAAAAACAGTCGTGCAAACTTTACGAGTTTAGTGTAACTTTTCACTTAATAAGGGCTCCCTCAGTTCAGACAAATTATAATGAACTATTTTACGTTCATAGTTTACTAAAACAGTCCCCCAAAAAGAACTGACTGTCATTTATTAGTCTGGGGTCACTCCATAGAGGACTTGTGCATCAGTGTTAGGTTGGGGAACTGTAGTGTGTGACATTATTCTACATTATTTTGTCTGTTACCAAAACAACTAACCTGCGTTTTTTTTCTTTTTTTATAACATTACCTGAACGCTACCTGCCAATGTCACCATGTATTAGAACGACACTCAAACTCAAATTAGAACATTCAATTTATCACCTTCTTTACCAACAATGAATATTACTGCATTTAAGAAGCACAAATATTGTGAAATTCCAGGTGAAACAATTCTTTGATTTTTGCTGAGAATAAAAATGTAGCAGCTTTAATGTTCATAGGCTCATCCTGAGCACATCATGATGCCAATGTATATGACAATGCTCATTTTCAATGTTCACTATGGCTAAAACATTTAGTGAACTTACTGTTGTTCCACGTTTAACTGTACTGTAACTTAATAACATCAAAGAAAGGTGCTCCATAATGCAAAAACCATAATGTTCATGACAAAAATGTTTGGATGTCAGGCACCCGTGCCATTTGGCTTCATTTTTAAGCACCTGACTATTCACCGCCTCCTAACCAAACTGCAGCTAAGAATTAATTTCCTTGACCCCATGATGGCTGTCAACGATGCAGAGAACAAATGGAAAAATTGAAAATTGTTTTTTCTTCCAAATAATAGTACACGATTATGTACTGTGTGTGCATGTTTTACGTGAAAGGTGAGTTAAACGTGCTTTGTGTTCATCAGTAGATTCCATTTCCAAGGTGCCTTTCATTAAAACTCTCTTCAGCATTACGAAGGATCTTGAGTGCCGTACAAATGAGTGTCATTCCACTTCTGTTATATCATTTCTAGTGCTCATTCTCTATAACAGAGATAGTACAAAAGAAAATGTAACAAAAGTAATTGTAATTGGAAAGCTCTGTCTATTCTCTCGCTGTATTGTTGAATTAGATTAGGTAAACAACCCGGAATAGAACGAACGGCAGTGACGGGGGAGATTGGACTTTTAATGACCCGCTGATAGGGACTGCGGCTTGCTGATGACAAAGAGCTAATTACATTTCCCATGGCAACAACGTGAAGCTGTGTAATGATGGAAAAGAGGAAAATTGAAAAATTAACTAATGGCACCTTGTAACACTGCGAGATTCCTTGAAAGTAATTATGGGAGTACATAAGGAGGTCTCAAACTGCCGGGCTTGTCTCTCTCATACATGGCTGCAGCCTTCCATTGTTCGAATTGTCATGCAACAAGAAGGGTTTGCGCTGAACAAATTGCTTTTTCCAATTCAGTCCTTCTTCGAGCTCTGTTCCCTGCAAGGTCCTCATAAGCTTGAGGTCACTTATTGCAAATCTTTCTTTTCTCTAAAAAGAAGCACAGTGACTCCGCTCTCTTTGTTTGGCTCCTTATAATTTATCCAGAAATCCAACTTTTATTTGTATTTGAGCGAGTGTGTGCTCGCGTATGTGCATGTGTGTGCACATCTTCTTCTGCTGCTGTCCTTTGGTGTTAATAGCTGTTTTAATTCCTCATAAACCAGATACAGATCACACAGCATCAGAAACAATAAACTGGAGACTTTTTCCATTCATTCTCTCTCGTGTGCTTTCATCATCATTTAACCCTGGTGGCTTTTTATGGCTTTCACAGCATTTTTCTATTAAAAAAACATTCCACAGTCATCATTTATGGTTACATTACGTGAATTATCTCTGCCTCAGTCTGTGCTTTGTTGGTTTCCATCTCTTCTATTATATGACTACAGTACATACAGTTCGTTCAATAGTGCTTGCGACAAAGACCCGTCATTTCTTGATTTGCCTCTGTAATTTGGAATCATATATTAAGGTTTTACAATGTTAAAATCACAGCAGCGTTTATCTTTCTCCGAACACCGGAACATGTGGAGGTTCCTCAGCATTGTTATGTTCTATGTGCTGTTACATATCTTTCACATCCACTGACCCTTGAAGTATGCGGCTGATAGACACAGTCATTTTGAAGGTCACTGAAGTGGTTTGCCGGTCTGTGCATTTCCCACAAAACACCATTTTGGGTTCATGTTCACTGAAGTCCAACTTCAGTGTTTTTTTTTTTCAGTTTTTGTTCCATCTCTGGGATTTAATTTACTCAAAACACACAGCTCAGCAAACGTTCTCTGTGTGTCATGCTGACCCTACAATCTTAGCCATGATGCCCTTCCCTTTCAGACACAGTCAGGAGCTAAATCTGAAGCTCCAGCCAAAAAAACTGCAAGCTGAAAAGCCACTCTGGGCTGTTCCCCTTAAGGCATAATTACAAAAGAGGAAAAAGAAAAGCAGCTGCGGGTACAAGGGCCTTGGGTGATGCTCAGTTCTGACCATCTGTTCCCTCTCCAGGAGCTTCTTGATCCATTACCTTAGAGAGGGGAAATAATAGAGCCTGAGGGAGGGTCAGTGGCCCCATTGGAGGGCGGGTCAGAAATGAGGAGAAGGTTGTTGGTGTTATACCGGTGTCTCCTGACTCTGCGGGACTCAGTTGACCTCTGCTTGGCTCGGTGCTATAATGCAGTCTAAAGCAAGAAACACAGGCTCCGAAACGATTTTCCTGGAGAGCTCAGAGGGTTGTTGGTGTGATAAGCAGTGTGGGCAAAATAAAGTGAGTACATCCTGTCCTTGTGAGGGCAAGTTACAATTTCTAAACCCCGTAGTCAAGTAACTGCTGCATTTGTGTCCTATTGGAAGAATGGAGCAACGGGTTGACTACAGACCTCTTGCCTTGTAGAGTTCATGACATGTTTTAAAGCCAGAGGAAGTCTGTGTAGAGACGAGAAGATAGGTAAATAGTGACACAGCTACCATTTATGCCCTGCCGGCATGGCATCTTCTCTGCCATGATCTCAATATTAAGCTTTTCCAGTGTCAGGCTACAGATTATGTTGGGGTTCACAAGGAAGAAATTCCAGTTGTCCAGGATTGTCATCTTCACGGAATTATTAGGCCATAGTCTGCCCTCTATTGGGAAACATTTCATCCTAAAGAAAGTGGAAAGTGACTCAATTCAAGTCTCTTACAGGTAAAATCTTCTGGTGCCTTCTTGGTGTCATACACATAAACAACCATGACAGTTTATGCAAAAGCAGGAAATAAACTAAATAATTATTTGCAAACACACAAACAACCTCGTCCGTGTGTTTCTTGACAACTGCAGACAAAGTTATGCCCTGTCCAACTTGATTCTACTCTGTATTGTTGAATAACTTCCCACTTGGAACACAAGTCAAAAGGGAAGGTCACAGACAGAACTGCAAGTCTGGAGCTGTGCCTGGCTGTAGCGCCCCAGCCACTGGAGTCAACACGGGGGCCCAGTGGTCACTCAGATTATCCTCCTTCTGTTAAAGACTGCAGACTTTGGCCTTGGCCAGTGACTTGGGAGCAGCCACAAAAGATTTATTAAAGCACGTTTGATGTGGTTGCTCCACTCTGGACCAGCGTTGTACAAAATAGTCTAACACTCACCAAAATGGAAGTTTGGGTGTGATTCTGACAGAAAAACACGCACAACTAGTAGTTACAAGCTGCAAAACAACATGCTATATATAACCTAATATGATTCTAACTGTAAAAAACTAATATTTAACTTGTGGCGTTTGTATGAAGACATCATTACATTACATGATTCGCCTTTAGATGCCCTAAATTAGTTCATGATGCCCTTGGTTAATAGATCGAGATTATATGATATTAGAGGTTATTTTTGGTGTTGACAGCTGCCTCAGAACTGAAAACAGAGAGACAGAAACATGCTGAAGCTCAAACGAACCTCTGATGGAGGTGCTCTTATTTTCCAGTCGGCTGGTCGAGAATTAGCACTAATATAATTCTATTGCAGCCATGAATAAAAAGATATTACTGTATGGAATACTGTCCCACCATGCGTCTGTGGGACCCGTAAATTCAAAGCGTTAATGATTCTCTCATATAACCTACACTGGTATGGCTTTGATCATCATTCCCGTGTGCGGCATAAAATATTACAAATGCTGTATATTTTCCAATCTATGTATTGCCCAATGTATATCACAATCTTATTCTTCCTGTTCTTGCCAACAAGGGTAAAGTCTAATGCCATCAGGGCTTTTCGAAGCTCATAACTGGACTGCTGGTGGTGGCCTCACAGGTTTCCAGCAATATAGAGTAATCTTCTTTGCAATGCAATAAGCAAATTCTCCCCAGTCCTCACACATTGTAATGAAAAACGGATATTGATTTCATGGAGGCAAAAAGCGAAAACAAGGTCATTTCAAACTAAGTCCAATAGTAGGACAAAAAGTTAGAATATCTAAATGCAACAAACTCTACCTGACTTTAATATGCAATGGCAGAGAAATCAGTGTAATCATTCAACTGGCATCATGGACATTTACACTGTAGCGTATGCTCTCACCAGTGAAATCCAGTCTGTCTGCATAAATATCATGCATGAACTCTCAGGGTTAAATTAAGAGACGGTAGTGGAGAAAAATAAAGTTTGATTGATGATTAATATATGTTGTCAAAACTGATCTCCTGAGGTGCACATCACCCAGCAGAGTTCCACCAGTTTGACTGACGGCACGGGCCTTCATTAGTACACAAGATAAACACGTTGCACACAGCCGACACCGGCAATGTGCCGTTCCTGTGAGCACACACACCTCGATTTCCAGCTAACAAAGCATGTTCCATGTTTTAAAGGGAAGTCGCTCTCCCTATACCCATAGCATTTTGTCTTAGAGCAAATTAACATGATCCTCTTTTATCGTCAAAGCTTTGTCACCTGGTGCAGTCCCCGTCATTATGACAGCTATGAGCTGTGGCCTCCCCTTAATGGGATTATCCCACATGTTCACTACAAGGGATGTGTAGGCTGCCGGGAATTATCTGTGTACTCTGCAACCACATCTGTTGGCTTCATCACCGCACAGGCTGCGTTTGCTGATGAACTGCACTGAAAAGAGAATGTGTCTTCCCATACATGTGGACCATTACCCTGAGGAGTTATGTCTATATTGGACAATTCGATGGCTCGTGATTTATGCTAAATGTCGGTATTGTTGGTACCAAGGCAGAAAAAAAAGTACTGTACTACACATTTTCACTTTGCAGAGAGAGGCTCATATTAAACATAATCCCTAAGATGGCCTGGGTTATTCGGATCATATCTCATATTTCTTCTTTCTGAAAAAGCAAACCCAACGTCTTGTGTGCGCCTGTGTCTCAGAAGGTCAGAGTTTTGTGGTTCCACGAGTCCAAGACACTAAACCCCAAATTCCCAAGTGTGTTTCTTACTCTAACTTACTTTGGATAAATTCTGTCAAATGACTAAATGTAAGAATTTTTCCTATAAAACATTTGACACAAATACTTCATGTGTTCATTTAGCTTAAAATTTGAATAACAAACTCCGTTATTACATTCAGTAGATGTCTTCTTAACTGTATATTTCCATCCATTAATTTTCTTTTCCCATTTATGACTTTGTCAAATCATGGCGAAATGTCCATATCTCTAATTCCAGTGCTGTGGGTTCCACATGGCTTTTCTGGGTCAGGGCTCATGTGGGAAGTTTGGCTATTTTTTGCAGTTACTGAAATTTAATATCCATGTTTGGTACTGGATGAAGCATATTGTGCATATTTAAGGATGGTTAAGGTGTTGAATGGCCTATCATCTGTTCTTATCAACCATACACAAGGCTCTGTTGTTCCCCACTCTACCTGCCAGTAAGCAAAGTGGGCTCCCTGGTAGGTGGCCTACTCAACCATAACGATAGGCATGATAAAGACAGCTGCATGGCATCATAAAGATAGCAGGGATAAGCTCCACCCTCCGTTCCCCACAGCCTTTAACATGATAAGCAGTATAGATAACTGATAAACAGAAGTAGCATTTTTTTCCCTTGTAGACAAGGAATCCGATCAACATCAAAACTAACAATGTGTTTACCTTTCAATATTTCCCGACTCTGTGTCCTGCACTCAGTCGCAGTGTATTGATTCTAACCAAAGGTATAAATATTCCAGATTTTGATCAATGCTATCATTTTAGGAAGTACGTATTTTAGCATAACCAATTTAGAGTTGATAATCAAGTTTTGCTTAAACAATCCATCCATCTGTACTATAAATGCTTATCCTGTGTGAGGTCACAAGGGGGCTGGAGCCTATCCCAGCTGTTATAGAGCAAGAACTGTGATACCCAGTAAAATGTTGTAAGCTTTTAAAAATGCATTTGACCTGCCAGGTGAAAGAGAGAAACGTCAGCACTAGTAATTTGCCATTTCATTGACATTGATGAACAACCCCATCTGCTCCCGCAGATATTTTATGGTCATTTGTTGCTACAGGGCAAAACAACTTTTACTTGTTGGCCCTTTTTAATACACGATTCCCCTCAGAAGATTTTCTAAAATTATCTAAACATCCAGCAGCCACACATCCGAAAAAAACCACAGGAGTTTTTTTTCCTGATCGCTGAAGGGCCCAGGGCGTTGTTTGTATTCTCGTCACACAGCGTTGAACCTTGTCTCTCTTGTACGTGGAAAGTGACACTGCTGTCTCCATTCACTCTTATTTGGTATTCCAGTGGCCGTGCGGGCAGCAACGCTCCTCTGCAAGTTCTTGGCTCTGGCAGCAACAGAGGAGGTTTTAATGCCAAGGGATGTAGCAGGCAGTGACACAGTCTCCTCAATGACTCTTTATAGAGTCTTCCTGAAAAATAAAGTCAATAGGACTTGGGATGCTGAGCCAAGGATATTGATTATCTGTCTGTGACTATGAGGCAGGGGGTGATTTGGCGAGGACGGCCGGGAAAAGGGAGAGAACGGGAAAAACAGATAGGAAGGATGTTTTGATGTTTTTTGGATTTCACAGACAACGGTGAGATGGAGGTGCTCGAGGGGGGAAGCACGCTGCTTTTTTCACTTATGATCGTGGGAGAAGCAGAAAGGAGGCAGGCTGCAGCAAACCACGGCGCAGCCATATACTGTAAAAAACGCAGCATATCACGGCACTGATTCAAGCTAAAAGGAGCTAATTGATGTTTTGCATTTGCTGCTCTGTCTCTGCCATATTCTAAACGCCCTCTGAAATTGCCTATAAGGCTGCCTGTTCTGCTCTGTTTGTGAAAAAGTTTCTTGCATAAATGTCTGCAAAGAGTGAAAACAAAACTTTCACACTTTGGAGCTGAAGGTGGGGGAAACATTTAGCACTGTCATTAGTGCAACTGGTGACAAAGCGGCACTGTCCTCCAACAGAAATAAAGTGGAGATGACTTCACATGAAGGGAGAGCTGTATGAGAGGGGGTCAGTGTGAGAGCGTCTAGAACTAAATGTGCTCATGAATGTATAACAGCTCCGGACCTCTTCTAAATTCTGGGAAGTCCCTCATGTGTCCCACTTCAGATACACTTCAGAAACACTTGTACAAGAACCACTATGTCAATGTGAACCATCACCCAAGGAAATAGTAGGTGGAAAAAAACACCAACCCATAAATCTTTTATTGTCTACTTGGGCAGGAGAAACTTTCTTTGACCTTCACAAAGTAAAACCACCAGACTAGGAACGTTGATGCCAAATTTTTATGTGCTCTCATGGACTGGACGTAGGCACGTAACATAAAGCTACAACTTTGTTACTTTTAAGCACAAAAAGATGATTTACTGTCAGGCCCACAGTGGTCTGGGTTAAACTAATGGAGCAAAATGGACTATTTGTTAGAAACAGGAATCATACCGACGCCTCTTGTAGTAAATTAAAGTAAATTTGCATTGTTGCAAATGATTTGCTGGCCATCAGATGGCGTGAAAACAGTGAATCAGCACTTATTTTCAGCATTTCAACAAAGCTGGACATCTTTTGATTGATCTCTTGAATGTACCACGCCGACACGTGGCGGATGTACAAGCACAACACGGCACTGCGCCGCAGTTTTCTCTGAAAATCAGACAGAAGCACTAGAAGAGGAGGCTCAGTTTGTTATTGGTGAAGAAACTATCATGATCTCACCTGCCATGGTCTCCTGTTTCACTTCCTTCCCCCTTTGTCTCGATTTCTGGGTCCAAAAACAAAACCTTGACCGAAACTGAAATTCCTCATGCAAGAGAAGCTTGTTTGTTCCAAGCCAGTTAAAATTTGAATAAACTCAGTTTTAAAAACAAATATGCGGCAGCCTGGTGCATAGAGAGCAGCTCCCTGGCAATTCCCTGCTTCTTTTTGCCTACATCACCAGAGGCATTTCATGAGCTGTACTCATTTACTGAGAACTGTGGTGATCAGCAACAGGAAAACACAACATTTCAGATGTTTGGCAACATAATATTTAAATGATCATATTTAAACCTGGCTCCCTTTAAGTATTCAGTGAACTTTGGTGAAGGTTACTGTTTGTCATGGGCTGTAGTAAAACTGTTGTACTACTGCAAAAACTTGACATTGTTGCACTGTGCATCCGTTGTCAATTAGAGAGCAGTAGAAATTACGGAGTGTAACTGAAAATCCTTTGGAACATGTCTCACAGACTTCATTGTCACATCTAACTTCTTATTCGGGATATCTCTGTCAATGTTGACAACCTCACCATGCAGGACATTTCCATCTAAATCCAGATGACCTGCTGAACTTATTGTCTCTGCGCTGTGAAAAAAATCTCACAGCGTGAGAGAAGCCGCATGAGGGTTCAGGCTCTGATTTCATGACTCTCAAACACGAAACCAGTCAGTCATGCTCAAGTCCCAGTGCAGCTCCAATACACCGGAAGTCTAACAAGACTCTGATTAAAAAGCAGACTTCCTGTCATCCCTGGAGATGTGAAGGGGGAAAAGCTTCTACTGCCCATGAGGTGTGAAATAAGAGTCAGGTGAGATCAGAAAAGTGAGCTGATGTGAAAACGATGGAGAGGGGAAATGGGGATGGGATGAAACCTTTATCCTTGTCGATTCCCCGCAAGATTAATCTGTAGTGCTCAGCAACTCGGCAACGTTGTGTCTCAGAGTGATTTAATATTGCCAGAGTTCTCACACTGTAAGTCTCCAATCCAAGAGGAAAAAGGGAAACTGGACATTTGCCGTACAGTTGGACTAAGAATGAGTTTATTAAGTTTTGAAGAATTACACTATTCAAATGAAACATGCTCTGAGGTGACTTTAAGCTAATGCACTCAGTCACTGGGACTAGAATTCCACATGAATAATAAAATGACTTGTGGTACATGAACCTGAGTTTCCATGAAATAAATCGGAAGCCCTGATAATTATTAATTACTTTCAGCTTCAGAATTGTGTAACAATTCTTTTTGATTTTTTTTTCTCCACCTAATAATAATCAATTTCTAGACAATTCTTTTTTTGTGGATGCTGGGGGTTTGCCTTAATGAAAGTCTACTTGTGTTTGGAGTGTTGCCTTCCAAGACAGATTTATCCAACCTCTAAGCTGACTTACACACCCTATTTATCAGCATTAGAGAACAAGACTTGGGTGAGAATATCGAAGCTGCAGTAAACCTAAAGCACTAGCTGGAGACTCCGACTCAATCCGTTGTGCTCTTCCCAACCCTCCCTCTCCCTGCTCTGAAACAGCTTTGCTTTGCTCTTCACACTCTGCCACACTCTGCACAGCCCTTTACCGTTGATGAGTTGTACAAACTTTACTTATCAGGCGGACATCATTGCTCTGATTGGTCAGTAGAGTGACCCTCGCTCAAAACCCCCTTTATTTTTTCAGAATTGAGTGTCTCATGGGAGGCGTTGACAGGATCTTTCCATGTTAAGTCATGGAGCACGGAACTTTATGAAAACGTTCCATGTATTTATTGTTGATAATAACTTAATATTTTTAAAGTGAAATGTTTGCCTCGATCTAGTGTTACTCCAGCTGTCATTTTGGTGCTTGATGCTGTAAAGGTGCAACACCTGCCGCCCTACGTGATACCACTCTTTTAACAGATAGGTGTATAACAGAGTGGGACGGTTGGAGGGTTTGCCTGAAAAAAAAAATCTCAGGACTTGCTTAAGTTTCATAAATATGAGAGGTGTAATGCTGACTTTTATTATGTTGGAAGGACCTAATCAGACAAAAACTCCTTTTAGCCTCTTGCTGCATCTTTTATTTTGTACCATCAGTGTCCTTGGCCAGCTGCTAAATTAAAGACAGCTAGTAAGCTGATAGCTAATATCTAGCACTGATACCAACACTAATCAACCCTGGAGAGGTGGATGTTCCATTTGGATACGTGAGACAAAAAGAGGAGGGATCGTAAGGAGTAGCTCATCCAGGATCCGTGGATGACGGCTGCTACCTGGCCTATTTTATGATGGGTAAGGACTGTTTGTCAATCTGCTGTCAGTTATCAAGGACTGGATGATAAAAAAATTAAGTGGGATGTGGTAAGTGCACTTTTGCAAAAACTTGAGGCATCTAGAGTAAAGGAACATGTGCTACAAGGCAAAAGCTATGTCCAAAATATAAGGTCATACATGACTTTAAGAGGAAGTTAAGGAACTGCTGTTTAAGGTCATGTATGACAGAATCCAGATTTGCTACAAAGTTGACCTCGGGGTAAGAATCATATGTCAACTGCATACTAAAGATTATAAAGTGTATCTACAGAGTACTACAGTGTACTGTGGCACTAAAATGACCGGATGGGTTAATGTTAAGATCTGCTCTGTCCTGTTGATTATGCCTCAAATCCTGTGCAACATTTGCAATTTAATTTGATTATGCTACATAAAAAAATACATGCAGGAAAAATAATTTAATATGAAGGCCTTAGATCTGCATTTGACCCTTTTCAAAAGGGCCTGCAGACTAAGTAATAAAGTAGCACCCATCCCAAGGCAGCACATGCTGTGGTGCAAGCAAATTTTCATTTCAAATAGCAGCAACCAGTTGACACACAGTAAGCCCGGAGCTCTCTTTTCTATTACCACTCCCTGCTGTGCCAAGCTTGTTGGGAGTGACAAAGTCAAAGCTTAGACAGCAAATATCTGCACTGCACAAATTCGGCTTTAACACAGAGACTCTTTCTACAAGGAGTTGACTGACTGAAATGTGTTTATAATATTATTAATACTGGGAACTGTATTGGCAAGGTTACTTTTAAAAATTAGTGTTTCAAATAAAAGGGAGATCTGCGACTGCACTCTTGTCTCCATGGAAACCCATGTCCATGTTAACCCCAACCAAACTGCTACAGTTAAATGGTGTGGTGTCAGTGTTTGAGGCATTTTGGGTGCATTTCAAATTGAAGGAAAATCCATGGACCATGGAAGTTTGATTTTTACAAGCCTATTTCAAATAATTTTTTGAAGTTTGTATTAGATAATAAACACAGCTCTAATTTCGTTTCAAATGTGTCTCCGGAAAATCTAAATAATTTAACATTATATTTATTTTGTATTTGTGATGTTTTTAACTATCTGAATGTGGAATATGTGCAGTAATTAAACTGGTTCCTCAAACCACAGGATAAGTTGCATGTTTGCACTGGTAAGCATCTTCTTATTGACGTTCATTGGAAACCTTCTCTCTTTGCTCTCCTATCCGGCTCTTGCAAGACCTGACCTTTTGTAACAAGTTAAGTAATACACCAAGGACATACAGTATATGGAGAAAGCAATATTTTTTCCCCCACTGCACCATTACTGGGCATGGCTTTGAAAGGGCTTTAGCCTGCGGTTCAATTTAATCTTATTTGATAAAGAGCAGTGGTGGAGGAGAGCCTCAGAGGATGAAACAACACTCACGCTGCTTGATCTGGGGTTTGTGCACTGTAGGGATCATGAAGAGAAAAGCTGAGACGTTCTGGAAGGAATGCTTTTGTTTGACGCGCGTTGGGACGATAGATTCCGCAGCAGGTAGCTCAGTCGTTGGACGTCAACATTTAAACAGTGATCACACGGTTGGATTCTTCTCGAAGCCTCGTGTAGCACTTATGTAACCATACTGCAGAAAACCTAAGCCGCTGGACTGGTTCTGGGCTCAGAGGAGTGGTTAAGGTAGATGAAATGAGCAGACAATAGCCCACAGTTACTGTAACAGCAAAACACACAACAAATACACATTCACAACTGATGGCAAGTGGTTTTACACTTAACTTTCCTTGTATTTTTATAGTCACAATGAGTTTTTGTAATTCAGCGTTCTATTAACTAGATTTTTTCTTTTAATTCAAATAATTCTAGTTAAATAGTTTATACAGTTTACATCCTGATTTTTTAATAATCCTTACAATAATACTTGAATGAAAAGGTAAGTGTTATAAAAGTACCTTTTTGGATGATATTATTTTATTATTGTAAAATACAAGTAAACGTGTTTCAGCTCGCTCTCATTAGCTGTTGCTGGTTATTGCTTTTACGGTACAGGAAAAATATCAACCATGTTCGATATTTACAATTTGAGTGTGTACATGTGAGGGGCATTAAGGCTGCGGTCGAAAACCCCTCACACTGCATCATTCTTTAGGAGGATAATCGTTTCAAACCAACCAAAAGTGGCCAGTTTCACACGGTTTTCTTTTGCTCTAAAAAGTATGTTTCTTTCAGCTTGGTTTATTTCAGCTCACTTATTTGAATCACACTTTAGTCCTCGCACTTTTGATCATAGTATTTTTGGTTTTGAAAAGCCTCATAAAACCGCTCCACTAAAGCGTCAGTCACGAAGCTCCATCATGTGGAAAAATCCAAAGCATGACAGGCCTGCATGTCAATCAGCGTTCAGGTGAGGCTTCAGTGAGGAATCAGTCACAGTTTATGATTTTATCCTTTTGATGTCAGACATGATCTTATTAAACCTTGTAGTCACCACAAAAGCATAATTTGAATTAATTAAATTATCATCAACTTTCTGTAGATTCTTTTTCATATTCTATAATCTCCCGTTGCCATCCGCTGTTTACTCACATGTTAATTTAGTAAATACACATAGATACACAGAGCTCATTGACTTTTAAATTCGTCCTCATTAGTGTTTCTTATTTGCCATTTTAAGACCACTCCAACTGCTTTATTGAGAAATTGATTGTTTTCTTCAATAAGCCCAAATTTATGGTAATTTGCCATTGATTTTTTTAAACACCCCTCAAATGAATGTCTGGATTGACCTTTTGATAAATGACTTAGCTGGCAGAGCTAAGTAGCATCATTTAGGATATAGATTTAAGTTGATCCTTCCAGACCTTTTGTTTTTTTTTTGAGGATGGGGAGCGTCTGTAAATAGCACTCTCTCACTGTAGCAATAATTTAGTTTCCTGGGTTGCTCGCACTATGCCAAAATAATACTTTTCTTTCTGTTTGTCCCAGTTCTGTCAGGAAATGCTGAACTTTTACTTGAGAACATAATGCTTGGTTTTAGAATCCAGAATGTGACCTGCTCTTTTCAGTTTGGAGAAAAAGTTTTCTGAAATACCCCACTATTTTATGCATCACTGAAAACTGGTGGAAGGAAAAGTTGCTTTGTAAAACATAAAGGCACCACAAGTACATCCACAAAACCAAGCTATACGCTGCACACTGCTGTGGGAAAAAAAAAAAAACTTCACAATAAAGGCACTCGGTGTCCCGCAGCCCCCCTGTGGTTTCAGCCCTGCGCAGTTTTTCCCAGCATGTTCTGTTAATGCTCAGCTGCCAGGGACCAGTGTCTACTGGTTCCAGAGGAAACGAGATTAAAGCCAGATGTGTGATGCCCACTCTAATGTGAGCCATTAGTGCTGTCAATCTATAATTTAATATCAGAGTTTGAGACAGAGAAAATTCTCGAACAGCTGGATTCCCGGGTTCAAGTGAAGTTTATGAAAAAGGCTGGAGAATAGAAGTTTTTGTTCTTTCTCACATTCAGTACTTGTTACACACATTCAAACTTTGCACCTGTGCAGAAGTACTTCAAAGCAGCAAAATATATATAATAATACTAAGCGTAGCTGTTATAGCACCTGTGTGAGTGCAGACATTTTGACTTAGACTTTCTCATTCAGTATACAACAACTTCACACAAAATTTAATTTTGTTGAAAAGGGCTTGACACACAATAAAATAAAGACATATTATGATATATATTCAAATGAATACTGTACAGCAGCCAAAGTACTATAAATATTGTAAAAAATGCAGTTGTAAAGTAAGCAGCTATCCGTAGTGATAAAGTAAAAAAAAATCTTAAATAATAAGTTGTGCATGACATTCAGTTTAAAAAGAATATATTTTAATATGGACCTGGGGAAAAAAGCTATTATAAAACCTTGTGGTCCAGCACCGAATGGTGTGAACCTCTTTCCAGAGGTCGGCAGGGAGAATAGTCTGTGGTGGGGGTTGTGAGGAGTCACTGATAATGTTTCTGGCCTATAAATTAATAAAACCCTTTGTTGCAAAGACTTGACATGAGAGTGACATCTGCATCTGAACAGCAACACAAGGACAAACCAGTAGTTTGACAATGTCCAAAGGGAACAGTCTGTTTTCTAACACTTCTAGTGTTATATCCCATTTGTTTACACTACAAAAATTAAAGTGTAAAAGTACAGTATAAGTGTAGGTTTTGAACCAGACTATTCTTGATCAAGACCAGTTACAACTATTTTGATCAAAAGTTAATGAGGAGGACTTTGGGATAATGGACTGGTCAGCAAAACTGAGACGACAATTGGATTCTGGTGTAAAACTGCATTGGCTGTTGTTTACAACTAACAATTATCAGTGTTATGAATTTTTAGCTCCTAAATACAATACTAAACATCTTCCCTGAGGCACACCACACTTTATGACTCTCACCTCAGAGGAACCCCATAACTGACTGTATCATATTTTTCCTGGCAGTAATGTAACTTTCTATCCATCCATTTCTAAATGGTTTAAAACAAAAATAATTGAACTTCTCCAATAACATCTTGTGATCCACTGAAGCAAAATGCTCCACTTAAATCCAACAATACAACTCCAACCATCTGTTTCTCATTATTCCCTTTCATCTAGTAATGAGCAGAGATGTTAATTAACGCGAACAATAATAATAAGTTATCATGTGTTTAGGGAGGAAAGATCTTGAGCATAGCTCATTTAAAAAAGATGACGATGGAAAAGATAGAAAATAATTAAAACCTATCCAGGATATTACACTTCCTTGTGTCCACTTACCTGCTTGGATAAACTCCAGAATAGGATGACCCTGAACTCCAATTAGCGGCAATAGAAAATGAATGAATAAGCATGTCAGGGAGGCTTATTTGTAAAAGTGCTATCGTGTGTCCTTGACGTCCTCAATGATGCACCTGAAATGTAGGGAGCTTCCCACAGTGAATCTCTGAAGATGATTAAGCGTCTCCCTACCCGGTCCAAGTTACACTATGTCCTCTTTCTCTCATTTATCCTCTGTGTACGCACATTCCATGGGTAGTCCAAAGGGGTTTGAAACATGGCCAGAGGCTGCACCTAAAGGACACAGGAAGTACAACTTTAGTCTGAAGCAGCCGCATATCTGTCCAACCAACTGACGGCTGCTGGTGGGTTGATAGTGGGTGAACACTGACCAGGCAGATGCAGAACTAATTCTTTTTTATTTCCGTTTGTTGAAGTTGTGTCTCTAGCTCGTTTCTGTATGCAAAACTTTGTACGTCTTGGGGGAGACAGTTTTAACTGCTGGAAATTCGCCCCACGAGGTTCTGGAAATCACAGCTTTTTGTACGCTGAAAGCTCTATTTTTGGAAGGATTATTTGTGTACACCCCACTGATGTGCTCATTACTCCATGCACCAAGACTTCCTCTTTGCTACTGTACCTCTAAACAGCTGAGATTGAAAAAATAGGAGTGTTCTGGTGCACTTCTCTAAAAATACTTTCCATACATAAGGCCGTCTATTTATTCATTCTGTGAGGTTACCATGTATACTGTGATGCACTGTGCAAATATAAGCCAGCTAATTACCTTTACGTACTGTTTAGATGCCTGCTGCAGCTAAATGCTGCAGGTTAATGATGCGAAGAACAGCACTAAACAATGCCCATATGGAGCTACAGTGTGTGTTAATATCCTTATGTCTTTATTTTTTCCAATGCGAGACAAACTGTGTTATTGCTCCTTGTTAGATTTTTCATTTTGCTGCATACAGAAATGGATCATTACTTATCTCGGTATTGTTTGCCTGATGGATGCAAATGCAGCTACACTAAGTAAACATTTTAACTTGTTAGACTGTAAGTAAATGCATCTGATTTGAAGATGTGAAAAAGGCCATATTATAATGTTCTATACTATAATGCACTTTGCCTTGGCATTTCTTTATTTAAATTTCTTTTTCAGGCCATGTGGCCAAGAATTTAACACAAAGAAAAGACTTTACTGCCGCTACTTTATATCTTGGCTGAAACCCCACATATACTATATAAAAGTCACTCATTTTCAGGTGAAAATTGATATAAAAATACTGTAAGAATTTAATTCACTGCTGGCATCCCCTTATTTTGTAACAGAGTAAAGCAATTAAATATATATAATATAGTAAGGCTTTCCTTCAGAAATTACACAGAATCAGCATTAAAAGAACGCATAAATGTGAACCTAACAAATCTTTTCCCTCTCTGATGCAGTTCATTTAAGTAGGACCCTTTACTGTATGGGGTCCCAGCCCAGTTCCAAACGAACTCTGAAGTGAGGACATGATTCAATCTTAATTAGGCCCAGATCAACAGATTTTTGGTAACCAAACTTCTGACAGCACTTTTTTTTTTTTTTTTTAAGTTTGAAGACATAGAGACTATGTTTAGTTTCTGCCTTGTTTAGTCATATTGGAAAGCAAAGTGAATTATTAGATTTTTGATTGATTCATAATGACTTACCAGCTTTCTCTGAAGAGATTTATGCTGAACTAAAATATTTCTTCTCTCAAAATTCCTTTACATTTTTATAAAGTGGCTAGAATTGCCTATGGTCATTAGGGACATTTAAAAAACACCTTCATTAATTTTTGAACTTGCTTCTTTTGTCTCTAGTTTGTGTAGTATGTGTACATAAATGCTATTAAACTGCCCTTTGACTTCCCTACACAAAAATATCTCTATACTTCTACCTAAAAATGCCTTACGATGACTTCACAGTGAGCCTCTTTTAGTTCAGATTATGTCATCTCATACATAGTTTGGGACTATGATCAACCTTCTTTTCCATAGCTCCTCCAGATAACATTATATGAGCTGATGAAAAACTCCTCCAGGTGATGCCATCTGGAGAAGTAGTAGCTAGAAGTAGAGGAATTTTTCAATATTGTGACATTAGAGGGAGGTTGAAAAGCATTGAAAAACATTTACAACCTAAACTAAAGTCATATAAGCAAAGTCGTAGGAAGATGCGGAGAGTTCTGTTTTCAGCTGTTTTTAAATATTGAAAGTGAGGTCGCTGAGCATGCAATATTTGGCAGCTCATTCCACAATCGTGGGATTACATAGCTGATGAGTTTTCCTTGGTGTCTTCTGTGTGGTGCTGGGACCACCAGACACAGGAGGGATTGTGGACCTGAATGATTGAGTTGAGGTAGACAGGGTCTGTAGAGTTTATCACCCTGTAGGCAAGAGACAGAGCTTTGAACTTAATCTGCACAGCCACAGGAAGCCAGTGCAGAGATCTGAAGAGCGGCCTGACATGAGTCCTCTTTGGCTGATTAAAAATGAGTCGTGCTGTCACATTTTGAATCATCTGCAGGAGTTTGATTATGCATGCCGCTAACCACATCAGTAGTGCATGGCAGTAATCAAGACTAGATATGACCAATGGCTGCACAATGAGTTGGGTTGAGTATTCAGAGAGGCAGTGTCTGATCTTTCTGATGGTGAAGAGGGAAAGGGTTCTTCAAGCTCAATTGGTCATCGATGATGACTCCCAGATCTCAATATTGATGAGGATGTTATGTTCTGTCAAAGGTCTGACTGGGAAAACAAGAACTTCAGTCTGGGAGATGTTAAGCTGAAAATGTATTTCTCTCATCCAAGCAAAGATGTCAGAAAGACAGGTGGAGATGTGTGACTAGACAGTAGAGTCATTCAGCACAAAAGACAGGAAGAGCTGTGGGTCGTCTGCATAGCAGTGGTAAGAAAAGCCATGTGAATGGATGATAGAACCCAGGGAAGAATAGAGTATAGATGGAAAAAAGACAAAGATTGAGCCCTGTGGTACACTGGTTGAGAGGTTATGAGAGTTAGCTTCGCACCCCTGCCAGCATACCTTGAAGGTTCATCCAGACAAGTAAGACCAAAGCCAGGCTAAACCTGATCCAGACATGCCTAATATGTGCAGACAAGAGTATCTGGTGGTACACAGTGTCAAAGGCTGCAAATAGGTCTAGTAGAATTAAGACAGAACAATTAAGTAAAAGTCTAAGAGTTGATTGAAGACTGCTCATTCCAGGGTCTTGGACAGAAATGAAAGAAGAGAGACGGGTCTGTAATTCTCCACAAGGGATGGATCAAGAAGGCTTCTTCAGCAGTGGAGTAAGCAGGATGTCATCATCTGGAGGAGAGAACTGGGAGCTAACCCCCTTGTTAGAGAAAAAGGAGGCAAACTCATCGGCTGTGAGACAGGTGGATGGCGGAGGTAGCGGTGGGTAGAGCAGTGATTTGAAAGTTAAGAACAGCTTTCTGGAGTCCGTGTTGTTGCTGAGCTTGTCCTGGTAGTATTCAGTCTTTGCCCTAGTGACACTGAGAGAGAAGGATGCAAGCAAATCCTGATAATCAGCAAAAGGAGATTGAGTCATGGATTTGCGCCACTTCCTTTCACTCCTGAGCACTGTGAGTTGTTCACGTATCTGTTCAGTGATCCCAGGGGTTGAAAGCTGAAGTGCGAGCAGGTCTCAAAGACTTCCAGCAGAGATTGTGCAGACGGGATGAAAGTGTATTGCAGAGGCTATCCGTGGCTGTGTTTTTGTCGAGGGTGGAGAGATCCTGCGGCGGGGGCAGAGTTGAAGAAACCAGTGAATAGAACTGCTGTGGACTGAGAGATCTAAATGTTAGCAGTGTGGTAGGAGAATGTGATGGTATAGAGATGAAGACTGTGAGATGAAGACTGTGAGCTGAAGTGAAGAAGTGGTCTGATAAATCCAGAGGGGGGGCCACGATGTTGTCCGCAGTGCAGTTCTGGATGAGAACAAGGTCCAGGTTGGAGTCACAAATTGAACTAACATCCATGTTCTTGGACGGTGGGAGGAAACAGTCCAAATATATAACAGCCCAGCTGCGTTACTGTTAGAAGGATCCCTTAGTTTGTAGTGCAACTATTTTAAAAACACTAATGTTATGCTTTCCAAAGTCCCATCCAAGAGCATTGAAACAGCAAGGCCACTTCATCTCTGTTTGCTAATCACTGATAGGGTTTGGGTCAAGATAAAAAAAAAAAAAAAAAAAAACAAGATTAAGAAGAAGAAATTTTCTGTTTTTATTTCTGGGTTTTGACATCTAGATATAATAAACAGCATGTTTGCATTGCATCACCCAAACTTTGAGTAGTAAAAAGTACCATAACAGGTGAATGAGAGGTGCTACCCCCAGACCGTTCTCACTAGAAGGCATCAAAAAGTGCCAATTTGCCAAGGTGCTTTTGCTATGCTTTATAACGCTCAGGGCACCTGTTTGCGTCAGTGATCGATGCTCTGAGCTTTCAGTTAAGTTCAGTGAAAACCCTGATGCGTCAATGCTTGACTTCTAAAGCAATGACATAGAATATAATGTGAAAAGGGAGGTGGTGAATGGTACGGCAAGACATACGACTTTTCCACAGGAGACCACGGTGTGACTCACGGTGTCAAATAGTAGTCCAGAAATAACCCTAAAGGATACCTGTTGCATTAATATGATATGCCAATCCAGGGGTCTCCATTACAAAATTAAATTGCTCTAATAGCATATTTCAACCGAAACAACCTGAGAATCTCTACAAAATGCTAGTGTCCACAACCACAAAAAATGTTTTTCAGGCCATTTAGAATTTGATTGGATTTTTCAGTTCAGTTCAATTGAAGTTGGTTTGCTGAGTGAGCAATCAGATTTATTTTGTGTAATCAGGGGTGAACATCTCTGGGCTGCCTGTCAGTGTTTTGTTTCTCAAAAAGTCCCCAATAACACCAGAAAAAGTTTCTAGATTTGGTGATAGTCGTTTTTTCACAAAAGACGTATGATTCATTAAGCTAGAATTTGATTTTGGTGAGGAGCAATCTTGAAAGTGCTGGAGACCCCTGTGCTAAACAATGTAAAAAAGTGGTGTAGTTTGGCGCCTTTAGAAGCGTCATTATCTGATGGTGTGCTGGTTATCTGTGAGCTCTAAATATGGTTCCTACACTTGAATTTAGCCTTGATCTTTATTTATGAAGGCTGTACTTGTTCTTAAAAAGGATAGAGATGAAAAGGGTAATTCAACATTTACCAGACGCTTTTATGCACAGCGACTTGCAGACTAATTTGGTACACACACATGCACGATGGCTGCCACACAGGGTGCTCATCTGGCCCACCGGGAGCTACTAGGGCTTCAGTGTCTTGCCAACGGATACCTTGACATGACCGGGGATGGAGCTTGTGGACAACTGCCTTACCAACTGAGCTACAACCAATGAGTGATTGTCTTTCTTGTGATCAGGGAGCTGTCTATGGGACCAGCCAGAGAAAATAGGGAAAGGAACCCAAGGCACTGCACAAACTTTGGGCATAGCCTTTAAGAAATGTGAAGGCTAGTTCGTGAAATTGGGGTAGGGGATTAGCGAAACGCAATTTCCCCAGGTACCTATCACCTGCAGAACATTGATTTCTCTGCCGATTAGGTGTATGTAAACATTGTTCCAAGAGTAGCTGAGAAAACTGTTTTCCACAGATTCCCCCTGAGAGATCCTGCAAGGAGCAGGTTGTGGCTAATAGTGATTAGAATGTACATAAATACACTGTTTGCAGACAAGTACATTTATGTGAATGCTATTTCTCAGAGGGTGACACTGTGAGGAAAAAGTCCTGTGGCATCACCAACAAAAAACAGCTGACAAAGGGATAAGTGGAGAAAAATATGTGGTGTCTGTTGTTTTTGCTGAAGTTTTATGAGTCTCAGGCGAACTTTGAAGAGCATTATTAGATGGAACAAGGGTTGAAAACTGTGACCCTCATATCTTTCTTTGAGTAGAAACATTTACTCTGTGAAAGCAGGAAAACTTAACAACTAAGCTTCTATCGATACCAGAACTGAACTATTTCTTTAACTCATTACAACATGCATTTGACCTGCTGAAATAGAAACGGAAGGTAGAAACTTAAAAAAACTGAACAAATGAAGGAAGCTGCAGTACAAGCCTGGAAAAGCAAATAAAAAAGAAACCAAAAATTTGGTGATGTCATTGACTCAACTAAACTGTCTGTCCAGGTACTTTCTTACACTTTTCTCATTCCTGAGGCTTCAAAAAGCGCCACTTTGTCCAGTCCCTTCTATTTGCTTCATTGATTGAAGCCCTGAGCTTTCAGTTTAGTACAATGGAAACCTCAACACTTTAATGTTTGACGCATAAAGCAGTGACAGTAAATAAAGTAGGTGGTGTTGGATGGCACAAGAAGAGACAGACTTTTCCACGAGATGGGTTCGACTCTAGTGCAAAATCCCATGCGTATTAGTAATGAATGTACCACAACTTGATGCACGTGGTTACCATAGAAAGTGAGTATGCAAGTGCCATAGTCACTGTTTGTAGCATTTACTTTTTATGTGACTTATCTTCCAACTGAACCCTATCCTGAAGTTTAAGTGCCTAATCCCAAACACAATTTTAGTGTATATATAAAGTTGTTCCCATGGCGTCAAAAGAAGATGCCCCTAGAGCATTCAACATCAAGTGTACCATGGTGGCACTGCTGGAGCATTCCCTTCCTGTGGCATCAATATGCTAAGCCAAAAGACGTACAACGTGGCACAATTTGACGTACAGGCTGTGGGATGAGAACGTGTTGCATAAAGTTTGGGTCATTCAAGGCAAAAAAGTTGATGTGTTGATATAAAAGCTCCATTTGTGAACTTTTATGTCATGCAAGCTGTTATGGTCTTGCCAGTTGCTCTCCTATGTTAGCAGTGTAGTTGATTTGTACAACTTACATCATAGCTATGTTTTGTTCTTTTGCACCAAGATGATGTACACATTCCTGTGGCTAATTTATAAGCTGAAAAAATATGTCAGTTCAGACAAAGCAGTAATTACTACAGCACAGATCAACACAGTGTGATGATTAATAATAGCCTACTGTATAGTAACACAAATAAGGGAAATTACAGAGACAGAGAAACCAAACAGAGCAGTATAAATGGGGCTCATCTCACCTGAGCGCAACAAACATACTGGCTCAAATTCACTTTCCTGCTTGTTTTCCTCTTTGGGGAATATCTGAAAACACCAGAATAAATCTGAATTGTCGTTGCTCTCAGTCCAATTTCCACAGTGGTGAAGGCAAACAAAATAGATATAACCTGAGGATGAGTGCTTACCTGGCAGATAGGCCCGAAAAAGGAAAAAAAAAAATTCAGTTAATACAATTTGTAGATGGAGCTTATTTCCTGGAGCATTTACAACTTGAAAGTGTGCTATAAAATATTCATAAACAGAAAGAAAAATCTCTCGCCTCAATTACAGAGGCAATTTTTATGCATGGGATTCGCAAACAAGTATATATCTGCTACATGTGGTCGGAATGATTTAGTCACATTCATTATCCCAACCAGATGGATGACACGCGGGTGGATGGCCTGATGTTGGGGACGGGAGCCACCGAGAGAAACGGCTTAAGGTTACACACACTTCCTCTGCTCTATACACTGAGTGAAATGTAAGTTTTACAAAGAGGCGAGCTGGGGAGAGCTGCAGAGACGCCTCACGCTGTGATGAGAAACGTTACAGTGGGCTCACAGTTTGAGGTGGAGCCCAGACGCAAATCAATACATCACACTGCATTTGCCTTCAACAGACAACCTCACAGAATATTAATTTGGCACATGTGTCGCTTTATGTGGCACATTGTAGCTGGGTTATTTAACAGATGCTCATGTCTCATAATAGCCTGCTACTAGAACCTACTGGAAATACTGCTGATTCCCAGTGACTTACTGGGTGTGGCCCCATCCAAAATCACCCCTTACTCACCATATAGTGTTTTTGGAGTTTTGGAGTAGTGTCCCAATGAAGAGTGTGTAAATCTATCCACTTGATAGTGCATCCAAAGAATCTCACAGTGCAATACAAAAAGTAATCTATAGGCATAGGCAATCCCACAATGCAATGCTCCCTGTTTGTGTCTCAATGACAAATGAGTGCTCACTACTTAGTGAGCTACTTATTATTAAGTAGAACTCAGTGTAATATAAGGAGTAGGAGTAGGGAACTGGATTTTGAGTCAGTGTTTTTACTTTTTCATTTAATTTACTTTTAATTTTAACAAAAGAAGCTGAAAACAGACATTGATGTGTAGTATTACCAAAGCAGTATGCATACTCATATGGATACATTATTTTGATAATTTGATCAATTTAAGATCAATTTGCCTCAGTCCTGCAAAATCTGGTGTTTTTTTAATTCTGTGTTTGTTTGTTACTCCAAGTGGTTTCTTTCTCATTATGTTTATCTTTTCATCCCAACATACAAAAAAACAAACTTTTTTGAAGGTTGAGTTAAACACTTTTTAACCTAAATCAAGTCAAACTTTCAAACAAGGTTGAAAAATCTTTTATCAGCTACAGGAAACTATAATTAACTAAATTTTCCTTCAAAACTAAACATTAAATTATGCGTCCAAAGGCTGCTTCACCGGGACTCAGACTTTATCTGAGGCCTTTTCAACCCTGCATGACAAGAAATATATTTGGACTTTTACTTTGTCATCCCCTGGGTACTTTCAGTAAACAGTGTTAGTCAAATTATTTTGATCAGCTGTCAAACGAATGATGTATCAGCAAAGACTTTATCGGTTGATTTGACAGGGGCATGACTGCAACAAGATAAAGTTTCAAACTCTGTACACAAACAGACATAAATGTATTGAAATGTGTTTTTGTTGATAAGAATAACTGACAGAAGATTTATGTTTCATCTTTACGAAGTTAAGAGTTTTGCTGGTCGCTTATAAGTGACCTTTACTGGGAAGTATTGACCTGCTCAGTGGACACAGCTATCAGCAGCAAACAGCGGACATTTCAGTGCCAAATCTCTCATCACTTCTAAGGGTGAACACGAGGTCAAACTCGTCAAAAAATGTTGTAGGAGTCCTTGAGCATGGACATACTTTTAGGAGAGGAGATGAGAAGTCGGAAGTGGTGAAAGAGGAATCAGTCAAGGTTGGAGAGGTGTTGATGCGACACGAGGCACACCACTGGCTATTCGAGAAGTGAACATCTCCCTGCGGGGAAAGTTGTTTGAAATGGAGGTGCATCCCAGGAGGGAAAATGGATAAGTCACCAGGCTGAACTGTTCATCCCAGATGCTCCACACTTTACTAAGCTAAACAGGATAGTTAAGGTAAAGAGGGTTATATACAAATGAAGCATAATAAACATAAAGGAAATACAGTGCGAAAAAATGTACCTGCAATTTGATTAAAATGTAATAAAACAGCAGGTAACGTCAGTTACATTATCTATTAGTTTCCTCAGTTTAGACAGATATAGTTCCTGGATACATTAAATCTTCACCTGAAAAACAAACTGTATTAGGATTTAAAAAAATATGATTCATTGTTTGATCAAATTATAAATTATTATACAAAGAAATAATTTAGTATGTTGAATACTTTTGATACTGTAGTGGTCCAGTGTATATCCCCATTTTACTATTGTATTTTTATATATGTTCCTAAAAGTACACTGACTTTTTTTGAATATTTGAAATATTTTCCCAAACTTCTTATACTGTGGGAAGGTGCTGTCAGACAAAACCCATCCACCATTTCTAACTGTAGATATTCATAAACAATAATAAACAGTTGCGGAGAGGTAAATTCCACCTTTTGCAGCAATTATGTAACTGGTTGCACCTATTACAAAATTCTATTGTGACAAAATATACAAAACTATCTTAAATGTACATAATGAAAATGTATTTCAGTTTCTGATTTAGGCAGTTCCTCTTGTCCTAACTTCCACTTTGTCACTCTAAATAGGGGGCACTTGGGGTGCATAACTGTATTTTTGGGAGTGGACAATCATCCACCAGCCAGTTACTAACATAATGTTTTATTTGGTGGCACACAGGTGGTTTACAGGTTTATCGAAGCTGTTCTACTGTGTCAGCAGCTCCAAGAGCTGAAAGAGGTTAAAAAATGGTTTGCTTTTTTTTGGTTACTGCAAAAATATTTTTTCCTATCAACATTAGTCATTTTACTCAAGTAAAATTCTAAATAAAATACAGGTTACAAAAATAACAAAGTACTGCTATACTATTTATTCATAATACCAGACATAAACATGCCAGGAGGAGAATAACTGTAAATCACAGTTATAAAATACCATAAATTAAAATTAATGCAATAATGTGGTGATGTGAGTGCATTTTCTAGTCATCCAGAGGAGTATTTGATTGCATTCTGACACATTATTATGCCGGCGATCAGATATCAAGTAATTCCGTGTTACATTGAGAGAGAGACAGAATGACAGCAGATGAGATACTTATTAAGACTGAGTGAGAGGAAACCAAATCTGAGATAAGGAGAAACAAACTGTCAGGATGTAGAACTTTTCTCAGACAAGCTGGTCTGAGAAATAAACAGACCCCCAAACCCAGTCGGCATCACTAATGTAATAATTATCATATTAGGACAGGATTCAGGAAATAAAGAATACCTGCTATCTCCTTTTATACAATTTGCTTTTAGAAAGTTCTACGTAGTGGACAGTGAAATTTGTGGAAAATACAAGAGTCCTACCATGCAAACGTCTAGCCATAACCTCCAATATTGCCTCTTTAAAATGATAGAATCCACTGCTGCAGGCTTTATTCAGGCATAACACATGATGGATAGATGTGAATTTTAAAAAGGATTTCAGAAAGCCTAAAAGGGGTTACTGCCCTGCAAAACAAAACTTTGATGCACTTTTTTGGAGTAAAACAACCAACAGAGAAGGTCAGAGATAAGAGAGAAGTGAGATAATTAGTATTAACACTCTCAGTAGGCAGCACACTCAGATCAGCAACGATAGTGAATCTACCGTTGCTTTTCTGCGTGTATCAAACATCTGTTGTCAACAAAGAAGTTCCTGTCCATGCAGACAGGAAATCAAACCGGTGATTCGACCCGACACTGACTCTTTATGTGCACGTGCAAAAGTCCCGTCTCGTTACGCCTGAAATAGCTCAGGGTTTATTTGTTTTTTAACAGCTTTCATGCTTTCAGTCAGGCTAATTGCACGGCTTTCAGGAAGGTCCGGCTGTTCCAGGGGCAGATCTACAGGGGCCAGATGGAGACAGCGGCCCCAGAGGGTGTCACTTAGAAAACTGGTGCCCTTCCCACTCTGTTGGCGAAATCGTGCAATGTTTGGCTGATTTCTACGAAACTGTTGGTATTCGGGTTATGAAACCTACTGACTTTGGTGAATCCTCTATCCTTTCATTTAGCAACATTATCATGTCAGTTATTTGATTATGTCTGACACTTGCAGAACTGTCTGCAATTTGATTGAAATATCTTCTTCATTATGACAGCACAAGTCCTGATAGTAAAACTTCTCTCAGGCTCAGGGTATACTAGTCGTTTCCCCAAATGTAGATAACGGCAGTATCGTTGGGATCACTGCACACATACTTTCTAACATAGTTTGCGTGTGTCTGAAGAAATTAAAAGCTTAGCCACAGGGGGGCAGACTCGGGCCTAAGCATTTCCGACAACAGCGTTTCTTCCTCACTCAAAAAGCTTAATTTTGAGATCGAAAATGGCATCAACAACAGAAATGGTAGGTATGTAGATGCAGTAGTTTCATTAAGTTTTTTTCCCAAAACCTTCCACTGTGAGCGTTGTGATTAGATGCTGCTGCTCAAATCGTTTGATGCGCCCTTGCTAAATGAGGCTTTTTATGCTCTTATTGCATCTCACCTACCACATTTAGTATTAATTCCTAACGACTTGCAGGAGTGATACTCCAAATCAACAAAGTTTACTCAAGAGCGTCATTTTGCAAAGGCATTCTTATAGTTAGCGGCAAGTATACCTCAGCCCCTAAGGCACATCCAGTGGTCATGTTCGTCCTGAGCCTCAGCAGGTGCAAATCTCTGTCTTATCATGCAACGCTCGGCCATGTACAGATTATATTTACTCAGTGCTGCCGTAAGCACCTTTCCTGACAGATTATATGAATTAAGACCTTATTATGGGCTCTGACCAGGAGCAGCATGTACTGGCCATTTGTAATAAGGGCAGTGCTGAGGTGAGTCAGCAGCTACTGGCCTGATTACAGCAGCTGGACCTCAGGAGGAAAACCCATGGCTTGTCAATGGTAAACAAGGATGGGAATGGGGAAGGAAACTCTATTAGGTACTTTGTCTGTTGGTATCAGTAGTAAGGCAACACTGTCCGATCTTTCAGGATGAGCTCCAAAAATGTACTTGTAATCCAGGCCTCATAAATGAACTTATCTGTGAGGTGTTGTAAGAGAAAACAAAGAAGAGCCAGACTGCTTCAAAGAAATTAATCAACATTTTATATTTTTTGTACCAAAATGTTGTCACACAGAAACAGTTTTTTATTCTTGTTTTTGTCTTAGAACCTCAGGTGAGAATCAGGACTAAGTCGAGTCAAGTACACACTTAAATTGGATTCTTAGTTAGCGGAGTAGAAGGGGATGTTATATAATACCACAATTGGAAACAGTGGATTAAAGGGTCAGTTCCCCTAATTACCTCTAGCAGGATTAAGGTATGCAGATTGGTTTGGCTTTGCATGTCCAGGTTTTGAGATGGCTGAGTTTCCTGCCTCCACTTTAGTGCAATGGATATTGTGCTACCCCATAAATAAAACAAATCTCATCATTACAGAAAGTCAAATAATGCACAGTGCAAAAATTATTAGAGGGCTAATTTAAAAGTTTTAATTAGCCCTCTTGTGAACACTTCAGAGCTCTGTCAGAACTGCTCTGTAATATACTTATTTCTTCTTTGACTTTTTGTCTCAGTTTTACATTTTTTGTATCATCGGCACTGACTGAAAATTGCAAATATACCAATACTATTAAACAAACTGCAAATAATTCATTCAAAAGATACCAGTTTGCCCAGAGATGTGTATTGTTGCAATAGTAAGAATCTAAGCAAATTAAACAAATGTGTGCGTCAATAGTGCTGCACACTAGTAGAGGAATTCATAAAAAATTCTAGTCATTGACTTGAATTCTAGTCATTGACTTGACTCTTTGGCCACAATGGGCTAACACGTCGGAGATCTTGGAGAGAAGAAAGCAAAGCATTTGATATTTAACGGCTCATTTTATCTCTTGGTTCTGTAATAATTCTCATACTGCCAAGCTCAGACTCATAATATTGGGGCGGAGGGAGAAAGATAAAAACCTGGGTGGATAAAAGAAAAACATGGTGAGATACCACTAGAGGTAAGTCCGATTTGATTATTTGAGTGAGCTGACCTTTTAAGAAGAACCCGTCCTCCATTTCCTTCTTGCAGTAGCACATAACATCCCATTTCAGTGACCCAGCTAACAATGACCGAGTCAGTACACCACAGTAAAGCACCTTCTCACTGTTTGCTTCACATGAAAATAAAAGTACTACTGCACAACTTCCCCCCGTTACATTCTCACCCAGTTATTGTACAAAAGAATGCCAATATACAGAACAGTACACCTACTGTAGGGATGAAAACAACAGAAAAAAGAGATGATCACCCAACATCTTGAAATGCAACAGAGACCCACAGGATACTGAGAAAGGCATCGTAATGTGCAGGCATGTCTCGGCGGACCACTAATCTGAATAGCCACAGATTCAAAGTATTTCACTGTAATGCACAGCCCTGTATGAAGATAATAAAAGTTTAATGACTGCTTTAAAGAACCAACAAAGGTTATGTATCATGCAATTTGGTAAAACAGATTTCCAGGGAGTTTTCAGCTGCATGACCCTCAATAAGTTATGCTTCTCCTCCAATCCTGCACTTAATATCCTCTCCTAAGCAGCATAACGACCTTTATCAGGCTAATAAACGTCGATTTGGACTCATTCCACCATTTAACCTGGCTAAACGAGCAACTCTTATACTCTAGTGTTTGTGTTGCCTAAAGAGAATTACAGCCAAATAATACATCCCACTGTGGCTTTAAGCAAATGATTAAGTGGGCCTGATGGATTTCAAAGACCTTTAATGTGTGCTGATAGCATCTGAAACCGTACCCTGAGGCAAACACTCTGTTTACATCAATGGCCTTTTAGCCTACAGGGACCTCCGTCACCGAAGTATTCAAAAGGACATTTTGTCACAGCAGGATTTCAACCTGAGCTGGAAACACTTAATTAGTATCTGTGGCCTTTGCAAACAGGTACAAGCTGTTTGCAATGCATCTTTTGCATTTGGGTTTTGTTGTATTTCCTTTGACTTTAATATAGAACTAACCTCATATGATACATAACCTGAGGTAGAAATACAAGACTGGCTTACTGGAGCGCTGATATCTAGAACAGAGATGCACACTTTAATAAAAAAAAAGTCAGATCTTTTCATGTTTTTTAAAATGTGACTGAACATACTGTGAAATGATATAAAAGGGCTGCATGTGAAGGGGTAGTGTAGCTTCTGATGCTTTAGCATCACTGAAGACGATGACCTTATTACTGAGTTCTTCCTCTGCCTGCTGATGAATCATCTCAAATAATAAATAGTAAAAATGATAGAAAAACCAAAATAAAATAAAAATGACTTAAATTTTCTGTTCACTCTACTTTTGCGGTAGTCCCATTTCATACTGGAGGATCCGTGACATTGTGACGCACATCCAGTTCACTACAGTCGATGCAAATCCACTTGGCGTCCTGTTTCTTTTTTGTTCTGTTTTGTTTTTGTGATAAAGACAGACAGAAGTAAATCCACTTTGAATTTCACATCTTTTTGTCCCTCCTTTTTTAATGGAGCCCTCTCGATTGAGAAATTTCATACAGGTCATATTTCTGCACAGCTGTTTCAATAGGGACAATTTTTCACATATAGTTAAACGCTGTCAGAGTTGAGAACATGGCCCAGGAATCTGTCAATTTGAGTTTCTTTTTGCACGCAAGTATTCACATGGATGAACTTCATGCCATACCCAAAGGCATTTTCCCTGCCTGTGCGCTCACGTTCCTTTAGTTCCTGATATACTCTAGATTTATTGTTTGGCCATGGACCTCACAGTTCAAACTGTGCTCTCCATCACCCACTCAGAGCTCTCGCAAGCGGGCTTCTCGTCCTCACTGTCATCATACTGCAGCAGCATGCCGTTAACAGACAGACTGCGTTTAGTCCAGATGTTACTGATCCTGCGAGGGTAGCTGCTGCGACATTGGGTGGCCCCCACGTGGCCCATGTCAAACGAATGGCTCCTTTTGGGCTTCGCCTCCTGTGGCAGCCCTAGGAGACGACCCAGCATGGTGGTGGACTCGGCCCTTCCCAGCAGGGGCTCTTTATCGGACGGGGGTGCCGTAGCCACCATAGCACTGGAAGAAGTGGAGGGGCCAGAAGTCCCTTGGTGGTCCCGTGCTACCCCTCGCAACTCCAGTGAAGTGAAGGCCCCTAAAAGATGGTCCAGGTTTGGCCGTGCTTTGGCTCCGTGTCCATGCCTCCTGAACTTGCTGCTGGGCAGGGTGCTGCATTCACTGCTCTGAATGCTGTAGCGGTCGCCGGCCGCTCTTCCTGTGTGGCTATCTAATGAGTTAGAGGATGAGGAGGATGACAGACTGCTCTGGAGGGATCCACACTTGAACTCTACCATTTCCTCACGCATTACCACCACTGTGGATTTGACCTGTGGCGGAGCGCCGTTGAACCTGTTCAAACCCCCATTGGTCTGCGAGTATGTGTTGCTCACAGTGGGTAATTTATTAGTCTGGATGCTGTTGGTCACCTTATAACGCACCATGAGGATGATGATGAAGACCAGGAGCGTGGCCACAATGATGCCTCCAATGACCAAGATCATTGTGCCACCAAGGAAGCCACTGTGAAGAGACTGGCACTGTGCGAAGTCCTCCCGGGTAATAAACTGGACACAGCCGACAATGTTGGTGGCAGTGAGGGTGGTGGCAGTATCATCCCAGATGGCCAGGACACACAGGTCATACTGCATCCCCGGGACAAGATTCGTGACTACAAATGCTCTGCTGGTCGTGGGAATCATCCTGAAAACAGACCCAGAGAGAAACAGCATCAAAAATAAAGGCCGCTTTCTGTGTGAGTGAGCTGGCCCGACTTCACAGGCCGAGTCAAGGAAACAGTCAAAAAGGTGCATGCTAAGGGGCTGTTTATATAAAGTAGAGTAAAGTAAGTCATAAACGTAACCTAAATACCATTTGATATGCATGGAGTATTAGTAATGGGATAAACATTCAATGACCACTTTTTGGCTATTGTTTTGGCTATTAAAAATTTCTCGTAGATTCCACTGAACACACATTAGGATGTTACGTCACTCCCTCATAAATCCAGATGTTCAATATGTCTGATCAACAAAGTCTCACTGCTTTGGACTTAAATTAAAAGTCATCGAGGCTGTATCTTAGTTGTTCAAGATGTATTGCCAGTCAATAAAAGCTCTAAGAACCCTCTGTTCTTGTGGTATAAAAGCAGTCAAGCTTTTATCCATCAAACTCATCTGTCTACATGTAGAGACATCTAATTAGTACTGGAGCTGTCAGATTTTTCCTTAAAGGCCTTTCTATCAAAAGTTAAGTTCATTGGGAAATTATTTAATTAGCATAGTTTTTCTTGACTTGCACTTTCTTGCCAAGCTTGACTACTCAAACATGTTGCAATTACACTTTGAAACCTCATGGAAGCCGATTTGTTATGACGGAATCAGATCAATGCAGTCACTGTTGTAGCTTTTGTCTACATGCACTGTAAGCTCTCTCTTAAGCTCTTTACTGGACAGGGGTCATACAGCCTCACACAAAACAAGTGCATTAAATATTTCCTGTGCTGATCCATGTCCATTGCCAAACGGAACTGAAAACAGTAACATTTTATTTAGCACAGGGTGGGTGGGACAAAAAGTACTAAAGCTTACAGTGTACAATAGGACAGGAAGATTACAACTAAGAAAAAGCTGGAAACCACTGCTATATAGTTAAAAGGGAAATAATAAATTAGGTCTTGTTCTAAATGAATTGCCCAGAATCATCATAAAAAAAAAAAAAAAACTAAAACACATCAGCCAGACACACTCCACTGAGGGTTTCTTGCCTCACATGATCTGCATTGGCATTTACTGGGACTGTTTAACTCGCCATTCACAAGATCTTTGGTGGATCCACATCAGTTTGGACAATATTTATGTCAACCGTATGTTTTGGAATGAATACACGTGTTTTTACATAACACTGGAACAAGCTATTCTAGGCTGCAGACAGACAAGCCATAAGTGTTGGTTTAAGTGTCGGTATGATAAATGTAGACAATACAACACATTTTCAAATAGACATCAACAGTCTCATACTGTGTAATATATGGGTAGAAAGTTGTTGTTGCCTTGCTGCTCTCATACAGTAAAACTTTGTTCCTACTGAAGTGCCTCCACCAAAGAACCCAGACACCAGTGGGGTTGCAGTTCATTGTTCCGTTGTTTTATCTGCCTTTATTTTTAACCAGGAACAAAATGCAGCATCGTCTCACATGTTCACTCATCCCTGACCCTCCTGTATATGGATCTGATGTTTTGGAAATATGTCTTTGCTTGAGTGTGGACAGTGGCTAAGGAAACTATGTTTGCAGTCTAGGTAATATTGTAGAATCAGTATTCATTAAAAACCAGTAGTTTTTTTTTTTCATTTTTGCCCAATTATTAGTAATTTGTTTTCTGACATGCAACAGACTGAACAGCTATTCAAGAAGTATTTCCTCTGTGATTATGAAGCATTGATTAGTAAATAATTTCAGTTAAGCAGTGGGGTTAACTAAGAAAATAACCATTAGCATAGAAAAATTGCACCAAATGCTGTGAATCCCTACAGTGCCACCAGTGATAGTGTGCACACTTGACTTCAGATTATTATACAAAGCCATGGCAATGCATTTGATAATAATTTGTTGTCAAAATGTTTTGGAATAAAGAAACATGTCACCAGTGGTGCAGGGTTTTTGGGTGGTATAATTCTAATAATTTTTGGACAACAATGGAGGTCTACAGCCCAGAAAATTCAAAGTAAGGATTTTTAAAAATACAGTTAAATAGGACAATGACCAAAGATAAAAAAAGCCAAGTAAGAATATAATAAAATGTAAATTAAATATTTAACATGTATACCTTATTTGAAATATTCTGCATTTCCACAGCATCAGGCCTTTAAATAAGAATGCCCACTTTTGTGGTGAAATGATATTCTGATGAAAGTTAATGAAAGAGTTTAAGTACACATCAGTATTACATTTGCAGTTTTGTGACAGAAAAATCATAGAACATTTTTCAGAAACACAGGTTGAGTCATCCACTGTTTTCATCACCAGGACGAAAAAAAAATGTTGAAAATTCATATTGTTCTCTTTTCTCTGGCATGACAAACTGACACAGAGTACGCAAGCAGGGAAATCAGATAAACACTGTATTATTGAATTCACAGGATGGCGAGTTGCATTCAGTGTTTGAATAAAGTAATATCTTTCTTCAATAGCGTGTACAGTTCTAATCTCATTTTCTCAACTAATAATTAATCTTTATTCTTGCTGCATTCTGTCTATTATCTTCCATGAATTGAGTACAGGTTCCACTGCATAGTACAGGTGCAACGTGGAGGACCACTGTGCACATAACAAATTACTGGATAAGGTGCTGCTGAAGGGTTGAACCACCAGTTGTCAGTGTGGGAGGAGGAATAAAGCTCCATGGCACTGAAAACAGGCCACGTCAGCAAATTTCACACTATTTGGATGCTGTAAATACAGTAATAATGAGGCTAGCCACTCTCCGGAGTCATCTATGAATTCATTTACTTGTGATACAACTGATCGTTTCATTTTACAATACCTGTAATATTTTAGAGCTGATGTGCAAAGTACTGCGGATTTTCTGTATAATTAAAAACTAACAGAACAAACTGATTAACATACATAGGCTCTATGTCCGACTTCAACGTAACAAAAATGAAATGATAAATAACTATACCTCTGATCTCCTGTCAAGTGCCATAAGCTTTATTGCAGGTACAAAGGTTAAGTAACCTCTAACAGTGACAGCTATTCCAGTTTTGGCCTTGGTTGTATCTAATGCAGCATGGTTCCACATACTAAGGAATTACGTGACAAGAAACCAAACAGTGGCAACTAGTGAACACAAGCCATGCTTAAATTATCCATCCCCTTTTAATGAAAAACAAATAATTGCTGACTTGGCACAAGGAGTGACTGATCAGACACTGGGAGGGACATTGTATTAGGTAAACTCTTTGGAGGGCATCCATAAAAAAAAACTCCATTGCTCAGAAAAGAATGGTTTTGGCAAAAAATGTGAAGAGAAACATGAAATTTCTGTCTGCACACATTTTTGTAAGACCAAACTGAAATAAAATTGGTTTGGATCACAAGACATGCAGCTTGTTTGTAGTGGGCCTGACCAGGACCACCACAGTGACTACATACGTTAAGTGTGTGACCGCTGTTAAGTGTGGACAACATTATAACACGGAGGTGGAAGGGGAGGAATTTCCAGCATCCCTGATATATAGTGATCTGATCCAGTGAGTTATGGTTCAAATGTTCAAAAGCTGTCAAAGTATTGTAATACATATTCACATAAGTAAATTATAACATGTACATACATATACATAATGATTTTCATTGTCTTTCTAAACTGTTTTAGTGTGCTTTTCTTTATATCCAGCCATGTTATCTTGTTTGAATGTCACTGCTTTCACTGCCTCATTTAATATATGAAACTTATTTTACAGAGCCGGGAGATGTCCAGCTGCCATCCCCAAGTTTACACTTTCTGGACTTGAGCATCAAGACAAAAATACAATTAATTCTTCAGGGCAAGGATTTCTCTTGGGGTTTCCTGAAAATATGAATGCAGGATTCCAACCATTTGTCAATTTATGGAGAGAAGGGTAAAAAAAGAAGGATTAGAAAAAAATAATGTTGATCTCCAAGTAACACTTCAAAGAAATTAACTGTCTCAAATACTCAGCCAGCAAACAATTAGCAGTCGACTCAAGAAGCTGAGCTGCGAGTGTTCTGAAGTGAAAGATTATACCTCGGGCTTAATTTACCACCTTCAGAAAGGTCTCAGCTACTACTTGGATGTAATGGAATTTCATTAATCATTCTTACCTGTAAATGAGGACTTCATCCTCGGAACAGTTGTACTGAAGCTGATACATTTTGACCTTTGGAGTTGACTTGCTAACTGTCCACTTGATCAGAGCAGAGACAGCAGTCACTTCTGATACGGATACCACTTTCTCTGGCAGCGGTTTAGGCTCCCCTTTGCTGATCTTCGTAGAGCTAGTTATGTCTGAAAGCCCTGATTTGGACTGTGTGGTACGATTTGTACCATTACTTAGATGGGGGAGTTGAATGATTGATAGCTCAATGGAGGCCGTTGATTCCCCAGCAGCATTAGCAGCTATGCAAGTAAAGGTCCCGTAATCCTTGGATGTGGCAACTGTTATATCCAGGGTGCCATTTTCATATACCGTTGCTCGAGAGGAGTTGCTGATCAAACGGTCATCAGGAGCAACCCAATGCACAGTAGGCATTGGATCACCAACCGCTTTGCAGCGCAAGCTGGCGGTCTGTCCCTCTAGCACTAGTAGCTTGTGCGTATGTTGCGTTATCAAAGGTGGCTCGCAAACAAACTCCTCCTCGCGAACTGACCAAAAGTAGCGCCCCTTTAGACTTGCAGGAGACGCACAAGTTTCCATATCATCCTCACGTTCGAGCCTTCGAAGCCAAAGCACTTCACAGTTGCAATGCAATGGGTTTCCACCAAAGCTTAAAGAAAGTGGCGGTGCATACGGAGTGCTCGCCACTACACTGCTCTGGGATCGTGCAAAAATGGGGTCTGGAGGGAGCTTCTGCAGACGGTTAGAGGTGAGGTCCAAACGAGCCAGTTTATCCAGATCTGTAAAAGTCCCTTCAGCAATGAAGGAGATGAGGTTATGGTCCAGACTCATTTGATGAAGGTTGACCATCTTGCGGATGGCTTCCCAAGGCACACTGCGCAAGTTATTATATGACAAATCCAAATCTTCCAGTGTCAGTAACAAGTCGTCAAAGGCTTCTTTGGAGATCCGATTTAGCTGGTTGTTATTTAGGATCAGGTGCTGCAGGTTGACCAGTCCTCGGAGATCATCTGGTCCTAGTTCAGTCAACCGGTTACTGTCCAGATGCAGGGATCTCAGTGTCTCCAGGTCAATAAAGGAAAAAGGCTGGATGGCGCTGATGGTGTTGCGGGACAAGGTTAGATCCACCAGACCTGTCATGTTGGCAAAGTCCTGAGTGGAAATCTTGAGGATGAAGTTGCCACCCAACCTGAGCTCCACAGTTCGTCGGTCGATGTCTGGTGGGACGAAGAGCAGGCCTTTGGAGGGGCATAGTGTTCCCAGAGACTCTGAGAGGTTCTGACAGACACAGTATTTGGGACATGCATGGACCATCGTAACTGTGGTTCCCAGAAGCAGGAGACTGATGACCACTTTGTCCATGTTAGTTCATGCAAAGAGGATCTATAAAATAACAAAACACAAAACATGGCATCAATTGAAATTCTGTTTGATTATCTTTAAGATTTACCACCTATTTGCATCTGCATACAATGTCAGATGCTTTATGTTTGTCTAGTCATGCAAGATTAACATAAAACACATGCAATAATATTAGTTCCTAATCAATCGTTTTTATAAAAAAAATAATAATAATAATAATAAGTAGCTGTCTTCAGAAGCCCCTATTAACACAGGTCTAGGAAATTCTTCAATTTTCCTTGGACCAAAGAAGTAGGAATTGCACAGTTGATGAGCTGGTCTGATTATCATCCTTGAGAATTTTTCACATCAATTAATTTTCACGTATTCTCCAAGATTCATATGCATGTATTTTGCAATGCAAAATAGAAGTGAGAAATCACATGAGGATTGTCTGAATGAAGCCCAGGATTAAACTGTGCTAAGAAGCTATTTTTAATGACGCACATGCATATAAGCTCTTGATAGCTCTGATATACTTGCATGCAGCAAAAACTAGTTCAAGTTTGGGACATGCATGTATATTTAGGAAGCAGTGGATGAGTTTGTCATTAAAATGAGAGTTGAAGGTCTCTCCTTTGTCGAGTTTTTAACACTGCCTTCTTCTTTCTGTATTTCTTTCTTGTCATGCATGTCTTTTGCTTGATTTTTTCCCCATTATCTCTGCATTGACTTCTAGGAAAAGATAATGCAGTTTAGAAAAAAAAACTGCTCAAGCCACAGGTGTTAGACACATCAGACTCTGAACGTCTCAACAGCTGCCAGGCTGACTAATCTGGATGGATGGCCACATTTAGCCTCATCCAAATAGCTATTACTTCCCCAAAACATCATGATTAATTTCTAATACAACCGCAACCTGATAATCAATTTCAATCGCTTTTTATGTTTTTTTCATGAGAAAAAATTATTAATGGAAAACTGCCTCTACAGAGATGTTTGGAATATTCTAATTTGAATCACGTTTATGCTACTGTTCATTATTGTGCATAAAAGTGTGATATGCTGGTCACAGCACGAGGCTGTTGACAATCTGTAGACCTAGAACTTCAATAACCTGTAATTATAAGAGGTTATATGTATGAAGAGAGAAAGGACAAGACAACAAAAAAGTTACTTTTTCATAAAATGAGCCAAATATACAAGTGGAACCAGCCAGTATATGCAGGACTGTAGAACTGTTTAGACACAGAAATGCAAGACTAAGTTATTACAAGCAAAAATAAAAACAAAACAGCTCAAGGCCAAATACAATGAAAACAGAATGTGTGACAAATATAAAAGCATGAAAGTAAAAAGTTCATAAAAGTTTCTTTGAGGCAGTGCAGCAAACTGTGTTAATCTAGCAGTTATTTGGCAGAATTAGCTCCTAAACCCCCCAACTGCAAAACTTTTCAAATGTAACTGTGTTATTGGTAGAAAAAAGCGATAAGATACACTGAGTGAAGTCCATTACACAAAGATATTTAGTAGCATCAATATCGTTAGAATGCATTGAAGTTTTTAAAGCTACATATAAAGTAATTGGTGGGGGGGTGACCAATCATGCAATAATGGGAGAGAAACATTTGAATGACTTTTGAGCCAGCGAGCTAGTTATCCTAGCAGGACAGGAGTTACAATACTTTAGTCCTTTTCCTTTAATTTTTTTTCAACATTTCATTTCTAATTATTTGTTTCGGCACGATAATTTTAAACAAACAAGGAATAGATTTTAGCTATAGTAGTTGTTCGTGTGTCTTTCATGCATCCAGTGTAGTGATGGCAATTCACTCAGGGCACCAAGTAGTCCGATTTCCTCATATTTTTGAAAAAAAGAATGTAGACCAAGCCAACATAAAAGACATTTGATGCAAAAATGAATGTAAACATCTTTTTTGGCAATTGCAATTATGATAAAAATAAGTAAAAACAAATCAAATGCTACTATTGAATTCTTAGCAGATTAGGAAGTGTGATAGAAAACTGTAAACTGCAACCATTCTACACTCAGATATCATGTTCCTCACAGCTGTCATATTTCTGAGTAGCATATTATATGAAAATTCAATCAGCACTGCAGAAAACGGTATGAAAAAAAGGTGTTTATTCCTGCTGAATAATTGCAGACTTGATGCATGTTGTTCTGACCCTCTCAGCATTCTGGAGCTAATCCCCAAAAGGCCTCATGGTGAGAGCTGTCAGTGATGACAGACACTTTCTCCCATGGATACGTTTTAATGGATCGCATGTAGAAACAGAAACTGAAAAGCCCTGCAAGCCTGAAAGAAGCTGCCTTTTTTATATTTTGTTTTGATCTTCTTTCCCCCTGAAAAGGCACAATTGTAGTAGTAAGCATTTTCCAAAACTGGGGGAAATATATTTGCAGAAATGCACATCTGCTGTCTGGATTCAGCGGAAAAGTTCAGTATAATTTCCAATCCTACAACAGTTCTCTAGTAAACGGTGTGTTATTTGTTGGGAATATTGAAGTTGCAGGGCAGAGAAAACGAGTCCAAGAAGTCGCAGAGGTGACCTTTTAAGGATAGAAGGTTCAGTCACAGAGAGTCCACATCCATTTACTCATGGCCTTTACCAAGCCTGCAACACCATCGACGATTCAATGCAAGCGACAAAGATACTGCTAAAATGCCAACTGGTATTCCAGTTCCACACTGCATTACAAGTGAGAAATTATTTTGAAATGGTTCAGTTTGTTGTTACTCTAGGTACTTTAGAGATGTTTTTTAATATTAAAAAATGGTCTTTTACTAAATTTCATTTGTGTTTTTCCTTTTAATTGATTTCAACTCTAAATCACAAGATGAATGCATGTTAATGGATTAAACTGCCAAAGTAGTTTAACAACATTAAAGGCCAAAAAGTACATCTTATGTACTGCAACAGGTTAATGTACATTTAACATTAATATTTTCCCTCCATCCATCTGTATCCACTTATTGTGCTCAGGGTCGTGGGGGCTGGAGCCTATGCCAACTGTCACCGGGTGAGACGTTCACACAGACAGACAACCATTCACACCTGCAGGCTGTTTATAGTCATCAGTTAACCTAATGTGCATCCAGTCTTTGGACGGTGGTAGGGAACCCAGGGCAAGGTCATGCAAGCACAGGTAGAACAACCTGAGCATCAGGAATTTTTTATTTATTTCATTTTTTAAGCAACACTTATTTCCATGTTTTTTACAAGTTTGTCTGTAAAATTTAAAAAAACACAATATATTCTGTTTTTTACTGCTTATACTTTTTTTTTCCACTGGCCTGTTCCCATGTTGGAAACTGCAGCAAAAACAATGAGAAAATTAGATTCTTTATATTTTCAGGGAAAAAAACTGAAAAATGCACTTTTCATAACATTTCTAGTTAGCCAATGCACTTTATTTTAACATTCTTCATTTAGGGAATGTATGGGCAGTTTGATTTATTATTGTGAACATTTTGCCAGAAGATTATAAGAATACTAGAGCTTCTTTTGCATTGGTACAGTGGTTGCTACCACAGTTGCTCCAAAGGCTGCTCTCATCTGAAGCTGGAAAATGCAGTGTTTTAAGATGGTTTAGCATCAAAAATTTAAGAATATTTTTAGTGAGAAAAACATCTTTGATACAACCTATTAAAGGTAAATCTACCACAATGACTGTAACAATGCTGAGCTGAGCTGCTGCTGTCACTCAGAGCCCCACTGTCCAATTACAAGCCCCCCCCGGGAAAGGATGTTTATAGGGTGAGGGGGTCCTTGATGAGCTGATGCAGAGCAGGTGAGTGAGTGGGTGGAGTTACGTGTGCACGGAGGGAAATGGAACAAAGAAATGGGGAGGGGCTGAGTGAGTGATTGACAGGTGACTAAGGGCAGGCTGAAGGCTGGTGACTGGGAGAAAGAAGAACCCAGGAGAAGAGCTTTGACAGCTGACGTCAAGAAGTAGTGGCTAGAGACAGTACTTTCAAGCAAGTCACAAACCCATCATTATGTAAAAAATTACAGAATATGTAGGAATTTCTAAGGTAAAGTATTTAATATGTTTATTACCATAGTGACAACCTTGACAGAAAATTAGATTAAAATCTCAGCTTTTCCCGTAAAGGAAAAACAGTGGCTACTGCTCAAGTCATTTTTAAATGCATGATTTTACTTACTTTTGCATTAATTGAGGTCATTTGAAAATTTCTGTTCCACGTAGCAAACCTGGACTAAAAAGGAACATTCCATATTTTATAGTTTTTGTACTTCACTATGGAGAGAATCCACAGAGAATAATGGGCGTCCGGGAGACACTGCATATTACTACATGTCTTCTGCTTCCTTGCACCCATCACTTGAGCGGAACAGTGTAAAAAAGAGCTCATTAGGTAGAACATTTTAAGTCACCTGTGGTTGTAGCAAGACTAAAGGCATTTAGTTATTGTGCCGGTCTATGGCTTATTGATTTGACCAAATACTCTAAGCCAAAAAAAAGAAAAATCTAAAATTTTTTCTCTCTTAAATGCAGATGCTGTTCAACGACAATAGCAGTGACAATTTGTGTTTATCGTTGTGTGTTTCACTAGAGATAAGAGGCCGAACTTTTCTTTGTACAGTTCGCTCATAGCTACATATAGTAGGAATTCCACAGGAGGTTTCCCGTCAGTGGAAGCAGATCAGGCAGTTACTTTCTGTTGATGGACACTGACTGGTGGAATGCTCCAAGTCGCATATTCCGTTTGGCAGAGCGGGTGACGGGTCTGAAACAATGTGCATAATATTATGTGAGAATTGTTTGGTGCTAAACATCAGCCACTAAATTTAGAAGAGTAGCTGCAAACCCCTGTCCTCTGTCCTCTGTCCTCTGTCCTCTCTATAAGAGTTATAAAGGTCAAAAATAATATTTTAAAAGTAGCTGATAATTTTCTATTACCGCCATCTACATTTAACTTGAATAGCCGTGTCTCAACTGAGGGGGTGGTCTACAACACCCTGTATTACTCACTTACTTGTTCTAGTTAAAATTTCCTGCTGGGAAATGCAAAATGCAGACTTCCCAATTGAGATGGAAGGCACCATTACTGTACTATAGAAGCTTTTTGATGTTTTCAAGAACCTTCATCTTTCACTGAGGAGCACCCTTGCGACTACGGGGTTCACATCCTGCATCTTGTAGCTACAGCTACAATGTTCAAACTTTTTCACATATTTCATTAATATAAATATGCTCTTATCTAAATGTGGCGAGGTGCAGGAAGCCTCCCGTGACACATTTCGATTGAACAGCACAGCCGATGTTCTCTTGTAGAAAGCATTTTTGCGATGTGACTCTAGATTGCCCCTGGATGTGAATGATTGTCTGTCTGTGTGTCTCTCCGTCTTTCCCCTGAGACAGACCGGTCACCTGTCCAAGGTGGATCTGCCTCTTGCCCTGTGACAGCTGGGACAGGCTCCAGCCCCCCCTCAATCTTAAACAGGATACGCAATTACACATGATTGATGGATGAATGCATTTTTAGCGAGGCCACACATCACAGAAAAGCAATGATTTCTGCTTAATTACTACATTTTTCTTAGGTTTCCTACGTATGACAGTTTGATATCTATGACGACCTGAAAGACTGTACAGAGCAGTGGTGCAGTGTAAAGACTAAAACAAAGTGCTTCAGAGCAATAAGAGGGAGAGATGAGGACTGAGTCGGTTGTTTGCACACAGCCGCTTTGAGGTTTTTACAACAGAAGCATTTGTCATGGTAGTACAAGACTGTTGTGCTGGTTAAAATTATTAAAATGATTGTGTATTATGAAGCCTGAAAGTGTTTAATTTGTCAGTATTCAACAACGATCTTCTTAACACACACTGCTGTGAAACATCACCATAACCACAAAAATGCCTGTTTTCAATGTCTGAGTTGCTATTAACAGCTACTGTGGGGAAAACAAATGCAATAACATTTCCTCATTATGATGATATAAATGTAATCCAGGCACCATTACACTGCCTCACTGATGTTTGCTGTCGCAAACTACAGTAGTTCTTTCGAAATGTAATTTCTGGGAGACGGGGTAAGACACAAAGAAGGAAATAGAATGATGTTATCTCGCTGCAATAAAGTGTGTGACTTTGTAAAGCCACAGTCCTCGCAGCAATTCATTTTGATTTACTATAACTGGGATCACAGGATTTTCCTAACTTGTCTGAGCGATCAGAACACACTCACGTTAAACATTTTTGTAAATGCCTTTACGTTTTGAAAGAAACTGTACGTATGACACTGTAATTTAGGTATGAGAGGGGAAAGGAAAGAGGCAGACAGGCAGGTATGGCAGACGAGATGGTGAGTGTCTGTCAAAAACAAGTTTTTTTTTCTGGTGCGAGTGGGAGTTTGTTGAACAAGGGCAACCTTCACATGGACATGGCTGCACAGCTGTGTTTGCCATCTGTTGGACAAAAATCCAAGTGTACTGTAGTTAGTGTGAATCCTGCAGGGACACGACGGCCATTCGGACGACGTCATCCTCTCTTGGCACCAGCCAATCACTACCAGAACCATTAATCAGACTCAGGCCTCAAAGTTAAACTGTCACGTTACAGGTGCAGTGTGGTTAACAGACGGGATATGTAGTACTTGGAATTATGTTTTCATTAATGTGTAAATGCCCTGAAAATAATTTTTATAGAGCATCATGTTTTGCACCAAACAATAGGTCTAAAAAAATTATTTAGCATTTTCACTTAGCAGTTTAGTGATGCCACAGATGAAGAGGACAGACAACACACAGAACTACGTCGGGGCTTAGACCTACTTTTTTAGACCACATAGATTAAATTTAATTTCCAAATATTTCTCAGTATTTCTTTCTTATTTTTGCATCTTAATGCAGTTGGAGACAGTGACGTGGCACAGAAAGTTCTCCCAGTCCTGGAAGGGAAGATGGCACTAAATCCCACACGCTGCACCTTTAAGTAGACTACAGTGAACAGTTGATATTTTTCAGTGTCAAAAATCATAAACTGCCTGTGTAACAACGAGGGCACCCTGAATCCTCCTGACTGAGTCCATCCTATGTGAGTTATGCCCTATTAGCCTCCATGATGTTTGCAGTTGTCAGCTGTATTCAATGCCGTAATCTTCCAACACACACACACACACACACACACACACACAGACAAGCACAGGAGGAGGGAGCAGGAGATACACTACAGCTGTCTCCTAAACAACCCTGAGTGAGAGCTGAGCAAGAGAGCCGGACTCGCTCACATTACGTCTTTGTCTTTCTTCTTTTTGTCGGCTTTGATGAAGCATGTCACAAGAAAACACCTGGAAACCCGTGTGTGTTAAGTGCAGCCCACTGATGCCATGTTGTATCGTGTCGGTGCTGACGCTCAAAGTGGAGACAACAGTTGCATCTCACTGCTGTGGGAAGCAGTCGGCACTCATGAATTTGCTTTTTCTGAGCTTTAAAGTGACAAACTAACAGTTCTAACAGTTCACCGGCGACGTGGAATCTTTGAGTCTTTTATGAAATTATATGCCAAAGCAGCAGAAGATTTCGGCAGGATCCTAAGCTGAATCTTGCCAACATGGAAAATCTTGAGATAGTGATTATCAGAGTGGAAAATAGAAGCAGCACATCGTGGCTGAGGCCTGACGCTTGTCTGGATGATAACCAGAGTAATCTTTCTGTTCAATCAAATATGCCCACACACACATTGTACAGAATCACTTATATGTCGGCTGGATAAGGAAACGACTACCTGAATGGGTCCAGCTTTCTAGAACAGGGACAGTCTGCTTTACTGGATTATGTCAACCAGCTGCAAGCTTGTTTTTCTGCTACCTTTCCTGACAGCCATCTCAGAAAGGGCTGTATGAAATAGATGCAGACATTTATCAGTCTGGGGCCTGTAGAATAACTCGGCTTCAGTCCGTTGAAACAGGCTTAAACAAAGGACAGACTGGGCTGAGCAACTTTTTCAACTGAATCTGTAATTTGAAAGGGTTGCTCTGAGAAACCGGTGTAGCTATTTTTGGAACTTCGTTACAGTTTTTGGGATAGTATACAGGCTGGTCATCAAGATTTTTAGCACTACCCTAGAGATGTCCAAAAATCTGGACCTGCACTACCTGAACCCCATTAATTTACAGAATAGAAAGAGGCTCAGTCTAAGGAGACCTGAGAACACCACCATGATGTACTGCCAATTACTTTAATTAAACCAATTTACATGCACAGTAGCTGAGGCAGAAAAGCAGGTTCCCATCTCTTTTTGGAACAAAGCTGTGAAGCAAACAACTCTTATTCTTATTCAACCCATTCGATGGCCTATATCTGCTGTTACTGCCACCACAGACGTGAGCCGGTCCTGTAGGTACCTGCTGCACATTATAGTTCATGTACAATTACGTGCTTCAACGTCCTTTTGTTCAACGTTTATCCGCATGAACTGGTAGGTTAGGGGTTGGGAAAAATTCAAATTCAGAAACAGCTTTGACTAATGACAAACAGGGAATGACTCGATGTCTCATTTGCCGTGCTGTACCATCCAAACCGCATCCAGTCCTGCTTTTTTCATATTTTCTAAACCCTTTGAATCTCTAGCTTTTGCCAATATCTCACAGTAACGATGCTTACTAGAGTGTGACATCAGAGAACTTGATCTGACCCAACACAGTTTTACTGAGCATAGATTGGACTTGCTGGTCCATATAGAAACTATGAGGTGACCAGCTGTTGGAAGACTTCCCGGTATTCGAGGAATGCATGAAGCTCCCCTGAATCATGTCCCAAACAGTTAAGTTATTAATGTTTTTCACATACAGTCAGTGTGCAAGAAACACAAAGGGACAAATTGATGCTTTTCAGCATGAAATGCAGAATCACATGGCTTTAAAATCTACTGTTTGCACAGTTTACACTTTGTAGAAATCAGACAAAACACTTTTGTTTCCATTTATATATTTTAGGCATTTGATTGCCGTCTTCTCCATAGCAACAGCAGCTGCGAAATTAGTTTGAAGACATGCACTTAGTACTTTGGAGGAAAATTTTAGGCTGTCAGCTTGCCTTTTGTAGGACTTTGATTCATGTGTTATTGTTATTTCCTGCCCACAGCCCTTGGCATCCTCAATACAGAGTGTCAGAAAACGTATGGGTTTCAGAGAGCTGAAAAAAATCATATTGTGCGCACAATCCAGGACACACTTATGTTTCTGACCAGAGGAATATCAAACAATAACATTAAACAAATTTACATCACAGAAATGTACAAGTCTATAGTCACCTCACTTGTCATGTGCAGACACTTTAATGCTTGTGTAGTGAAATTGAGGCTGCCAGCTATTCAACACAAAAGGCATTATTAGTTCTGGGTGGGGGAAGGTTGCAACTTTTTTCTATTTGCCTTTGTTTGCCTTGTATTCTTTCAGATGTGTCATTGTAATTTACATCTTTATCAAAGCACGTATCAAAGAAAGCCGACAATACTCAGTTTGTTTCCCACAAGACTTTCAAATGCTGAATATTCAGACTTTCTCGTTGACCGTGTTAGAGCTGCGGCATCCTAGTTCTTAGAGCCGCGACGTGGCTGAGCAGTGCTGTGCAAGGTCCAGTTGTCGTGTGTCTGGGCTTTTCAACAACAGTCTATGATGAAATGTCAGTAATGTTCTTTGTGAGAGTAACTTTCAAATGTGTTCATTTGGCATATGCTTTTATCCAAAGTGAGCTATTTGTAAAAACAACTTATGCACATATGCTCTGACGCATTGTCCTCTCCAAACAGAGTTAGTCATTTACTTATCCACTTTACAATATGAAAGAAAACTTAAACTCCCTGATACGTAACCCCATTTGTAGGATAGTTAACCTCGACGTGTCGGAAATGGTTCCCGTAATTTCAGGATGTCTAAAGAGCAAGTGTTACAGTGAGTTAGATGTGGGCAATAGCTTGTTTTCATGCAAAAAGCCATGGCTGGAAGATCACGCTTTTTGCTTTTATACCTATCCAATCATTTTTCTGAAAACTTGAGGGATTTTTTTTTCTAATCTGACACAAGTGTCCACTCAGACACATGAATAGGGGATGTCATTACAGGTCGCACTTGGATTGCTCAGTGCAATGATTCTGACACTTATGCATGTAAGCTGCAACCTGGAGCAGTAATTATCATACCATCCTGCATTTCTTTAGATTTTGGCACGACTGAAAATATGCCAATTTAGCCACAGGCATTTCCTGTTTGCTATGTAACCATGGACGTACAAGCGAGTATCACTGAATTACCTTTAGCTTTAATAAATGTTAAAGTGGGATGATTAGTAGAAAGTTCTGGTTGTGTTTTTGTATGATCTATTTTTTATTTGCTATAATTATTAATTATAGCACGAGATAATGATACTTAATGTGTCAAACCCTACTGACCCTACTGGCTACTGATGACATTGTGGCAACCCTGATCGTTATTGTGTCGCTTTTTATTTCATTTCGATATTTTTTTCTGCAAACACACACCTTGTCTGATGTTTGTTTGTCACCCATCTGCAGTTACTGTAAAGGCTACGATGTTAGGATCCTTTTCATATCATGTCAATCATTTAGGACAATAAAGAATTAGTTGTGAATTAATGGTTTTTAAAAAAAAAAAAAAGCGGTGATATTTCCCATTCATAAAATGAGACAGCTGTTTCTTTAACAAGCTATCGTGTTGGGAAAAGGTCAGACACATTGAGACAATACACCCTCTTTCTTGTGCTAATTGCACACATGCCTCTAACATCTCAACAGCAAACACACACTGTCACACACGCTGTTTAATCAAACCACACTTGATAATTGCCAAAAGTCTCCTTTGCACAATAATGAGTGCCAGTGCAGGGGGAAGTCTCAGCAGCCCAAAACAGGATCAAATTAATTGATGCTGCTAAAAATTTAATTATTCTTTTTGTTGTTTTTCTTTTCACTAATGCAAACCTAATTAACCTTTGTTATATTGGACTGTGTCTATTTATCTTTGTTTTGTCTGGTATAGTATTTAACTTTTATAACAATTTATTAACAATTATGTCCCTGAATGCATCATAATATCTTAAATATCTTTAATGTGTCTTATTAATTTCCTACTAAAATTACATGCTTTTAAAGGAATTCAGAATGGAAGTTTGTAGGTCAGAATAGAGGATGAAAACTAAAGACATCATAAATGTTTGAAAGTTAATCATTAACAAATAAAGATACACGAGTTCGCAAAATCAAAGGTTAAAAGCAAAGTAGGAAAAAGCTTAATCATGACAATATTAGAATGTGCTTCGGCAGTCTGGGACATCTGTGCTTAATTCATACCGAGTAGCAAATGTGCCAGTGGAGGTAAGCTGAATCATCTGAGCAGAGCAGGTTGCACAAAATTGTCAGGGATATTGTGCAGTAAAGATGTGCCAGAAGCATGATTAAGACGTGGATTCTGCAGATGGAGAATCAGACTGTGACAGGGTTTTACTTTCGTTTCAGCCACTATAATGATGTAGGTTGCTGAAACCATCTGGAGATTGTCGCACATTGACAGACTGTTTGATTTTACCCTTCCTCAGTAATGTAATTAGCTGAAACTATACCTGAAATCATTGCTGATCACTGACATTTTAGTGCAGACAAAGTAGAGTTTTAAATGCTTTAATCAATCCGATCATTTCAATAAATGCTGCAATTTGACTGGTACCAGGTGCCCATTGTCATCAAATTATAGCATGCAAGCAGCTGTCAACACCTGATACCGATAAGCCAAGAGAAGGAAAAATTATTGTCGTATCTCCTACTGCTGTGGCCTCACAAAAGCTACATACTACAATCATAATCATACAATAGATCAAACATTTACTCCAGCACTCCACCTCTGTTCGCTTATCTTATTAAAAGTGGGTAGTAATGGTGAACAAAAGAGTCAGATGACTCCACGGGCCTCCGAGATCGTAAACCTTTTAATTTGACAAGTGGATTAATTTGACAGAGTTTCCACTGCAAAGGTACAAACTTGATTAAACAATGTGCTGAAATATCACACACATTTGCATATACAACTGCTGGTGAGTTACTTTGTAGAACTGTTTCCCCCACCACATCTTTGGGGGGCGGTGGACTTCCTTTTTTGTTTCCCACTTTGTTGGCCACTCTGATTGGCTGTTCAGCATAGCGAATCAGTGCGAAGACATCTAAGTTATTAGTAAACAGTCCATAGAAAGCAACGCTAGAACTGTGACATATTTTCAGTGAGCAGGAAAATTCTATGTGTGAATACAGTCTTAATGTGATAGTAAAATTATTATTAAATTAACTAGCAAATTTCAACAAAACAAATATTTTCGTTTGTGCCAGAACAGTTTACAAAATTAGCTACGTTATTGTTTCCAAGAAGGTTTCAAAAAATAAACTTTATAAAGCTTCTTGGGATGTTTCTGAGGGACTGCACATTACTAAAATGCTTAGAGGCTTCACAGCAAGCTGAGCTCCTCGTGAGGTCTCACAATTCATACAGAGCTGCTAAAACCATTTCTGTGGTCTTAGGAGTGTTCCTGAATCCCTGAAAAAGCTTCCAGGAAAGCCGGGAAGGTCCCTGCAGTGAATTGTCTATTTATGAGTGGAGCCATAAATCAGAACAAAACTGAGTTTCACTAGTCAGATACTGGCGCCATTGTTTACACGCTTTATTATGAAACTGCTCAAAGTGTCACAGAATGGCTCCAAAGCGTCTCATATGTAACCTACATATGGTACAGCGTATGTATGATGAAGAACTATGTAGGGATGAGTCAGTCTGCTTTACAGTTACAGACAGCTCCCACACAAATTGAGTTTAACCATATAGTATACATATATATATATATATATATATATATATATATACATACTTCAAGCAGCACCCCACACACGTCCTGAGGCAAGCCACTGGTTCTGCACTATATCAGCCATAAATGGGTAATTGACAAGTCATTGCCTACGCCTTATGCTGTTGCTCTCTTTATCCAGCCAAAGCATCTCACTTTTGCCTCTTATTCATTTAATATTTGCTTGGCTCCCTGCCTGGCGCATCACTTCGCTCCTGACTGCTGAACTTTCCGGCCAGAGCCTCTGAACCTTTCAAGCGTGAGATGGAGCAAAGGGTGAGATACGCCGGGTCAGGAATTGTGTATGTGCTCTTGTGCGCTCCGTGATGTGTTTGATCTCATGTCTAACTGCAGAATCAAGATTCTAAAACAGAGAAGCCCCGAGGATGATGAGGTGGATGCATATACTGGATGTTTTTTTTTTGGGAGGGTTAGGGTTATGTTAGTCATAATCCATTTTATGGTGATTTAACTGAGAGTGAATTGGAAGTGCAAAGGTCCAACGATAGAGAAAACATCACATTAAAATGAAGCTATGTGTAATGTTTTCTGCTCTGCAATTATAATATATAATGGAGAATGGTGTGGAGCTACTGGAAAAGTGAAACAACCTACAAGTATCTTTATTTAAAAACATATTTATTCACAGCTACCACATGAAAGTTTTGTATTACAGTATATCTTAAAGCTACTGTGCAGCTTGATTTTAGAGACTTTCATTACTCAGTGTATTTATGTGTCCAAGATTTATTCCATATTTTGACCCTTTTTAATCCTTGATTTTGTTATTGTGTAGTTTCTGGTTTTCAATTTGAAATACCAATTTATACATTAGATGAAGTCAGAGAGCAAAGGTATTCGTCCAATTGGGCACTTTTCCTCCTTGATTCCACTGCCTCACGTTCCCTTGTGCAGATTTTAGGAATAAGGTGAGTCTGGATCTTTCCCTGGAATCACATTTCTGATTAATAGCTTATCGATAATTAAAGTAAAAACTTGTTTTCGTCTTTTTACCCTGCCTCTGCATCTCCTGGTCAAACACTGTCAGACAGTGAAAAATTGTAGAAGGGGCATGTTTGCTATTCAACATGGTAGGCCTTGGAGTCAAATTAATATACAAGTGTTTATCTACTGAGCAATTAATTCCAAAACTTCCTGCAAAGAGATTTTATCAGTGATAAACTGCAGCCTGTCGCTCAGATTATCTATTCACAATCAGCAAGGGAAGGCCAGGCTTTGCCCAGGGCGCCTTCCAACTGGACCCAATTTGTCAGGAGAAGTAAAATCGCAGAGACCGAATTTCTACAAGGACACAATCAAAGTCAATGTCTTTGTAACAGTCAAGTTTAGCGATGCATTTGTTTCACCCTCGAGATAGTTGGAGATAAATACGACAATCTTAAAGTTATGATGTATTTTTTACATTAGTGATTGGTCCGATTAATGTGTATTAAGCTTACAGTTTAATATGCAGCATTTATTCATGTGTGTTTTTCCTGTTACTATTAAAATAACTATTACTATGCAGAAACAGTTCTTTTATTTCAGGATTATTATGATTATATATTTGCAACTCAAGCTAGCTAGCTCTGCTTAAAGGCTATAAAACAGTAAATATTAAAAATGTATGTTCAACATACGAATGGAAATATAATTCAACTGCTATTCAGTGTCTGATGAATACGTTAGCCACATTTATGAGGCTGTAAGTCAGATCGGCTTCTGCAGCTTTACCATTTGGTTAGAAATTATATGATGATGAAAAAAGTTACATGAGAATCAATAATAACAGTGTTTACGCTTAAAAGACCTTTTTACTCTGGCACATATGGTCACTTTTGACTTTGAGGTTTATTGTGTAGTCATGTAGTTCCACGTCCTTCGTATGCACTCCTTTATATGTGGTATAGAACCTCCCTGGACAACCAAAAAAAAATAAAAAAATTAAAACATCTCAGAAGGACTAACACCAGCTCACTCGCTCTCTTATCAGAGGCTGCCAGATGCCAGCCCACAACACCATCCCACACACAGCCTGAAGGCGCAGTGCAACACGAAGACATCGCATTGGAAAGGCAGAGCGAGGGGGAGAGGGAGATGCAGTACAGAGGGAGGAGAGAAAGACGTATAGCCTGGGAACATTCGAAAGGAAAAGTGGATCACTGTGCGGAGGAGGGTCGATTGGAGAAGAGAGAGGACTGGGAAAAGTGGATCGGTAGCGTCAAAGACCGATCGCTTTTTTCCCCCCCACCATGCCCGAGAGGCTAAAGAGGAAAGAAGGGAGATATACCTTCAGATGGGCTCTGACAGAGTGTGATCTGTTACCGTGCAAAAGGAGAGAAAAAGATGTGGTTTATGATGGTTACCGAGGCAGCTTTGTGGCAAATTATATGTGATGCAAATTATGTGTGAGTAACAAGCTCCATCCATCACCCTTGTTATGGCTGCGACGTACAGCACAGGCCCGGCGGCAAAGCCACGCACACTGTATGAAAGCCTGGAGGCTGTGGTTCACTGTGGGTGGAAGCTTTCTAAAATTTACATTTCAGAATGCAAGAAACCCTGGTAACAGAGATCAGCCACAACACTGATACCCCCCAGTTAATGTTGTGACAGTGGTCAGCACAGGAAAATGATCGACAGCTGTCATGGCATGACCGTGTAGCTGCAGAGCCCTGTCCACCACACCATTAAAACCATCAGGTGGTGTTATAGTTGTGGCTGATCTGCGTGGACTGTACGATCAAACTGTGACACGATTTCGACAGGCCGCCGAAACGTGGCCTGGTCGACAGCGTCAGAATTCAATTTCATTTCATTTTCTCATGCGATCCGCTTAAAGACGACTATCTGTGATGACATTCAGATGTACACACACTTGACAGATGCCCCAGCACACACATTCACACGCACACGATGGCTGGCAGCTGCTCGCTGCCTTAACTTCTTTTTCGGGCTGCCAGTCGAAAAACTGATTACCAGCTCCAGCCATCCTCCAAACAAACAGCAGAGAGCTCGCAGAGTGCGTGAGCACAACATCTGAGTGCGAGAGAGAGAGGCAGGGACATAAAAGGAGCCGTCGTAAAAAGCATCAAACCTTGTATGAAAACATAATTTGATCATGAAAAGTCAGAGACAAAGAGAGCGTGTCGCATGGGTGATTTAAGGCGTTGAAGCAACAAGAAGAAGCACAACTGGTTAAATGATCGGCCCAGACTGAAGAAGATTTGTATGTTTTTTAAACTCCTAACCGCAGACATTTTTAATTTACAATGGAATACAGTAAAAGGGAAACCAACAAAAATTGTGCTTAAAAGTCATTTATCAACGATTCATTTTCTTGATTCATTTATATACTAGCTGGTCCTATTATCACTACAGTTGCCTTTAGTGAATTTCCATTACAATTTATTCCTTATTGAGATTGAGCTCAAAGCAGATTCCGTCCCCATAAGATACAAAGCAGATAAATTCAGCCAGTTCTGATGAAATGCCAAAATGTAAAAATATGTCTTGGCTAAAGGTGGGAAGAGGAATCAGTGTGACTGTGAGTTGACTGTCTGAACAAGCTGGTTGACTTCACTTTATTAACTCTTTTGCTTTTAGTGACGCTGTAACATGTTGAGACTAAATGTGGAGAGACTTTTTTTGCACAGTAAATCAAATATGACTGGAGTAGGGCGGCCAACTTTAACATGTTAATAATCCATGACCCTTTGCTTTCCTATAGCAGAGCTTAACAATCCAGGGGGACAGATCCCAACCGAGGTGAGACCCTCAGGTGGACAAAAAGTACAAAAGTAGTTTGTCAAAACCTTTCAAACCACCAGAAACGTGCTGATCACACATACCTTTTAACCATAGTGAGATTTTTTAATCATTAATTTCTATGAATATTCTAAAGCAATAACTGACTGTTTGTGGTGCTAATCGTTTAACCTAATTTGTCACATAATTGAACAAGTGAGCAATGTGGTGGAGTCGATTAGCAGCCACCACACTAACCTCCACCTCCATCTACTAACTGTGAACCACATCAGAGCGGGAGAAAGGATTAGTGAGTGATAGTGACTAATCTCAGTACCCTCACAACCACTTGTCCACTGCTTTAGGCGAGTTAACACTTGTGAATTCAGACTAGGTAAAACATGCGTGATTAATTTGTAATTAGTTGTGATTAGCTAAAAACAGTTTGCAATTAATCCCAATTAAAGATTTTAATCGATCGACAGTCACAGACTGGAGAGGTCAAAAGGCTGCAGGCTGCACATCTAGAGTTTGATTTCCACAATAGTGCAAAGCCATCTGAAATTTAAAAATAACAAACTACACACCAGGAAGCAAATAAATGTACCGACAGCTTCTTTTTCAAAATCTCAAACAATAATGAGCTGTTGGCAATATTTACTTTGTTAAGCCACACCTGTCTGCCATGATATTTGAAGAAATACTAAAAATGGCTGGTTTTATAAAAACAAGGATGAAGATAGTGATGATAGCATCATCAAGAAAATCAAAAGTAAGATGGGAAAGCATGTAGTCTGAAGATATGAAAAATATACAAATACTTTAAATAAAATAAATAAAATGTATTTATTCTAAACATAAAATACCTGCATTGAGTCAAAAAGTTATGCGTTTGCCTACCTGCTATAATAACCATATGTTTTGTTAAAAAAGTTTAAAAAGTGTTATTGGCCACTTCATTAGGCACACCTGTATGATCTAATAGTTCTGCAATAAACTCTGCTTTTACAGGATTATAATGTTTGACCTTGGAAGCCAATCAATTTGAACCACCTCTTAATAAATGTCACCCCGCTATGACCCACCACCCACCATAGCCTCTATAATAAACACGTAGTAGGATTATCACATTTCTGACAGTTTCAACTTGAAAAATGAAAACAATTCCACCATGTCAATGTAAAAATCAGGACACAGCTGCTGACTGTACAGGAACATAATGAAGCAGCCAGTGAATGTGTTGACAGCCTTAGATTTTCACTAGACAACATACTGCTAGTTCATCCTCCTTTGAAGAAAAAAGCTCAATATTATTCAAAACAAAAAAAGGAAACTTTGATCAACAGTTTCGACAAGTCCAATTAACCCATTCATTCATTAGGACGAGTCACAAGCGAAATAACCACTGTGTGAATTTACTTTTGCTTTTCCTTCATTTTTTCCTCTTTTGAGAATTTCCTACTTATTGTCAAATCTGAAAGGCTTAAGCATGATAGATTGTGGCCTGTTGGTTTGCTCCTCATATTTTTACTTGTGATGAATTTCAGTTTTTAATCAATTTGGGATCAAGTTCTCCTTTATCAACCAGTGGCTCGTTAAACTTTGCCTCTGTGACTTGCCATGATTCACGTTTTTCAGTGACTCCATCGATAATGAGGTTATTTCTCTTTGACATAGTTTTGTAAAAAAATTGGGCTACTTTCATATTATTGTTCATTCTGTGATTACTAGAGTAAGACTTTCCTGTTGCTCAATTAAGTCTTTGAAGAAAGATTTGTGCAGGTGAAGAACCTCATACTAAAGCCTGATTCAGGAAGATGAGACTATTTTACTATAATTAAAAAAAAAAAAAAAAACTCCTGGTAGTTATCCAGCATTTTTTGTCTTAAGTCTGGTGGCTTACAGTATTCAATTCAATATTCTATGCAGATGTCAGCCTGTCTAAGTCCCCAAACAGGAAGTGAGTAGACAGAAGAGTTCAGTGCTTTGTATGGATGATTGCTTGGTTGCTGTGTTTTGTTTTGATGTCTCTCAGATAGAATCATGCCTAGCCAGCAGGATCTTGTGGATATCAGATTGTATGGCATAAACAACTTTGTGCATATTGAATGCAATGACATTCATGCGTATATTTATCTGTCTACCTATTTATCTATCTGTACAGATGGAGGAAACCTAGATATAGACTAATTAGACCCCTTGATTCTAGTAAGAATGAAAAAAAAGAGGTTTTACTTCATGTTAACATTATGAGAAAATATAAAGGAGAAGAAACTAAGTAAAAGGAGATAAGCCTCCAGTCCATGGTAAGTTTCACGCAACTGCTAGCGAGCTGTAGCTATTGGTACAACAAGTGATGATAATAGTATATCCTTCGTGGTGTTTTTTTTTTTTTTATGTTTGCAAAGACTTTTGTGTAAAAGCTATAATTCATAATCATATCCACGGGAACATTGCTCAGACCATTGCAGTTACTTTTCTATCAAGGTTTCTCATTTTAAAGTTTAAAATGTGTCTCGTAACAAAGAAAAATAAATCTGTTTTGTTAAAAGGATTACAAAAGTATTCACTGGTAATAGTCTAGACCGTGACTGGGGAGGACGTCGAGCGACCGGACCTCCCAGATCGTTGAATACAAGCAAGCAAAATCATTGTGACAGGAGGTAGCAGCTGTGATTCAAAAAACCTCACCCATCTGCTCCACCAAGAAGGATTACACAAACCCCAAGAACTGTTGGCAAATGTAAAAGTGACCTGGGTCTGTCCACAGAAGAGCTAACAGAGCTAACTGAGGCGGTGTCAAACAGCACGCTGGGTGATTACTCTTCATTTGCTGTGCGTGTGCTCATGGGAGCAAAATGTGCGTGTTTAAGCAGGAGACCGTCCATATGGGCTGCTATTCTATAAATGATACTGCAGGTGTGAAACAGCTGAAGTGACACGAATGAGGTACAACTACCTTTGAATAAGGCTTCAAATTTACAGAGGGTGTGAATGTTCACAGAACGGCTTGCAGCAAGTCATCGGGGGAAATATACATTGGGGTGCATAAGTTTGCATGCCCTTATTTTGAAATGCCAAAATATTTCATTTCTTTAAAATTAATTTTTAATTCATTTCTAAAGGAGGAAGCAACCTTTTGCTAAAATGTGCGTAATTAATCTCATCATCAATCAATGTTACAGTAAAATTTCTATCACCCTACATGCAATGTCACTATTATGGGGCACAAAGTTAAAATTGTAACTACCATAATGAAAAAGCATAATTAGCTAGTACCCAAGTTCTCCATCAGAAGTAACAAAAATGGTGCATGTGAAGACTGATAGGAAATTAAAAATTATATTACTGTATCCCCCTTGATTAAGTTTTTAAAACAATTTGTCTACTGTAGCTGATTGTGCATTAAATATTATGTTCAAGAGAAAAAAATATGTATTTTACCCCAAAATAAGGGGATTCATTTTTTTGTGGCCACATTACCAAGGACCGGGGTACACAGTGGGGAGGGAATATAAAATCAAAACTAATCAATAAGCTTTCAGGGACTTTTTTTGTCCAACAGAAACATGTCTGATGTGAGACTTCCCTCGTGCATAGAACACAGTAGATTTCCAATTTGTTTGAAGATGAGCTACTAGGGAAGATTCAAATCAAAAATAATCTGCATGTGACTCAGTCAGCCAATATTCCGGTTCCAATAATAGGATTATCTTTTGTTTCCTACTCAATGCGTGGTTTGCTTTCAAATCCTGATAAGGGTGCCTTTTAATTAGTTTCCAAAATTCTGATAATAAGGGAACTCAAAGTGATGTATGATTAAAGCAGCCAGTGATGCAGAGATACTGAACCTTCCCTTTGATGTCAGCTGCACTTTGCTGCATATTCTGTACAGTAAACATCGCTGTCACAGAGCAGATGCTGCTGCTGCTTTTCTTTGTCATTCCACTGGCCCAAAGACAAGAAAAAAAAAGATCTCCCATCAGCAGATACTTGTACAACAAAGGCAGCGGCTGATTTGTCGAGCACGGGGAACCTTTTTAAAGCATGTCGGGGCCACTCAAGAAGCCCAGCAGTGGAGAAGTGCCTCCCTGTGATCTCCGTGGGTTTCCATCACCCACTGGTGAAACCGCAAACAGCCAGCACAGGACGGCAAGTATTGCTTTGTTTGTGTTTTGTTTTTGGGTTTTTGGTGGATTATTAGGAAATTGCTCGTCTGTTAGTTTTTCTGTGGGTTTTTTTAAGCCCTTGTAAAAGATAAACATCATACCAAATGTTTTCACCTTGAGCATTTATTCTTACTCTGAACTCACTGGTCTCAATCGATCGTCAGTCTTCTGCAAGTTTTGAAGTTTATTTAAACTCTGCAATACGAATGACCCATGATGCAATTACTTGTATGATTTTGTACATATGTGATGTGCTTTTTATTTGAGATTGTATATGTATTCTCACGTTCTTTTTTTGCTGTACTCTGCACATTCTCTGCTGCTGTTACATTGTGGGACGAATAAAGGTTTATCTTATCTTATCTTATTTTTTGCCCAATCTGCCTCCGCATGTGAGGAGCGATGTTTTGCGAACTCCCCTACACCCCGCTAAAGGATAAACTTCACTACTGGTCATTTCTTCATCCTTAATGTTTACGATCCTCCGGAAACTGAAAAGAAATTTACCCCATTTGTCATGTACGGCCATTATTTGCCTGCAGAAGCTGAAAACAAATGTTGTGTATCTTTTACGCACCGTGCCCAATCTTACATCTACTTCAGAGATAAAGCGTAGCTTGTTTGAAGGTGTTAGTGCCCCCTTACAACCCCTACCTCAATTTTTACCTTCATCTTTTCTATCTCTTTTAATATTTACTAAACTATCAACTTTTTAAAACGCTAACAGAGCTCAAAAGTTGATTCCAACATTTTCAAGCTGAATATGGCAGAAACTGAACACACAGCTGGTATATCGATTATAAATGTCTGCTTTGTTTATCATCAGACGTTGCTTCTACAAACTAATAAAACTTCTGAGAAACACTATAGGACAGTGGTTGGCCCGTGGCTCTATGTCACTGATTCAGCTTCATACAATGTCAGACAAAAAAAGTCTATTTTCGGATCCATGCTGCAGTGCGGGCGATGCAAACAGCAACGTGATAGGCTCTGTGGTCACTGGGATGGCTGCGCTGACCAGAAACACCCAGTCGCTGGAGTCCATTGATTGAAACAACTGTCAAGAGGAGTGTGAGAGAACGGAGTGTGTGCAGTGTCAAACTCAGCCAGTGGGTCTGCAGACTCCTACAATCCATTTATTGATCCTCTCTGGCTGCTCACTGCTTCCTTTGACAAGGTGAGATCTTCAGAAGGACATCTCTAATGCACTGTACTTTGAAAATCCTATACTTTACACTCACTCCACTGCTGCGTAAAATACAAAAGGTTAAGCTGCTGTGCTCTCTACCTTATAATTTGTCTTATAATTACAATGTTAGAATTCCTCTTTGGGTATTAAATAAAGTATTGCAATGACAATGCCTGCAATGGTAAGATACATCATAACTCTAGTGTATAATAAGTCTGTTGTAAATTTGACATGTTTGTGCACATAAATATTCTGATCACTCCCATCACAACAATGCTTTGCTCAAAAAATCTGTCTGCATCCTGTTGAGAAAACAAGACTTGTGTAGCCCTGACAGATTTTGCTTGAGGCAATGGAAACTAAACATGGATAAATCATTATGCACTGTGTTTCTCCTTCTCTAATCGTATATGTTGTTTCCCATAGCAACAGACACAAAGCAGATGCTTTAAGGGCGATAATGGGAGTAACTACCGAGCAGTTTCTTTACCTTATGTTTTAAAGATATGATTTTTGTTCAGAAGAGGTCCTGACCAGGGGCCAGTTGCACAAAACTCCGGATCGCATTAACTAAGCTAAGGGCTTAGTGCACACAGAGGTGAAGCTTCTATAAATAACCAAGCTCAGAAAATTACTAAAACATCAGCTTATACTGCATAACTGTCAAAGTGCTCCTATGTCTTTGCAAGTAGTTTGGCGGTTTAGTTTGCTGAATATAATTATCAGCGCTGGTTAACACACTCAAAAAGCAGCTGCTCGACTGCACTGCTCCTGTGCAACAGCATTAGAGCTTCAGTTTTCTGAAGGCTGAAACTCATCCTGGTTGTCATTGAGCGACCTCTGAATCTACCATACACGGAGACAGACAAACATTTTAGACTCACATGCACACCTATGACCAATTTTAGATTTTCTTATTAACCTGCAGGTCTGGAAATCCAGACCATCCCATGTGGCTGGCAGGTTCAAACTCCAAATCGTTTTATTGTGATGCAGTTGTGCTATTGCTACATTGCATCAGGGGGAAATACTCTAATACGTTTTCATTTCTCTGAACATTAGTTGTTAATCAATTAATCTTGTGAGCATGAAAAACTCTGACTATGCGTAATATATGGCAACTTTACAGATATGTGTTTACTTACATATTACAGCAGATTGCCTCTTTAGGTTGACTTTTACAAATTTTGATTTAAAACATTAAAAAATTATAATATAGTTAAATGAAGTTTTGAATCCAGCCTCTTGAAATACCCCTAAACCTATAACAATCCCATCTGTGTTTTTAAAAAATAGTCATAACTTTAATTATTTTTTGGGTCAACCTCAGAAATTTTCAGTTACAAGACTGTTGTCTAGGTTTTGTAAAATCCTAACATTTAACTTTTTCAATTTCACTGCTCATGTTTCATGCTACTAGGCCCAAACATCACAAAATTAGCACAAAATGATGTTTTTCAAACTAGTTTCATCTTCCCATTTTGAACCTTTCTGTCTGCATTTACACTTTGCAGTGACACGTTTTTGTTGTCTAGATGAGGCAGCCACATGAGGCAGATTGCGTGTTGATTCCAGGTGTAACATTCTAAAGTGACAATGTTGACGGTCCACATGTAATAAGAAGCTGCTATTTTTCTCAAATCTAAGCCTTTTTTAATAATTAAAAACCCAGCTCTCCGTCTTTCTTTTTCTACTTCTATTGCTTCAATCAAAAGCCTTTCAAAGTATTCATGATCCTACTGAATGCCTGTGAAAAACACATTCTGTATGATAACAGAAGACCTTGTACTGATGAATTCTTCTAAAAACATTTCTGAGGCACGATAATGATGCTAATGTCATGATGCAATCGAAGGCAATGTAACAAGTTCAACCAGCAGATTCCTTTCCTCGTGGTTGTCCACAAAAGCTCTCCCCTTGATGTTGTAATAAAGGTGTAACAGCTAATCGCAGACGGGAGGCAGGTGAGTGAAAAGATGGAATAAAAAGATATAGTTCACTACGAAAAATAGATTTGCTCCTACAGGTGAGTTTTGAAAAAAATGGCGTCATAAAAGACACAGACAAGTGCTTTCTTGGTGAGGTTGTGTCCTCCTGCTTTTTGACTCAGCTCTGCCTTCACTTTTTCTCTTTTTCGCTTTTCCCTTCCCTGCTGCAGTAGCAGCGGGCAAGCAAAACAAAAGCAGATAAAAGCAGACGGCAGCTGGTGCAGCTTTTTAACAGCATTAGTTCAGCTCCAGTGGGTTTGTCACACCAAATTGGGTGGGGATAGAAAACTTGCACCGATTTAGTGCAGATCAATGCTCTCCGTTCTCAGGAACGGTGCATTGTGTGCAACGCTGAGAAGCGTCAGAGGTGGCCTAGTTTGCACTGCTTCGTATGAGCTCGTTTAATTGCTTGGGCTCAGTTGTGGAAGACTTTGTTTTGGACTGATAGTAATTAATTATTATGTTAAATTATCAGAAAAACATCACAAACTAATTCCAAGCTAATTAGCAATTAAACCAGGGACATATAGAGACATTTGTTGTTTTTCTCTCTTTATGTAACAATGATAATTTCCATCACTTGGCTGAGAACTGAAGGCTTAGAAAAAGGGCAGGAGATTTAGTATTTAAACTTACATAATACAGTGCATTCATGTCAACTTGCAACTCAAATACCTGCATCACGCTCTTAGCCCCGCCAGATATTAAGATGGCACTGAAGAAACCCGAGTGCAACCACACGTACTGTCTTAAAGTCCATTAGATTTTTTTCGGTCTTGCGGAGGCTTAAAGTCTTATTTTGTAGCCCTGTGCTGGGGTAAAGCTGCAGGCTGTAGCACAGCTCGAAATAATGTAGTAGTTAGTGAGAAGGCAAAAACAAGCACCCACCCACAGTCTTCGCCAATTTAGTTTGCAGTCATCTTCATAATCCAAACGACAAGTGCTGTGTGGGTTTGCTGAGTGTTGCATCTCAATAATTAGATCTAAAAAAAAAAAAATCACTTAGTCAATTAATCAAGTTCTGATTATTAAAATGTTCAATGATCCAGAATCTGCAAGTCGGGTAAGTTTTAGATTGTTTCCAAAGCAAATCAATGTCTCTTCTTTGAAGATAATAACACACCCCAACAAGCAACTTATATTAGCAAAAAATGAAATGTTGGTGAACAAATGGCCTGCTAAAGAGAACATTTTAACGGTGAATATGCTCCAAACCTCTATATGGAGCTCCATATCGCCTCTGGAAATCATGAAGCGGAACATGGTACAGATCAGAGAATTTTCTATGGCGGCAGTGAAGTGGAAACACCCTCTAAGCCTGATATAGATACTGTAATTGGTTGATCTCTGGTGTGTAAAAAGATGGTAGAAATTCTCCAACCTTGCAGCAGAGAGAGGGAAAAGGCTAGAAAAGAGCCAGATTGGTGCAGCCAATCAGCAGCGAGCTGTCTGAATGAGAGGAATAAATCAAAGAGTAATTGAAAGAGGAAAAGCTTGCGCTTGTTCTGCGTTTTAATATGCATGATGGATGCTTTTCTAGTCCGTAACGCAGTGGTCCATATTGTGTTTGAGCCTGCATTATACACTCCCACAGGAAGTGTACATTTGTACAGTCAGGAGGCAGAAGCATCGTAATGGATATGATCCTTTTAGGGGTTTGAGAGGAGTTAGGGGCCAAAAAAAAAAGGAAAAATAAAACTCCAGTAGAACAATTAAAGCACACCAGAGAGAGATAAAGACTATGATGCCTATCTATTAACATTCAAAGCCGGTTCCATAATAATTTCATAGCTTTGAAAGCTTCTGGGGAATCTCAAAAGCATCAAGTTTATTGACTAATGTAAAAACAACAACAAATTATGTCTAAGAGGTGGTTTGGCTTGAGATGGAGACAATGTCTGTGGTGTTGATGGAACACAAACGAGGCAGAAAATGACTTTTTTGGTGGAGACAAAGAGTTTCTGTCTTAATCACTGTCACCGCATGTATTCAGTGAACATGAGCTTGGTACAGACAGATCCAGAGCGGTAAACCAAAGGAAAAGAAAACAAAATCTTCATCTTTGTGTGAAAGTCGATACTAAATTTACATTATGACATTGCCAATGATTTAAATACCTAATATATATATTAATACAATGTTAGTCCCCATTGATGTCAGATCACATGTCACTTCAAGGCCTGGGACGACTTGGGGTCGGGTGCCTGTCCGAGAACACTTCCATTAGTTTACAGCTCGTTCATATGACATGGTTTCCAACTATGACATTGTTCCCCTGCTGTGTTTAGTTTTATAGGTTCAACTTCATTGTCCAAACATGTCCCGATTTGATATTAAGTATCTGTAGTGGAATATTTGAAAGGATTGGCCAAAATAAAGATGCTCCCTTTCTAATCTGAATTTAATATTACTGCCCTATGTTCGAATGAATTAACACCGTGAGCTGCAGATTAAATGGAAAACCAGTTACTATACAATAAAATGTATGTACTACCAGCGGAGGAACATTGCTGACTGCACAAAATTCCCACAAGAGTTTCTGAAAGTGTTGGGTTAATTGATGTTTGCAGAAATGCACGTACGCTGCTTCATATACCCCTAGCATACACAGAGCAATAATGGTTTAATTGCTTTTGGGGTTTCAAACACTTGAGGGTTCAGCTCTAAGAGTACATTGTGGCTCACTTCATTGCACTTTGGGGAATGCTTAAAACTAAAGACATATATATGAAGCGAGGGGGACATGTTAGGTTCTAATGCTTGTCATACATACAACATAACTATCACAGTTGCTGGTTAAGTAATTTGTATCAACAATATTCCTGCGTAAGTTATTACAACACCCTTCAGCATGATATATATGCGAGAGTAGGTACTTGCTCCAAAAGCTCAGTAGTAATAATAATAATAATAATTGCTGTTGGAGACCTTCACATAGGCTTCTTTAAGGACACTTCAAGATGTGGTCAGGAGGAACTGAGGATCAAACCACCAACCCTGGGGTTTGTGTACAACTGTCCTACCAACCGAGCTTCAGCTGTCCTTGACAGTAGGTCATTATCACACAACATGCACCAAACTATTCCTGTCAACAATATATGGAGGTTTAGGTGAGAAAAATGTTCCAGTACTCTATAACCATGTTTTTGCAACAATACAGTTTGGTTGGGGTAAATTGCAAGTTTCAAATCTTGCCTATAAAAGAGTCAGGTCCCAAGTCGAGACAAATGAAGCTCAAGCCAACTCAAATTCTTACTATTTTAAGACCTAAGTAAGTCCTTCTTTGTCTATCATCCATCAAATTGCTCTGGATGTCAGCTCAATGTTAGTCTGCCACTCCAAAACCTTTCTCCAGACTAAAATATCACAGCCTGTGGATTGACAGGAGTGACAGTCTCAAAGAAATGGCAGCATGGAACCTCAGCAGACACCCCACACTAGAAAAAGCTGTTTCAGGGAGTTTGTTAATTGAAATGAATGCCACGAGGATCTGGCACATGGTTCAACTCTTACAACTGCTGCACACAACTCAATGACATTCACACTCGAGTGGGAGAATTTGCAATTGTAAAAAGTTAGTGCGGATTCAGACTTGGTCTGTCAACTCTACATGTTTATTCATGACAAAAAATACTACGGTAGCCTCCTGTCTCAGATGTTTGAAGTTAGTTGTCCTACGCTGAAAACTAACGGTGACAGTATACTGGATGACTATTTCAACAGAGTTTATATTGTTCTCAGTGGAAATGGATCCCATAGCAACTCCAGCAGCTGACTTCTCTCTCTGTATCTTTGATCGCAATTCTTTCATCTTTTGTGAGCCTGAGAGTGGCACAAAATTGCTGCATAGCGTGATATATGACATTCCATCTCAGCAGCGTATGAAAAATAAATTAGATTTCCCTACACCATTTCCTGATCAGCCCCCACGACCACCAGCCCTCCCTCCTTTCATCACACCTGCCTCTCTCCTCCCGCTCATATACTGTACGACGCACCTCGGCTGTAAAACACAAACACCGAGGGTGTGTTCGCACCAACTGTGTTTCAGAGAGGGTTTGTTCAGAAACACACTGCTTATCTTAGTTTTGCTTTTTTCCCAGAAATGCCATTCAAATGATCCAAAATAATAAATACATAAAATATTAAAACTAAAAAATCCTCAGCATGATAAAGTTACAGTTGGCCACCTGCATATGTGTTGTTTGAAATGAATGTACTATAAATTGTTCAGACGTGAACAAAAAAACTGGTGTGACATCAACTTAATAATGTCAATAATAACAGAATATTAAAATGTATTAATTGCTAACAATTAGCTAGGTAAAACACATAATCTAATCTGAAAATTTTGTATAAATAAGTTGTTATGACATACTGACATGTCACAACTTTTAGTCGACCTATTTTATGTCAAATGTAAACTGAACATTCATATATATATGTGTGTGTGTATGTGTGTGTGTGTATGTATATGTATATATGTATGCAATAATAAGACAATTCGCAGCTGTTATCTGACTGTAACACAGGGCCTGGTCCCACTAAGCAAGCCCATTAATTTGAAAGTTACCATCTACAGTGTATGTGAAAAGTGTTTTCATTAAGATATCAGACTTGCAGAATCATGGGATGAAGGGAGAACTAATTGAAACAATACATGATGGATTTCCCGAGATACTCCTGAGAGGAACGCAACTTCTTTATTCAGTGTGAGCTTGTCAGAGGCCCTTACCGCCGGTTGAAAATGATTTATTAAGCTTTCATTCATTGTGGTCAAGCATATATATCTTCACCTAGCTGTTTGATCCTCTCAGACCCAATTCAGCCTTTCACCAACATCACATGTTGCTATGTGTGACACACCTCCTCCACACCATGTTTATATGATCTAGGAGACAAAATGAAAAAATACATCATATATCGTCATATCCATACAGTATACAGTACAGTGAGCGTGCATCGATATTGAATTAATCAAATCTGAGCATGCATTGTGCTAAAAATGATGCATGAACCCCTAAACTGACATTCGCTTCACAGTAGTGACGTCATTACTAACAACCGATGCTTCAATTTAAAGCAGTTAACAACCGAGTGAGATTTGCTATGATCAGTTTGAAACCAATTCACCATCATCATCATCATCATCATCATCATCATCATCTTCATCATCATCTTCATCATCATCATCATCATCATCATCATCACCCTCATCATCCTCACAAGCTGTTACATGTTTTGGATCTCTGTGTGACTGAGTCAACAACAGCAAGGGTGGAAGATGATCCGTCATGGGCCACGTTTTCCCCTTGGAATGGCTTTGACAAGAGGCTGGGAAACAATTCCAGTAAAAGCAACAGTGTCAGAAGTTACGGGAAAGACACAGTAGAAGGTGACTTTTAACAGGGGTAAATGCTCTGCAGTTATATAGTCCTTTTCTACCTATTGCTACTCAAAGCAGTTTAGAAAGAATTTATCAAGTCTAAAAAAGGATACTTGGGAGCAGGTGAAGAGTGCAGTGATCAAAATTTCTCAAAAAGTCAAACAAATCATCACAATCACGCAAAATCAAGTAAGAGGTTGGTAACAACAATTTGCAGTGTATTAGCACCTCTGACACTAAAAGCCAGGAGATTGCTGAGACTACTCGGATATGGCAAGATAGGACTGGAGAGATGGGCAGAGACCCAAAGTGACCCGGCAACTAGTGACTGGAACTGGAACCATTAAGGGCAAATGGACAACTATTCATTTTGATTTCAACTTTAAGTGGGCCAGGGTGAAGGTTAGGCCTGTAAAGAATGCTGTTTCAGGTGACAGGTTTTAGATAGGTGAGCTAATTCAACAGGGTTAGAGGAGCAAGACAACAGGTTATGTAGAAAATGCCAAATCAAACTCTAGTTTGGTTCATTCTGTCACAGTAGTTGTGGCCAGTGACGGTGTGTGATTCACCCATCTGACAGGTGGGGAAGCTCCATGCTGCCTCAGCTGTGTGGCCTTGTTGGAAAAGGGACTTTGGAGCTCTCCATAACCCGTTTTACGGAGGAGTTAAGTGTGCAAAGGCAAAGCCAAAGATGATAGAGTCTGGGGATATAGCCGCACATAATACAGCTCCAACTGTTTCAGCAGGGAGGAAGTGGAACTCAAGGGAGGAGGTTTTACAGGCTCAGACAGCACTTAGACAGAGGGACAGCATGGATGGCAGGGGGTTTGTCTGTGAGGACTAAACAGCTGACTTCAAGCAAATTGGGTTGTGTAAACAGGCAAATATGGAAAAATATGTACAAATCATAAGCAAATATATTGTAGTGCTACAAATGAATATTTAGCCCTGAGACAACAGTATTCACAGGACAACAAACCTAACATAACGCTACACCAGAAGGGTGGGGAAGGCACTGAACACTGAACCAGGGCTTCAATCTCGGAACACAGTAATCGTACTACAACAGCCTCTGCTGTTTGACCAATAGCAATGACCGAAGTCAGTTTGTCGGATGTTATGCATAATCTAACCTTGATCATCTGCAGTAAATGCATAGATGCGAATAGTTCAGTTGTCACAAAGTCAAGTCACGGACGTCAACTCCAAACCCCAATTGACAACCTGCTTTGCCCCCACCCTTTTTTTTGACCTCCAACCTGTTCTACAGTACATGCATTAAGCAGCAACATTGATGAGAGAGAAAAGAAAAAAAATAACTATGTGTATATTTAGTATGTTAAAACTGAAAAATATTTCCATGCTTTATATTAAAAGATAAACAAAAATAACCACAGTTGTAAAAGTCATTTCCAAGCTACTATATGCATACAGGATATAAGTGATATACGAATCTCACTATGACGTTAGATCATCAATAGCGCAGAAGGAGTAAGCTTTTAATTAATTGAATCCCCCTTTTTTATCCAGGAAAGAAACAGGTACGTTCACACTGTGCAAGTGCAAATACTGTGAGAACAGTGACAAAGTAAATATGTAGATTTCAATATGCAAGCTTATTATATGAGTGGGAGGCACTATTAGCCTAGTTGATTTGTTTGTGTTCTCCACTGTGAAGAGGATTTGACTGAAGGGAGAGAAAAAACTAACTGCAAGCAGGCACATTATTGTCGAGGTGAAGCATGGACCTGACTGATGTCATCATGTGAGTTTGTCAGCTTTTCACAAGAGATTCTGATATTTGCAGAATTAGTAATCGCAAGCAAACATTACACCATGTTTAATCTTCCAGACATTAAGCTTCTCTCCTTGGTGGGAGATAAAGAAAGTTAGAAGCAGAATTTGCAAAGCAAATCCACAAATCTGGTGTTAAAGGCTCAAACTTATCACATCCCCATGAGGTTTCTGTCACTTTTATCACATTGAAGGTCCAACGAACAGTGAATGTCGTGCCAAGGTCAGAGGATTCTCTCAGAAGAAAGGTCAAGGACTTTCCTGGGGTAATTTCAGACCTTAAATATATATTTCTATAGTTAACAAAGAAAAAAAAGTCTTTTCCTTACCTATATTGTGTGGTATTGTGCCATATGGTCCCTTGGAAACACCTTAAGGCCACACATTCACCCTCCAAGAGCGAGATGGACAATCAACCTGCAGAAGGAACATTTTTGAGAGCCGTTAGGAACACAGTACACACCAAATACCATCCTCCTGTTGGTGCTAAAGTGCAGAAAATTCAATGATGAGCTCACATAACGTCATAAACAGCAGAGTGTACCCATATGTGACTTCGGCATGCTTCAAAGTAAATGAAAAGTCGCCCCATTGTGCAGATACACAGATTGTACGTACAGTGTTTTAATCTCTATAAGAATATGAATCCTCTGTAAGTCTCTGTATTGTGACACCGTATTAAACAAGGCCATCTGAGGTACATCCTAACAATCCTTAGGTGCTGCTGCACACAGTACATGTTTGCTTTGAGCTATCACGCCGCTAAGCTGTGAAACCGCTGCTATTGTGATTTATAAGGAATTATCTGCTCCTCGAACAAAAGCATATAAAGGATCTCTCTAAAGCGCAGTGTAGGAGGGAGTGGAGATTAGATGATTGAAATGCAGAGCAGCGACACAATCTCAGCCATAACTGAACGCACATTATTCGGCTCTTTCTTTTCTGTTAACGTTCGTGGCCAGTCGTCCCCACATCTCCACAAGCGGCTTGCCTTGCTGAACACGCAGTCGGTGAGCTGTTTTCCTGTTTTGTTTTTTGGGGGGTTTTTATTTTTTTGGAAAATATGTGTGGGAGTAAGAGTGTGGGTGTGCATGTGTAGATGTCTGTGAATATGTTTGCGCTCAGGCTTGAAGTATGAGCAACTGAAAAGGACGTTTAATTCAAAAAGTCTGTTCACAAAGGAAGAGAAAACATATGGTCTTTCAGAGTGGTGGGAAAAAAAAGCACAGTGACGATGAAAATGTGCTCCTTCTGTGTCCGGTGTTAGGGGAATAAATGACTTCTTCCAGTGATACGAAATATCTTTTCATTGCTCTCAGTGCTCGTCCTTTTAGGTGTTACGCGTTGCCTCTCTTGCGTTCGTGCCCTCTTGTGCACGATGCTGCCTTTCTAGTCGATGCTGCCGTTGACTCCCAGCTCCCCTCCCTGCCTCTCTTCAGGGACTCAGACACCTCATTCTCTGGGTCCGGACTCATTTCTGTATCTTCCTGGACTGGCCATCCTTTCCTCCTACCTTGCGATCTCGCCGAGCACGTCTGTCTGATGATTGTTAGTCTCACAAGTGCCTCCACCCAACTTTGATTTCTGGGGCAGATCCTGCCCATCAGCAGTTTTTTTTTGCCGACCAGGGGACCCTAGGAACAATGAAAGCCTTTACTTCTAGTGGCTGCGCTTAGCCTGTCAATCACGACGCCAACACAGGATGCACTTCACTCGCCTAAGGGAATTTAACGCTACTCGAACCTTTCCTGACTGGAATATTTAAGGTGAAATGACCTGAGAAGGTGGATGGCGGGTGATGCTGATCACCTGAGATTTGCCCATTCGCGGAACCATGATTAGTTTGCACGGCACGGCAGCCAGAGAATCCAAACAGCAGATTATTGACTCACTGTAATTAGCTGTCTTCATTCAGATTCCATTTAAAGACGTTGCTTCCAGCAATAACCTGCTGTAGAGCACTTTCAAGCTAAGGAAAATGACTGAGGGAATTAAGACTTTAAAAGATGCCAAGAGAGGGCCGTTTCATTATGACAACACAACAGGACTATTAATAATGCTCATAGTGCATTAGTAATCACTTTGTTTTCTTTTTTTGTGAAATGTTGGAGCACTGATTTGCAAGTGTTTCACTTACAAAAATTAACCTAATCTATAACCTAATCTATGTGTTCTTTATGCAAGTAAATGTATTTAATGTTTATTAAATGCAATTTCATTTTGATGATTATATGGTTTTGTGTTTGTGCAGCATTTTTTCTTAACTTATATCTTAAAATAGCTTTGCAAGTTTACAGGGAGAAATGGGTTCCAAAATTTTTGATCTCTGTGCTCTACAAATAAGTAAATGGCAAAATTCAGTTGTCAGTCAAGACGCTGCATACCAATATTTATCTCCAATTACTTTGGTGTCTCAGTCTGACATGAACAAAATTAGTTTGCCCACATCTGTTTACTAAAGGTTTAGTTCCAGTGCAGCTAAACTGCAAACACAATATGTGTTTGATTAGAATACAGCCAGTAGACAAATTTATTACATAGAAATGTTTTTTAAAGAAAAAGTGACAACAAGGAGGTTGAGGTGGTGTAATGCTATGAACGAGTTCGGCATGTGTGGTTAGTTTAGGCAACAAAAACACTTTTGTTAAGTCAAGAAAAAGCATGTGATTGTGTTTAAAGGTCGATGACTATGTTGTATGTGAAGGTATTTTTACACTGTACCATGCCACCACACAGTCTTTGTCTAACCTTGTCAGTGCCTGAAAACAAATACAAAAATGAAAATATTGTAGTCAGATATCAGTTGTGCTGGAAGATTTTGGTGAACAGAAATGTTTTAGTGATATGTTAGGTATTATTGTATTTGGGATTTAGCATTCATGTTGATTTTTTTAAGGTTGGCTTTGACCGTCATCTAAATAATATGGCTTTGCATGTATTCTGAGATCAATACAACAATATCTTTGATTAAATTAAAGGGTTTTTGAATGTTCTATATATTTGTTTGGAAGATAAATAAGCTAAATATTGTATCATGTTATATTCAATATACTGTAATATGAATCCAATTTCTTGTGCTTCTCCCTCATTGAATTAGTTGAAAGTTGGCAGAATGAGCTTCCTACTTAGAATGTTCTGGTTGTGTTAAACTCCAGTCACACCCCTTTCTTTGGTATGGAAATAAAAAAAAACACAGGGTTTCTGTGCGTGGTGCTGGCATTTTGTCTCGAAGACACTGGAACATCTTTCAGTATCCGTTTACCAGTGTATGTGAGAAAGAAGCAGATATACAGTATATTGGATCCAATTTAAAACATGGATTAAAAAAAAAAATATTTTCAAGTGTGTCCTAAAACAAAACTCTGATGTCTGCATGAACACTGGATTCAACCCAGCATTCTTATAGGATCAGCCATGTAGCAGTAAACAGCTCTTGCTTTGCAGTTGCATTTGCCATTGTGACTCCAGCTGAAAACCCGCCACCTTGTGACCTCCACACTTTGGTGTTGCATAACTTGTAACTCAGTATTTCCATTCCTTCAAATTTCATAGTCACTTTACACTATAGAGGCTACAGCGCATGCTGTCATCCACATTGTTCCATCATTGGAGACTACATCCTTCTCAGCAGGCACCTACTCTACAAAACCCAAAGACACCTTCTTGTCGTTGTTGTTCGTACGAGCCCAGAGACAAACTGGGCTCTTAGTGACAAGCCAAATTCAGACCCCCCCCCCCCAACAATGTTCTACTATTGCATCTCCTGTGGAGAAGTGTAATCACATTTTCCACAAGGGTGGCTCTAGCGCCCATGAGAAAAGGGTTTATCGAATTCACACACACTGTTATTACGCAATCTGTGTAGTTTCCCCATCATATCTGTGGCCAGCCAGTGAGGTTTAAAGGAGCTTCAAGGATAAGAAAGACACACACACACACTTGACTGTATGCTGGAAGTCCAGTAGATAACACACAGAAATACATTTCAAGGAGAACGGTGATGTGTTCTGAATTGTATTTGGCTTTGTGTTTTGTCTTGTGTATCGTTGAGCATGCAGTGTGTCTAAAGTTAAATCTTTGAAGGAATATTCTTTACTATTTCTCTGTGTGTGACTTTCAAATATAAACTGCTGCCATATTATAGCCTTTTAACATACAATTATTTTTTCATCATAATGCTTTAGATTTCAATTGAATTCAGCTGTCTGTGTTTCCAGCTCCAGCATGGAAATCCAAATCCTCCATCCTCCCTTGCCCTGCTCATCTGCCGTCCACCACACTCCACCATGCTTTGCAAGGGGCTTCATCTATTAGTCATCATCCAATTTCAATAAATAAGAAGCTGCATCACTTACTGTAGCTATTAAGCAGAAATAAATGAAATGCTCTAATTGGTTTGGGTGGTAAGGGTGTGCCTTATTCAGAAAATATATTTCTGCAAATGTCTGCACTGCTGCCAGTGGAGGTCTGGCCAGTACCATTCAACAAAATCTATCGTTAATGAGCAATAACAATGATATTAATCTGTGTGTTTAAACTTTGTGTAGGCTAAACCCTAGTCAGTATTATCACATGATGTATTCAAACAATATTACAACTGCTATTATTGGAATCTCTTTGGTCATTGTGACCATAAGCAACAAGATATTTTGCTAAATCCATTTTGTCAAATACAAAACAACACTCACCGTATGCATAGGAGTGGCAATTTTAGATCAGTTTTAGACCAGTCTAGCATAGCCAGTGCTTTACCAGTGAATTAAATGCGCCCTGGGCTGTTTTCATAGCTTATGTGAAAGACAAGTCATGTGAATCTAATAAGTTTATTACATGAGCTGAAAAAAGTTTTGTTAATTTATGTGGAAAATAACTTCAGATATCAGCTACATTATCAGCTTTCAAAACGTGATGATGATGAAAGTGATTTACACGTTTTCCAAAATGGCTTTATATTTTGAGAAATATTTTGGTAGCATATGTATTCTACCACTTTATCAGTGAATATTTATCATTTAATCTGCACAGAGAGTGTTGCCTGCTGTGTAAGTGCTACAGAGGTGAAGATGAATGTTCTGTTTTAAGTATGCATACATCCAAACAGCAATTTGTCTTTTACACTTTTCCTAATGTGCATTGTCCCTAAGTTGGTAACACACACAAGATCATAGGGATGAAGTCAATTAGCTGGGTTTATGCAAGTTTGCTGAAGTGTCTTTTTTTAGCCGTTTTAGATTATAACTAGATTATAACGTCATTTTATGACGTGTGTATGCCAAAGTGTCTTTGATAGGTGTAATACCTGACTAGGACAGGGGTGTTGAAAACACGGCAGGAAAAGACAAGTCTGCTGTGAAGAGAGTTGGGAGTTCTGACTAAAACTGTGTATCTCCCATCAGAATAAGGCATGTCTACCACTCTATACACAACAAGTTGCTGCCAGACTTTCTATAAAGAGCCTTTGTGTTTGCGGCCTTCTTGAATATCGTCCTCAATTTCCACTCCAAAATTTGCCTGAGTTGCTTGTTTAATCTGTTTGTGATTTGTTATTGTATAATTTTTCTGTAGACAAACTATTTGAAGCAAACTCAAGATGATCACATCCACAAACTGCAACTACTCAAAATATCATAATTGAATCTATACATCGCTGCCTTTTGGCAACCAAACAGTGTAGTACTTTTGGAATCTTCTGCAAACCTTCGATGCACATTTATGTTGTGCGATGAACAATGCAGGTTGGTTTTAGCTGCAGTGCTGTTACAGTCCTAATTCTGAGATACCCACACAAGATGGCAGAGCATAATGTCATAACAGTGTTATGTGCTTGCATATTCTTGTTTTGGACAGGACACATAATTTCTGTTTTTTTTTCTTCCTTTTCAAGGCTCGGTTGTTTTCGCCACAGAAATACAAAATTTAATGTTAATGCTGTGAAAACACTAAAGGCATTAAGTACATCTCTGAGCTGCTATGCAAGGCTGAAGAGACTGGCCTCCAGAGGTGGAGAACTCTTCAGCTTGAAAACCTCCTGAACTCCTTGGTTAATTGTTGCAAGGACAATGAATGCTGGGGTTCAGATGAACTCCAATGATGAACGTCTGATGATGCTGCTCCTCATTTCTGCCAATTTGTCCTGCTAACCATCAGCCTGGGCCCTTCAAGCTGAATAAATCTGTAAACTAACAGTGTTTGGTAATGACGTTCTGTGTTGTGATTGCAATTTGTATCTTGTAGACAACGTCTTACACTGATAAATTTTGTGTTATGAAGCTATAATAAGAGAGAGAGACAGAGGCTGGGTCTATCAGGTTCAGGCTTTGCAAGGATGCCTCTGGGACAATCCAGCAAGAAACAGTGGGGTGCAAGATGCTAAAAGGCAGGGCACACATGGCAATCCCAAGCAATAGCAACATGAAGAATAAATATGAAAAGTTCCAGAAATGCCAAAAGCTGAAAAAACAGTTAGAAAGGTTGTGGAAGGTGAAGGCAGTGGTACCTGTGGTGACAGGAACACTGGGAGCTGTAACACCCAAACTAGGAGAGTGGCTCCAGAGGAGACATCTGAGATCTCTGTCCAGAAGAGTGCAGTGCTAGGAACAGCTAAGGAGCCTCTGGAAGAGGACCTGAGCTTTAAGGAACCAGTAAAACTGTCCCTGAAGTAGGGGTGGGTTGGGAATAAGGGTTAGGGTTATTTATATTTAGGCATTGTTATGAGTATTTCAACTCAACTCAAAAAGTAAATATTATACAAGTATCTACCGTGATTGCACGACAATATGAGGTAATAGATGGCTTATTAAAATCTAATCTAATCTAACTTCCTTTTACAAGCGTACAGCCACAGACAAAAGAAATAAAATGTGTCTCATACATTAATTAGAAATCTATAACAACACATAGTGGTGTGTAATGGTTTCTGCAGTGTCCCAATTTGTCGCTGGATTATTTGTCTCCAGGCATGTATAAAAGAAATGCCTTTCTGTCTATAACTGCCTCCACAGCAGAGACTCTGTCGACATAAGCAATTCACTTCCTGTCCTCATGACAACTCATTTCAGTTACAAAAGTTACCTGCTGTATCCACATTACATACACTTTCATAATATGAACCAAAAGCTAAAGTAAGGCTTCATTAAAATACATAGAGCAAATAAGCAACTTTTGCGATCACCATTATCAGAGGATTCTTTCAGAAAAGGCTGCAGCCCACAAGACTGTAGTCTGCAAAAAAAAATTAAAAATTAAAAGTTTTGGAGAATTTTAAACAATGAGACGATTCAAAGTTGATGTTGCAGAGGTGCTTCTTGATTCCTGATTAAACAAAGTCTGTCGTGTTTTTACGTCACCGTTTCACATCAGCTCGCTTGACATTGAAAGAGGCGATACAAAGAAAGCACCCGGTGATATCTACGAGTAGGATAGTTGCAGTAGAAACAACAGATGACGAAGCAATAAGGCTACAGTGAGAAAAACAGCACTTTGTCAAAGAAGTGTGACCTCGCCATCCAAACCCATTTAAGCACAAATAGGTGAGATACCCTGCAGCTTTGTCTACCTCACAAAAACCAAGGCAGGAGATCAAACAGGCGACTTTGCCTCAAAGGAGGAAAAACTGCTGTGCTGTGTTTTTACTAGACTTGTTGCTTTTGCAGTTCATCTTCTTACTGGTATCTGCAGAAACCCACATTAATGCAGCCCGCTTGCATTTTTTTAATCTATCAGCTATTGATATGAGCAGGATTTCAAACAGCTCTTCACGTGTTCACAGGTGTATGCTCTACTATAACAATGTATGTGAATGTCTATAGGTGAAATAAAGGCAGTGACAACAAAGTAAAAAGCTTTTTTTTTCTCTTGTATACCTGCACATAGAATACATGAAAAATTACTTAAAGCATATGTCCTATGGCATTTACAAATGTTATAATTTGTGTGTGGCATCAACGCAGAGGTCAATAAGAGAAGAGCTTAATTCTTAAATGAGACATTTTGGGACCTGTAAACTGCATAACCAGTGTCCTTTCACAACCTTTTCTCTAGTCTGTCACCTTTTGTTTTGTTGTTGGCTCTACAAATGATTCCAAGACAGCCTTCTGTTTTGATTTGTGAGCTCTGTGTCTATTTTTACTCACAACTGCACTTCACATGAATACTAACTGGGATTTGTAGCGAGGGCATGCTGGGAAAATGACAGAATGAAGTATGCTTAAAAATAAGCAGCATGAATGTTAAATGGATTGATTTCTCAATGGAGCATTTTGGAGAGAAGACACCTGTCATTTTTGGCATCAACGACAAATTTCTATCTTTAAAACTGTAGGGTGACTGTGCTTTTACTCACACACCGACGAAAAGAAATGGAAAAATCCTGATGGTTAAGTTATAATGTGGTAACTGAAATCCTTCTGTACATATCAACAGAGAAACTGTTCTGTAGATACTTGGACTATGGTTATGCTCACTGTCAATAAAGTGAATAAGCATGATAAAGATTTTTATTCTTAATGGCAGTCATCAAAATGTTATATTTACTAGGCTCACCATAGCAACCAATCAAAGAAGAGCAACCATTTCTGCTGGACTAGTAACGTTCCTATTTGTTACAATTTAATAACAAAAACTATCTGAGTAATTAATTTCATAATTTGATTTAGCACACTTACAGTGACCTGATCTGGCTAGTGATTGTGAATATAAACAGTCTTGTGTTCACCGTGACAAGTGTTGACGTTCCTGACATCTTTCTGATGTTTCTGACAACTTTTTAGCAAATGCCCGTTCCATGTAAAAGCTGATAAAAACACAAATCTCGTGACCTTTTGTTAACCACAGACCTTATTTCAGGCATTTAACTAACATCCCGTTGAAAAAAAAATATAGATTTCAGGACAAGAGAAACACAAGTGTAAAGATTTCTGGGATATAGGATTTATTCTGTATTACATGTTCTCCTATAACGCTGTATGTCCATCGTATGTCCAACTAGTAAATAAGCATTAAACTTTAATGCTTATGTTTTGTCAGGTTGTATTGGCGAATACTATTCAATGTGCTTACGCTGAATGTTATGAATGAAACATAACAATCTATATTTCATATACATCTTTTCTGCAGAACTGCTCCAAGGTTATCTCCTCTCTAACAGTGGTGACTTAGAGACCACCAACACAACATTCAAGTGTGTGTTGGCAGCCTGACGGTGGGAATGTTTTACCCAGCAACAGAGAGCTATACAACATCTGTGTGATGTATTAGTCTTTAGAAAGAGGCATGGATATTGCAAGATATTAAACGTTTTCATGACAATACTATACTTATACAGCGCTTTTGTCCAAAGTGCTGTACAGTATTGTTTCCCATATGAAAGTCGCAGGCGATCACCTGGCGCTGTGGGAGCAAACTGGGGTTCAGTGTTTTGCTGTTTAGCTGTGACAGTTAAGGATAGGTGAGGGGCTTCAGAATGCCACACGTCAATGAGTATTATCATGTGTAAAACAAAAGCTGAATGATGCGGCATCTGTCGTCACCCCTGGTTCTTCACTTTAATACTGTGTCAGACACATAGAACCCTCATCATTACACACACACACACACACACACACACACATTCCACCCCCACCACCACCAGGATAAAGAAACCTCCTTCCCCAAAGTCACCTATAAATAGAACGCCCCATCACTCAGAGCATATTTATGATAGGGAGCCAAAGCTGCTCAACTCTGTGATTCAGTCTCACAGCCGATGATCTTCATCCTTCAAACCCATTTTCCTCTGACTGTCAGTGGAGTTTTAGCGCCATTTGTCAGAGGACGTTATACGACTGGATGGGCGTGCTGCATCTCCGGGATTTTCAGAGGCAGGTCGGCCCCGACGACACGGCTTTCAATTGGTCTCACTTGTTTCGGAAATGAATCAGTAAAGTTTTTAATAAGGAAATCCAAACAGCTCATGGGGCTATGCAGAGAACATCAAAGAGGGGGTTAATATTAGATCCCCTGAGCATTTGCTTCTATGCTACAATGTTTGGAAAAGCTAAAGAACAGACAGAATTATACTCTGTGAAGAAAACTCACTTTTTTAGGCTATAAAAGGTACATTTGTTTTTTTCCACTATTTTCAATACCCTGGGGCAAGGTTGATATAGGAATAGTGCAATAAGACAAAACATAAAGAATTACAGAAATAAATGCAGGGATTGATGCTGCCCCGAGGACTAACCTGGAGTATCAAACACATACTGTAATTTTATAACTATCCCTGTGACTTGTATTGATCCAGAAAAGCTTTCAAAGAGACGTTAAACTACCATTTCAACTCCAGGCTGGGTAAAGGCAGGATCTCTGCTGTTACACCACGAGAGGCATCACTGCAATTTTCACCAGCTGCCTTTGCCCATGTTATCTCTACTTCCACCTGACAGAGACATCAAAATCCTACACTGCACTGGGAACAACTTAGTGACATCTGCACATGAAAGCCACACATCTGGTGCGGGGCACGCAGCGATAGATGTACGGTGAAGAGATCCTCAGGGCCTGACATAATGAGAGGAATTAGTGAGGCATGATAGGACTGTCCTGGGCGCTGGCGAGGTAGGTGGTGACAAGGGCAGGATGGACGAGGGGGCATCGGTTTGTCAGGTAGAGGACGGCCTCGCCTCGGCTCCCAGGGAACTTTTAAATGAGCCTGAGGGAACGCGGACCAATAGATGAAGCCAGACTCTAAAACCTGACAAGTGTAATCAATAGATATTAGCCTGCTCGTTTTGATAACGCGCTGTAATGTGAAAGAGGAGCAGAGTCTTTTTAAAAATGTTACATTTTCATCACAAACATTATGTGACCTTAGAGAACTTTATGAATCCGTTTCTCTGGTTAATGGCTCACACCGTGAATATTATGCTATCGAGAGACTTTTTACTACTTCACTGTTCCCATCATAGAAGATGGGGCAGATAGGTGCAGATATTTTTTGAAGATATGCTTGTTTTTTTAACAAATGCTTTGAGTTGCATTTCTGCATTGCTGTTGTCAGGTGAATTCTCAGACATAAAGATGATGATTGAAGCCCGGACATGTATGGATTACATGCTGACTAGCCAATAACATGCTAGTGCTTTGACCGAAATCCAATACAATAGTAGGAATTATAACTATATTTTAGTCAGGCATTTGGGGAAATTGTAAATTCCTGATTTGAAAAAGGGTGGCTGACATATTTCTTCATTTCCAAAATTACGATTTTTGTAAATTAAACAGAGCAGTTATCTCGTGGTGGCAGAAAGAAATGACAGATCATTTTAGAGAATGTGGGGGTGTTTATTAAATATAAACTGTGACTTTTGGGACATTAAAACAGGTCATCCAGGCTGACAGGTAATCAAACATGAACACCAATGTTGGTTTTGAGCATTTGAATGATTGTGGGCAAAATTATATCCTTAAAGATAAATGTAAAAAAAAATTATTTTAAAATATAAATGATTCTTTATTTCTGACGTGATTAGACTTTGCAGGTCAACTGTACCTAATAAAGTGGGTGCTCAGGATACTGCATCTCTGTCTTTTTGTCTTGTTGGGACATTGGGAGAAATGCTCTGCATTCACTAGTTTTCTCAGTGTAAATTTCCTAAATTGTCTGTTTTTGCCTAAATGTAGTTTTAGCTGTCTCACATTCGTAGTCTTGTGTTTAGAAAGAATTCCATCAATCCCAGAGAAACCAACAAACCAACAGTTACGCCAAACACATCTCCGCTATTTTTGAGCAAATCAACACAATTTGTCGGGCAGATTGCAGTTGATCGTCTTCTTAACCGCCTCCCGATCATTGTGGTCTCTTTTCCCACTGTACGACGGCGCCTGTTTGCCGTCGCTTACCTGAACACCTTATCTGTTTTCCTCGCTTCAAAAGCAAAATTGAAACAAGCACGGATTAACTCAATGTCACCGCAGCTTTGTCCCTGGGATAATGGGGGACAATGAGCTCTGCAGTGACAGCAGTAAATGATGCCAATTTCCTCAAAGAAAGAAACCGATAGAATGAGAGAGAAAGAGAACAGTTTGGGAAGATAGCTTAAGACTCTAATCCAACTTTGTAAATCACAACGCTCCAGGTTTTTGCTGAGCATTTGTCCCGTTGAAGTGATTTAGATCATCCAATCGCTGCGACGCAGGCAGCGCGAATGCTGACTGAAGATATGTGACAGCATGGTTTTATGAAGATTAGGGAAGAATGTTATATTTGTGTGGAAAGAGAATTCGGCGTGTTTCATGTGAATTTCACACACACTCTCCATCCATACAGCCTTAGTAAACAATGTGCAGCAATGAGCCACAACATTAAAACCATCAGGTGGTTTTAATTTAATGCATTTTTTTTTATGAAATGTTATGAACTAATAAATGCCAACTTATCATCATGACCTAACCTGTCCTTCACGATAAGGAGTCACCAGTGTTAATTATGTGGCTGAATTAGATATAAACCTTCATTTTGTTTTTCTCCTAGACATTTTTTATCATAACACAACTCAAGGTATTCAACTATTCTTCATGTATCCTGCGGTTATATTGCGTTACTGCCATATTTAAATTGCTATCCATGAATTAGCTTGGTAAAGCCTCTATAACTTTTGACAAATTATGTTTTATATGTTCAGAATTAAACAGGTTTGCTTCATTAGTGCTCATTATCATCAGAAACACTAATGATCTAATGGTAGAAGATCACTTTACATGCACATATCTAATGTCTGGCCCATACTAGAGGAGTTTTAAATATTAAATGATTTTATAAACATGGATGTACGAGACATAACTACACACAGTCAGATGTAACCTATTTTTAGAATTTTAATGATGAAGAGAATGCACACGCCAGACAACCCACTCAGGACACACAACCACACACTTGGTATCTATGCTAAAACTTTGTGATCAAACGTGACTCCAGAGGAAAATTAAAAATAAAAATAAAAATGTGGTGGATGTGGACCACCCTCACTAGCTGGTAGCACCTCATGTCAGTCAAATTTGGAAGAAAATAGGGAATCTTCACTGCATATACATGTCACAGTGTTACGCCCTGCATTGTGATTGTGTACAGCATTAAGATTGCGTCTGTAGACTCGTTACAGGATCATTTTTTAGGATAATAACTGTCTATGAAAAGTATGCATTCAGCTCCTTTGGGATAAAGTTTCTGAATGTACTTTTTACAAATAATCGAGGGATTTCACCATCTACAGTTCTTGATATTATTAAACAATTTAAAAAATGAAGAAAAGGTAAGAGACCAAATACCCAGTGGCTGCAATCTTCCGACTCTCAAGACCTGTATCAAATACAGAAATGATTCTGTTCTGAAAACCAAAACTCTACCGTGCTAATGAAATATAGTAATATATATTACTGAGTCTGAGCTTATTGTAAATAAACTGAGGTGAAGTGGACACTTGTCCTGTGGTCTAATCAGTCAAACTTTCAAATTGTTTTTTGGGAAATATAAACTCTGTCCTCCATGCTAAAGAGGAGAGGAACCATGTGCTTTTTTTATTTGTGCACAATTCAAAATCCTGCAATAGTGCACACAACATGGGCAACTTTGTTAACACTGATCAGTATAAACATTTTCTTGAGCAGCATATGCCACCATCCAAATGACACATTTGCATATTTTGTGTTCATGTGAAGAAACTGAAAAACAGTTGCTCCTTTACTCATTAGGTTGTTAAAGAGAAACATTATAATTCATTTAGAGTCATGTCTCTGGGCATCTAATGAATATAGATATTCCATCTTCAAACTTTGTTCTGGTTGGGGTTTTAAGCTGCCACTGTAAAAGCGACACAATCCTCCATTACAGCCCGTGTAGCGTGTCCACTGGAAGTCAGCAATGACTCTCTGGAGTGATTTCGCACAAAGCAGCTGCCTAGTGTCATCAGAAAAACATTATCAGTAAAAACAGGTGAAAGTTGAACAATGAGTTAAAACCCACTGAAAGTCCGTGAAGCTGCAGATCATTACACTATTTGGCTATATCACCCCTGGCAAACAAAGTAAAAGACACAAAGCGACTGCACACCTAAATCGATCAGATGTTTCCCTTGATTGTGCTCAAATTGTTGCTGGGGGGGAAATGCACAGATACTGGCTTTGCCTACTGTGATTGCACAGTTCAGTGATTGCGCGCCAGAGCCGAACAAAGGTCCATGTGTTGTATCTCTCCCCTTCTGCTGATGTGTGAGAATTTAAACCACGTAAAATAAAACTGCACATTGAGCTGGTTGTGCAAATCTGTTTTGTTCATTATACATAGTTATTATAAATCTATAAATCAATACTTAGTATAATTAATATATTGATATTTGACAGACTCTAATGGCAGTAAATTCATATTGCTTCACATCAACATAAATGAGTAAATGAAAAATTTACTCTACACACAAGAAGGATAAATAACATAAATGTAACTAATGTAACAGATTTTATTCAAGGTTCTGTAAATTTGGGCCGGGCTCACTGGGCTTTCACTCTATCGGATCTTCTTGCACCAGCAGCTGAGGACTGTCCATGCCTCTCATCTGTCCAAACTCTCCAGACTTATTTTCAGCCAGCTCGGGGACCAGTGGGAGCCCAAGCACTTCGGACGGCAGCCAGACACAGAAATCGCAAAAAGCCTTCGGCATCAGTGCCACGCCGGCGTGCTCCGCTTCCTTGCTACCCGAGCAGCGTGCAGCAAGATCACACCTGAAAACGAAGCTCAAATGCCAGTCTCGCCTTTCTACCATTGTGAAGTCATCGCTGCTGATCGTACTCCCACAGGTTGAAGAAAACAAAGGGAAGATTATATCTGAACCGCCACTGTACGCGCTGAGCATGAGCCGCTGCGAGAAAGGCCGACACCCAATAGAGTGAAAGGCCACGAAGCTCCACACCAATGAAACACAATGTGCCAGACAATTGCAAAGATTGGAACAACATTTTGAACTGTATCCTGCATGTTTGATCGGTCAGAAACCGCTGCACCTGTAACAGAAAATACAGGCTGAAACTTTGAGCATTTTGTCATTACTGAGAACAAAACTAGAGACCAACTTTGACGGTAACTTCGGGCTGCAGCCAAAAGTCTCTATAAAACAACTCCACACTAAAAGCAAAACATTAAGTCGGAATTTTAATTTTCTGTGGGATTAATTGATAATTTTACATTAACCACATGATATTTAGGTGCCTTGAAACATGCCTCTTGAATGCAACAGTATACATACATATCCACTACTCCAGTACCTAGGGAGGGACTGTTATTTGTGCCACCTATAGACCATAAGGCTGTAATCAGATGCCACGCTGCTGCACAAAAGTCGAGCATGCACATGACAACATGAGTAAAGCACCCTCTTATCAAAATATATGTACATTTGTTACTCACAGTAACAGGAGCAAGTTGCTTGGTCACGTTAAGTATCCAAACACATCTTGATTCATGTCAAGAAGTGGGGTTCCTGTTCTGCACTACACCTCTTCTTAGCTGTTGTCACATTTGTCTGGTCTCAGCTAGGTCTCGCAGATCACCTAAAACACCAAAGGGCACAGTGGAACACGCAAATTAGTGAAAGAAAGTTACAGTATGTTTTTTTTTTTTTGTGTGTGTGTGTGGTTACAGGAATAACCTGCAAGCTGCAGAGCTCTGTGAACAAATGAAAAATCATAGGAAAATTGGAATTTCCATCGTGAGTGATTTTGAATGGTGTAAATTTTCTGCAAAACAAACTCTTGCTCTTTGCAATTTCAAGGTATTAAACACAGAAAGGCGTGACATTAAAAGAAAATATTTATATATTTTTTGAGCTTGCGACGAGATGGATCTGGCACTAGAAAGTCGTGGTCAGCCATGACCACAGTGGAATTAACACATCAAACATTCAAACTGCACGTTGGAGTGCAGGAGCGAGCGGCAAAACTGTGTGTCGGCTTTCGGTTCGGTAATTACACCCCTCTGAGCCTTTGATTTCGGGCTGGAGAATTAAGACATGGGTAAGTCTGTTTGCAGGGGGACTATAAAGATAAGGACATCAGGGTCAGGCGGTGACAGATCTAATCCATGATTTTTTCAGACAAGGTTTCAAAGTACTCCTCGAAAAAATCTGCTTCTGTCTGTGTGTGTGTGTGTGTGTATGTGTTTTTTTAAAGAGGGGAAAAAGCTGGTGTCTAATAATACAGCATTAATACATCTCCTCATTAAAATTCTGCGGCCCTGTCAGAGCACATGTCCTCCCACAACCTACTGCAGCTTCTCATCCTAATGGGAGAAGATAAAAGCAAGACAGCGAGAAAAAGGTAGCCACACAACAAGGCCAAAACTGCGCGTCCTGGCTCCAGGCTGCACCGGAGCGAGGTGCATAAACAACAGCAATTTTCCGAAAGTCTCATTGCAATTAGCGCTCTCTTCACAGAACACGCCATCGTTCTGCTAAAACAAGGTCTTCTTAAGGTCTGCATCTGTCAGATGACCGTCTTTGCCAAATCAGAGCACGGGGGGCAGAACATGAAATGTCACAGAATCCCACTGTCTGACAGAGAAGAAGCGGCAGACTTATGACAACAGACAAGACAGACACCAAATTAAATAGTGTCGGTGCAATGCTGAATAATAAACACCGTGCCTCGGTGGTCTAGCATAACTAGAAATGTTTGCAGATTGCTTGATCCCTGAAAATCATTATCCTTTGCACTTTTCTCCATTAAAAACCACCCGTTTCTCCAGAGATGTGCAGCACATTTAAAGAGTCCATTCACCCGTATTATGAAAAAGCGAATGCTCGCTTTCATTTAATGGTGTCCAGGCAAGCAGACCATCGTGTTTTGCTGCAGGTTATGAGATTCCTACCTAACATTTCTGCAAATAAAGGTGAATATAATAGTGTTTGTCATGTTGCAGAAGTATTTAAACTTTTGCAGTGCTGTGAGCACGGGAGGGGGGGCTGAATCATGATGCAGCAGCTGCAGCAGTTTCTCCTGACGTGTAACTGAGCACTGGAAAACAGCGAAAGGAAAATGGGGGATTGATCGGAGAGTTGGCCACAACATTTTCAGTACTAGCCTCTGTCTAACCACCACTCTGACAATGGTCTGGCTCGGCCACCAACCCAGATGGGCTGACACAGTTAACAGTTAAGGCTCTGATAATGTTTTTTACTGCTGCAAGGACCAAAACACCTCAACCTATTGTCACGAAGAGACACCAATATTTGTAAGATTTGAATTGCCATTGAATTCAACTTCTTCTCAGTCCTGGGCTCATCTCGCATGACATGACATCTTAAAACGATGTTCCAAAAAGCAAAATCTGTCTTTTTAAGTCCATTTGTCTTGTTCTAATTTTAAAAGTTACATTCCACATACTGCAATGAACATTCCCGTGAGGGACAGTTGAAGTGCTTGCTGGATTTGGTTCAACCTTTCACGTAAAAAAATAAATAAAAATACATTCAGCCTTTTACCTCTACAATTACTTTTCCTACTGGAGTTACTATAAGCAAAGTGAGAGGAAAAAAACAGGGTCCTTATACTGAGGGGTTACAATGGTCTGTATGTACTGGAGGACGGTGTCCCTTCTTAAGAGCCTGGATGCAGACACTAACTGTTTCTGATTATTGTCATTATAAACATGATTCTGCATACACAGGTGCTTTTACACTCATCACCACACTTGCACCAAAAAGTTTGAATTTTAATTTATATAGTTTACCATAAGTGGAAAGTTGAGTACCAACTGTTGCTAATAGAATAAATGGTGCAATACTCTATATGAGAACTAGTTGTCAAATATTGGTGCTTTTCAAGCATCATTTTATTTTCCTGCTTCTGTCACAGTGACAAGCTGTAGAATGTTCTCCCAAAATCCCATTGACAAGCTCTTTCTGCAACGTGGGGTGTTACTAAGAGATTTCCTGACTTCCTTGCTTGTACCGGTTAGCTGTTGCCAAATACACCTCTGCTTTGATTCTGGCAACACAATGTGCTTAATGAGATTCCAGAGCCTGCAAGCAGTGTTCTCTATCTCTGCGTAAACCCACCTCCAGCAGCCCGAGTGCCCACAATGCCTTGTGGTGGGCTTAACATTGTTTGAGTGCAAACAGGCATGAAGCTGTAAAAGTTCAACCAGAATTCAGGGAGTTACAATTTCACGCTGTGTGACTGAGACACTGCTGCTGTCATATGTGTCACGTAGGTCATCAACAGTTGTCACTCTAGATTATGGTTGATGTAACACAGTGAAACATGGCACAGTGGAAAAATAAGGTTTCTTTAACTTCACACACTGGCAAGTTTCTTTTAATGGAGATTAAAAACCTAAAGTTGCACATTAATAAGGCATTAAAAGTTACAGACAAGTTTAAGACAGCAGTCAGCGTTTTTAAACCCAAAATTCTGATATTATAAGTTTATGTATTCAATGTTGAAGAAATGTTTTAGTTAGACGCCAATAAGTCATGTAAAATAAAAAAATACCTATAAAACTCACTGAATATTACACTAAAATATTATAATTAGAGACTTTATTGTTAGCTTTCACAAAAGCTAACTTTTTTCTAAATGTCGCATTTAATATGTTACTATTGAATTTTTCTTTCCTAATGCTGCTACAGTAGAAATAATTAGAGTTTTTCAATTTCCACCAAGGTTGCGGAAATCACAGTAACCTAGCGTTAGCCACCTGTGGTGGTTCTTTCAAACCTACTTCATCGTAATTCCTTTGTAATTTTGCACATATTGCTTAATATGTTGGAAAAGTGTAGCCTTACATTAAAGAATTGTATATAACTAGAGGTAAAGGTTCACGTATTCTTGACTCAAGTAGAAGAACAAACACCTGTGTAAAAAAATGGCCCGTATAAACGTAGATTTATTGATTCAAACTGATGAGGTTCTGAGTTTGTTTTGTTTTTTTCGGGACCTTAGAAACTTTTAAATAAGTGTTAATATTTAACAAATTATGACTTAAATGAGCCATTTAAGGAGTTTTTTTTTAATTCTCTTTATACCAATTTTGGCAAGGACAGCTATGAAGTATTTTAAGGAATGAATTCAACCATATTAATATTGACCGGAGCTGCTGCAGCAAAATTAACAACACAAAATATTGAACTCTGTGGTCAAGAAGGAAGCCCCGTGATGAACAACTTGAACTGCCACTGGAACTACAGCCTGCGTCCCAGAAACCAAGTCATTACACTGGAGGGAAACAAGCAAAACGTTACAGTATCTTTCTTATCACCACAAATCAAAGTAGGAATAAATGTAGTACTGATCCTAACTATAAATTTAAAAAAAAAAATTAAACAAGAAGTGAAAGGAGGGACTATTGTACTTTACTCTTGTGGTAACAGTATAAGAGACCAACAGAAAAAATATGTCAGCTCTTGGAGATACAGTCTAAATCTGTATATTTTAGCATAGAAATTGTAAATTCAGCTGCAGTAGTGTGTTTGAACATCTTTGCTCTGTTCTCTCATCTGGAACATACATTTTTAAAGAAGAATGCAATGAAGAGATTGTCTGCACGTTTACGTATTTTCTCTAAAAGCAGCTGCTAGTTGGTTAAAAAAATGACAGATCTTTTTGATTGAAAGGAAAAAAAATACAGCATGTCTTTCATTTTGCTTTGAAAACTATTTCCAGCTTCAGCAATGTCCTCATCCATATTGTTTAGAAGAGCATGAGGAAAGCGATAAACCAAACAGATGTTTGTCCAGGAGGACACCTAGAGTAGATTACCTCCCTAAACTGTCCAATCTGCCTGTTCCTTAATGAACTTTCTCTGCACGTCCTCTCCTTTAATCCGGTCCCTAGCCAGAACTAGCCACACTAGCCGACAGACCAGAAATTCTGCTCATGTTCTCTGTAGCTGCTTCCTGCCAGCATTACCCACCACCCAAGTGGTGTAACATTTATATGCTATATTTCCACTTTATTTCTTCTTAATTTTCTTTCCAGAAATTAGTATTGTGTTTTGAAACGAAGTGAACCTTTGTATCTCAAAGAAAAAAACTGGGCTTGCACTTGCCACCCTTGGGACATGGTGGATTCAGGCACCACAAAAATAAAAATATATTATTAATGAGAATGCTATTACAAAATAAACAAATCACAAACAAAATGATTTTACAAAATCACATTCTGCTAAACACTTCTGTATTTATATCAAAGAACACATCAAAATAACAAGCTGCTCTTGAAAGAAATTACTTCTGAGATTTCTGGCTGTCAAATAACTCAAACATTACACGATTTCACAACTTTCTAAAAGAAAATTAAAGTTGTTTGATCACTTCAAAATAAGTTGCATTAAAGTAATTAATCCAAAGATCCAAGAAACTCTTACACTTTAAAGTCTTTCAGCTCCACATCCAGTGTTTACAGTTGGTTAATTATGGACATGAGGGATTCATTCACAGGCATATACAATATAATCACATCAGGAGTCACAGAGACACTGTGAATAACACTTCCACTTGCCAATAAAATCTTGCAGACCAAACACAGATGCCACACACACACACAACCGGCATTACAATTAGTTAAGGGAATGAAAAGTGGTGAGTTGAACCAAACCGTCCCTTTTTATGGAATCAGTTTTGATTGTGAGGACGTATCCAGCCTGCTAGACTGAGCCAGTATGTGAACAACATGACGGCCACTTCGAACACAAACACCCAAAACCAGAACTAATACGGTGAATAATTTAACAGACTGAAATTTCTCTGTCAAAACTGCTAAGTGCAAGTCGGAGGACCCAATAGACTTGATACTTTTTTAATTGAGCACACTCCAAAAAAGCAATTAGTTTTGGAAAAGAGTTTGAAAAAGTCTGTTTTCACAGATAAAGATTTCATTGCTCATTATTATGTGAGATTCACGCTGTATTACATTCTGAATGATTGTGCCGCCTAATTTTTTCGCTAAAAGCTTCATATTCTGTAGAGTAATTTTCTGTCCTTCTTATTTTTAGTTTTACTGGCATTTCAAAAGTGGGCTTATTTGACTCTCCTGATTTGGCCAACACAACCATTTGTAATGCAGACTAGAATGGAAAAATATCTCAAAGCAAAAAAATACCCAGGTGATGAAACCCGAGTAATTTCCTCAGGCTGGACGAAGCTCCTCCAGAACCGCGGTAGACACAGATTACTGTTTTCCCAGGCTGAGTTGTACTATCCATGACTGCTAAATTGGTTTGACATGTAAAATCCTCAGGGTTACTCTTTAACATAAAAGAGAGGAAGTTCATAAAGTGCGTCATACAACTTCTTGTAAGTCAGTGGTGAGAAAATCCATAAGTCCTGGGAGTATCCATCGACTTTGTCCTGCCTTTCACAACTCTGATTCCTTCTTCCCATTATTACAACAGATCTGGATTGTCAAAGAGCAGGTGAATCACATCAAACCTGTCTCCTAACACACCTGTTATAATAGCATGACAGGTTATTGAGTTTTACCGTGACTTTATCTTGGTGGGGGGACGTGCACATTACCCGGGCTGCAAATAAGGCGTCTCGAAGACTGGAGGTCAGACAGAATGCTGCACACGTCCTTTTGTCCTGCTGCTGGCAGTTTTTTGATCCAAGCGCCGGGTGGTTGGACTGGGGCTGTCCCTTTGAATGCTAATGAATGATGTCTTCAAAGTGGCAACACTCCCTAAAGTCACCTTATAGTACCGGGTCGGCTTCCCACCAAGAGTTAAGGTGTGTGGAGACATCAAAGTACTTTGCCTTGTGCAAGAATTATGGTTTTGCAAAAAAAAAAAAAGCATTTTCCCAGCTCAGCGAGTTACTACGCAGAACCCATCTCACAAACGGAAACTCAGTTGGTTTGAACCGAACATCCGGGCAAGCCCAGTGGTGCAAACATGAGGGATGTACAGTACAGCGGGATGGGAAAAGAATGAGTTTGCACGAATGCAGAAATCCACTTTGGACCAACCAAAACTGTGACTGAGCTTTTTCTTTTATACACTCACACACACACCAGAGCACAAACCAGCCCATTGTCTCACCCACTTTCCTAGTTCTTGCAGGTGTACCTCCCAAACTGTTATATTTGTGATCTACTGTGTTCACCAAAAGTGTTAATATGCTGTTAGGGATTCTCCTCTTCAATGAACCTAAACTCATAAAACATTCAGCCTGTTACTATTAGCAACATTCAGTTTACTGGTATTTTGGACACAGACACTGTTTGTTAAATGAAGCATATGCATGAAGTTAACACTGTTTGCACATATGCTTATTTTTTTTCTATTTGATGAGTAATGTAATGTAAGTAATGTCTTCTTGGTGGATCCTGGTTATAAAGTCAAGGACCAGACAGAGAAATCTGACAGAAAAGGTGTTTAACTGAGATTTCCAATTTAGAGATTTAACAATATATTTCCTTAAATCACATTTGTGGTGTTTCTGACTTGGAAATTAGGTTGAGTAAACCGATAGACTAAATGTGCTATTTATCTGGATTATTTAAAGAGCAATATTTTGCTTTTGTAATTTTTTATTCCAAAATGGGCACATCATTTAGCTCATTATCATCTTTGTGTTGAGTTCATTAGGCCAGCTTGTCTTTGTTCTGCCCGTTTAGGCATTCGGAGCTTTTTAGGGCACAACCTGGAAACAGCTATGTCTGTGTGGGTGGGGGGTGGGGGGCCAGTCTAGTGATTTTCTTTGCCCATTTCCTGGGTCTTAACGTGTACAAATCCAGGAGAGAGTAAAGAGGTGCACCAATCATTTTTCTTACTGCCCGCTGCAATTTTTCTTGTCCAGTTTGGTGGTGGCTCCAGACCAGATTGTAATAGAGCTGGATTAACAGCTCCTGCGGTGGGTTAACCTCAATTGCCACAGAAAGGATATATTCTCTGCTAGGCCTTTTAGAGGATGGAGTAATTGTCTTCCCACCTCAAGTCTTGGCAGATGGTGGACACTGAAATCTTGAAGGTTTTTACAGTTGACACAAGACTGGTGAACATGGTGAGAGGCAGGCAGTTCATCCTGATTGATTTCCTGAGTTTAACCCCAGAGATTTGTATGTGCAGACAGAGTAGATGACGACAGATGACGTGTGATCCAGTTTACTTGTGCAAACTGCATGAGTCCAGGCGTAAGAAGCTTGTACAGATGTACCCAAAGATACTGTCAAAGGAAGAACTAAAGGGTTATTTCTGCTTTTCTTCTGTATTTTTAATTCTAATAAAAATGTCCATTTTTTAAACTTCAATCTATGTATAGTATAAATACTTTCTGAAATACAGTTGCTTCAGAAATTATTCAGACCCCTTGTGTGTCACAGCACAGTGTTTAACACCCCGACAGGGCGATGCATCTGAGAGATGATTTGGTGTATTTATAGTCTCATTTCCATGCAAAATATATGATGAAGCTGCATAGAGTAATTGACTGTGTAAGTTGGGCCCTCAAGTGCTGCACACAAGACAGAATATTTTAGCTGATGACAAGTGCACATTGGTTATGTATGTAACAGTAATAACACATTTAAATTCCAAAATCCTTTGTTGTTGTAAAATGTGTTTTAGGAGAATAGTGAGATGTGGCTTCCATAAAGAGCCTGAGCCCAAAGCTCGTGTTTGTCTTCTGTCAGGTTGTAATGTACAGTGGTTGCTTATGCATGCAGTATGTAAATGGTAAACTGGATTACACCCAAAACAGACTTTGAAAACAAGCTTAATATGACATCACTTTATCTGCCATCATACAGCCAGGCAAAGCTGCTGTGTATTATCTTCCTGTTTACACAAAGCAATATTCATTTGCATGCAACTGACAGTGGATTAGTTATACACCATTTCTTCTCACTCCACCAAATACATGGGTCGTATTTATTTAACAATAATATCTCTGCCTTTTTTCTGGTTAAACCATTATTCAAGAAGTTTCCAATGAACCTTGGAGTATTTTATGTCTGAGCAGAAGGACAATTCTGACACGTAGGTGGTAGTGCAGTGGTCAGTCCTTGACAAGAAAGCCTGGCATTTGAAAAGGTCAGGCCATACACTATGAATACATGGTAACCCCACTCTGTCGAACCCCTACTCATGGCACACAGTCTGTTCTCTTCTCTTTTCTTTTGGCAAATAACCAGAGGGTTCAAAACCTCACAAATACATAAAATATGCACTGATGCACAACCACGTTATTGTGGTGTTATTTTGACCTTGTTTCATATTTCGAGAAAGCATCTTAAGAGATACCCAACGATAATCCGTCGGCATGATGAAGACACACTAAAAACATCACTTGTCAACTTCTTAAAAAAAGGGACATTTTGTTCGATTGTTTCGAGTGCCCTTCAGTCACAAAGCCAATCTCTTTGTCATTAAGAAAACCTTTAATTACCATCAAGCCACTATTACTAACATCTACAGCCTATTAACGCAAAGACCATTTATCTTTTATTAAAAAAAACATTATTAATGGTTCGTCCTATCACGTTTATAGTGGTAGGTGAATAATGCATGGATTCATTGAACGTTTGTTAACCATGGCCTTAACGTTGAAGAGAAGTTGCCACTGCTAAGAGCCTCGGCGTGACAGCCAGACACTAGACTCTGCTTCCTGTCACGGCCAATCGAAGATTATGAGGGAGGCTGACACATTGTGATGCTGACATCTGACAAGATGACAAATGCCCCATTTCACACAGTCCTGCACAGACCCGACTTATTTCCCGTCCTCTATTCTGATGTTTTTGGGTTTTAAATGGCTTTGAATTAAGTTTTGTTTTTGTCGGATCTCTGGTGCAGTGATGTAGAGGTGTATTCATGTTCAGTACAGCTTGACACTGAAATAAACCAAACCCACAAGAGATCACTAGCTGTGTGACAATTGGCCATGCTGGAATGCAGCTTCTTTTGTTACACCCAAAAAAATACATTGAAGATTAATATTTCATACTCAGTAGTCTCAAAGAGGCACCCACAATGTCAATGTGATATTATACTGAAGGTGAGATTACAGTCACACATTAACTTTTTGGGGTACGTGTTGTCTCATGATGATCCTCTGCCTTTCTAAGCTGGAGTCTGTTTTCAAATTTTCCGTCACGATTCTTGAAACTGTGACCGCAGAAGGCTGGATACTGCTGATCACACGTTAAACATTTCACACAGTGTGATGTAGCCAAACATTATCTATGTTGGCATATCTCATACCAGAATTATTTTACACAAAAAACTTATATCAAATGTGACAATTCATTTGTTCAGTTTCATAGATATTGTTGCCTTTGCACATTGTGTCATGGATTTAGGGTGGCAGAAGTCACATGTGTCATTTAATGGGCTGAATCTGAATTACATTAAAAAAAAAAAAGTTTTACTGCGGCTTCTTGTTCTGATTTAGTTATATAATCACATTATTTGCAGTTCACCAAGCAGAATTATTTCCCATTATAACTAAATTTCCCCAGTGGTATAACAGATTCATCTAATTTTATAAAAGGTAATTTATAAAAGGTTTATATATATATATATATATATATATATATAAATAAATTCCCTAATAGGCTAATTAAGTGATGGGATGTACCCAGGACTAAATGCCCTGGAGCCCATGGTGGTCAGAGGTGCGACCCATGGTGGAGGAACGGAGAGTACCGGAAACGGCATATGGTTGTGGGAGCTCTGAATGGGAAGGCTGTGCAAGTTTATGAAGAGCTTTAAAAGTCACAATATTTCATGGGAAGCCAGTGAAACAGTTGAAGAGTGGTGCTGACGTGCTGTATGTCGGGAGATGATGACCTGATTTGTGGTTCTGCTGATGTCTTTTCTAATTAACAACTTGGTCTCCTTCACTTAAACGTGCTCCAACAGGAAACTCAGGCTTCACAGAGGTTCTAGGACAGCTCAACATTAGGCTCAGTGAAAAAGCCCAAACCTGAACATGCAAAAAAAAAAAAGCTTTTGGTTAGAAGCAGTGTGAGGTTTAACGCTATTCATTTTATTTTACTCCCCAAACTAAAATCATTGAAGGAGGTTGAAAAGAAACCACCGTTTTAAAGACACTACGGGTTTTTAATCTGGTATAATCAGGTTAGTTAAATATTTCTGAGGAGTTGGGTGTCGATATTACACATAAAGGCCAAAAGCTTGAGGCGACTCTGTGTTCATGAGTGAAAATTCAGGCTCCACTTTTTTCTACATCCCAACAATATGATGTTCAGTTGTCATGAAAATCCATATAGGAAAATCAGTTTGATTTTTCGAGGCCCAGCAAGTACAGCAGCAAGATTTCGGCTGGAATTCTACAGTTGGCTTGAGGAGCGAGGAGATGGAAAAAAACATTTTACTCATTCGACCTGATGAGCTTTTATATAAAGTGCCTTTATAAGATATTTAACAACTTTCTTATTGAAAATCAAACCATATCCTATTTCGTTTGAGGCGCTGAATAAAATATAAGGCCTATATTTGACATAATGTGGTATCTTTAAATAAACAGTTGCTCTTAGGCCCCATGCAGTGATTCTTCTAGTATACTTCTAGCATAATTTAATGATTTTATGTTCAGATTTTGAAACACTCTCTCTAAAAAAACGCTCTCTATTCACTCAAAATGTCCCTGCTTGCATTCAGATTTACTCTGCTTGCACTCAAATCTGTCTGTGTGCTCTCAGATTTCCTCTGCTCCACCTTAAACCCACCTCCTCACTTTCAGGTGCGGCTGTGTGCCTGCAAAACTTCTGCTCTTGGATCTGGATAAACAGTGATGACACTGTGAAAATCCACAAACTATTAGAACTGATGCCGCATTGACCTGTGCGCAACTAGGGGGCCAACCAGAAGCCGGATCTCATAGGGGATTAGAATGTTCTGTAGCACTTTGTACAATGAGTGAACATAGAGGAGAAGCTCCCGATTTTACATTCCGAGAGTTGCACAACCTGCTGTGAAGTACGAGCATAAATCACTGTGCAGCAGACTGTCGACATTCCTTCTCTTAGGTTATAAACATTATTTCTCATTTGTTTTTACACTGAGAGTGTGCAGCAGCACCTGAGATTGAGGAGCAGGGTTTGACGAAGAGCAGAGGGAAAGTGCTGAGAGCACACAGGCAGTTTCGGATGCGAGTAGAGTAAATCTGAGGTGTGCAGGAACATTGTGAGTGCAGAGAAAAGGGTTTCGAGAGAAAGCATTTCAAAACCCGAACATCAAATCATTAAAGTATTCTCTAAAACGGGGGGCTGGGAGAAGAATCCCTTCATATAAGACCCTGGTTTTATTTTTGTGGAAGTGAAGTAACATTACCTGCAATCTTCAATGATTGGATTCCACTGTAGGGCACATAAACCCCCAATTATAATTAGAGCTGAAATTACCTACTGGTTCTCAGATGAGTTTCTGTAGAAAGAGATGTTTCTGTCAATTTATTGCATAGCCTCAATGTGAAGCATGACTTATTTACACACAACATAGCTTCAACAGTCCAAGAGATATGATATAGGCCTGGAAGTCACCATTTTTTTTTTTTTTACATCTATATATGAAGAATAATAACTTCATACAGGTAATTTATGAAATGTCCTTTCCTCACAATTTCTTAGCAAATTTATAAACAGAATTTTGCCATGGACATCTGAGATTCAAAGAAAGTGTAAGTCACGCTGAATAATATCAATATGTGTTTCATTTCTACGTGTTAGGATTGAACTGGGTTATTACGCGAGTATCACTCTGGTGCAGTATCTTTATCCTGAATTCTCCTCACTTTTGCCTTTCTCTATTGGCATATTGTCTCTATTATATTTTTTAAACAAAAATTATTAAGGGGTCTGTTGATGTGAAAATATGGAATAATAATCATATTGTTTACTTTCTTATTCAGTTTTAACCCCCCCTACTCCAACTCTTCAGACATATCTCATTTTTGGGTGGGCATGGTGACATCCAGGTTGGAAACCGTGTTTCTAGAAGATATAATTGAATGCGTTGTTAGATAATATGTTTTATGCGCCTGACAAATCAATCATGAATTCAATAACTGTAAATTAAAAATGGATAAAATGCTCTCAACACAAAACTAATTATTCTGGATTCATTAAAAATGTGCCAAAATGTTGGGTTCAAGCTGTCAGTCAAAGTTGAGACTGTAGGCTAAGCAGTGTCTGTAATTATATCACAGCGCACTGAAATAGCTCCCAGATCGATGTCTGTAACAGATTGGCCTGTTGAGGTTCCTGCTCTGTCTGCCACATCTGATCAACTTCCATGAACCCTTCAGCGTTTTCTGAATAAACATGACCTAACATGTGACCAAATCCCTATGCAAGGCCTAAAACTAGACAAAGGAACCCCACTTAAAGAGGCGAAAAATACAATAAAATAAGATGAAATAAAAAACTAAAATAAGGCCTTTTGGCAGCAATGAATTCAACTAAATCTTTCCAGTGGATATTTGTCAGCTGTGCACAGTAGATTGAACAACAGCTCAAACTCAGGGGTATTTGTTGGCTTCTTTGCATCACTTCTGGATCTTCTGCAGCATTTCTATCCGCAGAATTAAGATCATGATCCAACTTTTGATCCACAGGTCACATATGGATACCTTGACTTTTTTTTTTTGATATTTACCTGTAGACCTCAGGATTCATTAAATCATGTCATTGTGGTCCAGAGGTAGTAGGCCCAGCAGGGTTACAGGTGTTCTGCCAGACGGTCAATCGTTGGAGTCCAAACTCCTCTTTTCTAACCATTTCTAGCCACACAAATATCCCACAATAAATAAATGAATATGTGTATTGTTTTGTCTGTTTAACTACTAACCTTTTGTTTAGTTTTAAAATGTGCATGACAATGTTTTATATCTCGGTTGTGAAGTAGAGAATTTGCAAATTTTATGTAACAACCCCGTTACTGTCAGTCAGTTAAACATGACAGAATTGTTCTCACTTTGCTTTGATTAAACAGTTGTGCTTGTTTGAGGACATGCTACTGACGGGATACTGAGTGTAATAACAAGAAGCTGAAGCACAAAAATACCAGAAAACCCCAGAGAGACATGAATGAAAAAATAAAAAAAAAACACTTCTGCTTCTATATTTAGCAGAGGAATGGAGTGAGTTCTTGTGATGAGCCAAATTAAAGATGTTGCTCCACATTTGCATGATTTTGTTGTCTGGCAGCACAATGAAGTAAATGTCATCGGTTAATTAGACGTAGAAAAATAACGTGTCCATCAATAAGACCTTTAATCAATAAAACTTACAGCGAAAAGCTTTGTCATCAGCAGTCGCATTTTACAATAAGACGACCTCTTCCCTTTGTTGTCATTCACATTTCAAATACTCCTCCTCTGTCCTCCAACAGAGTAACTGCTTGAGGTGTAAGTAAGAGTAATCCAAACCCACACCTGTTGTGTTCTGTAGTGTTTTAAAAAGTGGACTGTTAAGAAATACTGTGATTCATTAGACCCAGGTAGAGATTTGCAGATAACACTGCATGTTATCAGTTGGTTATTCATATGATAAGAGCATAATCCTCAATTATAGCTTAGTTAACCCGACCGAGAGGGAAATTAAGGGAAGACAAAAAAGGTTAGGCTGTTCCCATTATAATATTTAGTATAATGCAAACTCCCATGAAGCTATTTGTTGCAGTGTGGAACATCAGTGTAAGTCCACTTCTTATACTGGCTGTGTTCTACAGTACAAGGGGCTTAATTCATCTTTAATGTGTTCAGATCCATTTAAACATCCCAGGGTCTTTTCTCCCCCACCTACTATTAGAGTGGTTACAAAAACGTGGAGTTGAATTAAACTCTAGATCACAGGACTAAACATCAAATCAGCATGTCCTTTCATAAAGGGTTTGCATGACCGGAGCTTCATTCCTTTCAGGGTGACACAGAAAAAGCATCTTAAGTCTAAAACAACTCACTCCTTTTGTGGATGTTTTTGTAAATTTTCCCACGGTCGCACAACTAATTTGAATTCTCTCAGGTTCTAATATTTGGCCTGAAAGTGGTGCTAGAGAGAAAGTCAATGAGGGTTAATAGAATTTGATCCTCTTGGGTCTATACACACCCACTGCAAATGTCATGTTGTCCTGTCCATTGGTTTTGACGCCATCGTTATAAACCAGCCCATTGTTGTAGGAGGCACATTCATATTCCTCGTGGTTTACATCCAACACCAAAGCTGAATGTATTGTTCCTTTATCTGGCGTTGCACAGAGGAGGGCTGAGCCGCCACCATGCGTCTTCAGAAACACTTGTCGGATGGTTAAACATCTTTGAAAACCACCCGCCCCGCACTTTGTGTCCAAAACCCCCAACAATTCAACATTCACACCCACTTCATGCAGTCAGTGATTGTGTAATTGGACAGCACGGAATAATGCTTAAAACTCCTCTCTCCAGTTTTATTATTCTTCACACAACAATTTCTGTCACTTCACACGTGAACAAACAAGTACAGCACTACAGAAGCCTTTCATAAGAGGCCTTCAGAAAATGTTCGCTCTCTTGGATGCCTGGACTTCAATGTGCCTTTGAGCGTATTGAGAAGTTGTTCAATGTGCCCGGACAATATACTGAATTGAGCATAACCTGATCCTTTTATATGTGGATGAAATTTGTAGCACATCTGAGTGTCAAACTTGACACCAGACTTTGCATTCTGTCATCGACCTCGAGCTAATAATCAGGGTTTAATAACTGCAACCATGACCTTTGCCTGAACCCTTTCAAGTGTATTACATACTTGCCAGTAATATATCTAACCCGGTATTTACCGTATACCCAACCTTTGCTACCCTTTTCTGTGCCTTGACTGTCATGGGTTATTTTTGTTGAATCAATAATCATGTCCACAGTTTTGGTTCAGTAGGCCACTCAATACACAGGGTAGTTAGGCAGCATCCAGTCACAGTAGTAAATATGACAGGATCATGAGTGGCAGTGTGACACCGTAGACTTTAAAACAAATAAAGTTTTTTGTTTTGCATTGTAACCATGACAGCATGTTTCTGGCCCATTATAATGATTTAGTGTATCTACTGGCAAGTAGCGTGGGGACCCCCCAAACCATATGTATGGGCTGATGAAAACAGACTTGATAACACAAGAACCAGGTGTTGTAATTTAACATTGGCATTGTCTTTTTTTTGTTTGTTTTTTTTTTGGTTTTTATTGCAGAATCGTTCAACATCCACTTTCTCATCTGGCAACAAGGATGGATGTTGTTTCTGGCAGATCTTGCTCTGCACCAAAGTGCCTAATGGACAGCCAGAGGAATAACCAGACCAACAAACCAACGCACAGTACTTTCCTTCAGCTGAATAAAAGCCATCTAAATAGCCGCCTAAATGGATATCTGCTCCTAATTCAGTTTGCAATCCATAAAGTTGCATTAGAATTCCTAATATTACTGGGTCAGTTGTAGATGGAAGACGATAGCACATATCAGTTCCGACACATCAGAAGTCTTTAGCACATTCGATAAATGTGAAGCCCTGAGTCATGTCAGCACTGAGAGAGCAAACAGCTGTTCAGCCATCACACGGAGTAAGTGTTATTCAAAATTCTGCTTAGGAGGCTGTGTAGGCTGCAGAAGGCACAATGTTCATTCCAAATGCATGCATCCATAACGCAGTATCGTTATTACTCATGCTAGTGTGTCTTTACTTAAGCCAAAGATTTAAAAAAAAATACAAGAACCACATTTCATCTGTTGGATTAAGCAAACAAGGTTCACAAGACACACAGACTAGTGTTAAACAAATTTCCATTCCATTATCTGCAGAGTCTGATTCATAGATGTCAGTGTTTGAGAGAGAAACCAAATCTAGTTCACTGGGCTTCAGTTTTTCAGACGGAAACTTCAGGTCAAGAAACCATGTTAAGGCGAGAGTTTGAGGAACTTTGTTGGTTCGTTCTTCTTCTGGACCTTTAGAAAATAGCTACCTGCCCTTCTAGTCTAAATCAATACATTTCAATCAAGTCAGGCTTTTTTTTTTTCCTTTCAGCCAGCTGCCATCTTTTTTTAGGACCGTTTACATGCATCTGCCTGTCTGACACTCTTGAATAAGGCTCAACATTGAGATGTTTAAGAAATGATATTACACAGATTCTGTTTGAATCTCTGAAAGGATGATGGCTCAGGGGTGATTATAAGCTGAAATGCATTTATGAGTCAGTGATCACCATCTGGCTTGTCTGAGATTCTGTTACCCGATCTACACTTCCAGTTAATAGTGACTGACTGGTTTAGTTTAATTGTCATGATTTCTGTATCTACACTTTAAATAAAACTAAATATATATATATCTATATATATAGATATATATACGCACACACACACACACATGCACACATACATATACATATTAGCACAAGCAAAATATTTGAATAAGAAATTCTTGTACCACTTCTCCATAACAACCGGTGTCTAAAGCTTTTATGCGAGAGGATTAACCACGACACTGAGCCTAATTATAGAGCCACCAGGACATTTTCAGCACATTGCTGTGAAATGACTTGGCTGTTCTCGAAAGTTTGTAGTGCTCTAAACATTTTGGCAGCCTGCATCCTTTTCTGGCTAAGGTTGATGAGAGGACAAAACCAATGTTTGATGATAATTACTGTTCGTAACTTTGATGTGCAATTATGCCTGTGTAATTGTTTGGATTTCTCTTGTTCATCCCATCACTTCATCCTGTCTTCCCGCATTATGTACTGTTTTGATACATTCAAATTATTTTTTGAACAACCACCCTGTAACAATGATTTCACATTCCAAATCAACTAATAAAAATTAAGTTAAATCATAATAATGGTATTATATGATATTGCAACGTGCAGGTGGTAGTAACATCAAAATAAAATGCAGCATTAACACCAGCTGAGTCTATTAGGCTCATTTAAAATGAGTGAGTGAGCAAACGAGGGTGTAGGCAGTAAAAGGCTAGAGAGTGTAACTGTCTTGGAATATAACGTGGACGCTCTTAAGCTGTGATAGATGTGGGTTTCTGCTTTTCTTATGATTCTGAAACAAGGTAAATGTCGCACAAATATCTCAGTTCCACTAGCAAGTTTCTTTGTGAATCGTTTGGGATCCATTTCAATTTTCACGATTTTGCATGTGAATCTCTGTCGCTAATTAATTGCAAAGCATGTTGACAGTTCTGACCTTTGACAGAATGGAGGATGGGAAAGAGCAAAATGAAGTAATTTTCACAGTTAATTAGATGTGTTGCTCCATTTACATTTACTTCAACTACGTCTGCTAGAGCTTAAGCTGCTTCATTAAAAAGTATGGCTTTTAGGCAGTTACAAAATACTGATTAAAAAAAGAATAATAAATCAGTGGTGCTCTATGAATGAACATGGCTCCATTTAAAGGGCATTAAGGGTCACTGGCCGATTTAAAAATGAAAATTATGTGAATCGTATGCCACAGCCCTCACACACACCAGATCCTAACCCCTGACAGATAGTGTTCTGCACCACCATTATCAAAACGCAGAATGATGGAAAATTAGAAAATTAATGCCCAGGCTCAAAACACCCAACACCTTACTCAGCCACATTGTTGGTCTTTTCTTTAATTTGTTACCTTTCTATATCTTAGTTCAATTCAATTCAAAAAACTTTATTTGTCCCCTGAGGGCAAAGAAATTCAAGCCTGAAGAGCAGCTACCAATGTACAGCGAAAAGATGATTAATAAAAGTATTAGAAAAAAAAGTAAAGATGGGAATCTGAAGGGTTGTGATATTTAGATAAAAACCGAGTCATACAAGAAACAGTTGAATATGTCACAGACATTAAAACAATAATAATATGATACAGTACTATAATACTAATAATATTACATATGACGTAAACCTGTATGTTGTATTGCTGACTACCAATGATGTAAGTATTGTACACAGTATACACTATATCATATTTTACAGTATTAACATGAGGTAGATTATTTATGATGTGCAAGTGAGTAAAGGGAAAGTGAAACAAGCTCCAGAAGCTGTTAATGTGCAGGAAGTTCAGCTAACTCAACATTCTTAATGTCTGTCAGCTATTTCACACGAAATGTGGGATATTTTTTGACCTTTATGACTATGTATATCTAAAGCATACACATCAACACGCTATGCACAACAAAAACCAAGCAGTACAACTACATTTTAAGGACTGAAAGCATCAAACGTTCTTGTTGGTGTGTCGCTTAATCAGCAGTGTACCACATATGCGCATCTTATAAAAATAGTTGAGTAACATATGGTGAAACTCCAGGCGCTGTCCAACATCCCAGTGCTTCATTGTCTCCGTCGTAATGACAAAAGCACGAGAAAACAGCAGGGCCGACGTACAGTTTCCTCTACACATGTGAGGTAGGTGAACAGGGGGTGAACGATGCATACAGGAACGTTTGGGCTCTTGACGGGGAGGGGGGGGGGGTAACGCACTCAAACCTTTGTCCCTGGGGTTTGTACTACTGCTCATCAACCAGGGTGACAGTTTTGGGACAAGTTCATAAACAGCTGCTGTGGGAGGCTGAGCTGTTCGGGGATCTCACCATCCAGGCATTTTCTGATCAAAGCTCAGTCAATGCAGGCAAAAAAAAGCTGCACTACAGTTTTATCACAAAGTTTATATAAAATGTGCAATACAGATTTTGATTGATTGTTAAGTTGACTTTGACTTCCTGAACTCAATTTGTTTGGGCAAAGTTTAAAGTAAAACATACATTTCCATATACTGTATATACTTTCACAGATCTCTGCGAAACAGAGGAAACAATGCATCCCAGGTTTTCCCAGAGTTTCTTTCTTTCATTGCAGTGGCTCATGTGCCCAGCAGTCTACTTGCCAGATAAGAGAAGACTTATCATATCGTTAAAATTTACAGTTAAAGTTTACAGTTAAGTAAAGAAGTTTTGTAAACCTGTAATAGGCCAGCACCTCTTGGACTTATCTCCATATCATATCTGCATGTACAATTTCCGTTCAGTGACAACGGTCAATGCCAATGTAGAGAAGCAGTGGAACATGTTTTCCTTCGGCTGCCTGACCTGAACTGTACCTCACCAACAGTTCACTCAGCCCCACTAAATCTAAACTCTGACCCCGTCATCCATCACAGTGAAAAAAGTAACAGCAACAACTTCCTTCCCAGAGAAGCCAGCACCAACACCGATTTCTAATGCCCAACATACTGTAGTGTGCTCTTCGGCGAGGTAAGCGCAATGTTAGGGTGCGGAGGTCAGGTGTGATGAAGTCAGGTCATGTTCTCCCATCTCACTCACACCTAATTTTTTTCCGACTTTTCCTCGCTTTTAGTGTTTTGTTGAGCTAACTTCATCATACAATAACCGCGGATCCCGTGAAGTGTAAACACACAATATGTACGGCATTGAGATTCGGCATTGATGCTCTGACCTTGTCACTCTCAGCAGAGAAACACTATGCTCAGCATAGCAAGAAGCGGGAGAAGATTATAATTCTTCACCACTGAAAATCCTGTACTGATACAGGAAACAGTGTGACCTCTGATGGTTCAGTGGGGCCACCCACATGCAACGTACTGTTATATGGATGCACAGAGGGGCTTTGGCCTGTCACTCCTAAATAAATAAAGACTCTGCAGGTGAAACCAGAAGGGAGGGGATGTTTTTTAAAACACCTGTAGCAGCAAGTGACCAACATAGATTTTCGGTGAGTGGTGTGGACTTACGAGTTAAATAATAAAGTGGAGTTCCATCTATTTCAAAATGATCATATTGTCCATGTTGTTGCTACCTTCTAAATCGCCCCTAACTTTAACACAGTTTTGTATAGTACTGCTTAGAAGAAAATACTGCAAAATTGCCTGATATTAACGGATTTTATGGCCAGTGTTGCACAGGATACAGGATGCTGTAATCCAAAACTTACAAAGACATGGTTTGAAATAAAATGAGTGACGTGCCACCCTAGAAAATCAGCTTTACCTTTTGACTGAACAATGATAAAATTAGATGCCAAGCAGCTGTCTATTTATGTTAAATTGTCTATCATTCTAAAATAGCAGATGTCAAAACTTGTTCTTTGCCGATTCATGCCTGACAAAGTCATGACTTCAAAAGAAGAAACTTGAATTGAGTTTAAAAAAGTTTTACAAAAAAAAGAAATCTACTAATCAAATAGCCTGAGCTCATTACAATATAATACAATCAGTCCACTGAGAGCCGCATTTCACTTTCTCAGTATGTTGAGGAGTGACATATTGAGATCACATCAATATTCTATTGGCTATTATTAAAATTCATATTATGGAAGATGGAGTGTGTGCGTGAGCGGGTGGGTGGGGCAGATGCTTGTGCTGGTGGTGTTGGTACCGTAGGATAATGTTATAATTTGGCATATTAATTAGTCTGTGTTTAATGTGATAGGGTGAATATTGCTGGTCATCTAGAAACGTAGCCTGTTTGTGGAGATGAAAAGCAGCAGGTGAATTAGACTGAACCTTGAGGACTGAGTTTTTGATTTGTTGAGGTTTTAAGAAGAAGGTCCTGTGTACTGTAGTTTAGTGTTTAGTTTCGTTTGGTACAGTACACACACACACACACACACACACACACACACACCAAAGGGTGAGCCATGAGGGATGGGTTTCAGATTAAACCTCCAGAAATATTATGATTATTACAAGAACAACGTATTGCACAAAAAGCCTACACCCCCACCAACATATATGTTTAAACATACGTCAAAAGCAATTTGCTTTTTTAAAACAGGCAAGGAGGGACTAGTCTCTGAATTAATAATTAGGTCATGTAATCATAACTAAATTTGGCTATAAATTATTAATAGTGAAGGCTCTGGTATTTTAGTATTTCTAATATGCACCAAATGCCAAATTTTAATGTATATGAGTGCTATTGGTTACTTGTAACACTTGTGAATTCTGATAGTTTTCGTTATGAAAATTAATAAACATATTGGTGATGGTGGTCATAAAAATAGGGAAGATACAGGAGTTGTCTGCACGTTCATATGCAGAGCCAACAAACGTGCATTACATCAGGGTAAAGTCAGCTAGATACCAGCAGCACTGTATTGCAGCTAGTGCATGTTCACAACTGCGTATGCTGCAACAACTGCTGATTCATGAGAATGGATCTGAGAGAGCCGTCAGCTGCTCTCCAGCTGACCTGAATCTCTGCAGAGTAATTACTACACTGTAGGTTCACAAAACAACTCATGGAAGCAGCTTATGATAAATTAAACAGCACATACGCACTGATCAATCATGTTACCAGACATTACTGGACAGTGGATAAAGTCAGAAGCAATGGCCGTGGCAGAGGTTAATTGGATTTTGGGAATTTGTTTTGTCATTTATTGAATTGTATTTTGCCATTTTATGATTATCATGTAGACACCAGTAGTTTTAAGTCACTGTCACAACAGAAGTTCAATATTTCCTTATAAGTCAACCAACATTAAAAATTACGGATGACATACAAATGTATAACAGTAAGTAATGTTTCCACTAGGGTGATTCATGCCTCTAACACACAAAGTGAGCCTGGCTGAAAAAACATCTTATTTACATGCAGAATAATGTGAAATAATAAGTCCACAGTTTAGAGTATAGTCCTGCTATATTACAGATTTTATTTTTTTGTCTAACTTCATAAGACAGATGTGCTGCACTATAAGGTGTGGAACAGATGTTTTACCTCTAAAAGTTTCATGACACACTCCAGGAGACTTACAATCAGGTACAGTAAGTTTGATTTAATGTGGAGACTGATGGATCATTGGCAACCTGAGGCATTAGGGTTGGGAAAGTGTTTATTTGTGAAGGTTCACATTAGCCATTTACATGGCTACACATCAAGTAGCTCATTATTTTTAATTATCCCTGCCTTATTTTGTCCATTACCGCGGGCTTTAACAGTACCGCTGCTCTGTGTCAACAACAGTTTGTGCTGTCAATAATGTTTAACACGACTGTCGTCAAACTAGAGGCCGCACTTAATTTTCATTTCTGAAGGGAAAACAAAGGCACTTGACAGCTGAACGGCTGTATGTTTCATTTCTCGTGTGGTGCTGGCACTGTATCCAGTTTCAGTCCTGAGTTACTCAGTACTACATCCTGGTGAGTACATCTGCGAGGGTCCACTTTGAATGAAACTAAAGATACGTGCATTCACTGGGAGTATTTAGGAAGATATGTAAGCGCGACAAAATGAAATCAACAGTGTCAGCTGAATTCACACAGACTAGTTCCAGGGATCCCAGAACTCCCCAGCAACAAAACACAATTTACAGTCCGTATGTGTTTTCAACTGACCCTGCTTGGCCTTCACGGTGCCCTGGGATTCTCAACCCATAAAACAGGTATTATTATCCTCAGCTAGTAGCGTTATTTGGTGGAATATTCTACAAGGACTCTGTCCCAGGTATCGGCCCTGAGGGGAATGTCACGGCCCCAACTTCGTCTCCTGCTGGTTCTTTAAGAGCTGTTCACATTCACCAGGAAGCACAGCGGCAAGGAGAGAAGTCATGAGGAAATCAGCAGGCTGCAGCCAGAAAGAAAAGAGCAAATAAAGAAGGGGACGAAGTGAGAAACATAAGGAAGGAGAAGCAAAAGAACGGAGAAAGGAAGAAGGGGTAACGTTTATCTGTACTGTACTTAGAGAAAAGGACGGGGGGAACAAATACTGAAGGAAAATAGTAGGGAATCTGGTAAAACAGGAGAATAAGAGGAATGGGGAGAAGAAACAGTGCAAAAAAAGGAAGGAAACTAATGAAAAAAATATAAAAGCTAACAACAGAAAGAGGAAATGAAAGAAGAAGGAAAGGGAGAAAATTAAAAAGGACAAGTGAAAAAATAAAAGGCTAGAAGAGAAAAACAGGAAGGGCTTCATGCAGGTCTCATCGCTTCTTGCTCTCTGTGCTAAGTCTGCCACAGCTTGAATATATACCCAGTGACTAACAAACAAGGAAGTAAGAAATCACAGTACAAACTGAAGTAGAAATATTGATCCACGTATCATCCCAGACGCCGTATTCCTTTGACATTCCATTTCACCTCACAGCAAATTTGATAAATCTAATCAAGCTGCAGTACAATCCTCACACTGAGCAGCAGCATATGGCGAACGGCCTGGCGCTGACACAACGTAGGCCGAGGAGTGAGGCAGTAAACACAATCCTGTCAGGACAGCTTTGCAAGACTGACGCTTTAAAAGCTTTTTGAAGATCCACGTCAAAATTCATATGAAAAAAAAAAGAATACAGACAAATGCACAGGTTGGCACCTTGTTCTTTCTCCGCGCTGTGGCTAAAGAACCCGCGGCACCTGCAGCCTGCTGCATTCACACGCTGCAGTCGCTGCAGTTGGCAACATTCGGTGAAGGTCACAAGTGGCTCTCACTTCTAAAGCAATTAACCCAGTTTCTCAACAAGGCAGCAATCTGTGGGGAAGCAATTAAAATCGGAATTCTTCCCAGTGTGCGGCCTTCACAGGGGGAAATAAACCTTGGAAAGCCCAATGTTTGTTTGGAAGCATTGATTAGGGAATTTTTTTTTTTACATATGAAAGTTGGAAGGACGGATGAAGCAAAGTGAGGAAAAAAACAACGGAAAGGAGGAAGAGTGGATTAAACTAAATGACAGAGGAAAAGGGAACGACTTTGGGGATTTGTCTGCTTACTCTTGTTTCAGCTGAACCAGAAACTGATTATTTTGTGTTCAATTCCACAGATTCCTCTTTTATTATCCAAATGTTTGTTCATTAAGGTGACGCAGATCGTGCATCTATCAGCTCAAGTACAAACGCAGCCATTAGAACCTCAGTTGCTCCTTCCGTCCATTCATTTGTTCTTAGGCCTGCCGCTGTTAGTGAGCGCGCTGCGTACTGACCTTGAATTCCTCCTGCGGGCAACAAACAATCCCGAGTTTTTTCTCCTCCTCCCACGGATGAATGCTGCGAGGTGAAGGTCTGTGCGCGCGCTGAGGAAGAAGTCGTCCGCTTCATCCGTTCACGCTCTAACCTGCAGGAAAAACGACGAGCAGAGGCAGAGTGCAGGCGAGAGTGAGAAATGGCACCGACCTTAGACATTTGTATGGCTTATCATCCTTTTATTTCAGAAGACAGAATGCAGGGCCCGCAGGCCCACACCCCGGCTAAGGTCAGAGCACAGGGATTCATTCTCTCAGGCTAATACTTTGAGGGAAGTCTTTGGAGTGCAAAACAAAGAAAACCAATGCAACAACCGCAGTGCTCCATTTTCTGCGGTTGTTGTGGCTCCACATTTTGGTATTTGCAGTGAAAAGTCCCTAAACTTCACTATTTTTTGTGATTTATACTGGCTCAAACTAACTATTTTGAACTAGATTAGTGAATGTAGAGCGCTGAAAATTTCAACATTTATCTGTTTCAAATTCATGCAGAGTTTGGCTCGTAAAACTGTGGGAAGCAAGTCAATTAAGCCTTGATTTAAACAGAACTGGAAAGGCTGGAGAATGTCTCCGTTTGTCACTTTTCAGTCAGATAGCAAATGTTTGAAAGTACGAAGGTGGTTTTGTTCAGAAACCCTTTTTTCTGCCATCAGGTAATGCTCTGACATCAGTGAAATGCCTGCATTTCATCTCACTGCCAGGCAGTGTATTTTATTCTCATTCATCTTCTGGGCCAGTGACCAAACCCCCATCTGAAAAGGGATAAAGTCGTAATCATGTGGAGCTAATAATAGGACTGAGCCTTTGTTTAGCGTCGCACCGCCAGGTTGAAAGTAGGCCTATAAAAACAGGCGTAAATTGCAGTTGAGTCTTCTGACAAGGATCCCCCGACCTCACGCTGCCCTACAGGCCACGAACTGAGGCTGAAAGCCTTGGGTCAACATAGTAACTGGGGGCAGCTCTTTGTGTCACGCTCACTTTGTAAATCACTTCAGTGGGTTTTCTGGGCAGGCGCCTGAGGCGAACGTCACTCAGCCACCATCCGGCTTCAATTGGAGCCAAGTGCCGTGCCAATTATGGCACGACACTGCAATCCATATCTGTTCTCACGGAAATTCATAATTTATGATACACCCTGGATTCTGCCTCCAGGATGCTTAATGCTATTATCCTGCTAAAGTGAGATCTGATTGGGCGGCTGCTATCGCAGTCACTTCTTTAAAGTCTCATTTCTTCAAGTGCCCTTCTATAGTCTCTGTAATGTGTCACTGTCCAGCACAGGAGACATCCTGGGAGCCACAGCAGTGCCAGCCATCCTTCTCTCATATGGCAGCTGTAAAGCTTAGGCTGGGAATAAATGCTTTCAGGGTGTGAGAGTTCGAGCTCAGATATTTGAAACCATATATCTGTTTGTGGACTGACAGCCCGTCTGTTGCTCTTTCTATTTTAGGGCCCCACGTTTTACAAGATATCTGCCCATAAATGCCGTAAACAAAGTGATTTTTCGTCTACTAGCCATTCTCATGCTTGTAATAATACTGCAGATGTGCAGTACTTTTAGATATTTTGAGTGTTTCTAAAATTAAATTATTCTAAAGCAAGCTTTTTTACATTTTTAGCTTAACATTATACTTGAGCCTAATTGCTCTGCTGAAAACTATTAGCTGAAAATTTCATCCTCAAAACTTGCATTTGCAAGTATAAAAGCAATATTGTTGCTTTAAATGTACCATTATTTTAACTGTCCAAAGTTCAATTTGCAATAATTAGCTTGAACTTTTATGGTCACTGTCCATAAAAGTCCACTCGTAGTATGTCATCATGGCTCTAGGCGGTCTACAGTACAGGAAAAAAGGTTAAAGGCAGATACGTGTTTGAATGCACCATTAACTAACATACGAGTGAGCAATTATTTGAAATATAACAAATCTTCTTTTTGAAAATCATCGTTTTAAAATATGCTATACATTAACTCACCCTTGTAGCAGCTGTGTCTTTTCTGCAGCCGAACAATACGTTATTTGATCAACATGGTGAAAAATTAATAACCTATTAAAAGTCGGATACTGTCTGTTATTTCTTTGATCAGTGTTAATTGCCTTGTCAGATTTGTAGTAATAGTGCAGTTTATGAATCTGTCAATCCTGATCCAGTGCACTGACACCTGGTTAAGGACTTACTTTGTGCCTGTCTTCACGGTAGTTTTTACCTCAGTCAATCATCGCCTGTCAAACACGCTCACTGTAATACACAATTAAATTGCAAATTAACGTTGTCTGTCACGGGGTCTCATAAAACAGCCATCTCAACCCGACTGTCATTACTCATGAACGCCACTCAGCGTGTGTCCGTTTAGACAGGTGGAAAGGAACGTCATGCGATTTCCTTAACAAAGTCGGAAATAGCGTCAGGTTTTTAAGTCCACACTTTCCTCTGAAGCCCTGTATGAACTTCAGAGGCCAACAACATCTCCGAGTGTTTGATCTCTCTCGATTTTTATGGTAGGAGACAGGCTGAGTCTACTTTTTTATGCATTGGGGACTTAAAATGCATTTCCTCACCACGGTTTCTGCTGGGCACCCGCAGTGGCGAATAAACACATCAGCTTGAGTCCATCCCACTCCCTCTTTCTCATATTTTCCAGTCTATTGCCTGTCATTCCACTGCCTCATTTGAGCCACTCTCCTCTTTGGAGGAGACAGTTCTGCTGCAACTCTATTAGCAAAAAGCTTGGCTTTGCGCATTACCTTTCACTACTTGGCTTCAGAAAAACACTTAAATTCTAAATAGAAGTATAGCAGTCTATAAGACTTACCCAGTGAAGCGCACAGATGGAAAAATGTGAAAAACAATTGTCCAGTATTGCTCAGAATTACCAAACATGCAGCCCGCTGCCCCCTACAAGGCCTCAAACTAGGTCATACAATGTGTTGTGAGTGACAGCAAACATGTTTTTACCTGTTCTGAATGGCAACGTGGCGAAGCAAAACAACCCCTTTCTATCTGCCCCAGAGGAAAGACAAATTCCAAAGACGATCCTTCGAATCTAAGATGTTGTAGATGTTCCGTCATTACACGCCACGTCTGAACTGGTCTCCTGATCTCAGGGTTAGCAGACTGTTTCCTCGTCTTTCCTACTTACACTGTAAATTGTCTGAGAGAGACACTGAACCTCCAGCTGTTTGCCCGTGGACAGACCAGCGACCAGCGACTTCAAGCACCTCTCAGTTAACTTTTATTTTTATTGCATGTCGCCCATTCGAGAGAAACCGCAAAGCACTAAATAAGATCTCCTCCACTTCTCGTGCTTCTCCACTTTCAAGACTAATTCCCCTGCTTCATATTTCTCTCACAGTGGATTCAGGAGGAGAAACAGTTCACTTCGGTGAGCGTACACTTCGGTACACTCAAAAAAAGGAATGTGATTTACTTCTCTGGAGACAAGTGAAAGGCAACTGTGAGCAGCACAGTTTTCCTCTGGGCCACGACGCTGTCAGCGTGACCTGTCTTCAAGAACTCTTGTCTTTCTGTGTCTCTAAAGATGCAGTGATCTGGGGATAAAAGGGTGCGTTTTGGACATGGTCTCTTTTTTAGCTCGTGTGTACACAAGAGAAAATGACAAAAGTAATGTTGTGAAGAATGGAAAATGGAGCTGAAAGAGAAGTTTTAATCTTAACTGCCTTTCACGAACAGCTCTCCAATAACCTTCTCCACGCGTTCGGCACTCTGACTAACACTTCAGCCTTCTCTAGGTTAATGGTACCATGGTGTCATTCAAGGACAACTGGACAAATGTGGTGAGTTCAGGAACAACACTAAGTGGCACTTTTTGTTGGTTCCAGTGGCGCGACATGTCACAATCATTACCTCATTCGGCAGCTGTGTGGCTACTTGCATCCTATCATATCCACACACCACATCCAAACCTCACACTTGTGACTGTTACGCTTGTTGCTTACACACTTACTGTATGTAGCAATCTGCCAATGTCGAGCCATCTGCGAGGGCCTGTTGCCATTCTTTTAGTGGGGTGCCCAGCTCCGTTAACACTGGCCGGGCCCCCGTCAGCGGCTTTTCAGCTGACTCAGCATGTGAAATTGGCTGCAGACTCCACTGCTGATGGAGACAGTTCTGATTAACTGCTCAGATTAGTGAATAAGTGCATGATCAAGGGCTGCCAATGCCAGTTCTGTCTGCGACTTCTTATGAAACATCTTGAATTAGAAGTAGCTATAAATCATGTGGTGAGTGTAAAACGGATCTCTCGTGTGTTTCTCGTTTGTATGTGCAGTCCTGGGTCTTCACCTTTATACAGACCCTTGCCACCCGCTGGTATGAAGTTATTTCCTCTCATGAAGGTGCAGAATATATGTGTTAGATTTCCCGTAGTATCCGGCCGTGATGCGAGTGTCTCTGCCCATTTTTGGTTTTGCAGAGTTAAGCAAGTGTCCTTGTGTATTTGTTCTGATGAAAATCTCAACAGCAGGATCGTCATGGCCACTGAGAGTCACGGAGAGCTTGACTGTCTCGGATTGAGCTTCTGTACATTTATTTAGTCCCTTCAGCTCCGTCCATATTGATGGAGAATTTGGTGTTCTGCTGAAAGCGCCTACATGCACCAACGGCAAAGCCTCACAAGAGCCAGGAAAGGCAGTGAACATGTTTACCTGGCTGATAAGCTCCTTATCACATCTGCCCGCACTTGTTATTGTCTGACAAATGTGTGAACGTCACAGATATTGAATGCACTGTTACAATAATGGGATAATGGCTAATGTTGAGCAGCTGGAAAACACAGGGGAAACATTCCTGTATTGGCTAAGGGGCTATAGCAGCTATCCACCCTTAGCAATTATGTCTCCAGCAAATTTTATTTTATGACACCGCTGCTAATACAGACACAATTTATCAGGGAGCAAACCACTCGCTCTTTGTGGCATCACTCTAACTTTTCATTTCCCCTGCAGTAGTGTTAGCAAGAGAACCCAACAAAATTTAACTGACCATGCTGTTAGTGTGATGTACGGACGCTTCAGGCCTCAGGTGTAAAGAAACGTATGTCACGAACGGCCTTTGTTCTCCAACAATTCACTGGCATCAAATAAAATATCTGTGAAGGCAGCAAACCAGGCTGTTCCAGTGAGTGACAGAAACTTGGGGAAAGGAAGAATCTGTTAAAAAAAAATGTGACTTATTACAGAATGAATGATATATGCACCAAACAACTACAGCATCAGTTCTACCTGTTGGTTTTGAGGGACGGGGGTGGGCATGGGCACTGTGCAGCCCTAAATGCAAACTGTGGTTTATTATTTTCTCGGCTGACTTAATAATGTGGTTGTTCTGATTTATTGGCACAAAAGCTGCTACTAATACACAGAACGTTGGATGACTGTATGTAACCAGTAATCCGTGTGTCCAGGCACATGCAGAAGGGAAGTTGTTCAAAAGTTCTCCTCTCAACATTAATTACCCTTTGGGCTGCTTAACTCTCACCCTGCTCTCAAATTTTTGGTATTACATCATTACTAAAATAAAATGTAGCTTTTATTTGGCACAGCAAAGGTTAGTTAACTGTGCAGTAGGTCGAATAACTTTACAAACCCTTTATTTTACAGAAAAAAATAAATCTGGGCTTTACAGTATACAACATGCCAACGTTGAATGTGCACAGCTATTGCTGTGTGTGGGTTTTTAAATGTCTTTAAAAGCTTTTTTTGCCTAACGTTTGGATATTTCTTTAAATACCCATATGAATTGGATTAATCTCTTTCTTACTTGCCTAAGCAAAGCTGTCTTTTTTTTAAATTAAAAAAATATTTATTTATTAAGCATCATTGTGATTATGAAAAATATTTGTAATTAAATCTGTACTAGGCTAGAAAAGGCAGATCGATTCTACGTTATTAAAGCTGAGCCCCTGTCTGTGAGATACTCTCTCTACTTTAGTCCTCTGGGTTTTTGGCTGAAACAAAAACACTTGCTTATTGATTGACTGCAATTCTGGACCTTGCCTCAATTCAATTCAACTTTATTTATATAACGTCAATTTACAACAAAGTCATCTCAAGGTACTTTACATATTAAAGTCAAGACTATACAGACAATTAGAGAAAACCCAGCAAATCCCCGTGAGCAGCCATAGGCAACAGAGGAGAGGAAAAACTCCCTTTACCGGAAGAAACCTCCAGCAGAACCAAGCTCAGGGTGGGCGGACATCTGCCTTGACCGGTTGGGGTGAGAGGAAAGTGAAGAGACAAAGAAGGGAAAAGTAGGTTTTTGAGGCTGCTGTCAAAGAGAGCTTTTAAAAATCAATAAATTATTTTTTTAATGTGACTTCCATCTTTTCCAATGTTACCTAATGCCTGTGCACCCACTTACGTGATGCATACCACACGTCTACAGGATTGCATGTGCTTCTAGTTAGTCTAGTTTTATTTTATGAACCTACAATATATTTAAGAACTTCCCCTGATTCTTCCCACAGTACGTCATCGCTCACATGCTTATCAGAGTCAAGGTCTGTGCCATCGCTCACAGTTTACCTGAGTCTAAAGTAGGAGACCTGTGTAATGGCCTAACGCAGTCTAACCAGCTTGACACTTTGGAAAGTCACTCAGCTCAGACCCTGAAGTGACACTTCTATCCACAGGATGACAAATACACAGGGATGGAAAATATATAGAATTGTGTGCGCTGGCAGTTGGTCAGAACCTGCAACGAACTGTTAAGCCACAGGAAAGTCTAACCTCTGTTCACTGTCTCAGTGTCCCAGCGCACAGCTGGACAAAGCAAGAAGGAAATAGCAGGAGAATAATGCAGAGGAAAAGGATTGAAAACTGATTTTTTTTTTTTTTTCTTGTTTGATCAAGAGCAGAGGTCAAAGAATTCATTTAAGCGCCTTTGCAGCACAGCAAACTAGAGAGCCAACATTCTGCAGATACATGCACACAAAGACACACACACAAACTACACACGTGTAGGAACATCACCGCTCACTGCTAATCATACGCAGTATTGGGCTGACATTTGTTGGATACTACGACAGTAAAACGCACTTCGGCACTGCATTTGGTTGAAACTGTCACCTACAGCTAAATGACAATGCAACACATTTTCCGCTTCCAGTAAATACAGTTTGCATTTTGTGCACTAGAATACGTTTTAAAAAGAAAAACGGCAAAAGAATGAAGCTCTTAAAAAAGGAGTCTTTGAAGTGGGACAGCCTTGTCGCAACAGTGCAGTGCAATTGGTCTTTAAAATGCAGCCTTCAAATGATGAAGCCACTGAATTGAGACACGGCTTCAGTGTGTTCTAATAAATCCTGTTTTTATCCAGCAGAGGAGAAAGCCGTGCACGGTGTGCTGTATATGGAATCTTGTCTTGTGATTACTCATGTCGGCTTGGCACTGTTTATCTATAATGAAACATAAAAACACAGGCTGTCAACAATTTATTTGCCCTTCATTTTATGTTATTGTTTGGAGACATGCTGCACATGCTGTTTAAGTGGGAAACTAACTGTGACATTTACACACAAATGCCTTAATTACCAGTTAGGGGAAAAATGCTTTCGGTATATAGAAATGTTGCTGCCTCCACTATGAAAGTGCTGAGCTTCAGCTCTGTTCTATCTATGATTAGCATTCAACTTTGCGACTTCATTTTTTGTTTACCCACAGTTAACAAAACTAACAGTGTTTGCTATATTTTTAATAACTTCAACCATTTACTTTTATTCTTTAGTTCCTCCCATTAATGGAGGATGTATTATTATTATTATCTAGTTAAATAATAGCATTTTTTTGTACTATCATTACAAATCAACACTAAGTTGTTCCAGTGACATCAAACCTCACTGTCCTGAGTGTTGTAAGTAACACACAGACTCACTCTGTGATTTATACCGCACTAACTCTACCACTAACCAGGCTAATTTAATCTAACTCACCCTGATTCTTTCAGCACTTGCAATAGATGTGGATGCCAGTGTCTCTGTCACAGTGATTTGTCTTGTCTTTTGTCCTTGAGTACCAGCCGTTATATAGATGTGTTTTTGTGGTAGGAAAGTGTTTCGCTGATGACTTTCATTTGTGTTTCACCACAATGTTGCTAACGGTGCAAAACAGTCCACGTCCAATGCAGAACATCCGGGAGTTGACCCGAATGATCTTTGGAAGTCATTTTTGTATGTTAATGTGAGACACTGGCTTCACACGTCTTCATATTTGCATGGACGCAGGACTCAGCGTTTTGAGCGGGGGACTGCTAAGATTGGTCAGACTCACTGGAAACTGTGCTGATTGGACGAGCGTGTGGGAAGGTTTTGGCCTGTTTGGACAATAGGGATTATTTGAATGTGCTAACAACACGGCAAATTCCTTGATTCCTGTCAGAATATTTTGAAAGAACACAGGGTTCCAGCGTACTACACAGTAAGTAAAGCAGATAAAACGTGTGTTTGCGGTTGACTCTGATTTTCTTACTTCTGTAAGAAATGATGACATTTCTGCGGTAAAGTGGAGCTGGCTGTGAGCACGTAACCTGAACTTCTGCTGTTCGAGTAGTTTGAATCATCAAAAGAAAGTGCTCTGTCATTTCCCTGTGATGGTCTGTGTTATTTGTCTTTACATAAATGCACCTGGGCCCGTCTGTTCAATGTTGCCTGTGTTTACTGAACAATGCTGCATCTTAGCTTCCACCCACCAGAACTGAGTAAAGCCAACAATGCACAATTGAGATACGTTTTATGGTAGTGTGCTTCTCCCTGGCTTCATTACTGAGACGCCAAGAATCCATTTGCCTGAGTCCTAATTATAGTTACATTAGCACTCTCATCTACATCCAGCAGAAGCTTACACTGACACATGCGTGCAAACACAATGCACTCTCCTGCATCCTGCAAACACAAACCGAAACCGAACCATGCCAACGGGAGCAGCACGCAGACACAACACTCATGTGTTCATCAGCCTCTGAGTGCCTCTTTGGGCCTTTCTCTCTCCACGTGAGGTTTAAGTCATGTGCCTGGCTCTTCCTATTAAGCTAATTCAGGGCTTGAGACAGTGGCCAGCTTTAAATCCCAAGCTTAAGAACACTATGTGGCACAAAGAGGTAATGAGGGGTGAATCTACTTTGTGATGCCACGAAAAAAAAATGCTTCTCTGAGCTCTGCCAACATCTTAATAAGGGCAGCTTTTACTCACCTAGTGCTGCCAGTAAAAGGTGCCAGTACCCAGCAGCCACCTGTTAATGCCCCTAGGTGGCTGTGGATGAAAGGAAGTGTTCCGTTTGCTCCCTCTAGTCGGAAGTCAACGGCCTCCGATCACGGTTAATCCCTCCTGTGGAAAGTTCTCATAAATCCACAAGTAGACTTTCTGGGGAGGCTTAGCCATCATAGGGCGGCTTCATCTTCTTTATTCCAATTGTTTTTCAGAAACTATCATATGAGACCCTTGAACGCTGCAGGTGAATAACTGCTCTTTCTTCCCTTTTTCTTTTCTCATGTTTTTCGCTTGGCTCTTCCTTTAGGCAACACAAATTGAGCCAAGCTTGGCAGCCAGAGAAGCAATTTGTTAAAGGACTGCGCAACGCACTCGTCTAATGTTTCATTAAACTATCCCTATTCACTTGCTCGAGTCTGTAGTAAAGCCTCTTACGGCTGCGGCGGGATTCTGAGCAACAGGGGCAGAGGTCAGTCCCAATCTGATATTTCTTTTCCGTTATGGAGCCACAGCTGCTGGGATTGCAAGGGTCAAGGCTTTGTTTTTGCCATCACATGTGACACTGCGTCTCTCCAGCTGCCCAGTCGAGGCCAACACAGACAATTAGGGAGCTGATGGCAACATGAGCCGCACAGCATGTCTTTGTTGCTTCGTACATCAGTGTTTTGCTGCACATAATTATTTTCACAGTTGTTATTAGGTTCCTCGTGTAAAGCAGCTCATTAATTTTTATATACAGTACAGACACTAAACACACACACACGGACTCAGGGGACTGACCCACACTACGACAAAGTCACAGCCTATGGAGCTAATGTTTCTGAATGTTAGAAACTGAATGTCAGAGACATGGACCTGATGTAGGTTCCTACCTTAAGGCAGGGCTGTTAAAGATGTAGCTGCTAACACAGTTATGGAGTGTCCTGATGCAGCTGGTAGCGTATCCTGTTGTGTGATTATCAAAGAGGAAAAAATGTTACAAAGCTTAACGTTTATGGTATCCCGGAGGACAAAAACACAGACCCACAAAATGACACCTGGATGGGTTATGGTGAATTTGTCCCACGTACAACCACATGCAAACTCGTGTGAGTTGCTCTGACTATAGAGGCCGTGGTCTTGGTCAGTCTGCTCCTCTATAATTCCTTCAAATGAGATCCTCTGATTTCAAAACACCTTCAGATCATGTCATCATCATACTCCCAGTGATCATAAGGGATTTTGTCATTGAAAATTAATGAACTTTTCGCCTTTGTTACCTTGTAGAACCTTCTCATGTTTGGTAGATATATTTTAAAGTCACACAACCTCTGAAACTCCATTTACACACATGCACATACTTCATTGCATATTTGCCTCTTTCAGAAGAATGAGGTTAATCAGCTCATTCACTACCACACACTAAGAAGATCAAGTGGATTTCACTGCCACCCTAACCAGTCATTCCTCCCAGGATAGTGGCCTCTTTTCTCTACGACTCTAAACCCACATTGTGATTCTTGTTTCAATCAGAACATGTGTAGTGTTATAAAAGTGCAGACGATGCACTTTCAAGATCCACCTTTTCATGCAAAGATTAGATTGGAGATTATGATGTCTAAAATAACTTATATGCAGTAAGAAGATATTGGCCAAAGACCACAAAACTTGACATGATTATACTAGTTAGACATGTTATATTAGTCGTGACTTGAATAACAGACTTGTGTGTCCAGGAAACCAGGTCTCACAGTCTGTCTCATGGCCACAGGTGCACAAAGACATAGACATACACAACCATCCGCACGCACATTCACACCAAGTTTCCACCTAATCACTGTACGAGAGCACAGGCAGAACCTGCAGACTACACACAGAAAGGCCACGGTCGGTCGGGGACACGAACGCACAACCTTCCAACTAAATAGGAGCTGAGACAAAGGGATTGAGCTTCAATTTTTAGACATGTCAGCATGTCAGCGTACATATTTGGTTTGGTTATTGCTTCCCGACAACATGGCAAAAGGACTTCATCTCATCATTGCTCTGTTTCTTGCTATTGTCTCTATCTGTCTAGACTCCACATAACCTCTACGGGTGGTTAAGAGCACAGACACCATGCAGCTCTTTATTTTTCAGTCTTCCACAGTGAATAGGAGACCTCAAGGGCAGATGCGCTGCATTTTATTCAACTACTGCAGACAATCTGCTTCTTTTAGAGTCGTTAATGTGCTCTCTTATAGTCAACAGATGTCTAATTGAGGTTAAAGAAATTATGGATGAATAAACCAAGCCTTGGGGGAAAATAAACATCACTGGACTGGAAGGCGTCTTCTGCTGGATGTCTGCGAGAGCTCACTGGCGTATGTTTAATTCACAAGCGATGCGAACGGGTTCTTGTGGATTGCAAGTGAGGAGCGAAAGAAAAGCTTTTGCTGCCCGTTTATTCCACTGTGGAGGTCAAGTGAAGGATTCCGAGTCCCACAGTAGGGCTGTGCAGGATTAGAGAAACATTTGCTTCTGCAACTAAGGAACGAGCTTGTGAGCTAAGTGAGTCTGCAATGTGAGTCAGACCTATTAGCATATTAAATTTACCCCATCGAGTATTCATTGTTTACATTCAGTTTTTCTCAGTTTTTTTTTTTTTTTGCATGTTTCTAAAAATTGAATTACTTCAGCAAACATTTCCAAACCTATTTGTGTTTTGTAAATTAAGAGGAAACAGCTTCTTTCCTTTCAGTTCATCCTTTACCTCATTACCCTTTGCAACGCATCACCACCGGCAGCTGTTGACATGCGTGACCTCGTTTTGCAGTCAGCAAAACGGTGAATTCCCCCTGTGATCCCGGAGTGCATGGCATGCAGGTTGAACATAAGACAGAACCAGTCAGAGGACCGCTTCTTCAAAGACTTCCTAATGATTCCACTGCTGATCAAAAGCTCCGTCTGCAAAGCTAAACTGAAATTTGTACCGACACTTTTGAACGTAAACAGAGACTAAAGGATAATGATGCTGCAGTATAATGAGAAAGGAGTGTGGCTAGTGTCATGTGACTTTATTTGTGGACCCTGTTGTATTGACAGTCCACCAATCTATCGAAAGGTTAGTATGTGAGGACCTTTTTAAACAAGAAAAATGACATGAGTAATCTACATATAATTCTGACTTCATACAAAAATTTATATATTAAGAGCCTTGAGGCGTCAGTAACAGAAAAAAAAAAAAAAAAGGCTATGCTCCATTCAGATGCAAACAATATTAACCCCATTACAGCCCGTTGCTGACGTTGGGTGCTAGGATGGTAGTGTGAGAAGTGACATTTCTATCTGGTACAGTATGTCCTAGTGGATGGCAACCACATCTCTGTCTGAGACACAGGATGACGTCCCGACACAAAGACTGTGGAAGTTGAAAAGAAAAATGTGGACATGCCAGTGTGTTGGTGACACTGAGCCCTGTACACGTGATAAAGTAAAAAAATAGGACTGACGCTGCTCATGATCAACCTAGACAGCATTAGAACCTTTATAATATCCTGCAAAGTATGGCAAATGCTTGTATAACCAAACACAAGCCTTAATGGTATATCAAGCCAAACTCTGGCACTGATGGAGAGTTGTGATTGGTCAGGTGGTAACCTGCAATCTGTCACATCTGTACAGACACAGTAACAAAGCACGACTCTTTGTCATTGTTATTGTCTAATCTGACACAGCGACACTGGAACAGACAAAATATTGTGGGTCTGTACCAAGACCCCGTAGGTTTAATTAATGTTGAGAGGAGCACTCTCGATTAAAATGGGAAAGGAATTAAACTTGAGTTCCCGTATTCCTCCTTTTTATTTACTTTTGACATATTCTTTATATTCAGTACGATGAATATGCTGTTACGTGTGGATTTCATTCAAACGGCACTTCAGCATGTGACCAGCAAACTACGGCTCGGACCGCTGACCCTGTGATAGATGGATGACTGCTAGCACAGCCCTAATCACTGCAGGAAGAAATAACCCTTCATCTAAAACTGACACATTTATGTACATCACATTAGTATTTATTAAACACCTGATACATAAACACAGTAAATAGTGTTAAGCAGTTGGATTTTTTTTTTTTTTTTAAATAACGGTGGCAAATAAAACACCTGAACGACAGGCTGTGACTCTGATGTTGTAATTGCCACATGGCGACAGTAAGCTTTCTGTCCTCACAGCTGCACCGCCGCCTCCACCCAGCCAGCACAAAGCTGCTGCTGTGTTGTGGAAACTCTGAAAACACAGTTAATGATAATCTGACATTTAATACTGAATGAATTCTGGAAAAGGACTCAAGAAGGAGTTTATGAGATTGTGAGGATAAAAGTGGAATTTAGGATTTTTACATAAAGATACTAAACATATTGATACAATTGTGTTTGAAAAGTTTATTAGAAATAGTGATGTCATGGTGATGTAATCGGGATTAAGCAGAGTAATCAGACTCCACATGGAAAAGCTGCAGTAACCGGACAAAGTTGAAATGGAAACTCTCTGATCATGGGATGACAGAGCTCACACTCCACCACTCTGCTGTCAATAATAATAAGACAGACGTAGAATTATTTCCATAATGGTTGTTGGTAAGTCAAAAGTAAACCAGATGTTATTACCCCAGCTGATTTTAATTTCATTCCTTGGGAAAATGGCTTGATACACGGCAGCTCTGTAGTGTGGCAGCTGTTAGCTCAAAGTGTGTGGAGCTATGTAAAGTTTGGATTGTCTGGCATTTTTGGTTAAAAAGAAAGATGATGTTGCTCTTTGTGGTTGTAAAGACAGACACTATTGATGCAGGATCCAGTGGTTTTAGGGTCTGCCTCAGTCAGTATATATTTACAGCAGTCCAATACTAATCGCTAATAAGAAGCATCTCGTCCAGTTATTGAACCGCAAAGTCGAATAGGCTCAGTACTCATCAGTCGGGTCATTTAATTCTCTAAACGTCGTTACTGAGCGGAGGTAAGTCTGTGGTTCAACACACAATGAGAAGTTCAAAGCTGAAGCAGCTGATGTTGCTGGACACAAAGAGGTTTTTCAGTAATGGTCACTGTCCAAGGTCCTGAAAACCCCTTAACGTCTGCCAATAGAAAGATCTCCGTATACATTTTGTTTGTTTGTATTTAACTATTTAAAATATGAGAGGAGGAATATGATAATATTTTAATATTAGTAAGACAGTTATTTATTGTGTTTATTTTGTACTGTGTTTATTTGGTCTTTCTGCAGCCGGTTGGCCACACTCTGAGATAAGGGCAGATAGGCTTTGAATATTTGCTGATAATTTATGGCAGTTTAAGTTTTCAGTTCTTCATTTTATATATCTGATAAGTTGTTTCTGTTTAAGCAGGACCATATATTATATTGATATATATTTATGAAAGGTTTATTCATGGGCAAGTTTCTTTAGCCCTCTTTGCTATTGTGACCTTTACCTAACTGAGATGGCAAATGAAGCAAACATTGGCCTAAACAAACCAAACAAATATCATATAGCATCTGCATGAATTAAAGCACTTCAGAGGAGTTCATGTGTAATATCATCTTGACGTGGCCCTAGTGTAACCCACCTGTCACCTTCTGTGTGCAGACATAGCCACCAGCCACATGCGACCTTGCCAAGCATAAGTGGGTTTACATAATGGATAGATGTTTCCCGGAATAATCTGAAAGAAGTGAGTGTACAAACAGGCTCGATCTCCTCCGGCTTTGTGCTCCACTGACACATTGAAGCCTAATCAATCTTCATTGTCTGGCTGGATTTACAAACTGGACCCTGCCTGACAATCCTTAGGCTGTAATTTGGCTCATAAAGGAATGGAAAGGTCATAGATAAAGCTGGATGATTGTCCAGCAGCAAGCCCCGTTGTGGAGCAGTTAAATCTATCAAGTAAAGTACCAGAAATCACAATAGAGAAGCTAAGATTCACACATATAATCTACTTTATATACACATATGTCAATAATGTCTCAAGCAACAGACTTTAAGAGCCGTGACTTCAGAGAGTTTTCCAAGGTGATTAAACACAAAGTGCTGAGGTCAGAATGACTCACAGGAGAGATACAATGGATCATTAAAGACTCGTTAAAGTAATTCCAGTGCTCCGGGGACTCAGTAGTTTCTCAAAATTGCTTATAGTTCATAGTTCACAGTCCAGTTTCTGAAGAAATGTGTGTGAAATTGAAATATTTGAAATGAAATTATTATTTGAAAAGAGCATCTGAACTGCTTTCTGTCAGCAAAACTGCAGCAAATCAAGTAGCTACTGTGTGTAATGGCTTAAAGGTTGATGGTCTAAATCATAACAGTGATGAAGTGTTTTGTTCATTTTTTGTGATATCACAGTTCAAACGTTAAGGAAGCAAACTGTACGTAGCAGCTCAGACTGTGGCCACAGGGTCCATGCTGTAGCCATTAAACGCCAGGGTTTCACGTAATGCATTAGAAACTTAAACACACTAGATTTAATACACTTACAGATTTATAAGGGCGTATAGGAGTAAAGGCCAACTTTCCCCAAATTTAATCCCAGATCCACACAAATGTCAAGGCCACAGCTACTAGCCAGCGGGAGATGAAAATATGCAGTAGCAGAGTGAAAAATGGCTCATGCATTTCAAATGCATCATTGTTGCACTTTACAGTTTGTTATAAATTTGCAGACAAATGGTAAATAGAGGTGACTGTGTGTGTGTGTGTGTGTGTGTGCGTGTTTTCACTCATTTTCCATTATTTATTACACTTATGCTTAAGTTTACCACATTTTTTCTTGCTCACTACAGAAAAATGAGGCAGCAGATATTCATCCTGTGTAAAAAAAAAAATAGAAATAGTGGAAGCACCAATTAATATTTTGACGACTCGGAGGGTCCCTTACGAACTGCACAACATTAACACAACTCTGTCTGTCCTTTAGTTCACTCATGTTTTCAGTTACAATTATATGTTCTTGTTGAAAACGAAGAACTTATATAAGACTATAAAATTGTGCCTTTAGTAGCCAGAAACCTGTGAGTATCTGTGTCAGTCCTGACTTTAACTCTCTCCCCTAGGAACAGTTTGAATTGATATTTAGTCCTTTTTGGACTGATCAGTTCATTTTAGTTGACACTGAGAATGGTTCAATTGAATTTTCCCAGTCCCAGGATGTCTGTTGAGGCCAAACAGTGTGACGGTGGAAAATGTAGCAACATATGCTGTTCATGTAGGTGGTGTACTTATTCTTTGCCAAATAATCTTACACTTCACTGAGGGAGAAGTGCGGGGAAGCATCACGTTGAGTGGCTTTTAAAAGCAGCCAGGAACTTCTGTTTCAATAAAAAATCTAGTGTATTATTATTCAGTGTATTGGTACTAGTATTTCTTAGTATGTTTGGAGCCTTAGGAAGCGTTGGATGTGGATGGTTTTAGGTTGCACATCTCATCATGCTACGAGTTATTTCAAACAAATAGGCCAAAAAAGCAGATGTGCATCAGTTTCCTCAACAATAGTGTCACTCACCAAAATGAAAAATGACATTGAAGTGTTCAACCTTCCAATACCATACAAAAGACATGGCTTCAGCACTGACAAAAGATCAAGACATACAACAAACTAGTGCACAGGTGCAATCACTGCTAGTTTAAGTTGTATTTTTTTTACTTCTAAAGGAAAACACAGCACTTTACTTTATCTTTTTATAATTCTCAAAAGCTTTGCTTTATTTTCAAGAAGATACAAAATAGCTATTAAGTGTTACCACATTTACCCTCAGCTTAACTCCGCAGGCCATATTCATCCAGCTTTGACTGTTCTGCAGGTATAGTAGATTATTGGACAAATTAAAATTTTGACCTGGTCATTTCACAGGATGAAGTCATGAGGATTGCCAGAGTCATGATGACTAATGTTGTGCGGAGAGTGAATGTTGAATAATAAATCTGAACAATAAATATTGTTTTATACAATTTAGATCACCAGTGAGTTCCAGAGAGAGCTATCAGAGGGGCCTAGTCCCCTAGTTTGGTGAGGTCATGACACGCCATTCATCGACTGTTGAGAAACCACAGTAAAAAACAGGGGGGAAGAGGCTGGACGTTTATGTAATGTGGCTCGTTTAAAATTCTATAGGATCTCGAAGGTTACCTTAACATGAGTAGAGAAAAAAATAATGAAGATGCATTTCTAGAGAGAAAAGTGAGAAAGGTCTTCAATAAAAAGTCTAAACTGTCTGGGGTATATGTTACAAATTTGCTAGTAATGTCAAACTATTTTTTGCTAAATGCCAGAGGAATAACCCTTGACCCTTTCGTCCTCTACGGGAACATACAGTAGCTCAGTAAATCACACGACTGAACACGACTGGTTCGAGTTCACCTTCCTTTACAATATTTATTATAAATTCATTCCTTAGGGATGTGAACACTAAACTCAGGCAGAAAGCATTTATAAATGCAATAGCTCTGAAATGAGATGCAGGGGGAAACATATATATGAGTAAGTAAATTAAGGAGATGGCATAATGTAAAGAACTAAGGAAGGTTATAGACATTTTGTGAAGACATATTTTGTAGGGAATATATAAGTATATTTTGTCAGCCATGATTCTGAGATTTCTGCTTAATCCTTTATGATAGGTCTGTTTTCTTCTGTTGCATGTCAGTTAAGTACTTGTTTTAATAAAGTCTCAGTATGAATTCTCTGTATTTTTTTGTCTGAAAGCTATGGTGGGCAGTGTGAGTCATAGCAGCGCCATGAGAATTAGACTGCATGTAAAGCAAAGGCTGCATATTGTTTTAAAAATCCGAATATAGCCATTTCTGCTTAAAACTTGCCTTATACTAATCAGATCACTGTTAATACTTGTGCATCTAGATGTGAAACATTTAAACTCATCACCTCAAAATCTATATAAGTAGAAGGAGATAAAAATCAGTTATGTGCACAAGCTTTCCCAAGGGCAGAGGCAGAAACACGTAAGTCCTTACACCGCCGAAAACGTCTTTGATACGGCAGCCTTCATACATTACAGGAATATTTTCTGAAATCTGTGTGAAAAGAAATGATCGAGGCTTCTTCACAGAGCACAAATCAATGCAGCGTTCAGAGAAATTGAACATACTGTATGTCTGAAAAGGAAATGGAATAACTTGATTCATTTGTATGTCAAGATGAGCTCGGATCAAACACCTGAGGTCCGTGTCTAATGAAAGGCTAACACACAGTAGCTTTCTGGTTGCCAAAGTAATGTCTGAGCTCTGTTGACCAAGAGGCAAAGCAAACAGTCTGACAGAGGAGACGCAGCAAGTCAAATTGTGATTGATGCAGAGGCCTGATTCTTTCAGAGACAAAACTTCTGTCTGCGACGACAATTCTCTTCACGGGAAAATGTTTGCACACGCTGCTGAATTTGAGTCTAATTGGATAACCACAAAGAGATGCACCTTGCCTTTCTTTTTGTTCGCCTGTTGATTCGTTGGGATCGTTTTGTTCTTTATGGCTCTATTGGGTTATTAATCAGGCAGCTGTGGCAATTTGGCAGTTTGTGTGTCTATTTTTTACTGCTTTTTTGTCATTTTCTCCATGTTTTCTTGGTGTTTTTCTTTTTTGCCTCTTTGTGGGCATTTTATCTTTCAAAAACTCCATTTGATGTTTCATGTACTTAATTTATTGGTTGTGATAATGGGTAACCACGTTAAACCGTGACAAAGCTCCAAAACTTGAGCTGAACACTGCCAGGTCAAAACAAAGTCACACACATTAATATTTTGTTGGACCCTCCTGTGTTCCGGCACAATATTCACCGTGGTCACTTTTTGATGAGCTCATGATATGTCCTGACTCGGGCTTGACACTCAAGAACAGTCTACTGTACAACTGCCCGAAAAAGAATCACTTTTAAGAGCTGTAAATTGTCCACAATCTCAGTGGAACCCTAGAGTAGATGCTTCATAGTTCTACTGATGTTTCTCGTGAACCTGTGCCCAATAGGGGATTTCTGTATGTTCATGATTTCTGAGTAAGCTATGCACAACGTCTTTGCTGGCAAATGGCATGAGGAGTAGGCCAGTAACACTAGCTATGTCCAATCGAAGGACTCCAGAGAAGATTTAAAACTGGGACAAAAGCACTAAGATGACAAGGGGAATGAGAGTTTTTTTTAATTTTGTGTTTAGATTCTCTGCAAACCATATGAGAAACTATGAGGTTTTAAGAACATGAACAAAAGAGATGCGCTGTCTTCTCTGTGTAAAACATAACTCATGCATTATGTTAAGTCCAAAGACCATGCTATAGTAGAATATGTTTTCTTATTTTTTCTACCATTCATGTCTAGTTGAAAATAGACTTGAGGCAATGGCTCTCAACTGTAACAAGATGTGACATTAAGAGCTAAAGGAAATGCTCATAGCGCTCAATTCCAGCACACGTTCCCAGCTTCCCTCTCATACTTAAAAGCTGTTTTATTGTCATGCTTTGTTGCTGCTCCTGGGACATCCCATAATTCCCCTGACACTTAAATGAAAAACAAAAAGCATCAACGGCTCACTCTTTGTTTACCGGATCGGCAAGGTTGGCAACTTATATTATCTGACACCACTTCTAATGCTTCTGGATCTTTTTAAATAAAACCAGGCAGCCATAAATGTGCAGATTTACGTTAAAATGAGGCGGCACCAGCAGCGGTGTTCAGGCTTTCACTCGTCACTCAGTGTCAGCTCAACCGAGATTTCAGAAGAGGTTGAAGGAATTCAACAAAAGAAGGTAGTTATAGTTGACATAGTTGATATGAGATTGCTGTTTGCACTTTCTTTTAAGCTGGCATATGGAATAAGACCTATAAGTAAATACTATAAGTAACTGAGCTAAACAGGAACATAAAAATCCTACTTGCACTACTGATAGTTTGGGTTTAATAAATAGCAGGTATGGCACTGTCAAGGGACGGCAAGTCCTTGAAAATAAATGCAAATGGTTTAGTTCCGTTTGGCACAAAGACAGACTGGTTAAGCTTAGGCACTAAATGAACTTTAGGTTTTGGAAAATTGTTGGGTTTAAAATCTGTGCTCCTAACATAAATTATGTAATGTTCAGACCAGCTGCTAGATGTCTGACGAAATGTGAACCACAGCGCAGAACCTTTTAATTCATATTTCAGTAAACTTTGCCATATTTCCTCCTAGGTATATGACTTTTGCTCAAATTAGGTGGTTTTAAAATATGAGATTCTAATATTCTAGAAAGAAACAAAATAGCGGCTCATTAGCAATCAACAGGGGCGCCCCGTTCTCTAAATGGCTGCTTATCAACAGCTGATGAAACACTTAAACACTTAAAAACAGCAAAGGAAAGAAAATGTGGTAAGTGGACCATTTTAGTGAAAGCAAACTGAACCGTCACATGCTGTGAAAAAGCCTTGATGTTACATGCAGTAATAAGACACTCGTATACCATCACTCTCATATACGACTCATAACAGCCAACGTTTGGCACATTTTAATTAGAGCGCAGTCGACGGTAACCATTGGACAGTTAGCCTTTTAAATGGGTGTGTAATGATGGGGGGAAATAGAGGTGCCTAATTCATAACTCATCAACTGTATTCTAGAAGTGAAGAGGTAATTATAGGTGAACTCATTAAACCGAGAGACGGCAAAAATCTTGTAGGATCACATGCATCATTCCTCTCTGTTTTAGAATGTTGTGTGTTCTCTCTCACAACCTGAAGTACACTCTAAACTCTACCTTTTCCATTCAAACCTTTACTTTGACTTTAGCTCTAAATGTTGAATGCCTGTAAGCTGACTCCTTTTATTGCAATATCAAGCACTTTCTGACGAAAGCTCCTGGTCAATTTTGAACCCTTGGAAAAATCTGCTCACAGACAGCTCGTGTCAAGAACTCTGGGCAGTGCTCATGAAAAAATAAAACGGCTTTCAAAGAAAAAGAGTCGGTTATGAGCTCTGCTTCTCATTAATGTGTAATGACGTGATGTTAACTTGGCGCAGCCAAAACAGTGCAGCTCCTCCATTGTTTTGGGTACACGTATTCCCAAGCCACAGGGTTTTCTATTATTTATAACAGCCCACATCGAGGCTGTAGAAACTGGCAGTGGATGTGAGTGCTGGGCATGCTGGGAAACAGACACCGCTCTGTTAATGTTGTTGTTGTCAGGCCATCCGCTGTGCAGCGTGCTGTCGACATGCTCGGTCTTTACCGGAGGAGGATGAGTGCCGAGACACGGTTAGCACTGTGGTTCGTACGCTGAGTTCAATGCATTTGTGTGTATCAGGGTCGAGCTTGATCCCTTCCTCGCATCTGTAGTATACCTATGATATGTGTTTGAAATCTCACATATTATTTCTCTACCTCTGCGTGAAAGTGTCGTGGCAGTACATACAGGAAGTGTAACACAGCCCCTCAGAGCTTTCTTGTATTGATCTGGGACACAACATCTAAACGGCTCTTCTCACATTAACCGAGGGAACCATCTGGACTCGATGACTGAAGCCATTACCTCTGCTTGCACATAAGCACCTTTTCCCTCCCATTTCAGTGCAGGTGAGATCTGTTTAGTGGGATGACACTTTGCTCACAACAGATTCTGTTAGGGTGGATTGAACTATCAGATGTGGATCTGCTCTCAGAACTAAGACGTTACGTCTGCAGTGTGTTGGTACTGAGGACTGAACACAGTGACCCCGCTGCTTCAAATTGTTTGTGTCTTTACCATTTAGACCTGTGATTTAGACCGAAGGAATATAGATATGGGGGGTTTTTGTACTTGATGAGTGTTGACCATATCAACTGTATCCTGAATGTGTTCGTAAGCATAGCTAAATTCTACACATTCCAACAGTTTAGTACTGTGGGTCAGTACTTCAATAACAAGAGTCAATATCAAAGAATCAGAGGCTGAATTTTCCAGAATGAGTCACACCCTCAAAATGTTGAATCCTACATTTCCTATAATAAAACCCTACAATATCTTTAATAAGACCTGCCCCGATGAATACGTGTACATGAGTTAGGGAACAAATTTGTGTTTAAGCCAAACTTTAAAAAATGATTTTCTTTTGATCACCGGTAAACTGCATTTCATGTGTGTACGAGATGTACTGCCCCAATAATATGAAAATAAGTGCATAGCTCATTTTTCATCTTCTGATTTTTGTAACAGGTAGAAAATGTAATGAATGCTGGTGGAGGTGCCCTCAGCTGCACTGTACAACGCATGTCATACAGCATTCAAATTTCCTCTCCTCAGATGTTGTAATGAGGTATTTCCAGCTGCCACTGCCTTTCGAAACACGGAACTGTCAAAACTTCCGAACCCCAGTTTGCTGGTGAAAAGGCTGCATTTAATCAATCAAAGCTCCTGCTGATTGCTACTGAAATTTGTCCCCCCCAATTCTTATTCTCTCCTCCAGTCTCCCTGATTGAACATCACACACTTTGTTATTAATCAACCTGTCTGAAGACTTGTATGAAACGCCGCCAGTCAAAGCATGTTTGGGTGCCTCTCTCTAAAGAAATGCACAGTCGGTGAAGACACGTTTTCATGCTTACACTATGTCTGAGTTCCGTGCAGACAACGGGCGCTGAGAGGAAGCAGTCGAACTCAGGCGAGCGCCCAAGTCGGTCAAGCCTTATTATCCTAAGGGAAAAAAATCAATACTCTCCCGTCTGAGTGGGCCTGCTGCTCTGCACAGCATGTCTCACAGGTATTGGGTCCGGGCTGACTGACAAACGTCTGGTTAGCAGAGCTGCACCTGTATTAACTGCTAATCAAACGCATGGGACATACCATTATGCGAGCAGTTAACCTGTTCTCGAAAACAACTGACATCTGGGTTCAAACCGTGAGACTGTATTTCACACATTCAGCTGGATAGATGCAGCTCTGGCTATTTTTCCTCTCCCCCTCAGTTGGCTCAAGAGACAGGATTTCAAACTCAAACACAGAGGTGTCCCACTTCAAATCCCAGCCCATGGACCAGGTCTGTCCTTGAGTCCATCACTCAAGGACACACCTGGTCCATGGGCATGCATTTTCAAATTCATGATAACATTGAGTAAGATGTTACTAATAAAAACCCTCATTTGCTTAACAGATATGCATAACCCCGGGCCCTTTCTAACCTAATAATGGGTGTGCAGCCTCTTTAGTCAACAGGTTACAGATACACAAATAGTGTCAACTTGTAATATGGTATCACAAAACAAAGAATTCATGCATTACAGTCATATTTTTATGGGTGTCTTCTTTTGTGACATAATAAAACTGAATTAAGTCACATAACATGTTTAAATATGACTGAGTCACCCACCAATGTTTTGTGGTGGTGCTTATGTTAATTTAACTTGCAATATCTTCAGCTTGACATAGAAACTGATACATGTTCTGTCTCTATGATTTAAATGATTTGGAAGTCTGGGCAAAGTGATTTTATCCTTGTACAAATCGATGTTCACAATAGTTTTGGTTACAGTCTGCTGCACTCAGTTGAAAGTGACCTCAGCGACCTCTTTGTCTTTGGTCCTTCTTTTAATATTTTTCTATTCCTGTACACCACATCTGAGCACTCCGACATTTTGTCAGTCAAAGAAAGAAATTTCTCGGATGAAAGCACAAGACAAGACAGTTGTGATAATCCAGCCCAAAAAATCAGGCGGGTTTTGGTTTCAGTGTAAGTGAGCAACCACATACAGTAATATGCACAGGCATTAGTGCGTCTGCTGAGTTTGCATAATCTGCCGAGCACATTCAGATGTGTCACAGTACAAAAGGCACAGGTGTAAATAATACAGCACTTCAGTTTCAGCGTCTGTGCCTTCATCATTGTTACTGTTAACACCTGCTGTTCTGGAAGATTTAAAATGTTATATTTTTAAATTAAAATCTTGGCCTTGTTTTAATGTCTGCATCATTATAAACCAAATAAAATGCACACAGGGTACTTATATCAATCATGGTCAAAAATTTAGTTTTTGTTTTTATCAGAATAAGAAAAAAACTCATCAGATATATTATTGAAGTACATCCGACTAAGTGAAAGTGAACGCAGACAACTGACTGTTTCAACCACCTCTTATGAGGCGTCACCCATGTGTCTGAAGCTCACAGTCAACAGCTCACAGTCAACACATACACACAGAAAATGTCTGGAAACTATTTAATGTGTGTGTACATGAAGGTATTTTAAAAGTGTAGCATGGAAAACTAAAGTCATACAACACGTGTTTAAAGTAGCAAATTTCACTATGTTGCTCATAAAGAGAAGCTCATCACTGCAGTTTTGATATGCAGCTTTTGCCTAACTGGAGGATCCATCCAACCATCAAAATACAATTAAATCACAACCATTCACACACACACACATATATAAATGTATTTATATGTGTATATATATGATGACAGATGATGGCACGACTTCAGGTCTCATAAGGATTTGTCCAAGAACACTTTGATATGTAGCCAGGAGGCACTGAGGATCAAACCACCATCCCTGGGATTCATGGATGACTGCATTACCAACTAAGCTACAGCCACACAACCGACTCTTGCACACAAACCGTGATAAGCATAACTATTTTTCCCATATTCTCATCTACACAAACAGGACAGAGTGATCTATGCCTTGGGCACTACCCTTGAAAGAGATAATTTGCTTTGCACCTGCCAAAGGCCAACGTTAATCCATCTCCTTTTCATTTCCACGATCACCAGTAAGTTCCATTAATGCAGGTAATTGAGCTCATTCTGTCCCTGTGAAAACTCATTTGACTTCTAATCATAATCTGACTCCTAATTTGATGCAGCAGGAGATCCGTGGCCTCTTTTTTGTTTCGCCGCCCCGCTGCACGTGTTTGCTTGAAAGTGAGAAAAACTAATTTCTTCCTTCTTTCTTTCGCTTCAACAAACGGCCGTTATCAAGCCATTATAAAGAACGTGTCAAACCTGTTTCTACTATCTTTAAATTATCACCCCAAGACAATGTTTACACCAGCAGAGCCGACTAATTGAGAGGAAATGCACTTTTCCTGCTGCCATCTGTTGGCTGATGCTAAATGCTGTTTGCAATTATGTAAAGCAGCGAGGTTGATATGATAATAAGGTCTTGCATCCAGCACTAGGCTACTTATACTAATGTAATATGTAAGTTGCTTCTTGCCTATTTAGGAACTGTAGCAATATCTTGTCAATATTGTAAACTGAAAAACGTATGAGAAGCGGTTTGATTAGAACTCTAACCTTTAGATTGCCTTTTCATATTTTTTCTCCCCCCAACAAACCTTTCTGCTACCGAATAAACATAATGAAACATTTGCAAGCCAATCTAAAAGGTCATTCTAACCATACATAAATGCCAGGGGTATTAAGCACGTTAAATGGTGTCAGAGCAGCCGCTGGGGGAGAGTCAGGGAAAGAAAGGTGCCATTGAGATAGCTGAACATCAGCCTTGTCAGAAGCCAAACTACCACAGCTATCAATTCAGGCCCGGGCACAAAGATGCAGTGTGTTTGTGTAGCCGGCTCTGGCCGAGCTGGCACTCGGCGATGTTTATTAGTCAGTAACAGCTCTCTTTGCAATCTTGTCAGGGCCGAGAGACATGGTGGATGCAGCGGCAGTGGCCAACTAAGGCCACAGCTTCGCTGCTAGCAATCTCCCGCCATGTCACTGTCATCCGTGCTGCTGTCTGAGTCTGCTCACCACTTTGAGTAACATTTGGCCTTATCGTTCTGTCGAGGCTCCTGAAAAACACAGCTCTCTGGAAAAAAAGCTCTTCTAATGATTTTATCACCCCACTGAAACATTCCATAAAAGTGATGTAGGCTGTAATTTCCTCCGGCAACGAAACTGCGCCTGAAAACATAACTCAGGCAGCAGTGAACAGTAAGTACATTTCTGGCAGTACACGTACTTTACATTTTATTCTTGTAACAGTTCTCTGTCACTACATTTGACACAACACATACTGAGGTAGCTCAGTTAAGTTGCATTGTTGTAAATTAAAATTCCCAACAGTATCACTTTAGTGTCTTAGTATTTTAGGTAAAACTATTTTCGGTAAAACAAGTATTTTAATTATTGTATATTGAGGTTACAGGGTTCATAAAGGAACAAGAAAGATTTCACTGCCTTGATTTTTATCTTTTTTGGAAAACTGAATTATGGTTGATTTAATTGGGCTTTTTCTTTCAAAATTATCTTAAAAATAAAAAACGTTTCAATCGACAGTAAAAACACTATCTCATGGACACGTGGAGGGAATTATATTTAATCTGTCAAAATCCACTATTACTCATGCATGAATAGATTGGAATACAATCTGGACGTATGTGGATGTAAACTACAGCTTGACTGATTGGCTGAGGCTTACTACTAGAAGGTGATCAATTTACCTCATCAATTATCGTTTATTAATATCACAACTTCTTGTATAAAAATATCGGTTAGTGTGTGAGCTGTAGGAATAATTGAGAAGTATAACGGTACGATGCATCGTCCAGGTACTAGATTGGAGCTATAACACGGAGTAGCTCACTGCTGTGCTCGTATATTTAGTTTTTTGTAGCTCCTTGGGGTAACTGGATGATACAATCTTAGAAGGACTTTTCCACAGGAGAAAGAGGGCTGAGTCCAGCGTGACACACTCTGCGATATAATGACGATTTGATATTTTAAATTAATTGACCCAGAATGGTGCCTAAATCGACCCAGTTGTGTTTGCACTTAAAGTCAATCAAACCATGATGTTTCCAAAGGTCTAACAGGGGATTTCATGATGAGAGGCCCAGCGCCTTTGGTCAAGTGGCACTAAATAGAGGAGCTCCCAGGGTTCCCAATAGAGGCCAAAGGTCACCTGTAGCTTCCATACTGCATGAGATGCTAAAGGACACAATACGTCAATACTGATGCCACGGTGAGTGTCGTTATGTGATGCTGTCGGATTGAGAATGTGTTGTCAAAACCCATGATTTTGTCTTGTGTGTCATTGAAAACATAAAACTGAAACCTGCATGCATCACATGAGGAAACATTAATCGTTCACATGTTCACACCTTAAAGGACACTCATACCTGATACTTGACCAACACCAGTCGGTGCCTTTTTTAGCAGACAGTAGTTGATGCCACAGGGCCCGATCATGCCATGCAGACAAACATCAAAAAGCCAGTAAAGTGAGCTGAGTGATAGATGGGAGAAGCATAATGAGTGATGCATTTTTTTTTTTTTTTTTTGTTTTGCCTGTATGCTGAGTCTCTGTCAATGGGACAGCTATTGCTGCTAGCGAGAGGAGAAGCAATTTACTCAAGCAGAACAATAGAGCGACAGTTTGTGGGATAATTTTCCTTTCAGTGAGGCTGAATTGCGAGGACAAAGCAGAGCTCAAACTTGGGTCTAGCAGGGCGTTGTTCATTGATTGCCTACTGGTACGTTCACAGGGTTATTTCACGGAGAAAAGCTCGACACTGCACAGTTGTGTCGAATGTGACTTTGAATGAGATGATGAAACAGTGATTGTGAATGTGCAGCATAATGCATTGTCTTTCATATGAGACAGTGAGCACTTTTTTTTTGCTTGCCTCTCCTTTTTTCCTATTTCCTAGGTGTGAGTTTAAGTTGAATTACCATATTTACTGTACACTGCAATAATTCTCACACACTTACTTTTTATTGCCTTTGTGTGAATCCCAAAAACTGCATTTCAGTGTATCATTACCGAAAACCCCCTGCGCTAACACGACAATTTAATGTTTCTCCACTGAGTGATAAAGGAATTTAAATAAATAGCAATGCAGTTTATTGCTTCTATTAAAGCATTTTCGTATCACCAGAGTTTACCAGTTGTGGGAATTTTGACACCACCTGAGTACTTGTTAATTCCTAATGGGAAAATAAGGAACAGAGATACGATATGAGAAGGAAAAGCAGATGATAGAAGATCTGCAAAGGAATACGATTAGAAGGACGGGGAAAATTCTATGAGCTACTGAACTCAAATTATAAAACTAATAACAGTAATATTACTCCATAGAAAAGTATGCTTTATTACAGCTTGGCTTTCACTTGTAGCTATGGCCTTGGTTCAATAAGTAAGTATTACTTCTAAAAAGATCAAATTGCATAGTGAGTGACAGCTGCACTTTTTTTTTACACTATCATGGGTTGGACAGGACTGTATTTCTACATTGGTGGCAGCTCTCTCTCTCTCTCTCTAGGCTTCTGCTGTGGCCTCAGGTCAGTTTTGGTGAATTTCAGATGTGACTGTGTCAGAATTTAGTGTCTTTCTGTGTCCCTCTCACGGACGGTGCCAGTTGTCCATGCGTGTCATGTGTAGCAAGCAGAAACAACAATGCCCACAGGAAAAGCCGCAGACGAGTCCAGACACCTTCAGCAATGGATAAGAGAAAGCAAAAACCTTCACAAAATTTCAAGTGCCTCCTGAAACTATAGTTGCTAATGTCTTAGTCACGTAAGATTCTGCACGTGGATTTTGTGTGTGCACATGGATGTGTATAAACTTTGAAAATGGTAAAATGTGCATAATCAAAGTATGAGCATTGTCAAGATAAATCAATCACAAAAGGAAAAGTCATGTGACAACCAGCATATTTAAATAAATAATAATAAATCAAACAAAACGTCTGCAATAAATGAACACAATTGCCATCAAAGTTACAGGGCTGCTAAAATAGACTGAACAATTAGGGACAGAACAATTACATAAAATACAGACTTTTTTAATCAAGCAGACATCTTGCTAAAAAATTATTTTAATGTGAAACTCCTTCTCACAGGAAACACTAAAAAGAAAAGAAAAACAAAAAGAGGGACTATTCTACGAAAATGGCTGCAATTTTAAAAGATCTCCACTGAATGTGACTAATTCAAAAACTTATAAACCCTTATATTGAGTTCAGCGAAACTTTAGACAAATGGATGTGTGTGGATTTGTGCCCCTATCGCTCACACATACAGTTTTGGAAGGATCTCGTAAAAGCTTGGATCAACACAGTATCGACATCATTACACCAAGTCAAACCCGCTTCACTGTTCACATGGGCACCTGACCCAGGTGATCTTCTAAAAAACCGTGAACCAGTCGTTTAAAGACGTGGGTTCGGGCTTGCTTTTGTCTTTTCGACTGCGTTGGTTGCGTGAATGCGCTAAGACGTCCCGCCCAGTCCACTCAAACTCAGAGGTGACCTTGCAGAAGTACACTGATGAGCACTTAGCACCAGAGATGTTAAAATCTAGCGGTGAGGCTCTCAGGTAGCACATATTGACTCAGCAAAGCCTGCTGTGGGATTATACGGGCTCAACACGCCCGAGGCTGTGTGGCTTTTTTCCTCTGTTCACTTCACCAACAAAAAGGAAGAACATAATACTAAGTTGTTTTTTATTTCTCTTCTTTTTTTCCTGACAGACATCGTCTGCAGGGAGAAAAACTCAACATGTCAACTGACAATAACCATTTAGTGCCATCACTGCGAACACGGGCTGAGACACAACTGCTGCTTCATCAGATGGGATTAGCAGAGATGCAGTGGGCATTCATTCACTCACACATTCAGCTCTGCCACTGAATTACTTCTGCTGTGATTTTTTTTTTTTTTTTTTACAGTGTCAGTGAAGCCGTTGGAACTGAACTGTTGGAATTTGCAGATGCACAACATGATCATCAGTGGGTGCCGCTTTTCTTTCTGTCTTTTTTAACTTTAGGCTCTCACCTAATTTTCCTATTTTTGGCAGCATTCCCTGCATCCCAGGATGTGCTTGCCAGCAGCTTATTATAGCCATTTACAGCACAATTACACCACTTCGTGTAATCATGTGGAGTACGAGTCGTGCAGCGCAACACATCTTGGTTACAGTTAAAGAGACGGAAGCCAAGCCAATGACTGTATTTATGCTATGGGAACAATATGGACTAATATCTGACTACGGCCTGTATAATCATGAACCTCTGTCAACAAAAATGCGTATTGTAAATGCTGAGAAACACGAATAAGTGAACGTAATTTACACGGGGGAAAACAATAATTACCATAAACAAAATAAAAGACTCAGCACAACAAGCTCTTCATGCCAATTAAATTCCCTTATCTAATGCCCTGATATATGTCCCAGGTATAAACACAAGCTCCATACAAAATCCATATAAAATATTTCACTAATTGTATACTTGTGTAGCATATCATATATAATTTCAAACCGTTATAGTAGATAACCGTCTAAAAATGTCTCAAAATGAGACAGAAAACAGAAAATGACACAATAAGTGTGACAACTATCACAATTCCTCTCTTAGCCCCAATGATTTTACTTCCTGATTTCTGCTACCTGACATTCCCTGATCAGTTCACACTTTATACACTGATCTGCTACAACATTACAAAACAACGGAAATCAAGCTACTGCAGCTTTAGCAAGAGACATTAAATCAAACCCCAGCGTGTCAAATATGGATTAATACATAAAACACAATGTCATAGTTTCAGAACTTTCATTTTGATCTGACTGAGATATTAAACTATTTTACTTTTCCCACCAAAATTCAGCTGCGTGGTCAGTGTCGTGCATGGAGGCTCTGCACAAAGGCTGTTTTATTTCCTTGAACCGGCAGTTGATTGTATCTACTTTGTTTTTAACAAATATAGTGAGAGTGAAAATCAGATACTTTGTTTTTTCTGCAAATTTGTTGAACACCCTGTATATGACAAATAAAAGGCTTTACCTTGTTTTTACCTTAAAGGTTAAGATACAGGAAAACCTCCTCATGTGTTTTACCCTAAACTCAACAGGAAAAATAGGAAATGCATCTTCTTCAATGCCATAACCTCATAATAGTGGGATAATTATCTCTTTATATCAAGACAAAAACTTAATTTTCTCTTGATAATCAGAAAATTTTCTCTGGAAAACAAAGTTCCTTTACTCATACATATTTGTTCTCATATCACGAGATAACAAATCTTGTTTACTTGTGAAAACAAGATCATTTGTCCAAACCAAATAAATGTCTGGGCTTCTGCAGATCACAACTAACGCCATATCCTCCAAAGTTTATGCCATAAACATGTGCTTTTGCCATCAGTGAATATAGACTAGTTGATTTTCTTTATGATTGTAACAATGTTTTACTTTCGTAGCAGTTCTTAGATTGCTGAGATAAACAACGCGCCCTGATCCCACCCTCTTTTCCACATGACAGGTGCCTAAAGAGCAGCAGGTGTCAAGTGGAACCTAAAGGGAATTTGTTTCTTATTCTGAACTCCTGGAATATGTGAATTTAATAGTTTGTATAGTTCATAGTTCAATAATTCATGTCTTGCCCCCCAGCATTCAATACTTTTTTATCATTCATCTACTTAAAAGGCCACTATAGGACACAGCTAGTATCATCCTGTCAGTTGTGCAAAATTGCAGCATAACATGCTGCTCCATGTCCAACTGTGTGTGTGCAGCTCAGTACCAACCTCTTCATCAGCAGCCACCACGGTAACTAGCTACTGGATGGGGGTGTTTAAAAATAAGAAAGACAGTTCTTCTGATAAATTATGTTTCTATCGAGAAAACCAAGTTAGTCAGATAATTTACCCGTTAGGATGAGATGATACCATAAAAACCAATAACTGCAACCATGTCCAATCTTTGCTTCAATAGCAGCCAGTTTTCCCTCATCCTAGAGCGATCAGTTCTTCTGAATTTGAACTGTTCAAGTTATCTAGTGATATATTTTATGGAAGAAAAATATAGCAAAGCTTTTTCCAATGTCTTACAGTCTAAATTTATTTAAAATATCCACAGCATCAGAACATAATCCATCTTTTTCATTATGTTTGCTACAAAAAGGTGCGTTTGGATGCTACGAAGCATAAATTATCGGAGAGAGGGTCGAAATACCTGCCCGTTCCTCCTGCTCCCGCTCAGATGTTTAAATTCCTCACTTTGTGTTGTCTTGGTTTGCCTGGACTCTCAGTGTTTTCATTAAAAGAAGCTCTTTACAACCTCAGCCTTCCTTTGTGTCTGAATTTAGATGATCCTATCTTGCTGCATATTTCACCAAATATGACACAAAAGGAAACTTTGAAGAGCTACTGACAATTAAACTTCACAAACGCATCACAACAACATTAAATGCATCTTCCCAAGAGTTTTTGGAGCTGATTCAGCACCACCCACATTTAATTTCAGAAAGAAAGAGCAACTCTTGCATTTTATCCGTGCACTGCATTGTGGGAGAATACTGTCCAACAGTGGCAAAATCTAAAATAAACCATATTTAGCCACCGATGGTTTGTTTCTGCTTCCTATTGTCACTTATGAAGTGTGAACGCAGTACATACAAAAATCTTGATTTGGAGCATTGTGACACTCTTATTGGAATAATATTTCCCTGGTTCCTGTTTGGACCAGACAAACATGGACAGTTGATTCAAGGTCAAGAAAATACGAAAATGTTAAATCTAAATCTACAACCAACTTGAGGCTCAGTCAGACTCTAACGCCAACCATCAATTAAAAACCAAAGGGTAAGATGAAAATTAAGCAGTCGGTGTGTTTGGTAACAGATATCCAAAAAAGAATTATTATAGAGAGAGCCTGAAGTGTTACGAGACATTTCTGACAGGAAGACATGGTGTATTCTTGTATGAAAGATATAGTGTGTCCTCTGGGGACGTGTACTGAATGTCTCAAATTTCGTGGCAATCAGTCCAACAGTTGTCAAGACACGTCTCTTGAGAAAAGTCAGGGCATCAAGTCATTAGGATAAGTCCTCAGGGGATCACAAAAGCATTGCGGAGGTAATTTTTGTCGACATTTTTCTCATAACTAAAGTGATGAATCGAACAACTGACAACCATTAACCCCTGCTACTGGTGCGACTAAACTTCTTTCTCCATCATCCTTTAAAGACCCCATTTCTGGAAAATGTGAGGGCTTCGACAGGGCTGCCGACACACGAGGAGACATAACACGCTTCACGCTGCACCATTAACCGTGCTTTCCTTATCAAGGACGCATTCAACCTTCAGCCACAGTTGAAAAATCAAACTGCACTGATGTCTGTCTGTGTGCGCTGTTTGTGTGTCTGAACGACTACACAGAGCGAAAACTGCATCACTGTCTAATCCTCTGCAGTTTCCACCAGCCGAATACTCAATAAACAAGCAAAAGAAAAGGTTGACGCTTGAAAGCGGCGCTAAGGGAATACTGGGTGCATACTATGAGCTGATGCTGACTATCAGATGTAAACTGGCTGCTGTGAGACAAGGACGGCACTTTGCAAAGAAGCCATCAACAGAGCAATCATCTGGGAGGACCTGAAAGGAGCACAGTGAGATTAAAAGACCTGCTATCAATTTATCAGAGATGGTGCTGAGAGGGAGCTTCAACTTTAAAGCAGAATTGGGACGTTTTCTGCCTAATGACTGCAATTTATAACAGAGCATGGACAACCCAGAAACCGAAATCTTGAGAGCAATTATAATAAGCACTTAAAGTCGTCCCCTTGTGAATGTTACTTGTCAATGGTGCTAGTGAGTCTCCATCAAAACATACTAATATCTCCAGAGGATTCCAGTCAAAAGGACTACAAAAATCCATATTTTAGTGCTCAAGGACACAGCAGTTGTCAAATAGTGTTTAAGTTGGATCTGAACAGGATAAAATCGATGGAGGCAGAAGGCCAACATCCAAAGCGTAATATTGCTCTTCAAATACAGTTAGGATTTGCAGCTTACAGATTTGCAGTGAAGCCAACAGCTTTGTCATATCAAGACAAGAATATATAATTTTTTGTCCGCTTTTTTCATTCCCTGCTGCAACAAAGCCTGCAACCGAATAAGGACAGTTGCCTATGTGGAGTAGCAATTGACCTTTTGGACCCAGTTTGGGTGTCTGTCGCTGTTTTAACATAAAATTTCATGAATAATAAGTGAGGCAGCTCTCTTTTTAGCTACGGAACCATCATCCAGACAGTTTTACACCTGTTTGCCAATGACAATGACTCATTGCTCCCGTTCCTGTGTGTGTGTGTGTGTGTGTGTGTGTGTGTGTGTGTGTGTCCCCACTATTTCTTTATTTTTCTCAGGGGCTTACGAAGATAAGCTTTTCCAACCCGTCTCTAAATTACAGCATCTTCACAGTAGCAACATCCCCAGCAGAGGCTGAATGTTATCACTCCACAGCGGCACAAGAAGCTCTCCATTTTAGATCTCTGGAGCTAAACAGTTCTTGTTGCCAACTTTTGGGGCCCACTGCACATCAGCGAATGAGAGGCAGCGGCTGTCATGTGTCATGATAACTTCAGCAGTGGCTGTGTGTGTTTTTTTTTTTTTCCCTAATCACAGTTAGGGAAAATGTTAGGATAATAATGGGAGAGAATTTCTGTGAGTTTATTTTTGGAGAATCAGCTTCAGGCTCTGGGACTTTTTTTTATTATATACACACACACACACACACTCATATATTCCCATAGCTTCAGTATATAGTGAGCAAATATTCAGGAGTGGGGGTGGGGTAAAAACGAGACATATAAATAAAAAAAAAAATACTGGAGGAGCAGCATAATCTCAGACTTAAAGGTGGGAGGTGGGAACAGGAATGACCTGCCAATCAACAGTGTTTGGACATTTGTGTGACTGGTGTGTGAAAGATGCTCATTGCTGTGCTCATCAACCAGCTAACTGGATACGCCTCTGCACCTTTAACCTCTGGATGGCAGTTGGGATGGATTTTTTCCTCCCTTGCTGTCATTTTTTGCATTTGTGAGGGTTTTGTGTTGTCTAGGTTACATAACCTACAGAAAAGTAACACAGCAAAGCACGAGCCTCTGTAATTGCAGGTGTGTTTTGAGTATTTTTAATGTATTCACTGTACATCTACATTACATAACATTTTCTCCAGTTTTGCTGATGTAAAGCGAGATTCTACTGGCCCCTGTCCTCACCCAGTATAGTTCATCATAGAGTTAATCATCTATTTTTACCATTTGTTATGTGACTTGGCTGCGCAAACACTGCAGGTTCCCTCGGGGATTAATGCCACTTTTTTTTTTTAAACTAAGCTAAATTGAAGCAGCTATAATCTATGCTTTCCTAACAAGTATCAAATGACAATGTGACACTCATAGGAGGTTTTCACATTTGCATTTAGCTTTGCAGAGCTTCATAGAGAGCCTCTGCTCAAAGTTAAACTTCCACTCCAGACCTTCACTGCTGGTCCCTGAAATTATTCTATAGGTGCTCATTGATTTAGTGCAAATACTAAACCTGGAGAAAAGATTACAAAAGTTATTAAAATCAAAGCAGCAGAGGTTGAGACATCCTGATGTCCAGTCCCCAGTACACTTCAAACTTCCGTGTGCGCCACTGGACACAGTTGAAGTGAATATCACTCATTGCTGCTTCCAAGGTTCGTCTTTTATGTCTGCCGAAAATGTCTTATTTTGCCGTGAATGTAGACATGGATTTGAAGGTGTGTCAGCAACTCTCGTGTTGTTACAGCTGCAGCAGAGGAGGTAACTGTTCACCCTTTAGTGACGCTGCAGTCAAACACAGGTTCCAGGCTGTTGGTAAGTTACTTATTCAGCTTTGACATTTTGAGGTAGGATTGCTCAGCCAAATTGTGCCAGATATGATTTTTTTTTTCCCAAAGAAAAAAAAAAACGTAGTAGACGGGATTCTTTGCGAGAGGACCATTAACACCACCACTGCTGCTGCTACCAGAAATTGCTTCCTGTATTAGGGCCTATCACAGCTAGTTAACATGTTGGCAGATGACATGTCACCTTTCTTCTCACAGGCTGTGAACCGTGGAGACTGGGAGCTGTAAATTACTGTGGCAGGCGAGGGGACATTACACCACATCTTTGTAACAGCGAGCCAGGCACAGCGAAGTGGGGTGTGTGAACCGGACTAACCAGCGCGGCGTCACACACCTCGCGTTATTAGTTAAATAAGTGGCGTTTTTCAGTTTCAAATAAAATAACGCAAGGTGCAGGCAAAGTGTGCTCTCTGTGAATAAAATAATCGCACGTGTCATCTGCTCTCAGTCAGCTGTGCTGTGTGCAGCACAGGCCAACGGGATTTTCAAATGTAAACATTTGTTGAATTACAGTAGCTCGAGTGGGCCGGGACTGCTGACTATGATGAATGAACCCAGCGTTAACATGACGAGGGCCGCTGTGCTCAAAAGTGCAACAACAAAAACAACAGAGAACTCATGTGGGAGAGGAGAACAGGGTCACAGCAAAATTAGAGAGCCGGCTCTCTGTGCTCACAGGCCTATTGAATTGTGAAATCAAACAAAGGGAAAAAAAACATGAGGCATAATGGGAGGAAATCAGATGAAGATAGCCTTTGTAATCTGACTCACACTATAATTTTTACTAATGTGTTTAAAGTGCTTGTTCGAGATAGTAATAAGAGTTTGAGTCATGCCTCAGACACGCTGTCGTCCATGCTGGTTCCATATTTCTTGCATTAGAAAATATCTTCTATTGACTCTAGCTGTTCTCAAGTTTCACATTCGTAGCTGCTCCTATCACTGTGTCCCCATGGTCATATTGGTCAGTGAGCAGTGACATCTTAATGTTCCGACTACTGTTTCACAAAGGAAGGGAGCTGTCGCCTTCGTAAATTCCCCGAGGCTCTCTCTGAAGCGCCACAATGGCCCTGCCCTCAGAGTCTGCAGCTCACTTTGATAAACTCCCGAGTCAAGTGCTTCCTGCAGAGACTACCGGGAAAAGCCGCACCACAGCAGAGCCTGAGCAGAATTCAGCAAAGCCAGGTGAACTAACACCAGCCAAAACGGTTCTTCTATGTGCACTGATTTTTTTTTACAATTTTCTTTTAATAAAATTATGCTTCGTGACTTATGCCAACTTATCCTATGACACAGGCTCACAGAGAAGCTCTGGCAGCAGTGAAGAGATATTTTCTTGAAAAGGTTTTTTTTTTTTTTTTTTTTTTTTGAATGAGGCTCACCCTTCTAAGCAATTAGAAACGCCCCAACTCTGCGCATCACAACATCCCAATGCAGAAGGATCTGACACTCACCTATAGATGCTACAGATTTTTAAAAGGCAAACTGAGGCGTGATATGGCTAGGCAGACTCCAAAAAGTTGCATATTGTCTTCCAGCTGCAACCCACTGGCCAAGGTTAAAGGTCAAAACTCCTGTCCTCACTCTATGATCTGTGCTCATATACACAAGTATAGGTGGGACATTTTTGAACAACACCAATTACCTGGCACCTGTGTGACGTGCATGTAACTATGTCTGCTTGTCAGGACACACTGATCTTTATCCCAAGCCTGGGACCTCTCGATTCACATGACACGTTGCATTATGTTAAGTAATGACTTCTGTGTGTGAAGGCCACGCTTGCCCAGTCGTGATGTCTGACAGCGCTTTTCCCAAAGGTTCAAACATCTGAAATAGCCCATTGTTTTAATTTAGCTGGACCACCCCAAAAACTCTGGGGTGGGTTTTAAGGAGCTAAAAACCTCAAGGTGCAACAAAGAGATAAAAGACGGTGCATTGTTACATGTACCACCAATGTTGAGAGCAATTTGTTCAGCCTAATGGGATTTACTGGGGCGACAAAACAATTAGACACATTTTGCTTGTAATGGTCATTAGGATTGTGCTGTGAATGGTTTGTTCTGATTTGCAGCTCCCACCACCAATTAATACCACATAATGTCCATGTTGAATACTTCTTACAGTATATGCAGTAAGCCTATAAACATTGCTTGGCTTTTCAAAATGATTAAACGGCTGCATTACATTGCGGTCTGGTTATTCATCTCACTGAAAGTTGGCTTTATTCGATCATCTACTTGTTGTTCTTGCCGTGACGTGTGATGTAACACACACTGTTCTGATTACTTATGGGTTACTTCATTCGGGTTCAGATGGTGGGAAGCTCCGGGTCCCACGTTTAAGACTTTCATTAGGGGGGAGGCTGGTAAACAACAGTAAGTTATTCAAAGAAAAAGCTACTAAATTCGGAATAATGTGCAGCTTTTAACTGCATAGCTCACGTTCCTAATAAATCCACCATGTGGAATGCCTTCACTAAAGTCCAAATTTCCCGCAACAACATTGACAAAAAAGCAATAAGATACTTCCTCACTTCTAGCTAAAATATGCGTCCAGATGACATCGCTTGGAGGAACCATCAGCTCAGATTACGTCATCTTGTTGCTCACACTAAGAAATGTGTAATCACGGTCAACCTGCTCCTCCAGAGATCCCCAAGCTGACATCATTTGAACTCCTAATTAAGATGATGTCATCTGGAGGAGTTTTACAGTTAAATGCAGAAGAATATTTTGACTTAGGACATCGCAGAGAAGCTTAAAAGCACAGATGAAATTTACATTTAAACCTAAGGCAAATCGATGAAGTTGCCCTTTAACAAGATGCCCCTTCCTCCGAAGCTCGGGGCTCCACCTGAGCGTCTGATTTCTCTAAACACTCCCTGAAGTGTCAGCTTAACTCCACGCACATGCTGTTCTCTAGCAGCTGGGCCATAGTCACCCGGCATGAACGCAAACAAAAGACCAACTCGATGACAACAGGAGCGATGATTAAATTCATTGGGGAAATGTCTCCCTCTAATGTGTGGCAATTTGAGGTGAAGAAGCACATGAAAATGCCATGCAGCTGCATTCCATCCCCAAGAAGTGCTATATTCATTATTTCTCAGCAGATCCAACACGTCTGACTGCCTGCGAGTTGGCTCCTCCCAGCTTCTGTTTGGCATTCATTTATATATCTGTGGTGTGTCTCCCACTGCAACCAGCTCATTGTGCTGCCGACGGTGGGTGAAAGGAGCCATGAGGGAGGGTTTTCTGGAAAGGGACCAAGCTCTTGTTTTCTTCACCCGGCAGGATTGGAGATGAGACACAACAGAGGGTTTCAGGCTAAATCCCAAGTTATTTTCCACTTAATTTTAAAATTTCCTTCCATCAAAGCTATTGCATGTGAAGCAGAACTAAAGAGGAACTGATCTCATTTCTATTATTTCGTTGTGGAAATGAATAAAATAGTCCTTCCATTCCCATTCCTTCCAAGCTCCCTCTCCCAATTGCCTCGGAAAACAACAACTTTCTAACATTCTCCGGGAGCCTCCTGTGCATGTTCAACTACTCCCCAAGGTAAAACTGGCCTACTTCTGAGCGCATCCTCGGCATCCATCTGCCATAGCCGTAAATTGCGCTTGCCTGCGACTGCAGGTTATCTCATCTGTCAAAGCAGGCCTATCAATTTCACCGAGCAGTCTCGACAGAAGGCATTAACCCTCAAGCATCATTCTGGCACCAACCATTGACAGAAAATAACTGCTAGTGATATCAACATATCAGATGAGCACAGTTGACAGTTCTGCTCTGACTGTTAGTGATGAGAAACTAAAGACCTGAATAACAATGAATATCACTGAAATAAAAATGAATAAAACAATTCCTGTTCATGTTGCTCTCTGGCTAAGGCAGCACGATTGCCTAGCTTAAAGAGACAATAGGCCACGTTAGAAGTACATAAATCTCACAAGTGACGGATCAGACCAAAAAACTAAATGAAAGTGTCAGAGCCTGAGATATAATGCAACTCAGTAGCATTCAATCTCACTTTTATCAGCAAATATAATAAATAGTTTTAAAATGTATATAATAAAAAATAATGTCCATCTCCAAGCCGATGACATCGACGGGGTTATTGTTCTACAAGTTTTAAAAGCTCAAAAGTTCCTGTAAATCAACTAAATTAAAACTTTGACATGCTGTGTTGCTGAGAAAACAGAATAATAGACTGTCAGTAATAATCGATTTCTATCAATTTAAAGGTCATTAATTAATATTAATATTCAATCAGATCCTAATTACGAGTGATGTGCTTCTACCCAAACTTCAACAATAATTAGCTATTTCACAAGAAACACTTCTGTTTGTGCATATTTCTCTGTACTCACTGATTTCAGCTATTTCAGCATTTCAAACCACACGCCCAGCAGTTATTCATAAAGCATATTATTCATTTGAAATCATCTCCACGTAGCTCTGTTTTGGGGCTCCTCCAACCCTCTCAGCCATCACTTGCTCAACACCAGCTTCAGCTGTTTCAGTTTGTTTAGCAATGCAGATATAGCACATGGTTTCCACAGCTTGTTAGTCGGTGAGAGACAGAAAAGTAAGAGGAACAGCCGAGGGCCAGACAGCCAAACAATGAGCTGAATCTCACAGCAGAGAGGGAGGCGGCAGATTGCTGAGGTAATTCTCACTGTAGGTTCATCACTGGGAGTGGTCATAGTGTTTTATTGGTATTTCACAGACGACCACCACCACTTATCACATAATAGTAATGTTAAAAATAGCTTCACTGTTGGGAGTTTGAAGTGTGTGGGGCCTGTTATTCTGCCTTTGAAGAGCTGCTCTGTGCTGCCCATCAGACTTCCAGTTTAGAACAGAACAATAAATGACAGTGGTCGTGGTGATGGATAGTAGGACTTGGACACGGAACTGTGGAGTGCACTTGTTGGTGAGTCATTTTGCGTCAGAGTAATTGTGTTTTCATGAATAAAACACTTCAGCAGAGGGATATGCTCAGAAAAAAAAAAAAAAAAAAGCCCTCCACGCTCCAAAACCTTAAGACAAACGCAGCACAGTGGGATTTTAAGGAGAGTTGCGGCCATTCAGACGTCGATCAAAGCCCCATTGTGGCAGTGAAAACCTTCCCAGATCCTGCGCGCTGTCCGTGGTGCTGAACACCACGAACCCTCCGGACCCGGGTTCCTGACTGGGACCCCGCAACTGCCCTGCTACCGCTGCTGAATCCACCAGAGGGTGGTGATTACAGCGGGTGGTGGCGGCACACTGCTGCCCACGGTGTCTCATGGCGGCCATCGATCCCCTAACCACACACACACACACACACACACACACACACACACACACACGTTTCCCAGGACATGAAGGGACTGTCAGTTTAATGGACTGAAGGGGCCGTATGATTTAAAGACGGCAGCGCAAGCACAACTTGAACGGAGTTTAATAAACGTCTGTAATCACAGGGGAACATTTTGGAATTTCTCCACCCTCCTCCTCCACCCTCCTCCACCCTCCTCCTCCTCCTCTCCCTGATAAGACAACACAAACATTGGCCCACAAAACGCGCACGTTTGGACACACACAGGATTAGTCTGCGTCGTGCACAACTATCCAACCTCTCGGTTTTTTTTTCTCCATTCATTTCCATGCACCACATCCGTCTTAAACGCATATATATCATCAACAAATTCAACAACAAATGCAAGTAAGAAGCTCCAGTGTTCCGAACAGATTTCCCACCGTTACTTTCCGTGTGCAGGACTATGAGCCGCCCTCTAACCCATTCACACACTCATGTTCAGAATGCAAACCCACACCTGGGGAAACGGTGGCGGCAACATCAGAAACAATATTTTGCACGTCATTCAAAATCGGCCCACTGCATTTTAAAGCAAACACACGACATAAAGGTGAAAGAGCAGGATTATGAACTACAAACTGCAAACGGACTGTGAGTGAAGAGTCCGTGCAGTCAGATCCCGTCCGTGTGTCCGAGCATTCAGGTTATTTCTTACCTGGACAGAAGGACAAGTATCCATTGTGCGCCGCCGCAGGCTCGGTTCGGGAGATTCTGCGTCCCTGGTTCCAGGCTACAGCCGCTCCCTTCCCATTCAGCCACTAATTCCAGAAGACGAAGTGCGAAAGCAGCTGCCTGCCCAGCCGCATGTCGCTTCTTCTTTCTCCTTGACTGTTTCTTCCACCAGCAGATGCTCCGCGCTTTCGCCGGGAGCCAAGCTGCGACAAAGAGCTTCACTGAATATTTGTAGTTCCTCTTTCAAGTAAAAATAAGCGGCTGGCTGCTGTGTGGGCTCGTCTATAGATTTCCAGGCGGGTGGTTTTTTTTACATGGCACAGGCGTTTCTCCGTTTCTCTCCCCGCGGTGCAGTAGTTCGCCTGCGTGTCAGTGGAAACACATTATGTCCTTGTAATTATCTCCTCCTCTCTGGTTCCGAACACACTTACCCGAGTCGAAAGTTTAAAAAAAAATATATGAACAAAAATAGCACATCCACGTATAAGTTGTTGTTTGCTTTGAATGATTCGGGGGCTTCTATGATCGTTCAGGAGCGAGCAGATGGAGAGGTGCGATCCGAGGTGCGAAATCTCTGCGCTAGAAAGACTGCAATGGAGCGGCGGGTAACCCTGGATGGCACCGACACCTCGGAACATCGCAGAGCCCAGCGGGAGAAGGGCCAGACGAGTCAGAGCTGCAGCGCATTTACGCACACGGTCGCCGCGATTACGCGTAAAGTGCCACTTTGGCACAGACTGCAGCGAGCACCGCGTTGTCTGCAGGGGATTAAAGGACCAGCCTCGGATTAGTGTCCGCTTAGAGGTGTTTAGCGTTCACAGCAGCAAAGTAGCCTATCAGGGTTGCCGGTAATCTTGACCTTACATTATTTGTCAGTCCTTTGAAAATAATGTTGCCATGTGCGCTGATTCACGCTGCAGGAGTCTATGGAGAAGGTTCGTGTTCTCCACCTCCAAACTGTTGGGTGCATATTCAGGAATCAGCAGGGTTCTCTTACGGCATGGGGCACAGATCCACAGTACACTGTAAAACCTAATAGTAATCCTAACTTTGATTTATTTTTTATTAACTTTACTCCATTGTCAACAATATGCACTTCTTACCAGTTTTCATCAGGTCAGAGGCAGGTTGAAAGTCAGAGGTAACTGCAGCTTTACGCATTGTTTTGAGTGATCCTAACTTAAAACAATCAAGTAAAGGAGCAACAAGTGAGGCATGACATGACTTAACCAGTGGGAGGCAGCAATTCATAAAAAAGGTGCTTAGTCGGTCAGGAAAACTTTTAGGCAGGTATTAAGAAGGACACAGAGGTCTGTATTAATGGGGTCACAGCATCTTAGTGCAATTCATAAACCCAGTGCAAATGAATATTGACCTTTTTCTGCTTTTGGAAAGTCCTCTGCTGCTGAGGTCAAAGGCAGGATTAAAATATTTCGAAAGGGCATTACTGCAAGTGAACATATTTCCCAATTAGGCAGCACTGAACTGAGCACTACATAATTACAGTTAATTGACACAAGATGAATTTTTGCAGGAAACAGCTGGGATGTGTAGTATATAATTGCATAATATTGGGTATAGTGTAGTATTGCTTCAGTGATAGTGTACATTCATTAACCCTGTGGGTTCATCCTACAGCAAGATAATGAACCAACACATGAGTCCAAGCTAAGCCAGAACGACTTTGAAATGGAACAAGATAGGAACACTTGAAAACGCTGAGTGGCCACCACAGTCTCTAGACTTAGACCCCGAGCTGGTTTGGGATGAAATTGACAAAAGAGTAAAAGCAAAGCGACAAGTGCCACACATTTAGACATAAAGTGCATATTTTTTTATAAAAAAAATGTTTAAGTTTATTACACCCAATGAGCAATTGGAAGTACAAATATAATTCCTACTCCTCCTTTACTTGTTGTTTTCAAGGCAATCAATTTGCTTTTTTTTCTTTTGTAAGGTTAACTAATCACAATTTGATTGAAAAAGGAACAAATCAGGACATAACTCAAAATTAATGAATAGGTAAAACAGTCTTAAGATATTCAAATCAACGTGCTAAACCTTTTTGTCTGATTGTTGGATGAGCCTTCTGTCATGGTACAAAGTAATAGTTTAACCACGTAATCTTAGGTCTTCCAAAGAAAAATGCAAACCCTGGAGTTAAGGTTAAATCAATATTTTTGTGTGGCACAAACACTAACACTGCTTCGTGTCTAAAAACATGGAGGAGCCTTGGAGGATGCATGACCTCAGTATTTACTACATTCTGGCTGCACTTTCTTAATTAATGTTCCTTATTAATTCTGAGTCACCCTGTAAATAGCCCACAACTAATCATTAGTCACAAGTTAGTTACTATTTTTGTGTTCCCTGAAGAGCAGCAGAGCACTCATCATTAGTACAGCAATGGCACAAACAGATTAAAGGAGTCTTGATAAAAAATTCTGTCATCTTAATATTCCACATATACAGTAATTTTCTTGTTTTGGGTGCTAGATATCAAACTGATATACATCCATGATACACAAAAATTCCAGCTTTTTAATCAATGGACCATTCGCAGTGGATCAAAGGGGGAATTAAAGTTCTGGATAAAGTAGTCAGGGGGAAGCGTTTGCTTTAAACTGGCTGAAGTGATGTTCATGTGCACTGCCAGGTTAATCCTGGGAACACTGTTCAGGCTTTGGTTTGGTTTGTTGATGCTTGGAGGAACGAATCAGCACTCTGATAAAGCCCTAAATTCAAATCAGCTATGATTTTCAATTTTACACATTCACCCTGGGACATTTCAAACCCAATAAAGCAAAATGTCCTCAGTTAAAAAATGGTAAGAAGTATATATGTAAAATGTATTTAGATACGTCAAGATTAAGACAAGCTATGTTGGTACTGGCTAAACCAATAAAATGCTCAGAGACAATGTGTTTTATCCACCAAAAATATCGTATCTTACAGTACAACACAGAGAACAAACTCCTTCGCACACGTTTACAGACTTTATTTTTAGATCTATCTCTGAAAAGGGGCTTTCATTGCCAAACGCCGACCACACACTTTATTCTTTATACACCTGACATTCAACCCAACCACCTCCTTGCAGCTCACCTTCCACTACTGGATGTAGCACGTCATTCAAAAACATACATTGCATCGTACTCTAAGCATCCACAGATAATTTCATAAAAATATGACCGTGTTTGCACTGCTCTTGCACAGGAATAGAACTTTTAAAAGACAGAGTTGAACGGTGGCGCCCAGCAATTGAGGTGCTGGAATGGGTGTGATTACAGCCACACCTCATCAGGCAACGTGAGAAGGGGAAGACGTGAGGCGGGCTGGGAACCAGCGAAGTGGATTTTCTGAGGCTTTCTCCGAGCGTCTGGGCATGTTCAGCGTTTACCAGAAATGACAAACAGTCTTTCTGAACAGGTTTTTTTTTTTTTTTTCCCCTCTGGTGTCATCCCCCCGTGAACCTCAAGTTTTTGTTAAACTAACTCCCACTAAATCTAACCTCATTAAATCAAAATTCCAAAAAGTACAATTAGGGGCCTACAGTACTGAGTAATAGCCCGCTTCCAGAAAAGTTTTCTTGTTGTTAATACTGATTTCCATCAACGCTAGTCAAAATAATCCATTGATGTGACTTTAGGAGTTGAAAATAAAGATTTTCTTGCTGCTAGTGTTCTTCATCCAAGATCCTTGGCAGCTGTCTTGTAGCTGCTGGACTCTGTGGGTGGAGTGGAAGTTTCTCCCTCCCCTTCTCCTTCCTTTTCTCTGCTTTCCCTCTTGTTTGTTATCGATGCAGACGGTGGGAGGCATGGCCGCTGTGTCTCTCTTGCCCACTGAGCCATTGATCCATCTTTAGATCTTTTCACATCTTTCCAAACCTATTCAGAGGGCTAAAATGTGTAATTACTTCAATTAGTTAAAAAAGCTGTGAAGGGAATATTTGTAAAGAAGGCAAAGATGTCAGTGTTATGTGGTGTGTAAGAGCTACAGCTGTTTTCATCACAGTCATGATGCAGGGCAAAAGGTAACGCTTTGTGTCTTTGAAAATTGTTTTCCAGCTTCAGTACCAGTGCAATCTTCACGTAATCTGTGCACACAGGACACGGGCAGTATTTCAAAATTCATGGTAATTTCAGAAAGCTTTATGAGACAAGTGAAAGGCTAATAAAGCAGACTCTTCTATTTCACTTTGGCAAATAGCTGCTGTTGTTGTCACTCTTGTGCGCAGCCTTTGAGCAACACAGACGTCACGATGATGATTTCAAACACGGCTTTTAGCCGCAGTAAAATCACAGCAAGAATGCTGAAAGTCGGCTCCACGTGTTCCTGTGTAAATTTACTGGGGACCAGCGCTGTCTCGTTTAGTCGAAGCACATTTCGGGACCAAACTGTCAGAATACAATCTGCACAAACAGATGGTGGATCAAAATAAAGAGAAGTTCTATTGTATTGTGAAGAAAAATGTTAAAGGACATGAAACGAGGTAAGACAACACCAGACAGTAAACAAGACACCATTTTGTCGTATGTTCACGACGGCAAACACGGCAACACTATGGCAGGGAAGGCAACAAACTAAAAAGAAGGGGTAATGAGACAGACAAATGCAGTAAAAGTACGTGGGCAGGAGAGACAACAGTGATTACGGCTCGCAAAGGAAGAGAGAGGGACAAATGTAGGAAAGGATGGAGAAGTCCAACACTGGAGATGGTAGAAGTCTCAGGAGATTGATGGATTTTCACTCGCCTGTGACTTTTAAGCTTGACTTAAAACATCACCATGTAGGTAAAACACTGCACAATGAAAGGCTATTTTAGAATAAGCACGGCATGAACTGTGTCTTACTGTCAACAGATTATGTTAATGAGACGTAAACCAGTTACAAATCCTACTAAGACGAACTTTGTGTGCACTGTGCATCTACAGAGCCCAGAGAACAAAAAAACAACAGTGCAGCAAACGAGACACGCCATTGTTCTCTGTGACATGTTCCTTCATTATGATAAACACAGCTTTTAATTCATTGTGACTCAATCTCACATACACATCAGACACCTCGAGCTGCCGTCAGTTCTCGCTAATGGTTAAAGTCTGACACAATGGGAGGATGTTTCAGTGGCCAAACCATGTTGAGTTTTATAAGCGATAATTGATGCCATCAACTTTGTTTTCCCTTTTCTTTCCTTCCTTTTGTTTTGGCTTGTTTCCTTCTATTAAAGTCTATTAAAAGTAGAGCGTCGTGGTGGTGGAGTGGTTAGCGTTACGACCTTACATCAACAAGGTCCTGGGCTCATGAAGGTGGATTCTAAGATGAATGATATTAATATTGTTGATATTAATATTGTTGTTATTGAGCATATATGAACCTTACACTGAATTTTGTGTTGATCAAGGCCACACTTTGTGCGTGGGCTGGGATTTGATCGTGGAGCCTTTGGCACTGTTCAGCCTCATGCCCTACTCATTGGCAAACAGGTCATCTTTCATTTTTAAAAAATAATAATATTTGAATACATTTATTCAATTTACATTTATAAAAAGCAAAACATAATTAAAATTTAAAAAAGGAATAGTGTTATTTGTTAACTTAATACTATTGTTTTTTTATCTTTTATTATTTGTTTGAAGAGAAATTAAAAAAAACTACATTATGTAGCAGCTGTAGTCATTTTTGTATGATGTTGACATGATAGTTAGGAATCCTTTAGCACAAACTATACAAAGGAAGTTCCATCCTTAAAAATATTCTACAAACTTTCTAATACATCTTGCAACTAGAATACAAAACAATAAAACATATTACAGGAAAAATGCAATGGGAATCTGGGTAATCAAATTATTGAAATGAGAAGTTACAGGAGGCCAAAACTGGACGCCACTGGATCACACTGTGGTTTCACTTTTTAAATTATTTTTAGCATTTATTCATGTTCTATGTTGTGTTTATCTGAAAGCACAATTAGATATTAAACATATGGTTTATTCACAGCCTTGCGCAATTTAAGAGGTTAAATCTGTGTCAGCATTGTACAATATTTATCCACCTGAAGAAGCTGACGTGTTTAGTGGAACAGTAGGCGGCAAAATCAGGTCTTCTACACCAGGACTGTATTTTCTCATCTTTCTTTGTTCGCTACAAGGTCAGTACAGACCTGCCTCCTACACCATAACCACAATTTTCCGCATACTGTGCTCATGCAGTTTTGTTTTTCATCCATTGCAACCGTGTGATAGGACATCCTTCAGTGGTATTATTCCAGTGTTTTTATAACTCCTATATTGAATTTACTTTCTGTGTGAGGGGATTCACTGACCTTCTCTACCCTTGAACTTTGGAAATTCTGCCATGTAACAGAAAAACAAAGCACCTGCCTTACAACCTTTGACTTGACTTATTACGAGTCACTTTTATAGTCTTCCTTTTTTCCGGAACCAATCATGTGTTAATCGTTGCCCTCCAGCTCCCGCTGGTTTGCAACTTACTTCTTGTTTTGACAATTTAGTCATAAATCACAACTTCTTTATAATATAAATTAAATTTCCACAGATCAGGTAAGTCAACAGAATAAAGTAGATATTTTAATTGTGTCATACATTTTGTGAAATTTAATCAGACGTGAATATAAACATTCCAAACTAGCAGATTTCCTTTAGTCTCCAGCACAAAAAACAAATTTAAAAAACGGGCTTCGTCTTGTTTATTGTCACTTGCCACCAGCCATACACTGATGATTTGCATCTCAATTCCCCCAGTATGTCAGTAGAAAATGGAATTTCCCTGTTTCAGCACTTGCCAGCTTTTGTCCTCAGTGCTTCAAGGCAGCTCGACGGCCTCGTAGTGAAGATGCACAGCTCTAGTTTTGCTCCTATAAGAATAAAATGGCAGAGTTCATTCGGATTGACTATCAGGATATCAGTGTCTGTGACCTGCTGACACACAGGCCTCTGTGGAGAAAGTGGCACCAAAAGAGAAAAAAAAAACAAAAAAAAACACTTAACAGCATAGTTTTAGAATGAAAATATATTTACAAGGCGCGACTAATAGTATGGTCTCCACTGCAAATCTCATTACTCTCTCAATCAGTCAGATGACCTTTCATGAAGTGTGTAAAATTAGCTGCATGTGATTTATGTTCACTGTAAGTGTATTATGATCACAGGCCATGAATAAAGAGAAAACGATTGTTATCTATATGAATCATGTACGAACACACACCTAATTAACTTCACACACTGACCTCTGTATGTCTCATTATGCACGACAGACTTTTTTCGTTTGATAAATAATTGTCATCAATTGAACATCAAACACTTGATTTGATGCCGTTTAAAACAGAGAATTTAAATGGTAATAGTTCAAACAATACATTTTTTCTTCATTTCAAAAAATGCTTAAGAATTTCAATGTTTAATAACTATCACCAAATAACTGTATTAATAATGTAATTTAGTGTCAGTGGTGAATGATAAATCATATTAATCCCTTTCACACCTATTAGGCAGCAGGACGGAAGACGAATTAAAATGTTTTACTTGCCACAGTATCGTGATTAAGTACGAGACTTAATCACAACTTAAGCGAGCGTTAGTATGAGACTGGAAATCAAACCCTCGTCCTTTTCTGCCGTGCTCTGCTTCGGTCTGTGCTATGCTCAGCCCTTTAAGCAATATTCACTGTCAAATTAAATAAAAGAAAATGAAGCAAACTGTGGGCTATGAGTCAAGCAGGCATAATTGAAATGATCTGGTTAGTTGGAAACTTTTTGAAGCAAGTTTCTTTGCACTGCTGCCAGTACTGTTCTGGGAGTCCGACTTTACAGGAAATGCCAACAGGACCTCGCCACATTAACATATGGTTTGGAATCCATGCGGTCTAAAAATATTTTTAAAGCCACTTTCTGTAACTTCAGGTAAATCTCCAAGTATACAAGTACTGGTGGCAAAATTAAATTACAGTATCAACAATGAAAGCACCTATACAGAATGATTCAAAATAAATCATTATGAAAGATTAGTCACAGTGAGATAATAATTAATAATAAACATTTGGCTCGTTTTTGTGACATCCGTAAATACTGGGTGACTGGTCAAGGCACCGTTGCATGACTGGCTACGGCTGGTTCCCAGTGGCTTAAGTTACGGTTGGTGAATGCAGTGGCAAACTCAGTTGTCCAGCTGTTATGGTGTCAAAATAAATATCAATCTGCTGGATTTCCTAGGACTCTAGTGTCTCTCAGTTCACGCGAGGCTGTGCAGCAGCGTTAAGGAGCAGAACAGCTTTTCTCACAAACAACGTTTGGCTGCAGAGAGCAGCTAATGAGACTACTGTAATCAACAAGTTCCTCAAATCAGTCACAGATTAAATGACCTGTGACCAGCGAAGTTTGTCACTTTAACGAGCAATTGGAGCAGCACAACAGCTCTGGCTAAAAACGAGAAGCTGCACGCTGAGTCCTTCCACCTATTTGTTGATCTCAGTGTCTACACTCCGTCACGCACTGGTGTCCTCAAGCTATTGTTCACATTCACTGACTAAGTTCCACTGTCCTATGCAGCAGAATGCGGCTCTGTGAGGCAGAACAGCACTGCTACATACACTCCACTTTACCCAAAACTCATCTTTTAAAATAAGGCCCGACTTGCACCCATATGCATCTTCCAAATTCGTTGAATTGTCTCGGCCCCCGTCACCGGCCCTTCGTCTTTACCATGTTGTTTACTCTGAGTTATGTGTCCTTTTACAAGGCTCATGTATTATTGAGTATTGATACATACACATTAACACGTCTGCAGCATTTTATTGCTGTAAAAGTGCATCAAATATACATTCACTGGTCACTTTATTAGGTACACCTGTACAATCCAATGCAATCCAATCCAGCAGCTCTGCCATGAATTCTCATTCATTTTGAATACGGCTGCAGTGCAACGAACTCCATTGCAACTCCACTACCCACGATTACCTAAAAAACTGCAGAATTATCAGCAGAATTACTTATATTAACAGAAAAATAATAACATTGTAGTGTAGTGAATTCGACTTATAACATACGTACAGGGATGCATACCCACACAGCAATGAAATTAAATTTTGATACAGAACCAGTAGATGAGACTTTTAGATGAGACTTTTTTCAACATCATAAAACAAAGCTTTAGATAAACTGAAATGTTATATTGTTGCAATAATCTAGCTTCAACAGGTTTGGCAGCTACACTTCTATTTAGCATTTCATGTCATGTAAATGCATTGACCTCATTTTCTCTCACCTCATCAATTTTATTATCTTATGCCAGTAGTAAACCTCACACACATCCCATTTCATCCATAGAAGCAATTACTGAAGCAATGCAGTCTGTGAAATTGACACAAAATGATGAATTAACCGACCAGATGACAGTCTGTGCTTAAAATAAGTCAGTCAGTCAATGTGCCACCCTGGGGAGACAGAAAGACATCCATCTTCTGATGACAGTTGATTTATTTACCGATCACTGGCCACTTGATCCGTGGGGAAAATGTGTTCATTTGCTCTAGAGCGTCGGGTAGATACCTACTGCAGCATGCAAATTAGACTGTGAAGAAACAATAAAGGTCGCTGAAGTGTTTCCCAGAATTTTCAGTTGGAGTTTGGTCACTGTAAATCCCCATGAGAGGCGCATCCTCCGACATTATCTGCAATCTCTATCACTTCCCTCTAAAGGTTCTACTTTGTGATTGCTACAGATTTAATATGGGAAATCAATACAGGACAGTAGCCTTTAGATGGAGGCACATTTTCGATCTTGCTGAAATAAAACAATAACGACACTGTTTTTCATTGCGCATATCCTGGTGGGTGAGGTGAAACATCCCATTGCCACAATGTAAGAATGACTGTACAACACAAAGCCAGTGTGTTTATAGCATACGCCACTCACAAAAAGTTAGGGATGTTCTTTAGTTTAGGGTGAAACATAATTTGACCTTCACAATGTCCACTAAATGGACCTCGACAGTTTATATAAAACATTCCTCTTCATCATCCTGTTCACATTTTGACTTCATGCGACCAAGACGACACGTTATTGAGACGTTATTGAGTCACATATCCGTGACTTTTTGTGAGTAGTATATGTGAAACACCAGCTGGAAATCTAGGTGGCATGTAGGTAGTGTATCTCTTCTTTTTGGAAGTTGAGTCCAGTTGACGTGACTCAGCTTCCTGGATAATCACACCTAAAAGATCGAGAACCTTCACCAACATATCACAGCTGTTTTGACCTTCCAGGTCCAGACTTTCTAACGAATGTTAGGTGGCACTGAAGATTAAACAAAATGTTTATGAAGAAGACAGTTCAGGAAAGTTCACAGTTCAATTATTGCCTATTTTTACATTTCAGCTAAGAGCTAAATTGATTGGTGTAACACCCCTTAGTTCAGACAGCAAAGAATCAAGTCCCTCACCTACACTGGGCCATATACGTCTGAAAAATGTCTCTGCTGACCATCAAACAATGCAGACATGTCAATGGCTAAGCTGTCTTAGTCACTTACATGTTGTTACACACGTTGCAATATGTCATCAGTCAGACAGAATCCTACTCAAACCCATATGACTTAGAAATTTCTGAACTAGAGCCAAACCCTCAGCTACTGACAGAACGGCTTTGGTCAAGGTATCCACACCCTACCCACGAGCAAATCCACAGTGAAAGAAACTGCAAATACACAAATAATTTTTTTTCAGACACAGTAGCCATGAAACAAGATAAACTTTGGCCCTATTATTAAACAGCAAAAAACCCACAATGCGAGTATGTGTTGACTTTCTTCCTCTCTCACCACTTTATAAAATCCAAGGCTCTGAACAGGTTACTAGATGCAAACAGCTTATTATGCACTGTAGGGTGCTTTCTTGTGTGCTACATTAAACATTTTCAAGCCATTACTTTTGTGAGTCATATAGTTTGGACCACAGCTCCTTATGTTGATTTTGCAATTAGGATTTCAGCCATTCTGCTTTGTTATAGATACAGTTTTCTATCTAATTGTACAATACAGCATATTGAACCGTCAAGGCTGTTTCATATTAGCTGAAAATTGCAGAAATATGTTTAACTTGCTGTTGCTGATTTCATAAGACAACGTTCATTTTTATTATAGTATAATATCAGTTTTTGGTTTGAGAGAGAGCTGTTTGTTCAATGCAATGTGTTTGAATTATCAGATCATCTGCCCCATGTTTCCCAAACCCGGACCACACAGTGGCTTCCTGGTTTTCAGCATATACACATCACAAGGCTTGAATATACAGGAATATTGCCTTATCAGTATGTTTCATAGTGAGTCACTGAGTGTCAGAATATTGAGACAGAGCCACAAACGTGTGAAAAGTGTCCCCCTAAAGGCATAGCTGGGAGATATTACGTGAAAGAAAAGTTTCTATAATTATCTTCTTTCTTCTGCAGTCTCCATGAAAGCTACTTTTCAAGCTGCTGTCAGATTATCATTTAGACATTTGTCCACATAAGCAGATTTTCAATAGCACTCCCGATTTGCAGGAATGTACAATAGAATGTTTTCAGCATCTTTTGGGAAAATTTCATTTGCTTTTTGCCACAGGCAATTACTTTCTCAGGTCTGAATGCTGACAGGGCATTGTGCAATGACTGGACTTTGAATGGCAACTACAGCCGTGTATATGAAATATGGTATAGGAGCATGTGGAAAATGTAAAGGCTGGTGCACAGCTGTGGCGCAGAATAGATAAACCTCATTATTCAAATGTAGATGTACTGTGGAAAACTAGTGAACCATTTTATCAGCACATATGTGCAGCACAGATAGATGTGGGAGTGTGTTGTAATTTACATTACAGACTGGCTGCAGTTATAGCGGCAGGTGGAATTAGTGTTTCACACAAACATATCACCACAAAAACTGGCTTTCACCCAACTATTCCTCAAAACGAAATGCCCCATACGGGTGTTCTCTGATGTAATGTTCCAGCAACAATAATTTCGCTTGTCAGTGCGTTTCAATACTGTTGCTAATGTGGATTTTAATTTAGGGTTAAATGTTGTCTTATGAGGAGACTGAGAAGTGATTTAGTCCACCCGATCAGGAGGTTACCTCAATATTTAAAGCACCAACGGCAGTTCTTATCCCCTCAAGCAACTGAGTGGGCAAACTAGTACATCCTTTAAAGTTTGGTATGTTATTAACATGTAAACCGGCTCACCTGATGATTTTTAAAATCTGTGTGGTTAGGTTTAGCTTCCATGTCAGCTGAAAGTAGGAAAAAAACTGCGGTCTCAAACCATGTCTCAAAGTCCTCTGTTTTAATTGCCACCACCCACCTCGACCTACGGCAATCTGTATTTAAAATACACTACACACAGTCTTTAAAATACATCACTTACAGTCATTCCTGCTTTCATATTTACCACAGCCACAACCAATAACTTGTGAATTAGAATAATTAAAAAAATAAACCAATAAAAAGTTAAGGCATACACATAGATTTGAAATGATATTGCAGTTGGAGACTGTAAACTAGAGTCTACAAGGGAAAATGGAGGTAAAATAACTTTTGGTAAAGCTGGGATTACTGTTGATCTCATTCAGTAGTTGCCAATGGCTGTTGTAAATTTTAAATATGTTTAAAATATGACTGGATCTTAAGCAGATCTTAACATACATTTTCACCTACTAACTCATAAATGTAGAGTTAAGGTAAAGTGCTATTGAAGTAGTTTAAAAAAATGCGAGTACAAAGGGCCAGGATCAGACATCCCAAGCTGATACCTCCCTATTGAATGGCGTGACGGACAAATTGCTCAAATTAGTGGTTCATCTGAGGTTAAACATTCAGATATCTGGTCATGCATAAAGAGAACATGCAAACTCTAAGAAATTGGCTCAGGTCAGCCATCAGGTTTGGACCCAGAATGAACGTCTAACCACAGCTTCATTATGATGCATAGTCCACCCCTCAGAGACTGAAGAACATGTGGTTAACCAACATTAAAATATCACTCGTCAAAGAAAACATTAGCAAACAGTGGGGTAAAACAACGGAAAACAACACGGATTAACATTAACATTCACTTAAAACTAACTTTTCTTTTGATAAATACGAATCTGCATAAAACATTTTTTATCTTTAAAGTTATGGTCCCTCTTTGCACATGGTCCTGGAAATGGTGCACAGGCTGCTTAGGCTCACTGGAGTTGCCTATGCATTTAAACAGGGCCACACAGTTGGATAAAGGCCCAATACTTAAGCTGACTAAACTAGCTTTTACTGCACTTGAGAAATGTAAAAACGTACCATTAGTTCAACATGCACCTTCCTTAAAGTTATAGTTTATTTGCATAGAAACAAAAGTGTTTGCTCAATAGACACATTCGCATTCCTTTGAGGGCCACATTGTGCTACCCTGAGGGTTTCACTTTAAGGACCCAAATGCGAAAACACAAGAGTGAGGTTGATGTAAGCAAAAGGCTTTAATATAAAGAAACCAGGAATGACTCCAGAGAAGCGTGGAGAGGATAATAATAATAAAAAAGAACAGAACAAAGAAACACAAAAGTTATCATCTAGTAAAGGCCAACAATAAAGAAAGAACTGGTCACACTGCAGAGAGGAGGAACCTAGTAAAAACACAAAATGACCAAAGGACACACAGAACAGAGATCTAAAATAAAGATCTAAGCATCAAAATAACTAACGGAGGCAGCAAAAAAGGAATCCATGCAGAGGGCAACGGAAATCTATCAGCAAAAGGAAACACCTAACTGGAAAGAACACAGCTAACAAAGCAGACTGCGGCAGGTCAAAAGCCTGGCTGAAGGCTGGACAAGACCTGAATCCGGCCGTGAAGCAACACGGTGAAAATAACGTTGGAAATTTAACCAAATGACCCAAACACAGTAGAAACACTCAGTCCAAAATATGTCAATTAGTGGGTGAGGCTCAAAGCTGACTACTCGACACAGAATTGCATTTTTGAAGTTTAAGTCTTGCAACAATGTGTTTCAAAGAATTTCTCCACAATGCAATAAATACATAATAAACAGGACCACCACTAATGAAGTTTCATTAGCTCCCACTCATATGAGAAAGGTGTTGTGCTTATTTGGATTCTGCTCATTTAGAGTTGCAGAGTCCATTTAAAATTGCTCCACGTGCTTTATTAAACAGAATAAAAATGGAAACAAAAACATCTTGTGTCCTGATCAACTGTTATGTCATTTATTTCACTCATTCACTTGGTCAGAGGCTTCAAAACACTGAACCACTTTCAAAACAGCTGCTGTTATCGAACCAGCACTTCAGATTTGGTTTCTCCGAACCAACCTACAAAAGTGCAGCGCTGACACTCACTCCATAATGAAATGCAAAAGTAAAACAGAGAGGGCAGAGAGCAAAGACTGAGAAAAAATCTGGGAGTTACCCAGAGGTCTTTCCTGTATAAAGACTGAGGTCTTAATGAGCTGATTTATTACATCTTGACATGGGGCGTGGCCGGTGACAAAGAAGGAAAGTGGGGAAGCGGGATGATTGGAGGCTGCAGAGAGGGAGAGCAGAAGACGAGTGGCCAGATGACTGGGTGTGTGAGAATGAAACAAGAAAAGGCAATGTGCACACAACAGAGCAAAGTCCTTGGTCGTGACACTTTTTAGTGTAAAATGAGTTGAGGTTGCGACAGTAAAAACTTTCATCCTCTTTTACAGTGGCGATGAGAACCCTGAGCACAGTGAAGATGCAAACCATAAACCCAACACAATCAGGCGAAAGCTGCTAAAGCGCCCCGTAAAGCTGAGGGAAACTAGAGAGTCGGGAAATAATTCTGTGCCTTTGTCACAATAAGCACCACTCTCATCTTAAAACAGTCATTCGATCCAATATTAATATGTTAAAGTCAATGATGTGCAGTTTTAAGGTTAGACAGATAAAAAGTCATAAGAGAGGAAACACAGCTGATTGTGAAAATAAACACTACATCACCTTTAGATGACCCCTTAAGCAAAAAAAAAAAAAAAAACAACCTGAAAACCCATCGAAGGCACTGATTTATAACCATGGGTTCTTTACAACTACAATCATAATATCTCACAACTGAATACGATGATAGAATGTCTCAGATTTCCAATTAGAATATCAGTAAAACACCCAGATAATAGTCAGTGAGTGTGGCAGGATTGAGACACAACCAGCGTCCGTCCAATTTCTCGTTTCTTGTTCCGGGTCACTGAGAGATCGGGAGTCTAGACCAGCATGCACCCGTGAAAAGGTGGAAAGTATTTCAAAGAGCAGGCAAACCGATTCTCACCAAAAAGGGAATTCACTGTACAATAAGAAAACGGGAGCAGCTCTAAAACAAACACAGTACTTAAAAATGACAATCATTAGAGCAATTACAATCTTGCCTTCTCATGCTCTGCCTTTCTCTGGCTCGTTTGTCTCCTCGTCAGCTTCATCCGTTTCCTTTCCCCCCGACATAAACAGGGAGAGTGACTGACAAGCTCTGCCAATTAAAAACCCAACAAGTGACGACATTAAAGCTGCAGATCAATACATACTGTAATTGCCGACAATTTAATTACCCACTCACGCGGTGTATACTCAACCCCCCTTTTTTTAATACAACCAATAACGGCCGCATGTGTAGTGACTGGAGAGGAACATTCAAAGCCAATTATGAACACATTAGCCTATTCATGCAGGTGGGTACGGTCCACGATGACGGCTCAGCAGGCCGTCCATTATTTCGCTTTTATTTACGGCACACACTCATTCCATTCCGTACAGTATCGTTTCTAACACCCTGCGAAATGCAGCACAAAATATAATAGTCCTCTGTAGAAAAGATTACACACAATGTGTCGGTTGAGTGCAGAGTGACACTTAAATCCCCAACACTCCCTCTTTTCCGGGACACCTGGGGTGCTGCACCAGGTTTTTTCCTCCCCTGCATGAGAAAATAAGACTGCAAACAGTTCATATTCATACTGCTACACTGAGGAGGGTAAACTATGAGGAAGATTAGTGCAGTTTTCACAATTTCTGCAGAATTTCTTAATTAAAGCTAATATCTGCTGGAATTCAGACCCCACTGAAAGCATGTGTACGGAGGTAATTTATACAATTATCCAAATAAATTACAATTATTTCATGTGTTTTTAACACCTCTGCAGCGAGCCTCTGCCGATCCTTTTTCTTTCCTTTCACACATAGCTGATTTTTTTAAATGACTTCATCTGGGCCCAGAAATTGGTTTGTGATGGTGTGATGATGACAAAAGTCTGTGGGGACATACAAACTGAGCATCAATTTTACCTTGTGCCACTTTTTTTCACTCGTTCCTTTACCCTTATCAACAACAACCCATCAGCCAAACCAACCCTGGCTTCCAAAATGTATGTTGCCCTGAAACTAAACTGCAGCTGCAAATATGTTTTTCTGAGAAACATCATCACTTGGAGGATTATGTTTCATTATGCTCTATTTTTGAATGACTGAAGTGCCACGTTTACTGTGAGAAATGGAGGATACAGCAGTGAGCAGAGCTGAACTCACGAGTCCGGTTGTTGGTTAGGCTTCGGCATAAGACCCTTTGCTCCGTGTTGTAGCTGCCATGCGAGGGGCTTACCTGACCCACCTGGAACAATTTGAGGTCCAGTGTCTTGCCCAAGAAAACTTTGACACATATCAATGGAGGACTGGGACTGAATGTATGACCAGAGCCAGCTCTCCTCTCTCTTGCATTAGTTACTGCTCTGAAATAAAGTTGGCTACAGCTCCCAAAGTACAGGAATAATTAAATATAATTTAATTTCATGCTAATTTTTTCAATAATGATTTCAGTCAAATTGATGTTCAACACTAGAAATAGATCAGCTGTCATTTTTTTTTAATTACTCTAGTCTTGTAGTCACCTATAGAATTTAATGCCGTGTGTGTTCAGTGAGAAAGGATTGGAACAAGAGGCCATTGGACAATGTTTAAATTATCACAGATCACTGCAGTGTCACAAGAAGGTGGGTGCAGCAGCTGAATCAATTCAATAAGGTAGTTTTATTCTTTATTATCATAATTATTACTATAACGATGGCAGTCCTTCCTAGAATTGCTTCCTCGCAGCCTTTGTCTCCGCTTTGGAAATCTGGCTCTTGTCAAAACAATCCCAGCAGAGGAGCAGCGTGGATCAGGCAAGTGAACTAATGAGGAATCCAGTCTGATGGTTACAGTACACAGCTGAGCGTAATAATCAGCGGAAGACAGAGAATAATCCATCAGGAACACCATGCTACCAAGACGCCACTTTTTGATCTCAGCACTTTTTTTCCAACAGGCAGCTTTCTCTTCTTGATGGGACTCGTACTGCTTCGAAAGCCAGAGAATGAACAGTGCATATATATAGGGATTATTATTTCTATAAATGCTGAGATGTTCCACCAAGTGTATTTTAGCATTGCACGTCTTCCAGTCTTCTGTTGCCCTTGTCCCAACTGTTCTGAGACATGCCGATAGACTCGAATTCAATAGTGATCAAAGACATCAAAAAAAGTTCCTGTTTCACTTCAGCATTTGCAATGTCTTTGTACTAGGTTTCAGATGGTTTGCAAGTAATTGCATTTTTTTCTGGAAAAACTATTAGTATTTTTTTTTTTGTAGAGTTTGCTCCTAAATATATCTTTGCAAGGAGAGGGGTTCATGAGATTGGCTAATCCTTTTGATCAATTAGAGAAGAACAATTATTTCTCCCACTGCCCAGTTCTTCATGTATGCTACATGCTAATTGGATATAAATAAATGTATGAGTTATGCAGAAATAAGGCTCAGCCTTATTTCTGCAGGGGCTGGAGAAGGTATGAAATTAATTAGATCAATTAGAATTTTTGTTTTGGAATAATTTCTTTTTCAAATAATTATTAGTCTACAAGCTGCTGCAGCAGGTGAAGACAACAAAGTAAAAGCAAACAAAGTTAGTCATGTGAAGATGACACACACACCGCCTCCTTTATGTGCAGACTGCACATTAAAACAAAATAACACTGTGTCTACATGGAAGTGGTAGCGTTAGGATAGCGTTAGGTCTGAGGTGTAAAGAAACTCAAGGTGCACTAATTAGACTTTGTGCGGATAATTCAAACTGTGTTTTTTCTTTTACACCGTTGATTGAGCCGATGTGGTCACCTGTTTTAACAAGCACACCGTCGACAACCGAGACTCGACAGGAATGTTAAGAGATGCTCACCATTTCTTTACTGCCAAAATGACAGCACTGCCAAATGTGAGTTAAACTCAATTTGTATTATCACATTTATAGACATTTTGTGCACTGCACTTCAAGTATAACACTGTGCCATCTGCTCATATTGAAGTTTCCGTGCATGTCTGTCCAAACACAGGTTCTAATGAGACCATGGATGAGTTCAAGTGCATAGTTATGTCAGATGTAATCAAATTCCCCCAAGTGGCCCCAACTTTTGATCTTTTGAACAATCCTCACGTCCTGGTTAATGCTTACGCCAGTGATAAAAATCGTGTCAGAACGTGTAGGGACCTGCTGATGTCCACATCAGTATGGTTAGATTCAAGCTCAGCTGAACATATGGAGGAAAAGCAACGTGGACAGCTGTGAGAATCCAGCCTTCTTTGTTCTGCCTTCAGAACCCTGCTCATTCCTCGGAAGTGTGATGCTCTTTGTTGAGATATTAGTAAAACGACTTCAGCATAACCGATCTGAATGAATCTCATCTGTCTCGACAATCTGTGACCATGACCGTGAGGCTGACAACGCAGACAGATTCTGCAGAGGCGCTAAATCAAACAATCTGTGACCCCCAAATTCTTCTGACAAGTGTTTTGACGCATGCGGATCTGACGTGAGACATCTTTTTGCTTATTTCAGTGCTGCAAGGCTGAATGCTTCACACGATCTGCTTTGAGCTCCTACTGCCTCTGTGACGTTTCACTTAGGCTTCTCTGTTCAAGTTGCATCCCTGACAGACATTCTGTGAAAAACTGTTGTGACACATATAAAGGAAGTTTATGATAATCGTCTGTTATGTTCACACCTGAATTTTCAGATTTCACTGAGTCACTGCTGGATGGATTTTTGTAACTTTTAATTTAATACAATTATCGTGGCCAAGCACTTCATGTTATTGCAGTCAGCTATGTTTCATGCTAATTAACACCTGTTTGTATGCCAACACCTCACTAACATTATACCGGCCTATTATAGCTATCTATGCCTTCTTAGCATTGTCAGTATAACCCCACTAGTATATTGTTAATATTTAGCCTGAACAGCCACACCTTTTTGGATGCTGAGGATGAGCGATCGGCTTAAAGATTAGGTCAAGGAAGTTCAAACCTTTGGACCTCCATTGCATTCGAGGTAAACATTACAATAAACATCTAATTGATTATACCTGGAATATTCTTCAACACAATGTAAAGTTTTGACTTTTCACTGATAAACGAGTGAAATCTTTTTTACAGAATTAAATTCACTGTTCTTGCAGTTTATAAATCTTCCTCCAGTGCCACTAGATCAAAATGTGTGATTTGCACACAAGACATCCTATTATGTGTTGGGCAGATTCCCATTAACTTTGCTGAACACCCTCAGCGAGGTTCGAGACTATAAATAAAAGAGCCTACAGTCTACAGTGTCCTTCTGCTTTACAGTTCAGATTAGGTGGATAATTTAGAACATTCTGCACTAAGACATGTCATGGCCGCTGTCTGAGGTGCTGATCCCGGGACCACCATAGACGAGGGAGCTGTCCAAGGTGCTAATCCTCGGCAATACAGGAGAAAACTGGGATTCAAAGAAAAAGCTAACCCCACCCTTATAACAGATTTCTGGTATGATGTGCTACAACCAACCACACAAGTTAGTGTGGTGGTCTGGCGGTGGGAGAGAGGAGAGTCCCCGGGTCGGACTGGGAGACTGGACACTGCAACCAATCCGTTCCTGGAATCACACCCACCAAACCTCCCAGCCAATCAACACATTTAACCGCTTGCTTGGAACACAACACACATACAAAGGGTAACAAGATAGGTAACAGTGTACCAACACATTATCCACTATTACGACCAAGGTTGTAACAGAAGTGTGGTCAAGTAACTACATTTCTTGGACACGCAATGTCCAGTAAAGACCAATACACAAGAAAATATTGTTGGATGTGACTGATTGGATGTGACTGAGTTGTAATTACTTGGGCCAGGAGATTTGGAAAAGGAATATCAACAGGGACAATATGGGAGAGAGGCAAAGCAACAGCCAAAATGTTGTGGCTTCACTTAACTTCTAAAGCTTTATTCTGAAAAAATGTTGGAAGTGCATATTACATGCAAGATACTGTAGCCCTTTGCTAAGGAAGTTGCAGATGGCACCATGACCAGAACGTGTCTCAAAGGGGCATGAGAGAGAGATCCTTCTTCAGAGAAATCAAGACTTTCAATAAGGAGTTCATAAGAGCAAAGGAGGACATGAGGGATCTGAGCAGTGGACTTTGAGGGAAACTTTGCAAACTGTAAAAGACAAAAAGGTCCCAGAGACTGATGAAGGAGGAGGAGCTGAAGCAAGCTCAGTACATAAAGGAGCTGTATTCTGTAGGTACATCAAAGCATTGTTGGCCAAAGTCTGGGTCTGGGAGAATGATGGGCCCTGAGACAGACGTGGAGTTTCTCAAAGAAAGCCACTGTGACTCACTTATCGGCCAGGCTTTGAACACAAACCCCGGGATCAGCATATCTGAGCCCCCTGGGCTGACATCAGAGGACTAAATGGAGACAAGTCATTGTAAGAAACCTAAGTAAGTGAGGCACATTTTCAGTGTAAAAAAAAGTTATGTACATTATTGGTTTTCATTCCTTAATACAAATAGAAGAACTTATCATTGCAGGCAATATGTTTATACGTGTGAATACAAATTATATATAACTGAACGGGGGCCAGTAAGACAGCCAACCTGTACAGGTAACTTGGTCATTTGTTGGTGATGTACGCAGGTTGGTGGTTAACAAACAACGGGTTTAAACCCAGGTTTATCTAATTCACCCGTGTTTCTGACAAAAATATCCAGGGGAGGACAGAGACAGAGGCAGACAGAGGCAACAAGGAAAGGAGAAAGAAAAATGTACGGAAAGATGATATCCAACGTTTAAGTTATGTGTGGCTCTGCATAGGAAGTATTCACATAGAGGTGATTATCACAGTCACAGCCAACATTCAAGCCAGGCGGTCCAATCATCTCTAGACTCTGCAACACTGTGTTTGCTGCCATGGATGTCCCAAGGATATTTTGAAGAGTTTTATTTTTTCAACTGTATTGTTGCAAAAGTGTGTTTACAATTCTCGTTATAGCTGCTTGTTTTTTCTTTTTCTTTTTAAATAACTCACTTTCGATTTCTGTTTTACTTTGGTGGTTATTTTAGGCTTTGAAATGTCTTTTACTTTTCAAGGTTATTTACCACTGGAGCAACATTAAGTTCTAAAAATATACACTAGCTCAGCTAATCAACAGAAAATTTGCTGAATGCCCTTTTTTACAGTGAAACATTGCAAGAGGTGACTTACAGAATAAAGGGAAACTACCCAGAATAATGTCATTACAACCACTGCTTGGGAAATTAATGCATACATTTTTGCAATTAATGTGAACACTTTAACGAGTTATAAATACAGCTGGGGAAATTAATGCAGGCCACCTTATCTATTATGATTTAACTGCTGCGACTTTTAATAATGTGAAAAGGCTGGTCTTTCTCTGTAGCTGCTCAATGTAAATAAGGACGAGGTCCTGTAGTCTTCGGGGACCTGAAACATTAACTACCAGCTCCAAAGTAGGTGTCTTCACGAGTCCAGACCCATGGAAGATGGAGCACACCACAGATTGCTGCTATGCACCTATTAAAATCGAATCCAAAGGGCCGTCAAATGAGCCTCCTTGTGAGTCAAGTGCATGTCACTGACAGCTTGTGACTTTTCATTAGGGTCCAAAACTGCACTTGGGTTTAAATAATTTTAATAGCACGAATGATTACAGTGTAATTATAGTTTATCAGTGAGGGGCTGATACTTTTCTCAAAGTTTAAATGGAAACCATGACAGCAACCCCACATGATCATCGCCCAGTCCAACAGGAAATTCTTTCCAACCACTGTTAATGCACCAGCTCAGTCTGCTCCATTCAAAGTCTCAGGGGCCATCACTTTCATTCAAGGTTGTCAGCGTTGATGCCCGGGTAAATTATGGATGACTTATTATACAAACATTGTATGCTGCATTATTGTTTTGAGAGTCTTTCCTAAAGCAGAAACAACTCATTCTGTTCTGTGTCTGCTCTTAGTGTGACCAGAAGAACACAAAGGGGCTGGCCCATGCATACATAAGCAAACAAGGTCAGTGGATTCCATATAAATGTGGGATCTTTTGTCCTTTTATTGTAAGTTTGGTTTGCTTCAAGTTTTTTTTTTATTTGTTCTGTTTTCTTTTACAATACTATGCTTTATTACTATATTTACAGATAGATAAGGGAATTGCGTTTTCTTGCTCTACTTGCACGTGTTCTGAGGTGATCTTTCCATCTTCTACTGCCCCTTATCTGTTCTGTGGTTGTAGTGGCAATAGGTAAAAAGACAGGTCGGTCAGGATTTGTACTCTCTCTGCTATGTTGGTGCTGGTCTGGATTTACACAGAGCCTCCTTCTATCAGGGTATGCCAGGAATTCCTCAACAGGTAAATGCTTAGGAGGCACAGGATATCTGAATCACTTCCCTTAAATGTCTTGCAGATGTTTTGAGCCCCTTAACGCTATCCTGTTTCAAAGAAAACTAATTTCAGCTCCATTTTTTCAGCAACAAAAGCGGCAATATCCTTAAACAGAAGTTTCTGCAATGAGTTGTTTTAAACAAGCATAAATGTGTTTGCCTGTTCCAAATGGTCTCACTTAAACAACCCTGATGTGGGTTCAAAAGTCAAATTGTTGGTTTCACACAACCAAAGACATTGCTGGATTGAGCTGACTGGAGTTCTGATGTCAGAAAAGGTGTAGGCTTAGGAGAAATCAGACGCAGCGACTGAACATAATTCAAATGGAACAATCCACATTTTCACAACAGAAAACGATGGGCTTGCACCAGTAGTCTATTGCTTCAAACTTTTGCGGCCACAGTGTGTCTGTAAGACCACAAGTTGTTGAAGTTCAGGGAACTAAATCACTCGCATAAGACAGACAAGCAAACCCTAGCGGACATGAAAATAAATCTTGAGATCCACAAAGTACACGCTGTGAATAAAGAGCATTCCTTGCAAGGGTTACGAGCTGGTCCGCGGTTCCATGGGCAGGGTACAAACCTCCAGGATTTACCTTGTGGGAACACAGTGGTCGAATCAAGAAATGAGGCCATTGCCCAAACAATATGCATTCAAATATAGTGTGGAAGTAGTCCCACATTGTGCCACACTAGCAGAACTCATTAACATGACCACAAATTAAATAAAGGCTGCAGGGGCTGCAGTGGGAGAAAAAATGTCAATTTATATGCAAATCTCAACCTTTTACAGACAAGAGGCAAAAATAAAACCCCTTTTTCTCACAAATATTTTCCGCATTACGTGTAATGATGTACACAACATAATTTGCTTGCCTATTTGGGAGAGTTTCCCTGTGTACTCATTAGGGCATCTCAAAAATGTCAACCTTACCCATTTTCAAGCCACTCATGTGAAAATCGCTAAATAACCTTTCGAAATGATTAACTATATTATGACCTAGTTCAGACATGCTAAGAAGGTCCCTCAGTCCGTATGGTTTTATGGTGGCGCAGAGAAACACAAGAAGTGCAGGGCAACAAAGCCAAAGGTGTGTGTTGAAACGGCTGTGAACGGTGCAGTGCCAGTGGGCTGGGTTTTAAAAGTAAGAACAGAAAAGAACAAAAAACAACAACTAAGGGGCAATTAGCAAACTGTGTATATCCACGCTCACTCTGGAGTCTTCAAGCCAAGCCACGTTTCATACAGAATAGCCCATTGTCCTGTGTAATTAGATACAAATTGGTATTGTCATGTCAATCTTACCACACACCAGTTTTTGCAATTCACAGCTCAGCTACTTATGGTGGTGCTACTCACCCTGACACGCTAGAGACAGATGGAACACAAATCAGCCAACTTACCTTAAACAGGTCAATTACCCACTGGCTGCAGTGCAGCGCTTCGCCACGTTCATATCAATCAGCTGGTGCTGACGGGGCCAAGATTTGCCCACGGACAGCTGCTCTCCTGAACACCAGTGATCACTGGAAACAAACACCGAGATGTGGGAATTAACTGAAAGGTCAGACTCACCAATAACAGATAGAGAGGGCCGGTACCCTGAAGAATGTTGAACTTGCAGCAGTCTCACTCGCTTGTGGTTGTCCGATACCAACAACAATTAGATCCATTGATCCCTTTATTATCAGATATGATTTGATACCGGTTCCTTTTCCCTGATCTACCATGAGAAGCTGCTAGCTGAATGAGACTGTATACTGGCCTTCTCTAATGACAGGCTAAGTAGTCACCTTTGGGGATTTTACATTTACATCTGAACTTAGAGTCACTCTTTTAATGATGACAAAATGACACAACATGTATTTGGGCAAGAACCTAAGCATGGAAAATTTACTACCACAGTATTAAACATCCATGTAACTATCAAGATGTGGGGCAAACACTGAAAGAGTAAGCGTTTCACAATTCAAGAAATACCATAACCTTGAAGGTACGGAAGAAACTTTACAGGTAATATAAAAGAAAGAAAAAAAAGATTTACTTTAAAAATGCGGTATCCCAGTCTCCATTATTTAGTTTTACAAATGTCCTTGTGTCAACTTGGGTCCATCAGACTCAAACCAAAACTTTCAACCAGAAATTAGTGCGTAGTGCTGCAAAATGCTTGCAACAGACTATACCTCAAAGAAGGTATAGTCTGTTGCTTAATTATACAGGTATTGTTGAACTGAACAGTAAGATGTGGAAAATCAATGTTTGATATTTGGTAGCATCATTAAATCACTTTGAATTTCATGATCCCAGATTAAAAAGGCACTACACAACTATAGCTCAATTATTTATTTGTTCATATCTGTTCTGCCAGAATTGTACATGTTAAAAAAGGTGTTGATGTTAAATTATTGGTGTTTTGTCACGGTAATAAGGTGAGTCAGTTCATCCCTGGACGGCAAGACAGTAACGATTGCTGGATTCCAACAATCTACTGGATTTCTATAATTTCATCAGCATTTCACAAAAGGAATGGACATGCGTCTGTTAGTTATTAAATGTTAAATGAACAGGGGACTTTGAGGAGTTAGCACATTACTGTCTGCATCTCCAAACAAGCAAAGCTTGCAGCGGTTCCAAACATGCAAATATTTTTGTCATTATCATCATTGCTACTTATATTACTGTCACCACTGCCATTAATGGCAATAATAATAATAATAAAATAAGGATTAATACAAAAAGCAGTTGGAAAAACAATTCAGGGCAAAAATGTACAACCAACCTGAATCTGGACATCTGTACACACGTAAAAATATGTAGTTTTTGGGGAGTAATTATTAAAACAACCCTATATGATACATTTTTTTTATCTTTTGGCACATAATGAAATTATTCTGGATATAAGTGATGTACATAAAAATAGAACAGAGCAGCTGGAGGAGAGCGGAGAGGACCAGTTACATTTAAAGTCAGTCTCACTTTATGGATATTTTTCCTATAAATACTGATTGCAGCTCAACGTAACGTATGGTTGTCTGTAAAGGCAAGATGAAATAAGTGTAAAACCATCATATCAGTTAATAATTCTGTCAGGAATCAGCCTTATTCATAATGTTACGTCCAAATTCAAAGTGTCAGGGGTGCTTTTAAGCTGGAGTGACCCATGGCCCTGTCGGCTCTATTTGTAAATGTTGACTCAGTTTCCACCAGTGTTGACATATCTTAGTTTGATCCTCTGAAGGTAATTTTAGTCAAAGTAATAATATTATCCACAGCGACCATAGAGAAATTAAATCTCTTGTCTATAAACTAATAAACCCACATCGTCCAGTCACACTGCTCCAATGAATGACATATTCCAGCATTCCAAAACACATCAAATATTTTCCAGATCCAGCCACAACATACAGAAGCAGTATGTGGACAAGAAGTCCATTATTGTCTGTTAAATACAAAACACGATGATCTGTGTGTTTACTGTTGTGCGTTTACTGTAGCTGCATTGGGTGTATTTTGAATGTCAGTGGCTAAATGCTGTTGTGATGATAACAGAATAAACTGATATCTAAACTACTGTATCTTATAACGAGAACTGCTTCATGTTAGAACAACATAATATCTTGTTTTTCTAAGAAAGCATCTTGCAAGAAAATGTGTCTCTTTATTACAAGATAGCGAGCAAATCATTTGTCATCAGGGTAGTGTATTTTACATTTTTCTGCCTCTACCTAACCTTCGGGTAATGAATTGTTTAGCAAAAGCTTTCTTAGACACCACAGTCAGTTTTTGGATTGTAAATATATTAAAAGTGAAGACTTGGAAGGTTATGTACTGTAGAAGATGATAAAATTAGTTTGCCTTAACTTTAAAATGTATAGAGTTACAATAGCCATACTTTAGAGTAATGTTAGTAATATGCAGTCTTACAGCTTCCAAGACCATAATTGAACACATATTTTACAATACAGGAGATGAAGCTTAATGTACCTGAAATCTTGTGACTGACAAAAATTTAATCTGATTAAATCAGAACCTACAGAACAAAAATCTGCATAGAGGTAAAATGTCAAGTGGCAAGATGATAAAGGACCCAAATGCTGCTAAAGATGACAAACACATTGAAGGCTTTCACATTCCCAAGAGGCAGTTGTGGTGCCAAATGCTTTTTGGCCATTATTTTTATCTGCGTCCCTCAGAGCATGTCAGACCCCTGGGACATGTCCTCAAAGAAGAAGCAGGGGACAGGGCCCACTGTTCCTGAAGCAGATATTCTTTTGCTTGCGTAGACCCTGAATTCAGACCCAAAGCATCTCTACAGGCCTGCACGCCCTAATGGATCTCCTACGGTGTTTAACAAGCTCGGAAACTAAGCGTGGAGCGACGGTATGCTGGAATGGAGGAGCATTCCTTTCGAAAAAGAAACATCACGGGAACTTTTTCAGATGCATTGGGTGGCAGCGCTTTGTGTTGGAGTCCATTGTTCTTGACATTTCTACAGACTCCTTCCCGCAGTTGTAAAGGTACTCAATACTTTGAGAACATGTAAGACTTGGTTCAAGTTGGACAATGTTAAAATCCTGATTAAAAACTTTTTGTACACTGACTGTGGCCATCCATTTTACGTCTTTACCCACATTGTTTCTCTTGCAGCATTTATTTTTTTAATAGATTGTTATGCTTTTAATTTGTACCGTTGTGTGGATTAATAGCGAACAACATATGTAATTTTGCATTGTGTATCATGGGAAGCACACAATAAAAAGTTTTATGTATGAAAGGTGCTGGGAAAAAAAACTCGTCTATCCTTGTTTTACATTAGTTTATTGAAAATCAGATCCCGGAAACAGGGCACCTCGTTATCAATACTGTATAACACTATAATGTGCATTAGCACATATGCTAATTTGCAAAGCTATGCTGCAATAACTGTCTGCATATATGAGTAAATGCAGCAGGAAAATGGTCTTGAAGTTTGTTTTTTCAACTGCACAAAATTTGTCATTTTCATCATTTAATGGAATCATAGAGATTTAATATTTTTACACTGCCATCAACTAGTGTGACCTTAGAATAATGATGCAGCAGAGGACGGGATATAGACTTTCAGTGAATCCTACCATTTCCACAATCTAACCAATGTTTTTATCAGACTAGGAAATATACACAGCCTCATACTCTACATACCAGGTGGGAAATACACTAAGTACACTAGAGTGAAGCAAAGCCCTGGACAAGAGTCTGTATCCCAGTCTGCATACATATTTGAATTTATTTCATGGTGTCATTTTAAAGGCAATAAAAAGGATTTGTGTCTGACATTAATGCTGAATTTGTGACAGTCACTTCTAAAGAGCTTAAGCCAAATTGATGCCTTCAACATTCAAGGGGCTTTTTTTATTTATTTATTTAAAAAGTGAAAATGCTGCATTTCTTTAAGCAACCCTGCACACAATTATTTATTTCCCTCTGACTCAAAACTTCACAATAAATTGTCCTGTATTACATCAACTTTGACACATGTACTATGGTGTACGTAGAAAAAAAAACTGTAAAAGCAATTTAGGAACAAAATTATAAAGCTACAAAATCTGTGTTACTTGTTTTAACCGAAATGGTGGACAAACTTAAATTTACCTAATAGCACAATATTTCTTTCAGTAGGTGAAAAGATAAAAAAAAAAAAAAACTGTAAAAGTCACGACTGTAGAAGAACTGTTGAATTTACTGTGGCTCTGTTGAATGTAAAAATATTTTTTTTATTGGTTGTCATCTCCATACCAGTCTAAACTGAAAACTGAGCAAAATATATTCACTATAATGCTTCAATTCAATATAAATTGTTCAGCTCTTTGCACAAGTAATTTATTCTATATTCAGCAAGACTGAAAACAATTCCCTCCTCCACACTTCTTTACTCAGTCCACCATGATAACCCTTGTTATCACGGGAACATGGTCTTGAGCAGCACGATGAAGGTGGGGTCCCCCTCATTATTGCGCATCTGGTAAACTCCATGCAAGGCATGGGTTGACCTATATTCCTGTCCTGTTATCTCTGATTGCAGCACTGTGACAGGAGCTTGATTAAGTGTTTTCAGCCACCGTGTTGCACTTCATGTGTGGTGGGAGAAGTGAAAGCGAACAATGAGCCTGGTGGAGCTAAACTTGGAAGCCACATATATAGGAGCTATTCCTGAACACTGCAAACAGAAAAAAAAAAAAACAGGATGGTTGAAAGACGCACATAAACAAAAGACAAAGATATGAAATAAGAGAACAACAATGAGTGAGAACTGTGCATCTTCTCTAAAAACTTTCTCGAGTAAAAATCCAAGTAGAAGTCGAAGTGGAAGTTGTTGCAGGTTGAAGGATGTGTGCACTGAATCTGTTTCAGTAGAATGTGTGTCATTCAGTGTTCTGCCAAGGCAATGCACTATTTGTGGTCACCGTAGAGAGGAATAGTTTATTATTGTGCATCAAAGTGTGTCAGCGTTCAACATGTCACAGTCAGAAGAACGGTAATGGTGAACATCTGCCAGAACATATCTCAACTTAGTTAAAAGAAAAAGTTTCGATATTGACAGAAGTCAAACTGAACCATAGTCAAGTGTCCTCGCACTCAGTTTCGAGTCAGTAAGTGACAAATTGCTTGGAGTGTTGGAACACCCCTCAGAACCTGTAATGAGTGAGGGCTTATCAACAGGCAATCATCAGAGGCTGTTTAAAAACATTCGAGGGAAAATGAATATTCATACAGTGTGGCTGATTAATGTTTCTCACTGTTATATGATAAGTACGTTTTGCAACAGGTCTCCAGTCCTCCGTGTATGAAGATCCCATTATAAAAACTGATTGGTGACGCTGCTGTATCCACTTCATTGTTTACATTTTTATATCCTCAGAAAGCCTGTATGTTCCTCTGACAATATGGAATATAGGCAATAAGCATTTTTGTTGTCATTTGTGTCGCGAAAGTCTTTGTATTTTTCAACCCATGAACAGCTCCATAGTAGACAGAATGACAAGGAGTCCAGGCACGTGTAAAACTCCACATACATAACAGCGCCTCTGTTGTCGTGTATGCACTGCATTTGTCATTGCACAAACCCAACCAGGGTCTCGTGCCAACATTCTGTGTGAGCTACTCATGGCAGTTGATTCACTGACTGTCAGTGTTGCTTTTCTCAATCTGCTCATCAGCCATTGTCACTGAATAAAAACCAACTGAACTTTGTTGCTGCCCACATGGAGGCTAAGAGGCTAAAAACCAAGTTCAATTCATTCTTGTTTATATATAGTAGCTCCAAATTATACTATAATTTCAAGGCACTCTGCAAAGTAAGGGAGACTTGTAGAGGAGTCGTACTAATTCTCGTTTGAGTAAGAACTAGGCATTGGTTGACAGGAAAAAAGTGAACCTGGTTTGTTGAGTGGATTTTCGAAAAAGTAAACAAAGCAAGAAGAAAAAAATTTATACTGTATATAATAGAGCTTGGAGCCAGGTGTATGTCATCACAATAAGGGGTTAGATTAAAATACAGCTGAATTAAACTTTCACATTAAAATGGACAAAATCTGATATAATTTGCACAAAAGGCTAATTTAGCATGTGGAGTGGATATACAATAGTCAGCAAAATCTAAATAGCTGCATATAAATGCACCAAAAAAGGTAAAGTTGACAGAGCCGGTGTGAGTATTAACACGAAATGGATGATTACGTTGATTTGGCCAATGTTATGGCCTGTTACATTTTCAGTAACAGACCCTAATAGATGCATTTGAAAAACAGCTATAGCAAGAGATAAAATATGAGCTAGTGATATTACTAACAGTCTACTCTGTGTTGATACACATCTCGGCTGCTCTGCAGATTTAAAGGTTACCACTGAGCTACTGATGTTCTAAAAATAACTGTTTTCCCACTGACTGGGTAGACTGTCATACTTGTCATCCTGACATGAACTTGCAAGCAACTTCAATAGGATTGCAGTGAAAACTGGTGGAAAAATCCAATAATGCAAAGTGATCGTAGCGCAAAGCAGTTACATTTACAGGCACCACCTGGCTGCACTCATTATTTTGCATATTATCCAAACATCAGGTGAGATTGTAATTTGTCTACTCCAAATGATGAGAGTCGTCTAGCACAGAATTAGATCACAGCAAATCAAGACAAGTGTCAAAGTGTTTCAATCGCAGAGCTTTCTGAACACATGGGACACAAACTGAGCGGATGTTCACAGGGGTGTCAAGATAATCAGACACATTTGTGCATTTTTTTAATCTAGACCAGGGTGTTCCCTTCTTACTGAGCTCTGAATTCAGGGCTTTGGGCCTGTTTTGCCAACATTCAGAGGCTCTGCATACAGTAACACCAAGGTATGAAATGGTCTGAATGATATTTACCAACTCGCCGTTAAGCTGTCCCTGTCCTCTTGCTGTAAAAAAACGGTTCTGGTCTTTGCAACCTGGTCTTACAAGGAACTTGAGTACTATTTATGCATATGGAACAAGCTGTTGGTCATAAAAGCTGTCCTGCTTTGCACAGTGTCCGGAATGTTTCCATCTGTGACGCGATCAAACTCACAGCATTGTCCTCTGAGAAATAGTGTCCACATGAATCTACAGTAACAGTCATCAAACAGCATATCTATGTTCATTTTGGTTTTAGCCACAACTTGCTTCTTTCAGGTTGTCTCATGGGGAATCTGAGCAACTCTTAACCACTGCTTGTTTCTTTCAAAACGTAGACAAAAATAAATATGATCCATGTTGGCAGGAACAAATCCACATTGTCTCGAAGACACCAAGGAAAAGCTGGAGAGAATCGCACATGCACAAATAAAATTCAAATGCACACTGGGAGTGAAATGTGTTAAATTATTAGTAACCTGAAACCTTAAACTGCAAAAAACATCCAGTTTTGAATCTGCAAAGTACAAAATTGCTCCATTCACACTTTGTGAATTAAGCACAAACACTCTGTGAGTTCACTTTGTGAACACCAACAATCAAAGAACAACCTCAAAATTCTCACAGCTTGCAGTTAAGGGAGAATAATAGAGAGCATTTTTTTCTACTGTAACGCTGTAATTTTGATAGATTCTAACTGGATTTGGCCCACGGACACCTGAATGGAGTGGAATTTATTCCCATGGAACGAGGGCTGTACAGCATGGCCCTTAGTTCTTACAGCATGGAAACCTTCATTGACAGAGGCAGAAATATCCCTCAAATTTCTATTAAGACCAGGTTGAAAAAATCTCAAACTAGCCTTTTAATTTTTTTACCAAACCAGAACCGTTAGGCTACCAGTATTTTGATTTGACAGATGTCAACTCATTTTCTGAGATTTAAATTTTAAAAAAAGCTTTTGTTCATCTGTATTTGATGAGCTGTTTCAGAATTATGCAGGGACAGTACTCAAAGAGAAAACCCCCGAAAATGTGTAGCACTGCAGAATATTTAATACTGTGATACTTAACAGGATCAGGCCATTTGAAGCTTCACATAAATTTAACTCAGCCTTTTGAATGACACCTGAAATATAAACCGCACTCCAGGATACATATATTCTCCCCTCCTCATCAAAAAGAGAATTTGAAATTATGAAATGAAACTTTTCCAAATGTACTAGTAAAAATGGAACCCTTAAACTTGACATCTGAAGCTCTGACCCTCCACACTGCACCAGATAAGTTCTTAAACTTGCGTCATTACAGCAGTTCACCATGTTAGATGAACTCCGACAAATGGCACGAGGAGGTGATTGAGAAGCGAAATGACTGAAGCACTAGAGATAGAGAGTACACTCAAATCCCCAACAAGCATTCCAGTCGTAAAAAAAGGGGCCTTTTTTTTTTTCCAAGAGCGCTTTGCTCCTCTGCCAAGTGTCATGTGTGGAGATGACAAATCCAAGACTGCCTATAAGATCTCTGATGAGCCAGGATGTGAAAATGAGTAGAAAACAGTCAACAATACTGGAGGAAAAATGTTCCAGGTCTTTGGCACAGTAAGTGGTTGTCAAGGCAACACCCAATGAAATTTGAGGGGAACTATGAGCAGCTCTGACACGGTCTGTTTTGCCTCATCCCAGATTGATGCATACAGTCTGTGTTGAAATGGTTACAGTTTTTTTAGCAGTTAGCAGACACGTATTTGTTATATACATGTCAGCTACAGTTAAACTCTAATGAGTGAATTCAATTTAAAATCTTACAAACCATTACAAAAGTATTATTACTATTACTTAACCTATTATTTGTAACTTGGTATTTACAATATGACCAACCTGTCTGCACACACAGCGTCATACCTTGAGAGAAGTGAGTGCATTTAAAAGGCTCTATGCAATCTGTTAATCCTACAGTGGAGATGATTCCAATGATGATAAGTACAATTTGACAATGATCCATCAATCCATTAACTTTAATCGCTTATCATGTTCAAGGTCGTGTGTGGCAGGAGGCCATCGCAGCTGTCATTGGGCTGAAAACATGACGGTACTTTTCTCTACAGGTTCGGGACACTGCATGTCTACAGGTGTTGTCTCACATTAAATGCAGAGAACAAGAAGGAAGGTCATTTTACCACGAATGCATGTGGAACGCTCTGATGTTTATGGGGACATTTTGCGTTCAAGTCAGATAATCAGGGACAAGCTGTCCACTACTAAATGCCGCCATGCAAACAAGATCTCAGAGCTTTTGGAACAGTATCAACGTGAGAGAGATGATGTCGAACAGGAGAGAGGAGACAAAGCCACAAACTGTTACCAGGCAAACACCAAAATCATTGTCTTTAGCTCACGTGCTGAGGTGAAAACTGTTAGTTTGGGAAACGTCTGTAAACCTTTAAAAACGGATTACTTCTTTAAAAATCGGCATCAAAAATCAACAAGTGGAGCTTACCTGCTCTGGCTGTGGTTGAGAGGGTGAGAGATCACACAGGAGTAGTTCCGCTTTCCCAGAGCTTTGCCAGGATGGTGGTTATGTCATGACTTATTTTCGGAGGAGTCAGAACAGTCTGTCAATAAGCAGATCTCTCATTTCATCTGATTGGGAAAAAAAAAAAAACAATAATGAAACACTGATAACGTTTTACTACTCAGTTTTTCTGGTCAAATGTGAACTCTTATGTGATGAATACCATTGATTGCTCAGGTTTGTCCAAGTGTGACAGTGAGGCAGCAGGCAGAAGAACATGAGCTTAAAACTGCAGCAGCTACATGGATTTAAATCATTTTAATATTTACACCTGTGATATTGCAAGTCAAAATCGATTCTGCATGACGAATACGCAAAACATCACATGGTCTTTAGGTTCCTTTACAGTTATATGGAATCCAGAGTTTTGTCTTTTTGTCTCTCTTCATACCAAGAAGATAATTGCTTTCACCTGGCCTCCCAGGTGTAACTCACTCCCTGATTGGAAGGCTAGAACGAAAACCTGACTCCGCGTCCACTCCCCACCCACCCTTACCCCACTTCACTATACCATTACATTCCCTAAACACTTCCACTTGATTTTGACTGACATTCAATTAGAGGTCTTGGTGAGGAAGGGACAGGGATGTTCACTGGTAAGATGAAGTATGAATTACACTTTCTGCTGAGCATTACTGAAGCAATAAGTCAGATTAGGCAGCACACATTTTGCCAAAAGCTTCTGCATATAAATGTCTGATTTTACATGCCTTAGTAAAATGTTAAAAACAAAAAGGAATGGCATGCTTTGCTAAATATTTTAATCTTCTGACTGATTAAATAGTGCAAAAAACAATGTAGCACATTTTAAATATTTTAAACATGTGCTTAATTCTGAAAATAAAAAACCGAGGTGAGACCAGACTCACAGTGACCTTTGCACCTATGCCAATAGGAACAGAGATTTCTTCAAAGTATGGTGTCACTCTCAGTATGCCTAAATATGTATGACAGTAGTTATATATTGTTCTAATATTTCTGACTTGTAGTCCTTAAAAAACACCATTTTCCAAACCATTTCTCTAACTGAACCACTTAAAACAAACCACTTCACATACAAGATATTTAGCACTAATACAGTACAGGCTTTCCGACAACAGGAAGAACTGCAAAGAGTGATTTTTGAAGGGTTTGTGAATCAATAATGGGATGTTTTCAGTCTTGGTAATTGCATAGCATATTGAAGAATAAAAGTGCCAAGTGACATAATGAATCCAACTTAACTTATCACTTATGTATGATACATTGTTTTGAGGAGTTCAATTAAGGGATTGTAGGATATTTACATCGCTTTATAAGATCAGTCCTTTTTCAAGATCATCAACTCAACCCAGCATGGCTGTTGTTTTTGATATTTCAGGGACCAAAGCAAACCGTAAAATGCAATTTGTAATAATAAGAAGAAAGCGCTAGTGCACCGAGATTGAGCCAGTTACCACAGTAACCACCTAATACAGCAAAACATCGCAGTTCATGGGTGATTGGGTTGTTCATTTAGGACCGGCAAGGACTTACTGCACTAGGACCAGACCATAGGTGTCTGTTATGTGTACTACCTCAAATTTCACAAAGACATTTTACATGTCCTGTAGCCCTGAGGGAACAACGAACAACCAGTAACATGGCACCTGCGTTTAGTGCTACAGGAAAAGAGGCTCAGACTCAAGGCTTTAAAAGTCTAGACTGGATCATTCATATAATATTTCTTTCCACACATATGAAATAAGAGATTGCCTAGAGTTACTGATGGTAGCCGCACAAAAGCTCAAGCTCTCTAATCACTATTGAGCATGGACGGCACAAGCAGTCAAAGTTGTGCAAATAAATCAAGGTAAAAGTTGGATGAATTTCCCCTACTTTGTTTTCACTTCCATAATCCAGGGCTGGCAGGCTACGATGCCAACAAAACCCCCAGCCATGTCGAGGAGATAGGCCAAACTTTATTTTTCAATCTAGTCACGTTACATCCATGATCATGTAAACATCCCCAGAGCCGTTATAGTAGACGACGTGCCCACATTTCACTGCATGTCCTACATCCGCTTTACTCCACTTCTTACATGAAGAATGAGAACCAGCCGTTAGCGGGAGGTAAAGGTTGTTGATTCACTGAATGCCGTGCGATTTGTTCGTTGCTATCCTTAAACGCACCATTTATTGGTCTCCTCCTCCTGAGCTTGGTGAGGCCGAGAGCAGCAGCAGAGTGACGGATGAAGACACAGTGCGGGCATTAGCGAGAACAAATCTGTAAATGAGTGAAAGCACGCGTTCTCTTGTGGATGTCGCACAACAGTTGCATTCTAAATCATGGTCCTACCTCAACACAACTCTGCAGGAAGGGCTGTGTATTTTTGTATACACATTTCTTATGTCTGCTCTTCCGTGTGTGTGTTTGTGTGTGATCGGACAGATGCACAGACCTGTAACTAGATGCATGCAACGTTACTATGCAGAGCCGTGACATTAGGTCTGCCAATATGATTCTGAGCTGTTAAACCAAGTCCAAGTAAGAGCGAAAATAAATTCATCATCTTCTTTTGACTGCCGGAAAGTTTTGGAGGGAAAACTCTGGATTTATTCCACAACAGCACACACATACTGTGCACACTCGAGGTCATTGTGACATTTTTTTTCCCACGTTAACATTATAGCTTTGGTACATAATGCAGCAGTGCCCACAGAATTTCCTTTGAGTGTGGACATGTTAAATTTTATATAACAGATCTCCGTAATTAAAGCGGAATATGTTATTCCAATAATCCCAAGATCCTTTGAGCTACACTGCAGATCACTGTCAAGGATGAAAGCAGTGAAAGCTAAGCAGTGTCAAACTCTTCAAAGGAGTAACTCATTTTTGAAAGAAGCCCTAACATGTCTCTCTGTGACAGTGTTACAACGGGAAAGGAACTTGACAGAAAGAGCAGCAGCAGCTCAGACAGGTCATGAATGACCAGGTAACATCCTGATGGACATTCTGAAAAAATAACGACACCATGATCTTCACCACAGCACTGAGAAAGCTCTTTATATCATTCAAATTCGCATGTGCTTGTTCATGTGAGACATAATCAATTATTTGTCATTCGTCTGAGATGCCTGTCAAAGACATGATGTAACATTAAAAAGTGTATAAATATGTTTAACTCATGCCAGTGTTTCAGTAATCATTTTAATAAAAACTGGTACAGCATGAGAATACAGGAGCTGTATATGTCAATATCTAAAGACAAATGGAGACATTTGAAAAGACATCAAACTATGAAAAATATGGGAAAAATAACCACAACTATAAATCTGTTGTAGAGACCAGTATTCAGCTGAATATTAAAGATCTGTGCACTGCACCGGCATTAAAGGCTTCGTGGTTGCATCATGAATCCACAACCACCTTTAGACATTGTGAAGTTTTACTTCAAAAAAGCTTTGTGGTATCTTTGTTCTGTAGGTCCGTTCATTGGTGAATGTTGATTCCTCTAGCCTTCACATCTACTATATTTCTAGTCATATATAGCTGCCTGAATTACACTGTAATGGTCAGAAACACCTATACAATGTGACACAATGCTGAATTAAACCATTGCTAAATATTTAACTAACATTTTTTAAAGCGGCCATTTTAGAGACAGAGGCCATTTGAATAAGATATAAAGGAACTGTCCCATCGAATGTACTGACATGTACTGCAGCGTGGGGTTTAAGAGCAGATCCCCCCTCATTATTTAACCAAGTTTGACACCACAAAAGTGCCAGTGAGTCATACTGAATGTGTCTTGGAGGTGCATGTAGTTCACATCTGATTTCAGCCGTCCCTAATTTTCCAGCGGTCAGGAAGGAGAGGGACACATTACTGTCGTGGCCTGCACACCTCCGCGGGCTTGTTAGGCATCTATTTATACGAGCACGTCGTCACTTCACTGGCTCTGAACTGCCAATGTCTGAACTTTTTGAAAGTGTGCCGGCTACTGCTCGACTCTAACTATGGGTTTACTATGTATAACGCTGCTTGAACCTGTCTCACAGATGAAGAGGGTAAAAATCAATAAATACATGTTTCCATTTGTTAATATGTATGTAACATGTAAAACTATTTGACTAAGACTATAAGGCAAGTCACTTACAGAGGTGAATCTGCAGTTTTGATCTAATGAGGAGCTTCATATCAGCTTTGAGCTCTTGTTTTGCAGCCCAGCTGATTCTCCTTCCAGTCATTGTCCACCTGACCTGCTACTAGCAGATGAACATGGTGGAGCATTTAGCAGGTGGAAAGCTCCTGTTGCTTTCAAAACTTGTTTACACTACCCAAAAATGCCAAAACACAGTTATTATTTACAGAAAACACAATTTTTAGGCAGTTAGATAGTCGGGCAAAAATACATTTTTCCTCACTCAGCTTGTCAGACGACGTTCTACATCATTACCCTTCATTTTCCTCAGCTTGAGCTGAACAGTGTCAGCCTCAGCAGTACTTTTGCTGACCCAGGCTTTATGTCAAATGCTAAAATAAACACGGTAACAAATTTAAGACAGATATCAGAGACAAATGTGCTTGCAACAACACACAATGTACTTCTGATTTTCTTTGAAAGTTTGGGTGGTAAAACAGGAAGATTAATATTATAAACAATAGATTTTGATCTATTCTGATGTCATTCTGACATAAGTGTGTCGATCAGAAACAATTCCACCTGAGATCACCAGTAACATACAGACAGACAAATGATATTACTTGCATGTAACCAGATTTTCCACTGACAAAGAGTAAATTACTTAGATTACTGTGATATGGATATTTTTCTAGCACGGCCCTGTTTGTTTACTGTCAGATAATATTGCATTTTATTAGAAACAATAGCATGAAGTGCAGAGCAAAATCAAATTATGTTCAACACTGTGCTGCAGAGATAAATATCCCACAGTCAGCAGCTCTTTGCATCACATTAATTATTTGGCAAGGATTAGTGTTATGCGTGGAGGAAAGCAAAGTCGAGTCGTTTGTCTTGGAATTGGACCCTTCACCATGAATTAATTGTTCTCTATATGTGAAAGCAATAGCAAGGGATCTGACTGTCTGGACTTCATTTGTTATAATTACAGTGTCTGTAAGAATATATTCTGATGTGTAGGATCATATGAACCATCCATCAGATGCTCGTCAGTTCTACCAAAACAGTGGATCTACTTTACATCTCGTTAGAAGTTCGACTAGAACCAGGGACAGCAGAAAGAGATTGAATCAACTGAGAAGTTGAACATTAAGTCCTTTCATAATATTTCAGGGTGCATACAGAGTTGTTAAGCTGAACTCAATCACTTACAAGTGAAATAAAAAATGCAAAAAACATGTTTTACACATTTGTTTACATTTATTCATTTCCAGTATTTGTAGTATATTTAAACGTGTTTATATATTTTAACTGTCTGTATTCTCTTCTCTCCAGGTGACCAACAGATCACCTGGATCCAGCACCTTTAATAGTCAAGGTAAATTGGATTTATTGCATGTTTAGTAGAAACAGAGGCAGGTTTTCATAGTCTTCTAATAATCTTCTAGTATCATAAACAACATCTATGTTTGATATTTCAATATTAAAATTGTGTAGCCCAAAGAGCTTTTCATTTTAATATATTTATCTATTATGCCTTTATACTGTGTATAGTTTTATCACACTCTTCAGTAAAAGGACTGTACCTTGGCCTGGGTGGAGATTGAAACTGCCTCCCTGGGTGTGCGTTGGCCAACTCTTACCATCTGACTGTTTGTTATTAAAAATCATTTTGCATACTGAGGCTTCATCACCGTGTCAAATCCCCTCCTTCCTTTAATATTACCATTTAACTGTCTGTAATCACACATTGTGTATGTACTGTACATTTTGGCATCTTAAACAGACCTTTGCCTTTGCTGAGACATTGCTATGGGTGCAGACTGTTCATTAGCAGAATATCTTTAAACTGGGTGCATTCCATATTTTTTGTGAAGTTTTTCAGATGTCAAGTAATAACCCTCCGAGTGGGTAATGGGGTCAAACCCCTTTTAGTGTATTAATTTGGATTATTTTGATAGCAAGGACCAAAAAAAACAAGGTCAAACACCGTATATTAAAAATTGCTTTGCTCCGTCAAATGCAGCTTTATGCAAATGCTGTATAACCTTACTTTTATTCTGTAATTCTGTACATTTATTCAAGTGGCTGAGCCTGATTCCTTTTGTAATGTCACTAGATTTGCAGAAGATTTTGTCCAACCAAAAGATCAAAGGCTTTTACCTTCCCGGGCCTTTTCCTGCTTTTGTAGAATAATCCCTTCAGTGAATAGAAAATGAAATGCTAAGTAAATGAGCTGTGTAAGAACAAGAGTTAGCTGTTAGAAACATTTAAATAGATACTGTCTGGCAGTATCACTTTCCGACTGTGTGCATATGCATTACACTCGTCCTCTCAGGGTTCCATGTCACATTATTATATTGTTAGTGCACCTCCAAGTGTTAAAGTTTGCAAACACTCACAGCCAACTACTTCACCCTCATTTCTGGGGGTCACCTACCCAGGTTGTAGTGATAAATCCTCCCCAAAGCTGTTAGAATTCATTTATTCCATTCTTTCACAATGATGGAGCATTGCCCTGGGTGGGAAAGTTGGGAAAAAGCCAGCACATCTACCCCATGCTCTTTTCCTCTAACACTTCAATAATCAGGTGACCCATCGCATTCTGTACATTGTCTGTGACACTGACTGAGCACTGCAGGGGACCTGAAATCAATGACCCTGTGTTTAAATTATGATCAGCAGCAGACTATTCATAAGAAATAGTCAGAAATCAATAGTTTCTCTCAACACAGATGATTATTGTGAGACTGAAGTGAGAAGACTGCAGGAGAAAATCATGGCAATATGAGAGGGATTCGAAACATACACAAACTGACAGATGCCTTTTCCTTCCTGCTGCTGATCCGCAGACAAAATCAGCAGGGCTGAAGACACAGACTGTTCTTCTAAGCATGTCCTTAGTCTTAACAAACTACATATAGTATGACGTGGTACGTGGCAGTTGGCTGCAGACAAAATACTGTACAGCTTAAATTATGTTACACACATGGGAGGTGACAAGCATGGGGAGAGATCTTACAAAGAAAAAAGAAATTAGAAGCCACCATGTTCAAAGGTGGCGCTGCATGTGGCAGAGAGGGCTCTGGATGCATCTGTATCATTCTTCACAAGCTCATCATATCCAGGCAAATGTCAAGAGCAGAACGAGCAGATCAGAAGGTTTGCATGTGAAAGCCTCCATTCCGCCGTGTTCTTTGTGGGTGTCTTCTTTTCATTGACTGACCACATGCAAATACTGGTAAACGTCATTGCAAAAATATGCTTTTACCTTTAAGGCCTGTGTGGAATAATACATGTAATACTTTCTGTTTATGTGTTTCCAACACAACTTGTTAGACCATCACATTTTCTGCGACTGGTTTCACATTGACTGTCGCCCATCTACAGTACTTGTATAAAAAGAGTTTGCAACAAAACAGTTTGGATTACTCTTTCCTTATTTTTAATATTTAGATCTCACTGAGATGCAAGATCGCCTTTTCAGCAGGATACACCAGGTTACATATAAAACAGCAAAATTAATTTAAATTATAAAACAGTAACATAAAATACAGTTCGTACAATCATCTAGTCATCCTAAACACAGACATAACCCTTGCAGGGGGAAGGGGATGAGTGTACAAGGCTGTGTTATTTAAGGTTCACAATCATACGAGATTTAAAAAGAGTTTTATTCGTAAAATAATACGCTAGTCCCTTGTAATCAGGGCCAGGTGCAATATTGAAAACTGGAAATACAACACTAGAAAGGCTGTGATCATTTTAAACAAAGTAAACATTAAAAGGAAAAACACTAGAAGCAGCTGTGTACAATCATAAACATAGTGAAACTTTTAGGAAACGCCTATTAAGCTCTGAATGCTTCCAAACCAAAGAGGAACTGGTTTCTATCTGTATGTAGACGAGGTACAAAAATATCTTTTTTATATTGACTTTTTGTACAGAAATTCTTGCTGTTCATTTGGACACTTTTGCTGCCGCTTTAACATGGAAATTTCCTCCCTGTGGGACGAATGAACAATGATGTCATCTTATCTTACTCTGCATGTCATTAATGTGACGCTCGCACACAGTCAGTCATTTGCATATTGCTCGGTGAAACTACCTTTCTTTGGTACTATTCTTCACAGCAGCTAACTTGGGTTTCTTGACTCGTAAAGCTCCTATATGTATGCAGGTGTTTCCAAGGAAACACTGACAGCTTACTGTCATATGTGCTGGCGCTAGTGTTTTGAGATAACCTTAATCTCGATTTTATTGTTGGTAAAAATTTAAGCAGGTTGCGTTTAAATTGCATTGAACCTACTGGGGGAGGGAACTGTTGTGATAATCTGACTGATTATTCCATCTAATCACATTTGTTGCCTACCTCATTGGTGCCTATTGCTGTTGGTTTTCTAGCCTCATATCAGGTCTGATTACTTTAGGTCTAAATTTGGCTTGATTTTAAAAAAATGACAAATTCATCGAACAGCAAAGAGACAACAACTTCAAGGAAAACAAAATGAATGTAAAGGCGTGCAAAACAACTTCAGGGGGCATAAAATTACTTACTGTACTGATTACGGTTGTAAAATCACAGTTGTAAAACGGCTACTAACACATGCCAAATGATTATAAAGATATAGTAGATGCAAAACAACTGCAGAGATACAAAACTACAATAACAAAAAACTAAAATACTTTGTGAGCATTGACTTTGTTACTTTGATGGGGGGAATCTATGATTTACTCATTTTTTTTTTTTGGCCAGGGCTTTTTATGTTAATATAAGAAAAGAAAATTAAGTTTTATATATTAAAAACATCACAGACATAAAAGAGCAAGCCACACAACTGCATGTTTGCATCTCTTTGCATTCCCACATAGGAAGATTCACAGTGTAATAGCAGGACCGTGAGTGTTTATGTGTCTCTGTGCACCTGTGCAACAATATACAGGATGCAAATGCAACATTAGGGTTTTTCCCTCATTCATTTTGATTTTTAGCAGTCAATCATGTTTTCAGTAACTGTTCAATGTCATCCAGAATCACAGATGGATTGTCCCAGCATGCACTGGATAGAAAATTAATGCCATGTACTGCTCAGGTACAATACTCCATCATGCTGCCTTCTTAAAATCATTTTTTTCTTCTTTTCCCCAGTACTAACCCAATGGTCATTATTTTTAAAATACATCCCAGTCCATTAAATTGTTATGCTCCGTCAGTTTTAATAGGCTCTCTGCACTTAACATTCACTAAATCATAACTTAGGGAATATCATTTTTTAATAATCCCATATTTCAGCTGGTGTAAACATAGTCTACTTGTACAGTACCTGTACCTGTACAGTGTCTATCAGGCTTTCCACACTTGCTATCTGAGCCCTCGGCTCCACCCTGACCCCGGGTTACTGGAACTGTTCCTTGTCAGCCATATTGACCAACAGCAGGTCTGACATTTTCACAACACATTTCATTGGACAATACTGATGTGGCGTGGCCATTAGTTATGCCTAGGTGGGGATATCCCATATTTCATGTTGTATGTGGGGAAAATTGTTACCCCTGGGCTTTGGGAACAGTAAAGCTGTAGCTAGAATTAATGTGGTGAACTAAGCTGAGTTACTGCCGCTCATTCATTTTATATAAGAAGTGGTAAAACCCTCATGGGAGTACTGGAACCTAACACACATAGTCAATTGCTAGTATTTGGGGCAAGGGAACTCTGGTCAGAGCAAGTGGAAATATATATCTCCACTTATTCTCTTGTTCTATGATAAGTGGTGAAGCCCTGAGGAGTTACAGAGATCTAACATGTGTCTTAACCTAAAGATGGAGTTGAAGGGACTGTTCTGTGTCTCTAATCTTCAATCTTACAGAGAACGGGATGGTGAGCTTGATAACATCCTCATATCCACGCACGCTGCAGAGAACCATCCAGGAGGTAATTACACTAGCTCAGCATAAAGACCGAAACTAGCTGGTTCTATCCAAAGTTCAAAAATACACACAAGTGAAGTGCATTAATACTGACAATAATTATCTACATCTTGGTGAAAGGGTTGTAATGGTGGATACTGTGTCGTTTTGGGATCAACGAAACAAAGTGAAGGGAACCACACAGGTTACTGTTGAGGCTGTATAAGAGAGAAACAATGAACAAGTCCGTGTGAGCTTTTGCTGACCCTTCATCTCAAAAATGTCCAGATGTCTCCTGTTGACTCAAAAAGTATTAGTTTTGTGGCAGTAATGGTTTTGTAATACCTCTCTGGATGTTCACCCATAACCTCCCTCTTGAGTGGCCATTAGAGAGCTGCAGGCCCATACTTAAAAGGATTTTTGAAACGTTTGGACGCTCCGTATGAAGTATGTGAAGGAATGAGTGTTACACAAGAGAACTGTATGTACATTGTGTAAAACTCTTTTTTTTTCAGATAAACAAATGAGAAAAATTGATATTCAGCAGCCATTTCAGTGAGGAATATAAACAATTTGATCTGGGTAAACAAGATTTAGTGCAGGATGCGGCAGCTCCATTATTGGTATTTTATGGAACTCTGCAACAGGTGTGTTTGTCCAAATTAATTAGGAGTTGGCAGTAAAACTAGGTTTGTTACTTCCATATTTTTTACTGTTATAGCTAAAGCTTGGGGCATGTGTCTAATATTAAACAGCTTGAAGGCATCACTGAATGAACACGTGGCTCTCTCTCTCTCTCTCTTCGTTGCACACAGGCCTTTTTCATTGGCGGGGCTGTTAAAGTAAAATGATCATGCATCAGAGGAATACGCTGGTCGGTTATAATACTCCATCCGCACAAACAAACGTTCTCTTTGTTCAAATGGTCCTTGGCGACAGATGTGAATGGCTTTTTCGATATTTTTCCTGCTGGCCGGTGACCCTTGGTCTATGACCCCTACAGCTACATTATCAAACTCCACACTTACAGATACCACATTAGCTGGCTCCATTTGCCTCATAAAGACTGTGAGATACGGTTGAAAGCTCTGAATCCTAATGAATGGATGCTTGGTTCATTTTTGTTATGAGCTTTACGTCCTGTTCTGGGTGAATCGATTACATGCTAACTTAGCTCTCAAGACTCAGTTGTTTTCTCCTCGGAGTATTGCTGCCAACAGCAACAAAGCAGAGGAATATTCCATAGAGATGAATCTCCCTCCAGTCTCAACAGTGAACACTTTACTACTATAACTGCACTTGAAAAACAATGAGCTTGGGTGATGGCCATGGGAAGTTAAAAATTGAAAGGTTTTATTCTTGAAGAATGCAAAACGTAGGGGTTTAAAGAGTCTGCACCCACAACTAAAAGTCTGACATTTGACTTCCTATTCACCATTAACATCTCAGTGGTATCTGCAGCCGTTGTGGGTTTCGGTGTCTTGCTCTTGAGAAGCTGGGGTTGAATCACCACCTCTGCAAATGGTTATTATACTCTAATTCTTGACCTACAGGAGCCATTGGCTACCGTCTACATTGTGCGGTGATTAGTTTTACCTTCCTGTGCCCAGCATGCATAAGACATCACATTCTGTAATGGTATTTACCGGATTACATGATTAGTTAATTAGGGAGACATGCAAATGTAAAAACCTAAATCTCTCTCAGGAATATCTCTGTCAATGTCCCTCGATTATGTGAATGAGACAATAAAAACCAATGTGGATCCACAGGTTGACAGATGTGACGTTGGATCATTGTCACTCTCGAGAGCTGATGTCACTTAACTTTTGTATTTTTTTTACACACTGTACATAGTTGAAATGTATTCTTATTATTCTATATTGTTGATCAAAATCAGTGTTCTGTGAATGTACACTGGAAAACCCTGAATCAGGATTGGAAGAAAAGCGAGACAATGTTTGACTAGACTTTTCCAAATGTTTCAGTGCTGTGAACCCTCCCGTGCTCATAACGGTATGTCAAAAAACACCACAAATGTAATTGCAGATGTGAGCTGTCCATGCATTTAAATGTTCTATTTCTAGAAAAGGACAAGGACAGTGACTTGAGAACAGAAACTTTGAAGATGAATAACAGCCTCGCTGTTTTTTTGGCCTCATTTCCATTACAAAGCTCAGTCACTTTGTTATCACAGTTGAAAAATTGCAGACTTTTACACAGCAAATCAGTCTATTTTTCTGGTGTTAACAAATGTCTGAAGTTTAGGCAGAAAAGGCAAAAGAGAATGAAGTGAGCACTTGGCACCAGTTATATCAAGACTGACTGCCCCTTACAGCTAATTACATAGATACCACAGAGGGCGACATGAAAATGACAAAATATGAGAAACGACAGCCCCTTGACCTTGGCGACTGTTTTGTTATCTCTTTTAAAGACGACATTATTTGAGCAACTAATTTCTAAAAAGGACACATCTTCCTTCACTTTCTGTGGGACTTTGGCATTCACTTTGAACTGTTAAAAACAAAGACTTTGCATTGGTTCTAAAGCTGTACCTGAACTGAATGAGAAGAATCCCAGGCACTGAGAGACTGACACCCCAACCCTTTAAAATGCTGAATGCTTTCATTCTCAGGCATAAACTCTCAGAGTGTCTCTTAGGAAATGCATACATGTTGATTTGAAAGAATGTGAAGACACTGTGAACCGGGTCTGTACAAGCTGCTGCAACAGTTGGAGTTTACGGAACACAACCTGTCCCAGGTGCCACTGAATTGTTCAAGTATCCAGAGACAGTTGTGAGTTCAAGTGGAGGCTACAGTGTCACGAATAATTATACTCATGCAACAAGCTAGAGGCTACTGTCCCAACTTTATTCTTCAATGATCAAGTGCTCATTTTGTGCAGAGAACATTAATCCCCACTTAATGACATAGAATTGATGCCGCTTTCATGTTTTTATGGTAAATAAGCTACTGTCAGCAGTAGTTTACAGACTGCTGGGCACAAAGATTGGGAAAGAAAAGAGACAATTATTGTTACAAGGCTCAAAACGACTTGACTAAAAATATCCAATAAATATTATACAAGTCCAAAACATCCTGTAATATGTATATATATATAAGTATCATTCATGGGAAACAGATTTCACTTGTAAACTTAAGATACATGAGATCTTCAAACAGCTTTATAACATCAATTCTCTTTTGAAAGCTTCAACATACTTCATCTCAGTGTGCAAAACTATAATTGTAACTGTTACTTTATTTGTTAAGCCCTTTGAAACAACTAGGTTGAAGAAAGTGCTGCACAGGTTAAAACATAAAATAATCACAAATAATCAGAAATAAAAGTGTAAAACCAATAAAAATTAACAGTAAATAATGTCAACAACTCAAACTGTGTCACATGCTCACGTTTTCGAGTGAAAGAAGTCTCCAAGTTGGACACAAAAAGTTCTGTCCTTTACGTTTGACCTGAACAAACTCAGAGCTGGGCCTTTCATACCAACCCAGTGTTCTAGGCAGGAGAATAAAATATCATGTCCACTGTATTGAACCCAGAAGTTAAATCAAGCAGAACAAGGACCACACGGTCACCAGAACCAGAGGCCAGGAGAATGTCATAAAAATATTGCACAAGAGCAGATTCAGCACTGTATTTTGTTCTAAAACCAGACAGAGAAATCTCCAAAAGGTTGTGTTCATTTAAAATTACTGTTAACTGACTATAAACAATTTTCTCTGGAGATTGACCTAAAATTAGTAAGAACAAGTGGATCATGCCCAGGTTTCTAAATGAGAGGATAAACTACGGCATGTTTCAAATTTTTATGGAACCAGCCCAGAGGTTAGACAGAAAGTTGGTGCTGAGCTCATCTGTACAATTGTCCGTGATGGACTCAGGGATGACGCAGTTCTGGCTGAAGAGGACTGAGAACTGAGCGGCAGTGGAGGGGTTAATACCAGGAGAGCGCTGAGCAGGAGCGCAACTTTTAACTGTGTTACAAAGCAGGAAACGTGAAATATCACAGGCGCATGGTCTGAGAAAAGCTAAATTCAAAGCTGGATACAGCAGATGACTGTGAAAGCTGTTTAAACTGATACCCGAGTTAAAATAGAGTTAAAATAACAACTAGGAGGCTCGAGATCCAAAAAAACGCTGGACTCAGCGGCATTAGCCCATGTTTCAGTCAAACTGAAAAACTCCAAACCACTGGATGTAAAGATCCTTAAGGATAAAAATTTTGTTTTCCAGGGATCTGGCATTGAGCAGGCTAAACCTGGTGGGAGCTGGGGTGTTAGCCCACCACGGAGTCCAGCTGAGAGACCGTAGATTCACTCCGCGTTGTTGGCAGGGCTGGAGCAGCTCATCAGGGCCTCGCCAACCAGCGAGCAGGTCGGAAGGAAAGAAAGCGATGAACCGATCCAAACTCAGGCAGGGTGGTAACACCACAACAAACCACACAAACCTTCGGCCTAACCAACCTCCCACTGCGCTTACCGCAATGACTGTGGCATTTCTTACAGGGAGGTAGATCAGGAGTGCGGCCAAGGCCCACTGGGATTCCCGACAGGAATGGGGGCAACATTTTATATCCATACTGGATGATCCACACACAACTGTTTTCAGACGGCCCAAGATCCAGTAAAGTCTGATGACTGTACACCAGCAGAGAGTTGACAGTATCAAAAACAGCACAAACACAAACACAAAATTTTTTAAAGAAGAATTTGTAAAGGAGAGACAGAGACATTTTACTGTGAGGGATCCAGCTATATTTGTAGTTCATGGGTTGGGATGGCTGTTCATTTTGAAATAGCCTTGACTAACTGTAGTCAAACCATTACAATAACCACGATAAATAGGAGCTGGGGTGTCTTCACTGTCTTTCTGCACCCCCACCCCATCCCATTTTTACTCTTTTTTTCTACTCATTTCAGGGTCACCAGGGGTGGAGCCTATTCCAGCTGTCAGAGGAAACCAGAGTACAGATTTATTATTTTCTTTATCCGAAGAAGTAAAGAAAATCAATGGGCAACATTACCAAAGATACAAATTCTGTACTCAGTATTTTTTTCACCCAGATTTATTTGTAACATGCAATCAAATTAGGACTGTATCAGACCATGTACACACCCAAATTATGAATATCTTCCTACATAGACATAAGATTTATTCAGGTTTTGTACCGTAAACATGCAATCAAATTTAGGACTAAAATTTGAAAGAAATATATATTTTGTCCATATAAACACACCGGACTATAAAATTCCAGGCTGAATATCTTCTCCTACATTGTTCACAGTAGACATAAACTCTTCTACGTTTACGTGTATGTGTGGCTGAATCTTGTTCCTAGCCAAAGGAGAAGACGTCTCTTATTCTTGAATTACGCAGGAGTTGCTGCCCTCAACAAAAGATTTTGTACCATAAGTGTGAACCTGAATTGTAATAAAGTGCTGATGGTTTTGTTAACTAAGAATAAAAACTGGCGCTTTTTGTTTGCACTGACTTAAGAACATGAATGCTGCAGAAATATTATCTCTGTAAAAGCCGCATGGTTCAAAACGTCGGAAAAAGGCCTTATGGTGTGTAAGAACATGAATGTGCACATATTACTGTATGAGGCCCTGTGTGTCAGTGCTTTTTTAAAAACTGTCTACACCATATTCATTCTCCCTAATTTGAGCAGGAGTTGTTGATGACAGCTGATGTAAAAACCAAAGAGACTGTTATGATAGACACTAGACAGCTTCTGCTTATCTCGATGGGCATGACGCTCTGCTGTCAAAACTGTTTACTGCCTTCTATATAAATGCTCCTCACATGCACGTGGGAAGAATATTATTGACAGAATAAACTGCAAAGAATTGAACATTTTGTGAACTTTTAAATCAAAATCAAACAATAGAAAGTCACCGATGGACCCTCCATTTTTGAGCATGCTGGACCGTGCTTTAACATGAAGAAATTAACATGTTTATGTGTATCAGTGAACATAAATTAAAGCTCCACTATTTTCTTGCCGCTGTGTAAAAATCCCCATTAGTAATAGCAGGCAGCTACTGTTGTCTTTCTGTAGGTGTTTCACTACAAGCGGCCACGTTACACATCCAAATACAGGCATTCCAAGTATGTTTTTTCTCTGCACATAAGGAATGTAGAATGTTTTAACTCTGAACCTGGTTCAAAAAATCCCACCGGCCTTTCAGCCACTTTCAGCACTCCAAGACCAAGGTGATCACAGGGAAGAGTCCACTGTCAGCAGAAGACTTCACAGTGTGTGTGTGTGTGTGTGTGTGTGTGTGTGCGAGTTGAAAGGATGAAGTCTCCAAACAGAACATAACTGCTTATCACATTTGCTCAAGGCCATGTGAATAAGCCAGAAGATTATTGGAAGAATGTTCTATGGAAGGATGAGAACAACAAACGTTTTGGCTTGAATGGGATGAGTTATGTTTGGCGATGAGCACTGCACTGTATTCTCACAAAGGAACCGTTCTTTATCTGATAGGAGACTTCTATGTGGCCTCTGAGCCAGGAGCCTCTTGACTGATCAAGCTAAGAGTTGTATATGCATATTCTAGAGAAAATGTCCATCTGTGGACTAAAGCTGGACAAAAAGCAAGAGCAAACAAAGAATGGATGAAGCAGGAAAATGTACTGTTTTAGAACGGATGAGACAAAGTCCTGATCCTAATTTCATGAAAATGCTTTAGAGGAATAAGGAAGGAATGCAAATGATGAAAGATAGCCAACAAACATTCTGGATCTGAAGCTGTGATGTAAGTATAAATGGGCTTAAATCCCTCCAAGCTGCTCTGCAGGGCTAATAAACAGTTACCTGCAATGTTCAGTTGGTGCAAAAAGGCGTGCATTTATATGTATTTATAGGACTAAATCATTTTCAACAAAAAAAAATATAATTTAAACTGTCCACTCTAGTCATGCAACCCGCTATTAATATGAAAACACTGATTAGTGACACTTTAAGGTACTTTATTCCTAATATTCCTTATTCCTTATCATAATAAATCCTATTATACATATTAGTCATATTTTAATGATATATGTTCACACAACATTGATTGCTTTAGGACAATGGTACCAGGTTGTGATTATGAAAAATAATAATCACTGTCATATTACCTATAATCTCTGTATCTCACCTTAAAATGCATACAGACAGACGCATGGGTTTTGGAATAATTCTAGCACATTCACACTGATACACAATCTGTTCGCTTGCCAACATCTACCTCAGTCCACCGCACTTTACAGGCAACAATAAAAGATGGCATTCTTGTTTCCTGGGGCTGTGCAAAGTAAAGTATCGCCCTCAATTTACAGCTTTCTTTCTGTCACAGCAGGGGAGGTTTGTGCAACATGGGTGAACCTGACAAGCTGCTGAAGTACTTTTGTTCCTCAGAGCCTTTTGTCCACCAAATAGGAAAAATGACAGAGTTTCCTTTAAAGAGCTGGCAGACTGGGAGTGCACAAACATCCATTCACTCTCACCAAACATCGCTTCATATTCCCATCTAAACATCACAAATCCTTAAAAGTAAGAGTTCAAGATGTTTAACTCCTCAAACGTGGCAACTTAGAGGTGACATCTAGTCAAAATAAAAATTTGAAAGTGATAATTGGTTTTCATCTTCTTTTTCTCATATGTAGTCGAAATGTACCCGTGATCTTCTTTGAATCATCCACCCTACCCGCAGGACAGCGTTCTGTCACGGCTAGAGAGCCAGAGACGGGTGTCAGGACCTTTGATGTTTCTGAAGTTGACAGGCGAGTCTCAGGGCATTGTCACTTCTCTCAGCGGTATCTCTGTGCAGATAACAGCGGGATCTGTTAGCAGGTGCCATTCAAAGGTGTGTGGGAAGTATTTGCATTGGGTTGTCAAGCTGCAGATGACACTTGAGCTAACTGGTGATCCCTGACAGGAGCCAGATGGGGGCCATCTCCATGAGCCGTGCAGAGAATACCCATAAATCCGCAGTGCTCATCTACGGTAAAGTATGATTGAAATGGACCAATAAATGGATGGCACACTTTGAAAACAAACTAGGATAAGTTTGACATTAATCATCACTGTATTAAAGCTGAATGACAAGAAAGAGGGACGAACGATTTTGTATTTACTGACCTGCAACAACTGTAGCTGTAGTTTCCTTGACCCCCCATAATATCTCTGCTTTATGTTGATTTAGCTTTATAACTTTCAGTCTCCGTCACCTGATGTCACCTGGTTTATGGACTAAAATAATCTGCTGAGAATTACACAATGCAAAAACACCTACGACTGCTATGAAAAAACTGCAGCAAGCCAACATAAAAAGGTAAGATTTTTTTAACACTTAGCCGGCACTGTGTTTGTCACAGAAATCTTTGTGCTATCAAATTATTTAGCTTTTCCTCTCAAGCAGAAACAAACAAATAGTATTTTGGTAATTTGAACAGAATATATCTGTAAATGAATTTCAATATAAGTTAGTTTCAAATTTTCACTATTATCTTATTTTATCTTGGCTTTCAGTTTGCCTTTCAGTAATTTCTGACTTCCCTTCTCCTACTGGCAATCCCATTTGTTTCTAGAGAAGACATCAATATTTAAAGGCCCTCAAAACGTGTTTTCTCATTCAGGCTCTCAGAATGAGCCGCAGGGTACATCATGAGCACACATTGTTCTGCCAAACCTAGTACAGTCTGGGTTATTTCACGTGAAATAAATGTTGGTTTTGTCGCCACGTTTGTCACTGGTTTGTAGTGAGCGGGAAAAAATCTTGCTCACATCAGTACATCAGTCAGGATTTAGAAAAATGTTCAATTAAAATGTGATGTCAGTTGTTGGGGCGTTTGCTTATGTTACCAGAACACTGTAGGTCAGGTCAAATCCAATCCACCATCCAGGCAAAGCAGATCAAACAGAGTCTTTCAATGTTGAACTAAATATTTAATGTAGAGAAATGCTCTACTTATATATAAAGTCTGGTTTTCAGGCGCTTTGAGGCAGCATTAATTGATTTTTAGCCGCTTTGGGGCAGTAACGCGCTGTAAACACAACATCAGCATGTTAACGGTTTATGTTAAGGTGTTATAGAACTGTTGCTTGTTTACACATCCGACATACTAAGAGCCTGTCTACACTTGGTTTTTAAATGTGTTACGGTGATGTAAAGTTAGACTTTTTGAGGATGTACTGAAGGGAGAAAAAAAGTCTTTTTTTTGTTTGAAGTTTAATAAAAAACGATGAGGGAGAAGCAAAAAGAGTAAAGTCTCAGAAAATGGAAAAAGGCTAAAAACATCCTGTAGAGCTCCTCAAACAAGTTCAAGGCGCCATAATTATTAAACTCAAATAGACACTAATCTTTAGCAAACATAGCTCAAACATGTGTAAATAGTACATTTAGCTACAGAATACACACTAGACGATGAACTAAAGTATTTGTCACTGTGTCTTAATGAACACCTTCATCAGAAACTACCAGACAGTTGGGTAATTTAGGATATTGTCATATTTTATGCGTATAAGCAACGTGTTCGATCTAGTTTGTCTTTGAAATAATCCCAAAAGGCAAATATTATGAAAATAAAGAAACAAAACGTGCACATGTAGCCCAACGTATCATGGTGATAACGCAGCAGACAGAACACGACTGAAGTCAATTAACTCTGAGCTTCCAGCAGCTGCGGTGTGTCAAGTGCCATTGTAAAAATATCTTGTCTGACAAGTGTGTAGGAAAAAGGAAACAGACTGAGCTTCAAAACTCGCATTGCCAGTATTGCATCAGCGTCCTGACAGCTGTCCAATCAAATGTCACATGGAGAAAGTGCACACCATCACTTACGTTTCAGAAAGTAAAATGGTTCAAGGTGACAATGTTCTGTGTGACAAGAGTATGTAAAAAGGTGCTTTCATTTTATTGTTCATTACCTCAGTGATTCTCTCGGCCTTGTTAAGGTTAATCTTTTAGTCTATCAATTCCTCATCACAGTCCACTTCTCTGATTGTAAAATATGTATGTTTTAATCCCAGCTTTTGCAATTTCAAAATTAAATTCAGTTTCATCAAATTGAATTGGTTTAAATTCGTTCAAAGCTCTACAAATCTATAGATTAAATTTTCCTCCTCTCAGTGTATTTATCACCCAGAAATCTCATTTTTGTCCAAACGTGTTTTATTATTATTGTATTTCTGACTTGTTTGCCAACCTTTAAGCCATGTTTTGTATGAAGTGTTACCTGAACTATAAATAACAAGTCAGTATCAAGTCATTCTGTGATACTTTATTCAATTAGGCCTCTGAAAAAATAGTTCCCAAGACAGTATTCTGCATATTTCAGTTTTGCACACAAGCACATCAAGGTGAGAATATCTCAGAGAATGAAAAAGGCAGAACATTTCGGCGAGCCTGCTTCAGCGCCTTTTACAGCTGGGAGCCCCATGAATTCTCCCCCCAAACATGCTGATTATTTCAGTCACACTCATGCATGGATAAATATGTTTGAGAGGCAACACAGAAAGACAAATCTTATTTATGGCTGTGTATTTTGCCTTTGGGTAACCTACACTCAAGAATACTAATGAATCTTAGTTTAGAAACTACATAACGATTCGCTGTGGTAAAGCAGAAATCTATATTATAGCACAGACATATGGCTTTTTGGATCATTCCGAAAACATTTCTGCACAGGACGCTTCTTATCCTCAATCAGGAACACCAGTTGGAGGCCATTTGTCATTGTCTGTGCTATGACACAAACCAAAGTATGGTGAGCACACATATCAAAAACCTCAAGACATGCATCACATGACCACTGACATTTCAGTGCTGCTGAAAGCACTCCAGACAAAGGAAAGTTCAATACGCTCAACAAGGATCTCTCAAAAATGTTAAAGCCCTGTTCCTGGGGTCGATTGAGGTCCTCAAAGCTCTTCTGCTTCTCTGTGTGAGTTGAAAATAACAAGCTTCATCCTTCTTGCGGGTCTTTCTCACGGGCTCTTATTCTGTTTTATGAGGTCTACAGGGCACTAATCACAAGGAAACATTTGCAACAAGGTAATCTCGGGGTCAGGTTGTCTTGAACCACCAGCTCAGAGGGGTGCTAGGAAGCAGAAAGTATTCGTAGATTTAGTTTAACACAGAGAAGTAATGGGCTGTTCTACTAACAGTTAGAGTTGTTAAGTGGCACATTTCGGTAAGTAAAATGCCCCATTAACCAGTCTGCTTATGGTGTACAAAAGCTAAAGTATAATCTGTTCATTCTGTTCTGCCTATGAGAAAACCAAGTGTTGAATTTCCCCACACTCACAAAACAAGGAAATACCCTGATCAGCCACATTATCACAACACAGTGGTTCTTATGTTTTGGAAGACAGGGGTCAGCAGTGTACCCATGCCCACCAGTGTCTATGCTGTGCTTCATCTGTGCAAACTGTCTTTTTGGAAAGTTTGAAAAGTATGATGGCACGAAGAGAAAATTTTATGCACTTTTACATGATTGGTCTTTTCTAGTGTAATATGTATCTGCTATTATGAATGAGGTTAGGCGAATTTGCTTACGCTCTCAGACTTCATTAAATATTCCCTCCATATTTTCATCCTGGTAAATGAATCCATGTATTTATCTATAGCAACATGCTGAACCTGGATTTCCTAATGGCTGTGGGAAACTAATACATGACTAAAATGCTGTATTTCCTAATCAACTCAATGTCTGAAAGTAACATGTGAGATTGAGATGGAGTTGGACCATCAGGGCTGATCAGAACCAGAAGGGTGATTAAAGACATCACACAAAGAGTCATGGAAACTCTCAGTTAATACTGAAACAAAACTGTTTAACGTTATAGGAAATACATTGTTTTACTTCTGTAAATCTAATTGATAACAAATTTATCTTTTTAAAAACTCACTAGAAAACCCATTTTTATTCTTTGTCTTTTAACCCAGCATAAGACTCTGTACTTGTTCAGCTGTGTTATTCCTTTGTTTTTATTGTTATTTTATGTATTGTTTTGCGCATTGTTTTAATTTGATTATTTTGTGTTATTGGACTGGCTATGTACATCACTTTGGTCAGCTGTGGTTCTCTTAAAGTGCTTTAAAAACAAAGTTGATTTGAGAGTTGAGTTATGAGTTTCATAAGATACAGTATATATGTTCATTCAGAAAAAAACATAACAGCACAAGCATTAAACAATCAGATCACCCCAATCAGTTAACAAACAACAGCCAGGAAATAATATTAAGACATTTCACATTGTCAAAATCACACAATGTTTCATTGTGTGTCATCAGAGCTAGAGTAAGTCATGGCAAGTGGAGGAGGGGGCTGCATATCAAATACTCTTGAATGGTACATTAGAGCGACAAAACCTACACTGGCTTGTTTGAAGAAGTCCAGTAAAAAGATTTCGCAAATGTTGCATCACTTCTGTCTGTCTGAAGTTATACACACATATGCAGGTATGGGTGCACACACACACACACACACACACACACACACGCACACAGTCATATTCTGTACACGTGGACAGCCAGTCACACAAACTCACTCTCCCAGTCTGAGCACAGTTCAAGCCAGGATTGACCCTCCGAGTCCAGAGGTAGCATCAGAGCCAGGTCGATTCACGCAGTCTCTGACACTGCTCTTGTGTAAATGAGCCAGACATCAGGGGTTGATGGAGAAGTAGTGCGGAGTACTGATGACATTTTATTTAGATTTATTTTATTTGATTGTGAGAGCAGCTACTGGGGTTGTTTGTTTCCAGACTAGACTAAAGGAGAAAAAACATGTAGGACAAGATTCTGACTCCTTACTTAACTTAAGTAACATGTTTTAGTAATGAAACGTTCATCAGCCTAAAGGATAAATTAGGCAAGGGACCACCACAACCTACAAATGGTTATATGAAGGCAGCTGAAGACGTTAGTCAGTTTGATGGTGACATAGCCCGACCAGTCATGGGTTGTTTTGTCGAACCAGATCCCAGTTTTCTAAACCTCTCTCTGCTCCCAAGCTGAACATTGTCGTATTTCCAAGGACTCTTCCTGTTCCCCCTCCAGTCCAATGATCAATGTGGATTGGAAATAGGTTATGCTCGCTTTGAAAGAGAAGATGAAAGTAAGGGTTTATGTGTCATCACGTTATTAGATCAGAGTGAAAATTGACCAAAAATGTAATGATATGTACTGTTTCATTATTTTCCCAAGACTCGTGCATTAATAATGATGATGTTGGACATTTTAAGCAGAAATGTCATGAGTGACAGGATGGCATCCCTGTTTCTGACATTTGCAAGTAATACTTTCTTTTAAAAAATGCTGAAAAAACAATAAATTCAGAGACATATTGAAACTCACTTGAAAGAGTTTCCACCTTTTCTGTCAATACTCACAAAAACTGTATCAGTGAAGTCTCAGTTTTGCAAACCCACCATCCAGCTGTGTCCAGTTGTGTGATGAGGAAAGACAAAGTCCCGAACGTGTGCACGTAAATGACTTCACGCTCCGGTAGCGGCAACAGTCACTAATAAACATGTTTTGTCTAAGCTACAAATGTCTATACCGTTATATATTTAGACAAAGTGAATATTCTCACATTTCGCTAGCATAGGCCAAAGCTAACGTTAATTAGCTACAGTACAAAAAAGGATGAGCGTGGTAATAAAAATTATACATATATTATCTGGAATTCACATTAATACAGACTAGTTTCTAAAAATGTGCTAAACTTCAAGTTTACGTGTTCTCCGACCTACCCAGATACTTGGTAGGTTGTCTTAATCATCACTCATTGGCTAACGCTGAGGACTGACACCTGTCTTAGCCATTTACAATCGAGAAATGTGACAATGTTGAGTTCAATGACTGTGCTAAACATAGGATATTTCACTTACTACACAAGACAAGTTTTAATTGTCAGTATCCATTTGTAAACCTACATGAATGTCAAATACTTACACCATGTAAAAAAAGGGCATCGAAATGAATGAGTTACATTTGTGTGTAAAGGACAAAACTACAGTTGTAGCCTTTGGTTGTGTTGTTCTTATAAAGTGTTTGTGGTCTTACAATGTGTATATTCAATTTGTATGGAATGTTATGTTGTAAAACATGGTGCTTAATAAGCCTGCTAAAGGATGTTTACCTAAAAAATAAGAAATTACTTAAATACTAGGAAAGAGGCCTTTGAAATACTTTTTTATTGCAGTTGCAGATGATGTTGCCTTGCTATGTAAGTTTTAATTGAAAATGCATTACCTGCAATTTGAAAGTGACACGCTAGTTTACAATTATGTTTTTCAAATTTTTAAAAAGGTTTTATTTCATTGTGTGTGGTATTATTGTAATCTATATGTTTTGACTTCAATGTGAGTCATGTTTGTTGCTGCCGTTTTGGCCAGGACTCCTTTGAAAAAGAGACCTTTTTTTTTACCAGGTTAAAAATGTATTAGATAAAACAACTGAAACGATGATCATTTCTTTTTCAGTTTTTTTTATTAGTTACAATATTTCTCTAACACATTATGTCTTATGTAATATACCAGGCCATCTTCATCAGAAAACCGCTGTCCAAAGTAAAACGTATTGAACACGTACATGAAAGCATCACACCTCTGGGGCAACTGATTCACCAGCTACTACAAAGTACTACATAGTACAGCAACAGACTTCACAAAAGACAGACTTCATTTCCTTACATAACCAGAGTGCAGACCCGGGCTTCTAATCCTCTGTATAAGTTAGAATATCTGGAATTGTAAAACTGTTGCATGTGTCAAGGTGGCAGATTACGCAGGTCTTACTGCCCCAGTGTCCTTTTATGCTCAAAATTACTTTTTGGCATTTCATTCATCTTGAAGATAATATAAATTATACGTGGCCAACCCAAAGACCCCATACGATCAGATTACAGACACATCAATGAAACACATTTCACCTCTAAGATAGTGCCACAATGTGACTCATCTGTATGTAAATACAGCTGTGAGCCTCTGTACACTCTTTTCTGTCACACTGATTAATTCAACTCCGCAAATCACAACACAAATTGAGATCACTTTCACATTTTTATGGCTGACCATATTTGATAGAAGCAATAACTGTAATTTTATTACATGCCTAAAGAGATATGTGGATTGAATATGGGAGCCGTTCAAGGAAGGAGACGAAAAACCTATAAAGATAATTTCATTAAGTGAAGTGAAGCAGTGAAAGTGAATGAATGATCTGAGAGAGTTCCATCTTCGAGGAGCTACAAAAGAAACACTGTTCTTCAAAGGGCTGTAGAGTCGCAAACTTACTTGTATCATGAGTGCAGACTACAAAAACTTCCTCTTTTCTTTTTACCCAAATGCGCTGCATAATACAATTAAACAGAGTCATTACTGGGGCCTTTTAGTCAACATCTCTATTGTCACTTTGTAACAAAACTGTTGACCTTGGAGTAGAGAGGGATTGCTGCTAACAGCTCCCCTGTTGGGTTTTACAGCCGAGAGAAGAAAAATAGTCCAGGCTTGATTTGCTTTCATTATTGCACATATCACATCTCTGCAGTGCATTGTCTGTTGCCAGGCCTGGCAGTGTGTTACGTACACAGCTGGGGATTTCAGCGTACAGCACTCCTGGGAGAGATGACTCTCTACTAACTAAATAGACTGGCCTTTGCTATTATGTTGGCTCCTATATAACCTTCATCGTTTAGCCAAGCCCTCTTCTCAGCATCACAGACCCCGGGCTTTTCTCTGCTAACGCTAAATCACAACTGCGACAAACATTTGGTCGTTTTTAGAAGCTCCCAGACATTTGTTTGGCAGGAAGCTGTGTCTTTGAGGACAGAGTCATTAATCAACATCTGGATTTCACATCTAAAGTTGGGATCTACCATGCAAATGGGCAGACGTCATCCTCTGAGCCACTACGATTTGATATTAATTATTTTCACGGAAGAGGATCAGCTTTCTCATTAAATCGATAGTTCAACATTTTGGAAAATGTGCTTATTTACTTTGTTGCTGAGAGCTACGTGAGACAATCAATGTTAGTTTTGGATCTGTTCATTATATACAGAGCTATTATTTGTACACTCCTTTGTAGCTTAGAATAAAGGACAGGAACAAGGACCAAAGACTAAGTAAACCTGTATATAGCAAGCACATTTGAATATGTTAACCAATTAAACATAATTTTGCAAAAATGACAAAAGATGCTGAAACAATCGTAGTTCCAATGTAACTAAACTGCAAATTCTATTCCTTGTAAAGAGTTGGTTGGTCTTTGTGGTGGAAGTGCAAAGCACAGGACTGTCACACCACAGACGTGAGTTTCACTGCAATGTCCCAGGTGTTGTTGGGGTTATGCAGACAAAAGCACTTTGGTTAAGGTTAGAGAAAGATGGTGGTTTTCTTTAAGAGTTAACAAACACATTGTGTTGGTCTGTTAGGTCGGCTAAGTTTCTCTAACCTTAACCAAGTGCGGCATAAGCACATAAACATTCTTAAAATGACACTGCCATCACACAAACTGGAAATTTGCAGCAATTTTAGTGAAAAGGAAAAATTGGTCAGTTGTAATGCATGGCTAGATATGAGAGGCATGAGATATTGTACAGTGACAGCTGAGTTTGACATTGGGCGAGGCGCAGCACACCGCAGAAGCAAACTTTCAGTGTATTAAGGGACAAAGAGGGCTGAGAATATAAGAAACACGGGTAAATTGTCAATATTGGTAAGACACATAATCAAATGTGTTTCCTACAAAAAAGATATTTGCAGTTTACTTGACCTTAGTTTGAAGAAATCAACATGCCCATGATCAGTTTTGTTTTGATGGGAGCAACAAGGGGAGAAAATAGTTGAAGGCAAAAGTATGAGTTGGACTTTGGCACCTTTGTGTTCAGTGTAGTAGTATTAATTGTGCCATGACAGTAGCCATTAATCACCATGCATCTAAATCTATGGATTAGAAGTCGTGCAAATGATTTAACTTTCTACGGCAACCCGGCCTTCAGTCTTATGTTTCCTCTTATTAAACCTTCCAAGAGTTTCTCTCATTCTCACTACCTTCTGTTCCCATCACTTTGTTTACCTGCTTCTTTCGCTCCAGGTTTTTTATCATCTAATTTCTCCATCTCATGCCCTTTCTGCCAGCCAGGACTGAAGCCAGAGTAAACTTCCCTGCAGTAGAATACCTAAGTAACCTGCAGGGTTTGGCTGCTCATCTCACATCCTATCAAAATGTGATTAGAAAAGTGTGCAGAAAGAAAAGCAGAACTCTTAGCCCCTTTTCTGCACCGCTCAAAACAAGCTTTGAAAGCCAAATCAAAGATAAGATATGAGCTGCAGCCCATAAGGTTCTGATGTGGTGCCTGCAGACGTAAGAATGGCTGAAGTATATTATTAGTGTAGTGTATCAGAGATTTTATTATCATTCTGCTGGGTGTGTGCAGAGATTTAAATTCCCTCTGATGGATAGAAGTGATTTGAGTTTTTGTTATGATCCTTAGAGAAGTTAATGCCGGGTAAAGCCATTGATGGTAAACTGAAAATTCCCAAATGAATAAAGAGATTATAGAATTACTGCAGAAGTGTCAGCCTTTCATACATAAAGGCCTTTTCAATTGGTTATGCATCATGAACAATAGTGCAAATAACTGATTCTGCGAGGAGTATAACAGCCAAGCTAAATAGTCTACTGCACTAAACTTCTCATTAAAGAAGGCAGATTGTGCTCTGAAACAATTAACACACTGTTGACAGTTTGTTCAGCTCCATCATCAGATCCAAGATTGTCCAATTCACCCTGCAGCCTCGTCCCCACTTTGCATTTAGTCTTAATTGGGCCCGTTCACGTGCTGACGCCCTGAATGAACAGTGCTGCACTGTTGTTCCCATCATCATCTGTGTGTTGTCAAATGAGTCCAGGGTGACAATCTAAAATATCGACAGTTCGATTCTTTCATTCTTAGAGGCACGTTGCTGCAAAGATGCATTATTTCAGGTTTCATTGTGTACAGCATTCAAATATACAAAGGGAATGTGGGTGATTTTTAGATCTGGCAATTACGGTAAATTTATGGTTATATTAACTGTCACGCAAAGTCCAAACCATGTGGCTACTGTATGTAACAAGGGGAATACGGTGCTACACTGTGTAATGAAATATTCAGCCTAATAATAAAATAAAAATCAAAATGAATAAAAGTTAGAGCAGAACCAGTCATTTGAAAGCATTTGAAGGAATAAAATATTTTTTTACGGCATTTTTACAACAAATTGTAATAGGTCAGTCTAAATTAACTGCACATGCAAAACAAATGTGCAGGTGGATTCCGACTTGGATGCATGGAATCCATGTGCTTGTTTCTGTGTGAAGGTATGATCGTGAATGCTGAGTGATTTATTATGTTGTGATGGCCACACCATTAAGATCAAAGGGGGAAAAAAACATTTAGATGTCTTATTCATCGTGTTCTTTCCCCCTGTGATTCAGCCTGACATATTGTGAATCTTCAGAAAGTTTGAGATTTGTTCAAACTCTCACAAGTTGTGTGAAGATCCCAGACGCAAAAATGTGGACTCTAATTAGATCCTCATAACCTCTACTAGACATGCTGTAGTGTGTGTGCTGTTTTATCTTGTCTCCAGCACTGAATGTCACAGGTGGACAAAAAATTATACTTGTAATGCAATGGGAAAAAAAAAGGTTTTCATTTTTTTCTTCATTAGCCTATTATTTTTTCTTATATTTTTAATTACTGTACAAAAGAGGACACAATGGGGTTTTGAGTGATGTGCTGCTGAAGAACGCCCTAAATATGCTGTTTCATAAAACAGATGGTAAAAAATAATCCGAGGGGAAACCACCTAAGCATTAATCCTTTTAGAAAGGACAAATTAATTAGCTTTAAAGGTCTTTTGACTTTGATGTCTTTCTCCTTCAACCTTTCATGCTGGCGAAGAAAACTGATGCACATCACCTGAATGTCACGGCTTTATGTAACCATTTTCAGATCTCGATGTGAAATCAATATCCACGTGTTTGCTTTGATGTAGTCCATTTGACATTTTTAGCATCCAGTCATCATTAATTCATCGGAGTCATATCTCCCGAGCGCTCAGCTGTGTGGCGCGCCCACGGGGCGGCTGCCTGTTAATTGAAAAGCAGACAACAAAAATCTAAAACATTAGCAGTGATGTATGTTCTCTATGAAGTCTGGCTGAATCAGAGAAGTGAAGTTGAAAGGATTTACGTGAATATTAAATCACAGAGAGTGAGTGTGAATGAGACTGTGCAAAGCAACACGTACTCTGGAAGTGAATTAAGTCAGCTGATGCTCTGAGAACAGCTGATTAATGAAATCTGAATTTACAGTGCATCATTTTAATTATTTTCAGTATCAACAGACCAAAGACTAATTTAACATTGCCCCGTCTATCTTGGACAAATCTACATTAGGCTCACAACAAATATATACTTTTGAATGGGCTGAATACGACAAAGTCAAGCCGTATCAATGTATTCCTAAATAACAACACATCATTCTCTAATCATTAATGATTAACTATTTTCACTGCACAGCCTGAACTGTTGTTATCCTTTTTCCACATTTTTCATTTAGCCTCAAAAACTGTGTAGTAACATCATTTATACAATATTTCCTGTCAGTGTCGAATGTGTGTTTTACTTCCAGTACGTACCAGAATTTTTGATCCATTAGGCCAACATTACTCGACTTTCATGCACTTACAGTATAGTGGTAATGTTTATGTAAAATATGAGACAGACCTTTGCACCCATCTCTGCATTTATTAGAATGATAGATAAGATACAGAGGGAAAAAACTAAGTAAGGATGGTCTAAAGAAGGTAGGCCCAGGTGCAGTGAATCTAACACATGGCAATAAAAAATATTCGTGGTGGGTCCACCACTTGTGTCCAGACTGAAACATTTTAACAACGACAGCATTAGGTGGATTGTTCATAAAACATGATCCACAGATTTGTTCATTCTCCGACTTTTATTCTACAGCCATCAGCAGAAGTTCACCTGTAAAATACAACTAAATATGTTGTTGTACCAGCAGCTAAAAACAACCAGAAGATACACATCGCTGTGTGACAAAAACTACCTCAACATTTCTCGGCAGTGGCCACCATGTCAAAATGTCAGCTGTCATCGCAAATAAAAAATAAGGAAACACCTTGTTGACCTGCCCAGGTACCGGGTCTCATCCTTTGCAGCAACAACTGTTCTGCAACCTGAGCTGATCTACACGGCAACCTCTCAATCTATTTATCTCTTTAAATCATGAACCGTCTTAAATTTCTGGATTATTCAGACTAATGAGCAAAAACATAAATCCAGGGAATTTTTTGATAGATGATTTCTGTACTTGCTTGGTCTGTTTTTGCCATAGAGTAACATTTTGTACAAGCTGTCCCCTGCTCTCACAATAACACGCCTCAGTAAGAAAATGAGACACTCAGCAAACCCAGGGGTCTTCGGAACATAAAGTGGTTTTTGCACATGTCAGTAAACTTTTTGACCTGCAAAGGCCAGGGGGTCCACGCCCTTCTTTGCAAACGTCTGTCCCCATCCACAAAATCTTGAAAGGAAATTGCCCCGTGCCAAACATCTGGGTCCACACGAAAAAGTGAGGACTATCGTACATTTAGACCAACAACAGGTTGGAAGTAGGGATGGGTGTGAAATGTCTGTGATCATTGCCAGTTATTTGAAGCAGGTCATGTGATCATTTTTAAGGAAAACCTCATAAACCTTTATTTAGTCCCTACACCTAACAAAGAATTATTTGAGCCCAACTCCAACAAGGTTTGGCATCAATGTATTCCTGCATTTTTGACAGTTTAGGACAAAAAATGTTTCACCAAACCCCATTCTGGTACAATTTTAGAACAGCATCTGCCATCTTGGTGCCAAAAGAATGCGGATAACACTTTCAACAAACTATCCTGTAGGTCAGATGGCAGCGCAGGGACAACAACCTCTATGGGCGTAAAGGTTGGAGAACTTGCAGAACTTGGTGATCCACAGTTTTCAGATCCAGATTGATTTTGTGTATAACCAAATAACTGCAACATTCAATTTTTTTTAAACAACACAATTTAAAAAATATAACACTTGATTTTCTTTATATTGTATATATTCTTTTTTCACATGCTCTGGTTCTTTATAGATTTTTCCTTGTGGGAGCAGCTGTAAGCATGGATATACATGCACTTTCAGTCACAGTCATATACAGCTATCCCGTCTAGGGGCTTGCTGTAAGTCCCAGCCCTGCATTTTGTGGATTCTCATCCACAGAGTCAATAGTAAATTCTGCTGTAAGGCCTCTACCCCGTCTCTCAGCCAGGCTAGTATTAACACAATGAGATTTGTGAGCCCCTTGCTACAAGCAACAGGCAGGGGCAGGGGAGAACCAGCCATCCAGATCAAATGACTCACTCTCCTGAGTGCTATGTGCTGTCAACATGAGGGATGTCATCCTGATTTGTTTTGATTAGTGAATATAAATCTCAGGGAAACAAAGCAAGGAGGGAGAGCAGACGATTCCCAGGTTTACACTTGTGCGCAGAATGGCCCGAGCAGAGGGTTGTATGACATGCTTTATGTTGTTTTTTGCCGCACTCATAGATCATTGACCTCTTCGCCGTGGATCCCTCCTCCCCTACAGTGAGAGCTGAAATCCCACTAGACCCGGAGCCTAGACCACGAGACCTTGAACACTAAGGTCTGTAAGCCAAGACGAATGTGATTTCTATGCAACTTGGCTTTCACGAGCCCTATTAAATCATGTGATACAATTGCCCAATTCAGCGTTCTCTCTCCAGCACTCATGACTAATGCAGGTGATAGGACAGTGCCAAGGCTGGGGAGGTTCTGTAGCCTTGTTCCAATGAATATTCACACTGTCCCACTCGGCTTTGCTGGAGTCATGTATGTATCTATACATATTTAATTAAGTGTTTTTATATTGTAGTCTAACCACTTATGTATAATAACTGTGTACTCTTTCATCTCACTAAAATATAAATCAAGACAAGGCAACGTGTTCAAATACAAGAACTGTAACAAGCCGAGCGCACCAGCACTAACATCTTAATTCGAAAGCCCTGTGATGAGCTCCCTGTGGGATAATGCTGCTAGCTCATTCATAAGTTGGGAGCTATTTAAAGTGGTCCAGTGATCAATTTTTTATGTCTTGGTTTTACTTGTGGCACATTTATTTTACATTAAGGTTTAGGTCAAGCATCCCTGTTAATGGAACTTGCAGTTCATCCTCTCTGAATCCCTAAGGCTTTGTTTTGGGCAGCAGGGGGAGGGATGGTGAGACATGTGATGCTGACGTATCACGCTGCCGCTGGCTTGAATTCCTCCAAGTTGCATATTGTTGCTTTAACTGCCAAGTTTCTATTACACTTTGTTGCATCAATTTAACATCGTTTTTACCTCAGCCTAAGCCTTTATATTATTTTCATCACTTTCTCTATGTACAAATTGAAACCGCACATTGAAACAGGTGGGTGGACTCAGTGAGGTTGCAGTAAAGTATTCAGAGGCAATCCTGTTGTCATGACAAAAGAAATACTGTAGGTACAAATAATTACACCAGATTTATCACGGCTCACCAATCATTGCAGCAGGAGAAACCGCGTCTGGAATCGGAAGCACGGTTTTTTCAGACCCGCGGAGGAAGAGGGACGAGTAAGTTCACAGTGAGGGAGACATATTGGGTGGTAAGGTTGTAAGTTGAGGTGCCTTGATCAGATTCTAGCACAGACTGATGTGCAATGATCAGGATCTGAATCAGTCCACACAGACTGCAAGAGTGGTTCTGTGATTCTGTTACGCAGCAGGTGTCGACAGCATCTCTCCACAAAATTATTAGATTATTGAACATATTTCCGCTTTAAAAAGTGCCATTGTGTACTAGTTATATGTGGCATATTATTCTGTATAAAATTAGGCATATGCCAGTTGCAGTAGTGCTGTTTACATCCACTTAAGTAAGCAGTTTATTCAGAGAAATTAGCTTTCCTGAAAAAAGCCGACCGGAGCCTGGTTTCTTAAGTCTGTGTAAACACGCTAAATCAGATTCAATTCACATTCAGCTGCTTGATTTAAATACTTGAGATCCTGGCTCAAAACTGTTACAAGCTTATCTATGATACAAATGAAAGAATAACTGCAACAATGTGACTTTACATATAAAAACTTTGACAATAAAAACGTTAGGATAATGTTCACTTTTCCCCGACAAAGTATTTGTTTGTAGAATCCAGAGCCTGTAGCTGCTCTTCAGTTGTAATCACCGAGAGGCATATAACAGACTCTAACGATGTGCAGCAGGTTGATGACAAATCCCTGGCCGAGGTCCTGCATGATTGTGCCGTTAGCCGAGTAATGCAGCCAGCTTTGGAGAAGCCGAAGTGACAACGTGGCTATTTCTGTGGTGGTGCAACGGACAACTGTACTTTTTTGTTCTTGTTTTGCCAGTGAAGTGACCAATACAACAAAAATATTTCACCCTGCTAAGTCACACGAGTGAAAACACAAACGTTAAAACACATGTCAGATTGACTATATTGGATTCGCTATATAGATAAGGCAGGATGATGTAAGATAAAATAGGATTCCCAAAGCTAGAAGTTGCTTGCAAAGTACCAAATTGGGTAAAAACACTTTCCTGCATTCTTCATTCGTTTTGAGACTTTAGACATTCTTGTAACACTTACCCAGTGAATTAAGAATCAGACACATCTGCTTTACATTTGCAGATTTATAAAAATGGCACGATTGGCATTAAGTGACTAATTAATTAACAAATTAATCTAACATCTAATTTAGCTTTTCCTTACAGCAATACAGCAAGACACCAAAAGCAACAATGCAGGCAGATTTCAATTTATTCATTTAGTTTTTGGTCCAAAGTGATGTTTAAGGTGCATGCCTATCGAAAAGTTAAAGCCATGAAAAAAGAAAAATTCAGAAATTTGTCTTTTTATTCTATAATGTTCTGTGATATTGAGTCCGTTTAATTGGAAATTCTCAGCTGTCTAATATGTTTTCATCTTATGACTAGATTTCGATCATGAATTTTGCTGTGAAGATTTTCAAGTATCTGTCACTCATCTCAACCTAATCTTATTTTCCAATAAAGTGCAAAAAAGATATTATAATATAACGGTAGTAAAAATGTGATCTTACATTTGGAGACGTAGTAAAAAGATTTTTCTACTTGAGGTTGATAAATGATACATGTAATACATGCTTTTTTTTCTTGATTTAAAAACACTTTCAGTTTGTGGATGTCTTACAGGAGGTAATCCAAGTTAAGACATGGACTGACAATTTGGAACCAGACATTTGAAACATCAACTCCTGCAGTAAATGCAGTGCAGCGCTTTAATTGTCGCAGGAATTTCCTCCTAAACCGCCTCCAGTTAAAGTGAGACAATTATCGGTTTCCTAATTTGTCCCTAACTATATGTGATCCCCTCACACTGACTCACGCTCACATGCCTGCCCAGTGCCCAGCAGTTATCTGTGGAAGAAACTAAGAAATTAAGCTATTTATAGCCACATTTTTCAACACGTTCCGTGCAGGGGCAGCCCTGCACTAATAGGCGTGCATCTCAAAGGGAATGTGTTAACTGTGGGATTCTTCTGCGGTAACCATTCAATTCCTCTAAGGACACTGAGCTGCATTAGACTTCTGGGCACGTCAGTTCAGTTTATGTTAGGGCCCATGTCCCCCTTTCTAAATGGCAATATGAAATCATAACACATCTGTGGGGGTTCACTGATTATGGAGTTAGGTGATGAAATGTCTGCAGCCCAAAGCGTGTGTTTTCAGCCCATACTCCATCTGGCCCTGAACTATAATAAGCCTCTCCATTGTGACTTTATTGAGTGTGTCAATGACAGGCCACTGTACGCTGAGCAACAGATCTGCTGATGGTTTGCAACTCACTGGTCAGCAGCAGAGGTCAATGAAAGTCACACTTTCTATAATGGCTCTTTAAATGCTCAATCAACACATGCAGGGTGACGGCAGCAGCTCCTCTCCTCAGCTGCATCTGCAGAGGAGGAGAAATGAATCCAAATTTCAGATTTAACCCTGACTATTTGAGGTGCCCCTAAATGTGACTCCAGTCTGAACTGTCACAGTGCGTAAGGAGTGTAAGTGTTAGATAGATAATAGAGTAAGTTAGTGAGATGGTTTTAATGTTGTGGCTTATTGGGGTTTTCTGCCCCACACATGACTCAGTGGGTCTGGTATCTTGCACCAAGTCTTCAGCAGCATATCTGCCCGCGTCTTCAGCACATCCCACAGAGCACCCTAAGCAGACAAATACTGTCTGCTATGTGTCAGGGCACATCGTCCTGCTAAAAGAGGTCACTGCCGTCCACGAAGGCCTGTTCGAGCCGACATAGTCATTATATCAACAATTTGTGGTACAGTAACTTTTCTGTGGGATCAGACGGACTGATTCTCACGTATCAGTGAGCCTTGAATGATAGGTATTCTTGCCCACTCTTCCCTGCTTCTGAAACATCATCTTTAAGCTCTTGCTGCCTAATATCTTCCATACTTTGACAAATCTCATTCTCATGATATATTCACTGTTATTCACTTCACCTGTCAGTTACTTGTTCTTATCCAGTGTTGTTATTGGACTTATGAGAAACCCGTACCACATAGTGACTTTAGTCGGTTATCCAGCTAACTTTGATCTTAGCTGAGCTTTACCATGATGTCAGTCCACTTATAATCTGCTGGGATTATCATGCTACACTGTTACGCTGCCCCAGATCAGGTTAATTTGTTACGATTCAATAAAAATCTGTCAACAATCTGAGCACTGTCCCATGAGATCATAAAAAAAGGATATACAGTAGAATCCTGAGTTCATGTGAAGTACTACAGAGTGGTTGACTAGTCAAAGAGTTTTGCTGTTTCAGGGTTTACATGGGTCACTCAGGGTTCAAGACTTGCTAACCAACTGAGGCAGGGTTTATGATAATTAACTACACAATAATAAATAATACTGCATTGATTTTGCACAACAAGGATTTAATTTCTGACAGTGTCCAGTAACTTGGAATAACACATTTACATTTAGCAGACACTTTTATCCAAAGCGACTTACAGAGTAACTTTGGTACACACATGCATGGTGGCTGCCACACAGGGTGCTCATCTGACCCACCACCCACCCACATGCAGCAAGCGGGGACTGGGGATTGAACCACTGACCCTGTGGTCAGACAAGTTCTTAACCAACTGAGTTACAGCACATAAAACAAGTATGTTCTCATCACGTACTTAATCATCTTTTGCAGTGATTTACAGTATATCTAGTTACAGTGTGATCAATAGTGTGCGCAGTTGAGACAACTGAGTATAATTTTTGTCAATTAAAAAGTTATTAATTCCAAACTGAATTATGTCACACAGCCAGTAAAGGCACGGTCCTGTAGCTGCTTTGAAGTAGGCTGCTCCAGTTTCTGCCCGTGACACCTGGTTGTGGTTACAATATTTTGGATGTGAACAATGACAGATGGGTCTGTCCGTCTCAAAGGCTGCCACCCCGGCAAAGTTAAGCTCTTTATCTTCTAATGACTCAATTTCGGAACCCCTTGTTGTCCAACGAGGAGGCGTAGAGACACTCAGTGGTAAATGATTGCTTGGATGACTGTGGACACCTTCATAAAACGGGGGTGTGGTGGGATTCAGGGAGTAGCTGGGCTGATGGCAAGTTTGAAAATGACATAATCAAAGTTAACCTTTATATTACGGCTCTGGGGGATGTGTTTTGCCCAGAGCTTGAAGGCACTGTAAGTTACCATCCTTTTATTTCACCAGCATCTTTGCTGAATCACTGAGTCTGTGAGTAACTGCCACATAAAAAAGTGAATAACCTTCAGATAGAGAAGTTTTTGTGTTATAAAAACCATGGTTTGGGAGAAAAAGACATTGACAAAGAAAGTGTCAAAGGCCCAGTGAGGTTCTTAATGAAAATGCAGTTGGACGTCTGCTCAGGGGTGTTCAGGGACGAAGACGAACTGACTTTTCATGACAACATTCAGGAGCACCTTGTAGCGAACTCACGAGCATCATCTGGCAGAGGAGAAACAAAGTAGATGAGAAATCGTTCTAAAATAAGCATTACAATGGCAAGCATGGAAATAATTTCAGGGTTTTGTAATATTCCTGAGGGGCTGAGCTAATTGCAAAGGAGAAACCCATTCAGTTCACGGGAAACCTATAAACATTTCTGTTTCGTTATAAAACTGGAACAAATCTGCTTTCAATATTACTACATCCCTAAACCATTGCAAACAAATTAAATCTAGTCAAACAAAACACACTGAGGTAGCCAGGTACCAGAGCAGAACGTGACACTGAAACATTTTGATGGGCTGCATGTAGTACATCAATCATGTCTGTTGACAGAGAAGTACTTTTATTTTGAAATGTCACCTGTGGAGAAACAGAGACTGTGAGTCTAAAAGTAAACTTAATACGATGGAGTCGTATAGTTTGGACCGACGTGTAGAGTTTACAGCTGAGGCTCCCTGATTTTCACTCACCACGACTCAACATGTTAACGGGAATTAGCATCTCAATACATTCGACTTTTTCTGAATGTGAGCTGTGATTTTCTGGTCTGGGCTGTGGAAGAATGTGGACATCGGTGCTAATACAGCCAAGAACAGACAGTTCCTACGATCTTACAAAATGAATATGATTTTTTCAAATAATAATCTATTTGTACGTTTTAAAAAAGTAACGTGGAAAAGGACGAGAAAAAACTTAAATTATCAAGGCGTGATTCAAAGTTAAGATTATTTTTACATGGTCACCAACTACTTATTTCTGACTTTCACTGTGTGCAAGTAGAAAGTACCACTTATGTTCCTTTCAACTGTCTGTTGGTGCTGAACAGGTACATCAATGTACAATTTCAATGGTTTTCAGCTTTTATGTGGAAATTATATTAGAGTGATTCATGCTGTGCAACTAAAATTCTTTCTGGGTGTAAAACCCAAACATTAGCTTTGTGGAGATATTTCCACCTAAAGGTTTTTGAATGAGTTTTGCCCTCCCCACAAAAAAAAAAAAAACACTAAAATATGGTTCAAGTAATTTTAACAATGGTTAAATGAGTGTAAGTGTAAGAAAAGAACCAGGTGTTTTGTTGGTTGTGATTGAAGCAACTAGAGCTGAGGGATTGGAGCTGGTTAGGTGTGAACAGGTCAGTCTTCTATTGGCAGGGAGGTGAGGAGGTGAGTTAAAACTCTTTGCAGCACAGTGGGCCAGAGTAGTTTGGAGCAGGAGTGGAGCCAAGATGGCGGCAGCTGCGTGACGTAAGATGGCGCCAGGCATACACTTCACTCACAGTAAATGACAGGAAGCAGAAAACACTGGCCAAACACAGTCCTCATCATCCAGAATCCTCCCCAAGTTCACAGGTCCAAAAAATAAATCCATAATCCTCAATCAAAGGAACAATTTTCCAAAATCCAATTCTCATTCACAGATCCAAATCCAGGTTTCTCATTAACAGGTGCAAGAGTTCACAGGTCTGATGAGGGTCAGGCAAAGGCAGAGGCCCGGGTGGATTCACATCAGCCAGGTCATCATAAAGGCAAGACAGAAAACAGCCTCTAAACCAGGAGCGGATCGTGACAAAGACACTTTCAATAATTCAGTCCTAATGTTTTGCAGCAGTCTTTTCATTCAGGACCAGCAGGAGCCGATCGTAGCACGGCAGGATGAAGGAGGGCTGGCTGGAGCCTAAGTTGCATATCAGGCTTAAAATAAAAGCACTCGTTAGGAAATTCTACCACCATTAAACAACACCAAGTTTTTGTTACAAATGAGGCACACTTTTATATGACATATCAATTTTATTTATAAACAGCAACAATACATATTTTTTTCACAGAGTCTTGCTATTTTTTTTTCCCCTGTGTGAAAGAACAAGGAGGTGATGCAGAAATTTTGTGTATGCTGGAACAGCAGACGGCAGGATGCAAGTCAGCAGTCGGCTGTGTTTCTTTCCAGCTCGGTGTAAAAACTAGTTTGCCACTGCACGTGTAAGATGATTTTGAAAATAGCTGCACTGCCCCCCGCTGATGTGTCAGGGTTAGTTAGCAGCATTTAATTGGTTCTGTAAACTGTATGATTGGCACGTGAAGTGTTGATAGTTGCCAAAACTGTACCAAGTGATAGGACGTGCATTTGCTCCAACACTGTAGATTTTTGAGGTGCTAGAATGTTACTTGAAGATCTCTACATTCTAATATGAACTTTATCATCATACAGTCATGTAGATGGAAATGATGATGGATGATCCGCTGTGGTGACCCTACAGGAATTGGAACCATTTTTGTTACTTCTGATAATGAAAGAACATTTGTACTAGCTGAATGTTTGTTGTTATTATGTTAGGTTAAGGGTGCTTTTGAAAATTATAGTACTAATCTCATCTTATGTCATCCAGTAGTTCAGTATGAATAGTTGAAAAATATTTACATGTTTATGTTCCTTCTAAACATATCTTTATTGAATTTAAACAGTTAATTATCTGCACTACTGTGCCCTCTCGGTACCCACAGCGCTTTTCACTGCTTCTAATTTATGCATTAACGCATACACACACACACACACACACACACACACACACACACACATACAGATGGCCTGGCAGGGAAAATTAACTTGAGTGTCTTGCTCAAGGACACTTTAACATGAGACAGGAGGAACCCTCAACTCTGGGATTGGTGTATGAAGGCTTCACCTCCTGTCGCCCTTAACAAGTTCTAAATTCCCCCGATGAAGAACAGATAGAAAGAAAGAGCTGCAGTATAATAAAGTGCCCAGAGAATTTGCTACTGGTTCAGCTTGTAATCGCCCCCACGAGCACATGACTGTCCTTTAAATCAAACATCCAACGCACACGGGGGAAGAAGCAGACTTTAATCGAGAGATCGGCCATTATTCATCTCAGGATCCCCCACTGACCCACTGGATGGGGCTCATCTTTGGATATATGGTGTCACTATTCATTATTCAAACCTAGTTCCAATAGAAGTAGCTGATGCCGAACGTGGATAATAAATACATAATAACTAATGAATACTGTCTTGTTGTTGTCAGCATTATCCACGTCCTAGTTGCGTAAATCTGACAAGCAAATAATCCCGATTCTTTCATTCTGGCTTTTGCAGCCTGTCAGCAGTATCACATGAGGTAATTACTGCCGTGCGCAGCTACTGAACTGCATGTGAACTAATGGAGAGGCGCATGTACTGCTCAGTGACAAAACACATGTGGATTATGCACACAGGAAAACAGAGATAGAGGTTAAACGATTTGTCCTTCTGTGACTGTGCAATGTGTTGCCAACTGTCTGAATGTTTGATTACTCATTGGGCATATGTCTGTAAAACTGATTATGCTGCATCAGAGTGAAACTCATTATGAATTATGGATGATTTTCACCCTCATAGATGAAATTCTGCTGAGTGAATCCAGCCAGAATAACATTGTTTACGGAGTTGAAGGGTCCTTGGGTTGTCTCCCCCTCATTCATTGAGCCTTGCAATTATTTTATAATCTGCATAACTTCAATATTAAACTTTAATTAACCCTGATTAAAAACAAGGGGAAACACTGTATTACAAGCACCACAGTGGAAATATGGTGAGAAGTTCATATGTTAGAATTATGATGTCAACACATATGAACCTCACGCTCTCTCTATGTTTCTGACTTATGATACAGTGATGCTGTTATGTGGCCCATGCAGACAACAGGACTGATTAAAATAGAAGCATATCTGATCCGTCAGACACATTTGACATAGAAAGCTCAAACGCCCCCTGTGTAGGCACAGTCACTCACATCCTGTGAATATTCACTGAATTCTCCACCAACTCAAAAATTTGGTGCTTGTTTTGAGCAACGTTCATTTTTTGCCCACACCAAAGTCATGACATCACATCCACTTCTGGGATCAAGCGAGGGACAATTTCCCCGATCACAGCCTAATGTGACTTTCCTCGTCACGCTGCTTCATGCGCTGGCAGAAAATGAAATCACGAGTGTGTTCAAAATAAACCATTTGTAAGACACAGCTGGTTGGTTTTGTGCTTATGAAGAATTTCCCAAATGTTCAATGTTTTTCCATTCATCAATTTTTATTGTGGTGGTTGGAAGTTTGTTTGACATCTCTTTTGCATTAATGCCCAAATTTGGCCAAAATGCTTGTGCAAAAACTAGATAAAGGGAAACAATAAAAAACAACAAAACATGTTTGACATTTGTTATGGAAAATGTCATTGGTTTATGTGTGAGTGGGTGAATGTTGTAAAGTGCTTTTGATATAAGTGCTATGTAATAGACCATTTAAACATTTTTCTGCTTTAGAGTGTTAGTTCATAGACATATACTTTGTCATTATCCTTTAGAATTAACTCAGTGCTCCATCAGTGGTGGCAAGTCATCCTGGTCCAAAGGCAGTAAAGTAAAACCAAATCGTATTACTGCCATCCTTTTCTGTTGACTCATGTGATTAGGTTCTTTAGTTGGAAATATTTGGCCATCCGAATTTTACACTTATTACGGAAGGCAAAGTTTTGATTTTATGTTACGCCCCTGCCTAGGGGGCAGGAGTACAACATACAAAAACATACAAGGCTGTTTCCTCCTGGTCTCCGAACCAGACACCAGATTCCAAATTTGCAATCAAGTGTATAGTTTATCACCACAACTAAAGGAAGGTGGTAAAAATGTGAAACACTATAGCTCAGGGTGAACCAAGGCCAAAGTGCAAACTAGCCCCTAGGAAGAAACAAACAAGAGAAGACAGAAGAAAGAAGATGGACAGAGTCCAGGTGCTCCTGCCAGAGAATCCATTCCAGTTGGTGGGAATCAAACGTTTCAAACTTCAGTAAGAGCATGATGCACCAGTCGGCTTCCATCACTGCCCGCCAATCCAGCCAATCAGACAGGGCATCTAAAACTCAGGATCCACACAAACAAAGAGCAAGGTGAACAATGATAACAATAATGTTAATGATAAAACTGGACGTTCCAATACAGGGTCAGGTTATCTAGTTAGTCCTTCAAACTCACCTGACAACTGGATTAGAAAAGCTTTATTGATACTAGAAACCAGAATCAGCACACTTCCCACTGGTTATGTGCCATGATGAAAAACAGAGAGAGAATGAAAAGAGCGAGGGGGAGAGAGAGAGTAGCTATTGAGTGTTCAAAAATGCTGACAAATTGAACATGAATGGCTGCTGCCACCCCAATAACACATGCACTGATCCGATAGTGAAGGTACAAGCACAACCCTGACATAAGAAAAGTATATTACAAGAATATTCTGCAAACTGGTGCCTTGGTATTACTCTTAGCTGGTAGAGACTTTGAGTGAATCCATCTAAAATGAGCTATTTATTTTTCCCAACACTCAATAAGGAACATGTTGAAAAAAATGTATGTGCAAACACACAATGGATACATGTATTGACAATTTTATTTATATTAATTAATCTTAATTATTAACTTTCATTGTGTTGAATGTCATCAGACTATTACTGGTAACAAATTAATGCATTATTAATTTAGTTAGACTCACTTATTACTGCATCATGCAACATTTTAGAAACAAGAGAAACTTTTTTTATAATTGGCCTCTTCATTGTTGAGCACTGTTCAAATTACAGAAATTATACCTAGATGTAAATCCATTAAAGATCAAATCATCTGGCTAACTTGTTAAACCACGTATGAACAACAGAGCTCAGAGCTCTACCTCTGGTGCTACGTAGAAGCTGTGCTGTCCAACTATTCAGTGTAGGATCACTCACAACAAAAGTAACATTTAACAATGATGTTGACAGTAAAATAAGAATAAAGACGACAAAGTGGAGATGAAATGAGCAGGTCCAGAAAAGAGGCTGTAGTCACAAAAACATGCAGCAGACTAAATATATCATAAACAGCATCGCGTACCAAAGCTACTGAGCAAAACTGTTGCAAAGGGCACCATGAAAAAGTCCTCAGCACTCAGCGATGCCAGTGCGGACCCACGCAGACCCATCACAAATGTTCAGACTGGAGCTGCATATTTATATATTTATTTGTTGCTTGTCAGGCAGCTCTGTCCCTTCTTGAGAGAAAGTGATGGAGAGAGTTTCTCTTTGCCGTGTTTATTGAGCTTGCAGAGCTCTCCAGATTTGGGCATTCTGCTGTGTGGACAGGGGGGAACGGAGAACGCTTGCAGCTGTGGTTTCTGCTAAGCTCATTTAAAGTGAAGTCACTATTACTCAGCTTTAAAGATTTGTTAGAATATCTCCTGTGCGCATGCAACTGTGTGTGCAGATAAAGTTTGACAAGATTAGCAGTCTTGCTGATTAAAGCGCTGCGATGTTTGAGTTTAATATTTGGTGCCATGTTTTGCATGTTTGTCATCTATATTAAAACGGATTTTAATATCAGTTTGTGCATTGTGATCTGAGTTGAGGATAGTTTCGCAGCCTTAATGAGTGTCAACTGTCCACCCATCATTGCAAATATGACGATTGTAAGAAAGCAGGAAGATTTTAAAGCTGCACTGATCAATATTTCTTACATGACTACTGGATAGTTGGAACCCACTCAGAATCAGAATCATCACCAAATCCTGCAGCTTCCCTCAGGAATCTGGATGGAGCGTTTTAGTCTATTTTGGTTCAGTGATTAGTTTTCTGGCTCATCTACTACTCTCATTAACCACAATTTCATCAAGTGCATGGCACCTGGCATGCAATCAATATTAGTTTCTAGGTGGTGAACACAGTGGAGTACCTAGCAGAAAAATGTCCAAAATTTCCGAAAGGAATATGTGAAGAGAAAATCCACACAAAAAGTAGAGTTTGTGATGGATTTACAAGAACAATGATGGTCCATGTCTGCTGACCATTTGCTGAAACCCATTCAGTGTTTTTGTTGACCCTGTCCTGCCTCTGAACGGAAACAGCAAAGCAACGGAATCTACAAACCACTAACTCAGCAACAAATCTAAATTTACTGCTGGATTGATGTTAAAGCCGTGTTTTAAATGTTTGATTTACAGTCAAATAATGTGATTTTTTATTTCCAAGTGCATTGGTATTTGATGCTGTTGCTCTGCCCTTAACAAATGATTTTAGGTTTTTTCGAGAGTCTTAATTTCCCTGCTATGAATGTTTCCTCCTCTGGTTTTGCTGCTTTCACTGTTGAGTGACTCTGCACATAATTGTGATTACACATGAACAAAGCAGAGAAAAGAAAAGAGAAAAAAGCTCAGATGTTACCGATTTCATCAGTTTAGATTCTTAATGAGCACTTTGTCACATTTTGTCGCATTTCTGGAATTAATGTGGCCTTAATATTAAATTGATATTAGCAGACTTGCACAGCAGGATAAACCTGGCATTTAATGTGCTACCTGTTAATTTTATAATGGTCTGAGCTTAGTTAGTCAGTTAACCACTTACTCACTCGGATAAGAAGCCAAATGCAATATCTGACTTTGAGTGGAAACATTTTTTTGTCTGGAGCACTGATAAATATTTTAGATTGATATTAAAGATGCATCAGCCTGAATTTAAATCATGTAAACAGTGAAGTGCGCATGCACAGTTTGTGCACAATCATTCAAAAAGAAAAAAAAACTAAACACAAACTGTCTCTCTTGTTTATTCTATTAAACATTGCCTGCCAGTCATAACCAATTACCATCAGTAGATTCAAAAGTTTTCATGTAAAACACGGTGGAAAACACGATGGAACAGATAAATTTTTCCACTAATCACAGTGATTTAACTACTTGAACTGTTGCAGATAAGCAGCTTCTTATATTTGAGGCACTTCCTGTTGCCCAGACAACTGTTCATGTTTATATTTCCACCTAGGGACATATATGACCCATATTCCTGCATGTCTTCGGACTGTGGGAGGAAACCCAAGGACGCGTCCAAACTCCGCACGGAAAACATCAAGCCAGCCAGTGAGTTTGAACCTATGGGGCATTCATGAAAACCAGAACACCCATTAACTGTCTTTGTAGGAAGCTGGAGTCAATCCTAGCTGTCATTGCACTAGTGACAGGGACCATTTTGGACAGGTCTCCAGTCTGTCTCAGGGCCAACACAGAGAGACAACCATTCACATTCACCAATTAATTGGAGGAAACCCACACACGCATGGGAAGAACATGCAAACTCCACACAGAGAGACTGCAGCTGACTGTGGATTTGAACTGTGGATCCTGTAGTTCAAGATAAAAACAAATGACATGAGTTATTTACATTTAAATATGCCGTCCATGGGTTTAGTGGTTGTTTTCGGACAACGACAGAAGGCTACGGCATCAACAAACCAATGAATCCAGGCTGTAAACTGACAAATATCCAAACAGGATTAGAGAAGATTCAGTGTTTGCTTTAATATCTGTTTGACAATTGTGGACAATGTGATTACTTTGAAAAATGACTGACATTGTTTAACAGGATATGTGGTGTAGATAACAGAAACTGACAAACTGAAAATTAGACAAGAAGCTGCACAAACCAGCGGAGCCGGCGCAACGATATAAACACAAAAGTAAGTGAATGTTTCATGGCATGTTTTCATAATACTAGTGCAGAAGTATGTTAGTAATAAACATTTTTCATTTTAGCTGCTGTTGAAATTGCACTGAAAAGAATGAGTCAGTTGTACTGTATGAAGACAACGGGTTCGAACCATCAAGCTTACAAGCTTCACGTCACCTTCGTCTGGGCCAACAAGTGGCTGTTGATCACAACTAATACTTATGTTCAGCGCTTCCATGAGACGAACGGAAACCAACATGTAACCTGTGTCTCATACGAAGTAGTAAATGTCCCAGTCAGCAGTGGTACGTTCTTTCACACGGTCTTGTTAAGGTGAGCAGCCCATCAGAGTGACGTCACTCACACGCTGCAAAGACTGGGGCTTCAGATGTTCACCGATGGACCGACATTGGCGACTGTGTGTGTCGCGTTTCCGGGTTCACCTGGTGATAGACCTCAAATCACGCAATGATCCATTCATTTAAAAGAGACTTGTGGTAGAGAAGTTAAGAAGCTGATGGTGCTTGACATCCTCCAGACAACAAGTCACACTCATTATCTCATGGTAAAGCATGGGAGAGGACAAAAAAAACCTGTCCTTTTTTATGCCTGGCCTTTCCTTTGAGTCCTGCCCATCATGCCCGTTGTTTAAGGATTCTGGATCGGCCTTACAGTGGTTCATGATTCTGCGTGGCAAGGAAGTGATGTTAATGCAATCCCACAAGGAGTCTGGCTTGTGCAGGCAGTCACAGAGCAGCAATCCCAAGGTGACCCCCACCTCCATAAATGTTTTATCAAAGCTGAGGTCGCTGTCACAAAGGATTGTTTCTGTGCAGAGTAGGAGGAAGAGAGTGCACACGTGTCATTGTGCGAGCTGTGCACATGTGAACACCCACTCTGACGTGTTTTTCTAGGCTCTAATTAACAGCGTGAGTGAAATCCTTACGAAATAACACCAAGGAGTCCAACGAGTGCTCAACGAATAATGCCAAGGACAATAAGTGAAACATTTTATTGCTCTTGTGAGTTTCTTTCGGTTGGCAGATTTCATTATGCGTCTTAGCTCTCCCATAAAGGCTTCACTTACTGTAGAGCACAGTCCACTGCAGAGGATTTCATCGCTTCTCTTTATCACCCCAGAAAAGAATTGCCTTTGGCATTTCTAAGTGATGCATGACTTCTCTTGTATTTCTGTCTCTACTTTTAATCTCTGAAACTCACAGGCTGTCAGTCAGCATTTAGTCCTTCCCTGACGTGACCAGAAAATGTCAAATTTGCTGAAAGAAAATAGAAGATAAACTTGCACATTGGAGTTGAGAAGTTCATGGTAATCTTTGCATCTTGGCAAACCACAGCAGACTTCATGACAGAACTCAAATCAATAAAACGAATTGTTTTCCTTTATGTATTTATCGCTTTGTTTTGCTGGAGTGAGAACTACTCAGAGTCTTACTGTGTGAAGCATATGGTAGAATGCTTGTTTGTTTTCAACAGCTTTTTTCTTGTGCATAAGTTGTCGAGTTTGTATCTTCACACCACAGCTGACAGTACATTTTGATTTGTACATAGGGTGTTTGGGTTTTAAAGCAGATTGTCTTTGGCTGAATGGTATGCTTTCGTTTTGTTTTTAGGGAAAACTTTGTTTAGATGCAACTGAAATGGATCTGTTCATAGTTTCAATATCTGCGCATGAAACTGTAACTCTTAGCGTAAAGCTAAGTTTGTGCATATTTAAACATCTTTCATATTTACGACCATAATCGCTATTGCAACAATGACATCACAGCTGACAGACCTACAGTAACTAGCTCTACCTGAAATTAGATGGGGTATTTTACCCGTATGTCCCTCTGCTGGCTCCATAGTCCATGTTGTCCTGACTTTACATTAATTATTCCGATGCTTTTTCTCACCTTTGCAGAGCGTCCTCTCGTTCCTGACCAGCCATTACGTGCAATGTCCCTAGTTTGCTCAGTCGTCACGTTTGTGTTTCTGTACTTCCACACTGTTGGAGACTAGAAATCTGTGATAGATTGAGGAAACAGTCTTTATGTGTGAACTGTCCATTCACTGAAAGTCTGTGCTGGTCTTCAGGCGTTAGTCCCAGGTTCATTTCAGTTTGAGACGTCTGTTGCACATCATTCTACCTTGCTCTTCTCCTAAACTCAATTTTGTGATTTATTTATTTATTTTGCATCTTTAGCACATCATCATAGCTTTAAGATCTAAAATTAGACTGTCTTTAAATGTGTCGAAGAAAACACTGATGTTTCCAGCCTCAAAAAACCTGATCCTGCAACGTTCAGTTTGCCTTACTGCATCAATATTTACCTTTTTAACATTGTATGGACTCCTAGCATTTGTTTCAGGTTAGAGATAAAAATATAAAAATATAAAATATACCAATCAACAACAGCATGTTCATTACTTTTAAACAAAACCAAAATCTTTTCCTAACCTCAAGCCAAAGTAATTTTCTCACCTAAATTTAGCCACACACAGACTCTGGAGTCGAACGTAGGTCTGGGCAATCCTGTGTTGCACTCGAACATAACACAGCCACTGATTACAGACAAACACCTACAGTAATTTGTAGGGGAACACTATTTTTAATGTTTAAATGCTGACAAAATTAAATGATGACAAAAAACTGCTTCGAGGTACAGATTTCCTCTGTCTTCTGAGTTGATTTGAGTATGTTTGTGGTAATTTTACATTTGTGTTATAATTTAATTTCTGTTTTTGTCATTTAGACATTTATTCACTTGTTTTTGCCTGTTTTTAGTCATTTTGTGGCTGTTTGTGAGTCGCATCTTGCATCTTTTGTGGTCCTTGTGTGGGCCCATAGGCCTCTTCGGCCCCCCGACCTGCGTCCTGTAGGCCTGCTCACTAACCCATTCATGGATATAACATCAGTTGTTACTGTACACATTTATTGATTTATCACGTCAAACTGACATTTTTGTTGAACTTGTAGACCATAAATACATAAATTCCCACAATAAACAATTAATAATTTCCATGTCTGCGTGTCAACAAGGGTCCATGTGACATAAATTTACTCATCTGCCCACATCCATAAATAACTTTACTGTACATGAATCCTAGGATGTGAATCACTAACGTGGGCTTTATTTGGTCCTATCAATGTCATGTTGCACATACACTGAGCAAATACTGATCAATGAACAAAGGAGTTCTTCTTTTTGCTGTCAAAAGTTGCACTGTGGTTTGTGCTGCATTATTCAGAAATGTACTTAAATCGGCCTTATTAATATAATAGGGTGGAGAAAAAAATAAAACCTTCATGAATATAACACAAAACATGTTTAAAAAAACATATGTTTGAATCTACATCTCAAGTAGCAGGAATAATTAAAACACTCTTTTCACAGGGTGTATTGTTTTTTGCTACATTTTACAACTAAAACCTCATGTTTTCTTTTACTGTAATTTATATTTCAGGACCAACCAAACTCCACAATCCTGATATCTGTTTCACCACAGGCATTCGATCGATTTGTTCGTCTGGGCTGGGTTTACTTCAGAGCTTTAAAATTAGTTTTACAAAAAACAAAATTGCTTTTGGAAAAGCCTCCGTCACAACATGAAATGAAATACAACTGTCTTGTATTTCAAGACAGATTTCAAGATTTATAGTTTTTTTAAAAACGTCTATGTATTTTCCATTTACTTTATTGTCTGGATGAATGCAATACAGTCTCTCAGTTCAATGTGATAGCAATGACTGTACCACAGGACCAACCTGCGTTGCCTATAAATAACCACAGGAAAATAAGCTGACAGCAGTGTCTCTGTCAGTCTGAGACAGTGCATATGTTCAGGAGACGGCACCAGTCAAATTGGTAGCATTTTGAAATGCCACATTGTTTTGATATGGCTCCTGAAAAGAAAAGAAAAAAGAAAACAGCTGAATGACAGGCTGGACAGGTTCAGCAACACTTACCTTTTCAAACAGGACATTTTGATGCAGATTCGGCTTGATTCTGGCAGGTGGAACAAGGGAAATGAAGCGACACCCTGAATCCTTAATTTATCACCTGCAGGCAGGGCCTTATCTTAATGCTTCCCTTTGGCCTCACCGTGGTCCACTTCAATCCAACACAAGACAGCGCTTATCAACAGTGGATATACTATACAGCATCATCTGCACAACATCAGCGTTATCATCATCATCATCATCATTCAGTTGGATCCAAGTCAAGAATTCTGAATGGTAGCACGGTGTAGGACCACTTAACAAGAATAGATTTAAAAAACATGTAATGGTTTTGCCTTTGAAGAGAGTCACAATAGTATCAGAACACATTAGTCTTTTTGGTAATGAAGTGTGTGACGCATCATTTAGAGGCTGGGGAGTTATAAATGGTCATAACATGTGCAAACCGAGCAGAGCCAGATCTGACAAGCACAGGAAGCCAAGGTGAGTTTAATACGGTTGTGCATTTTAGCATTTACTAAATTAGATGAGACTAAAGCACAATACCAAACTGTTAATTATCATAATACTTTGCATAATAACAAAAAATGCTTGGGGTAGTAATAAAAAAAAATAGTCTGGTGAGTTATACTTGGGCATGTAAAATTTCAATTTCTATGGAAAGGATAAGTTTGATTAGCTGTTTATTGACCATACGGAAGCTATAATTTGGTCTAATCCAATTTAATCCGGATAGCAGCGTTTACATTACCATTTAATACCTCTGTGTCCCCGATGCCTGTGGCATAAGTAAGTCAATTAACAGAATAGCCCTGACTAGAGATTAAGGGAGAGATTTTTCATGCACCACTAATTGGTTTCTGAGCCCATTTCCTCATAAGAATGGCTCTCAGGTATGACATTTACAAGTGTTGACAGAAAACCACTTCACTTGAGTGACCGGGTTAAAAACCGAGGAGTCTCTGCATGTAAACACAGTCAGGGAGCCATCTGTTTACCAAGTGAAATCGAACGCACACTATTTTTGTCCGTATTAAAAGGGGCATATTACCTCAGAGATTAACCACAGTTCTGCAGATTCACAAACAGACTGAAGCATTTGTACAGTGGAACGGTGAACTAAGAGTATGTCTGGGTTATTATCTACTCAAACCGAAGGTTCACGAAATATGCTGGTCAAGACCAAAAAGCTGCAGTGGTGGAGCCAAAACTAGTAAAGAGTAAATGGCCATCAGTGCGTTGATGGTACTTGCTTGGTAGCTCCTTTAAAAGTCAAGATGTTGCAAGAAGCCAGAGATGAGAAGGAGAAAGCTTTTTATAAAAAAAAAAGAAAAAAAAAAACACAGATGAGGGACTTTGGAAGTCACCCACCAATGTTGGACAGTCTAAACCGGGGGTGAGCATTTCACTCGTACATATGAGAGTAAAAAGTATGTGAGAAATGATTTAGCTGCCCTTGTGGAATTCTAAAAGTTGGACCAGTTCTTAACCAGGTACATTTTTATTGGCACTTGAAGAGCAGAGTAAGTCCGATTAGCAGATCTCGGAAAGTAGCTGTAGTTTTCGGATGCGACCTTTCCTCTCTGTCGGCCTTTGGCATCCACTGTAGATCGGTCGACCATAGTGAGCTACTGTACTTGACCTTGTGCCATTTGATAAGAACAAATTAAGTAGAACCTGGCTGCTTTGGTATATTCACCCCAATTTCGGACATATGCTAAATCTGAGCACGTTCTCATTTGTGCACCTAAAAATGAAAAGTGCAAAGCTCTGTAAATGCTTCCCATCACAGAAATTAGGCTGAAAACTGATTTGTAAATAACACTTTGGTGAACTAACAGCCTCACAAAATGATCAAGTTATATTTTGTTCCATTTATGACTTGATAAAAATGTAATATTTTGCAACTTATTGCAAACCCCAGAAATGACTTGAATTGAACCATTGTATTATGTATCGCCACATATTAAATCGCTGGCTTAAACATATAATATTACTACATATCTTATAGTATTGGGACATTCAGGGTCAACAGTCTAAATACACATAATTTGTGTTGAATTCATGTTAATAGGATAAACTTTTTTTTTTTGTGATTTGCGCAGACACCATAAAAATAATAATTTTATAATAAACAGATTTTTCTAGCAAAAAAAGCACATTTTTACAGTTTAGGACATCAATTAGATTTATCATCAGCAGCTCTAAAAATAGCTCAAAATGCATGTGTGGCTGTATATTTCTTGTCTATATATGTCTGATAACACACATATTTGTTATATTATGCAAAAGTCAGTGTAAGTGACAGAGATGCAACCAATTTATCCGGAAACTACTTTTACAATTTTCGATGTTTGGACTGTTAAAACATCCTGTTTCAATATGGGGATTCATGTTTAGAGAGAGAAAACCCTAGAATCAAAGTAAGAAGAAGCAGAAAAGTCTCAACAAGCCATTAACTCCTGTAAATAGAACCATCTGCAAACTGTGTTATTGCATGTCCTACTTTTTCTGGCACTCACAAAAATGTGAAATATAGTTTTTGTAGCAGAAAGCTGAAAGCGAGCAGCTGCACTGTCAGTTAGAATTAATCCTAAACTTTATCGTCCCGTAACTCAGTGTCCTTGAAATAAATTGCACATCCTTTTACAATCCAATCTTTATGGAAAACAATATACACTTTATGGGTGAAAAGGTGCCGAGGTAAAGCGGAAAACGGGAAAAGGACACCTTTTCCGCTTCCGAATGGACTATATATTGATGCATTTCTTCAATTATAGTATTATCCACTCATGGTAATGTTCTACAAAATCAAATCATAAACCGAACATAAAGTGCAAATGCTTGATATACAGTCTACAGTCGCTCGTTTTCCCGCAGCCCTTGGTGTCTCTACTTTATCCTACTCTACTTTGCAGGGTTCTTCAGCGTCTCAAAGCCACCGAACACAGACCCCTGAAAGGTATTTTCATCCAGTTCCAGCTGTGTCTTTCTGTCTGCGAGCCGAACATTTTTGTCCTCTGTTTTGCATGCAGAGGCTGGCAGCGTCTGAGAGGGATGAGCAGTGTTGTGTGGGATGAGCTGGGTGAGGAATCCAGCATGTTGCCATGTCAGCCGGCGCAAAACTGAGACCAGCAGCTTGTCAAATAACCACACGGCAAGAATTCAAATCTATGAGCACCGTTCTTTGGGGAATAACTCTTTTGTTATCATCCTCGGTTGTAGACTATGGAGACTCAAAACTGTCTAACTGCAGACAGACAGGTAAAAGTTTATCATACAAGTCTATACTGCGTCTGAAGACATCAATAAATTGTATTCAATTGTTATTTATCATGAAATAAAGAAATGTGCCTTTACATTTAGTTATTTATCTATTTTACCTATGCAACATTTAATTTTTCTCACCATGTTTACTAGTTTCTTTGCACATATCTGCTGTGAATGTAAATAGTAAACTTTAATAGAATAAGCAAGTTTACAAGATTTTTATAAATATGGTTTACTATCAGGGCCATCATATTCAGTACAAGCAAATCATATTAGTTTACACTACTTAAGAAATTACTTCAGTAATTCAGTTAATGACTAATGAATGAAATAATGAACCAATAAAGTGTTGAGTCCTCTCATCAAATATACAGGAATTTCTCAAACATTTAATATATTTAAAATCTTATAAATTTTGTTTGTCAGAACAAAAAAAAATAATTTTTATTTGAAATAATTTGTTGTAATAATTCATAAAAATTAAATTAGGATGTTAAATCAATAAAACCACTAGAATTTCCAGCATGCACCTGCTTGAGCTGCAAAACACAAAGACTCTTTTCGTAGTTCGCAAGACGACGTTCATGGCGAAAACTTGTGTGAACCCAACGTGATGTGTCGTTTGTGAAAGAGCCGACTCCCGGCGGGGAGAGCCGAATCTTCAGCCGCTCCGTGGGCGCAAAGACTTTATCTTGATGGGCACATCATGCAACCAATCACACGTGAGTGACAGACCAGGATCACAGCATTACCTGAAAGATGGTAATGGTACGGTGGAAGGTAATGGTATCCATGTTTTGTTTAGTTTTTTTACAATATTAAAGTAACTAGTTTATTGGTTACAGTGCCTATTAAAAGTTTTTGACATCATGGATTTTTCACCCTTGTATTGACATTATATACCAATATTGGTCAAAATAAGTTGACAAAAAAAGGGGGAGCTGGCTTTGATGTCCTTGCTATATACCATATATATCTGGCATATGTACAGTACATACAGTATATACAAATGTGTTTCATGAAAAAAACACACGCAGGGCTGAGAGGCCACAGAGTACACAGGAGAAATATGTGTGAGCTTCATTTGTATTGCACAAAACCTTCCTGCATGGTCGCATTGGAGTGTGACCGTGTTTATTCGTGTGTCAAAAGAAAACCGCTATGAAACAATCAGATAATAAAGTTTTATTCTTGTGATTTACTGTTTTAGTTTATCACCAATGCTGCTCCCTCTCTTCACCCAACCTCGCTCACTGAGCCGGGGGCAACTAAATGGTGCATTTAGGGATAGCGATTGACAAATCATCTACTACTACTACTCTTTCGGCTTTTCCCATCAGGGGTCGCCACAGCGAATCATCCGTTTCCACCTCACTCTGTCCTGGGCATCTTCTTGTCTGACACCAGCTAACCTCATGTCCTCTGTTAGGACGTCCATATATTTCCTCCTAACTCGTCCTCTCGCCCTCTTGCCTGGCAGCTCCATCTCCAACATCCTTCTACCGATAGACAAATCATATCGTCTTTTAAAAATCAAGGTTTTTCACTTCTAACCAGCTGTTTTTTTACTGTTCACATACGAGGGAGCGAAGTGGATATAGGACAGGGGGTAAAAGTTTCACACGTTAAAAAGGGATTTGGAACTATATGTTCCCACTTGTTCAAAAGAACCAGGTAGTTCATTACTGCACCATCAATATTTTAAATCAGTGCACCGAGTATCTGCTGTTACGCTTTAATCATCACCAGGTGAAATTCATAAGCTGCTGAGCAGTGCATAAAGTTATTAAAGTTTGAATTAGGATATATTATTATATTATTATATTATGATATAACTCATATTATAATATGAGTTACTGTAAACAGAATAAGTTCTATTATCACCAACAGCAACATTAATGTGCTGAACAAAATAATGTGTCAGCAATTAGTATAATCTAATAATATATTAATCAATGTGAAACAAACCCTTTTTACTGCAAGTAATTATTTAGTTTTTGTACAATATTCAATAGAGAAAAATGTCACTGATCATAAAACACAAAGTGTTCAAACAGATATTAAATTCTTCTTTTTTGTAGACTAAGTAATATTTTGTATGGAGGCCTTTTACTCATAACAGAGTACATGTCCTTCTTTGCTACTGTATAGTATTGATAGGATTACTAATAAATTGCAATCCACCACCCAATGTTACACTCAGGTATTTTAAGTGTGAGGCTGCATAAGCTTACGTCTGATTTTTGGTAAACTAAAAAAGCGTCTTCGGTCATTGTGCTTTGTGTTGATAAAATAATATTATTTATTGATGTGTTCATCTGTTCTGTTTTGTCAGTTTCGAGTTAGGTTAGAAGACAATACATATATCAGTGTGGAAAGAGCATTTTTTTAAAAACCTAAACGTGACAAGTAACTACTCCAAAGTTTCTTTTAACGCTTTTGACAGTTACTTTTCATTTCCATTTCCAAACATCGATGCTTGATTGTATTAGCACTGAACCCGTCATTCTGATGGCCTTTCTCTGACACCTTAATTATGAGAATAAAAGAAGGTGATTCCACTGGCAGCCAACCTATCAGTCGCTGTTTATTCAAGACCGGTCATGGCTGTACAGAGGACTTCAGATCATAATCACCACACAGAACCTGCATTTACATTTTCATGAGTAGAGGCTCTCCCGCAGAGATCAAGTGCTAGCCTTGACTGACACGACCTTGTTCATTGCTGTCAGCCGCCGGACATCAGCACACGAAAGGAAGCGAGTGGTACTTGTGTGCTCGATGCATTTGAATGCGGTCTCCGGGGTGTGGGTTTAGATGAATGCTGTTTGCTGGTGGAGATGCTGGATGCTGGCAGAGCTTGCGTTTGTTATTCCCCTGGCTTCATGCATTCTGCCAATGCTGAATTATTCAAATGCATTAACATGCTTAAAGCTGGCTAATAATACCTAACTGAGACGGCAGTGGCTCCTCTTTTGCCAGAATCCATTTTTTTTTTTTTTGTACAGATTCTGTTGTTTAAAATACACAATTAAACTTGGACAGTTGTCTCCATGTTCTGAACAACAGGGGAGGATGACGCATTTCCTGAGAAGCTGGTTCGTGTCTGCATTTAGTAAAACACAGTGAAAGAGAGAAAAACTCTGTTTACATGTTTGGATATGCATTTGAAAAGATTAAATTTAAACTTTACTGTCTGGTGAGATGTTGCAAATGAGACTTCCAAAATCAGAAATGAACTGACACTCAAGTGGAACAATGAAACCACATACACGCCTTTTTATATATATGACTAACAGGCTTCATAAAACACAAAATGCTTTAACAGATAATAAATTCTTCATTATTTCATGTGCAAATGAATTACTTTAATTGCTGTTGTTAAAACCCAGGTTGGATTATGAACAAGGCAAACACTGGCTGGATGCCCCAGGTCCAGTGTGTTCGAAGGTTTGTTGTAATGTGTCTTTGGTTTCACTGATAAGCTGTGAGCTCCCTGTCCATATACTGGTTATTTTATTTTATAATTCCACCTTAAGATGGGCCACACCGTGGAGGAGTGGTTAGTGTTGCCTCCTCACAGCTAGAGGGTCACTGGCTTGAATCTCAACTGGCCACAGCCGTTCATGTTGCCCCTGTACTTGTGTTGGTTTCCTCAAACAGTCCAAAAGACATGTGTGTTAAGTGGTGACTGTGATAGATCGGTGATCTGTCCAGGGTGTCCCCAGCCTCTTGCCCATTGACAGCCGGAATAAGCTACAGCCCCCCACAACCCTGAACAAAATAAGTGGTTACAGATAAAAGGTGGATGGATGGATTACATGTTAAAGAACTGAACAATTGGGGCTGGTTACCATTGGGGGAACAAACCCTACAGAACACGTCTTGCCTCCCAGTAGATCTACCCCTGACAGACAGGGTCCGACTTTAAAAACCACTGAAGTAAAGCCGAACTGACAAGATGGCTGATGACATTTCTGAGTAGCTCAACACACTCTGCAAACAACAGTATATGGCAAGTCCAGCTGAGACACATACACAGTACGACACAGTGGCTTGGTACATAAAACACTTAGAAAACTGGACAAACAGCTTGGGTCTGCTCTCAATGTTCAGCCTTCAAAACCCAGCTGTCTAAAACCATAGCTGTTTCCAGTTCGCTGGTACACTTGCATGCTCTGTTTTCAAATAGCCACCCGTCGTCACCTTGGAAAGCCACTAAAGGAGAGGCCATTAGTGTAAACCCCGAATGTGCCTCTGACATGAGCCTAACGTAACACTAACAGTGTCCTAATGAACACAGAAGTAACCTCAGCGGGACATGGCGCCGATATGAGTGTCCTTCAAAATGTCCTCCACACCAGAAGCACGTTTGCTTCAGGTTCTTTTATGATGCTGAAACAATTACAGAGCCACACAGGGAAGGATGTCTTTTTATGTTCCTACCGCTCGCATATCCCCCACAGACGAGTGTTCTACTGTGAAAGACACGAGTAGAGAAAAACAGCAGGCACACCTGGGCGATGTACACCTTCACAGGTAGAGTAGGAAACACAGATGAAGGTTGTTTACCACACTTCAAATGATCCCTCCTCATTCCCCGTTCCTCTTTCTCCAACCACCCCCCCCCAGGCTGATCCCACATCCAGTCGTTTCTGTTTTTTTCCAAGTGGACGTGAGGTCACCAGTGTTGGCCAGGCTATCATCCCTCCCCGCTGGGCAGAGCTGTTCCACTTGGAGGAAAATACTACACCGTGCTCGATATGCTGCCCACACCAGCTCACAATGTATGATGATGCTGCGGTCTGTCCATGTGTCTGTGTGGAGCCTGTGTGGCTAAAGCAGCCCTTCAGGCGGTGAAAGCCTCCAGAGGCCAAGATGTAATGTAGGAGAAGCCTCAGCTGCCTCCTACTGGCACTAATGAAAATCCAAGGAGAAACGAAAGAGGTCCAAGGGTGCATGCAAATCAATATACACACATTGAGTCAACAGTATAAATTTGTTTCCATTAGCAGTTGCTTCTTTTCACCAGCATAATATAATGTTTTCTCAGCTGCGAGCAAAGCAGCATTTAGGTGCATTTAAACAAAATAAAAGCTCATTTGAATTAGACTCCAGCACCGCTTCTTCATCCCATTGAACATCTGTTCTTGTTTGGATTTTCCACCTGGCAAACACAGGACAGCTCCTTAGTTAAAAAGCTCCACAGCGTCTATTCAAAGCTCCTCTGCATGATCCCAGCTTCAGTGTTTAATCAACGAGCTCATCGCTCTCGTTGGTATCGCTCATCTGTTTCATTTGATAAAGACCGAAAGCGTAACCAATACGAGTTATCAGGCAACACATCATCGCATTCATTAAGGCAGACTGGAGGACTCTCGTTTTAACCCAAGGACGGTCTCACGAGCAAACCAAAAATCTTCATATCATATCAAACACTCATCTTGCATGCAGAGAGAATAATGGATTAAACAAAGCACAGAGGCCTTTGTCTGGCACTTGAAAAGGTAGTCGGGTGAGGATCTGAATCAGGGGTATAAAGCTCTGAAGCCCTGGTGACCTTTTCCTTTGTTCTGTGTATGAGCCTTTTGCAAAATGAAACATTCCCTGTGAAAATGAAAACAGATTGAAAAAAAAACCCAAGTGCAGAGGAAAAACATTTTTTTGTGTACACTGCAACAATTAACACACAGAATTTGCTCCATCACCTCCAACACAAACACTCAATAAGGAGTAGATGATGGCAGATGTAAGAGCAGCAACACTCATTTCCTTTGTGAATTATATGGTGATAAATATTGATATCAACCAATGAGGGAAAATACTGTATTGTGATTAAATGTTTTTTCCATGTCGTTGCACCGTGTTGCGTTGTTTGAATGCCGCCAGCCCTTCAGCTCCATGTTTTCCCCCCAGTTCTTTTCATTGTTCAAATCAAATCTTACTGACTTCCTTCCTTTCTTATGCTTCACTAAGCAAAACTTTTATAGAAAAGTGCTGCTGTCATACTAGTCAAACTACCAATGCAGAGCTGATATGAAGAGCTTCAGAGTCTGTAGATTTTAGTGTCTGAATTTCCATTAATGCATGAGCCTAAACTAATGCTTATGATTATGCTAAGGGTTTTATTATTATTATTCTTTCATTTATGCTTTATAAAGTTGTTATAAGCTAATTGAGGGTTTTCAGATCAAGTTCAAGTTAAAAGGGCCGACACTTGTGGAGGGCAACTTAGAGTCACCAATGAACCTAACATACCACGCATGCAAGCACAAGAAGAACATGCATGCAACACACAGAAAGAATCGGACCGGGGAACTTCTGGCTGTGAGGCAGCAGCAGTAACACTCAATCGCTTTGCCATAAATTCAGCTTTTATTGTGTCATAATTTCTCAGTATAGGTTAAAACTGTAAGAAAGGTGATAATTTGACTATGCGTTTATGATTGAGGTCATAGATGCTGGTGGAGTCGCTTCTAATGACGTGGAGTCGTGACCAGTGAGTGTGTGTTACAGTCTCTTTATGCCGTCTCTGTATCGACTCCTTGCACGTTACACTTGTTCCTCTTCAATCAACACTATTTTAATAAACTGATGACTGATGACTGATGACTGACGACGCTGTGGCCTGACAACCCTGTTCCACTTATTGGCCTGTGTAAACCCAATCTATAGAACCATGAGTAAATTATTTATCAAGAAGTAATTAAAGCTACAATGTGCAAAACTGGAAAATCTCGCTAAAATCGATGCACTCTACTATATCCAGCCCCTGCCCCACTGCACTCCAGCCAGAGAGGTAACAGAAATCTTTATTCCAATTAATAGCCCCCCGATATTTCCCAGTCAAGCAGAAATAATATCAAACTGACATCTGGAAACAAATCCTCATTTCCCTCAAATTTCTCCATCTTCTTAAAGCCGTTCCAGCATAAACTTTGAATCTAAAAAAAAACTGTGCTCTATATTTTTTAATCTACGACCTTGCTAAACTGTGAGTCAGCCACAGCAGCAGCTGTGGCCTTGGTGTGAGGGAGCTCCCATCCCTTAAATTGGCTCCTCTGATTGATTCGAAGGGCGAGCCTCACATCAAAACCTTTAGAATAGAAAAAGCTCTGCACAGCTGCCAGCGCTGTTCAACGAGTCTGTCACAGAAATGAATTTTAGAAACAGCAAATTTTACTGCAGTGCAAGTCTTAATATTGATTTCATCCAGTAAGTGGTTGAACAAAAACGTAAACCTTAACATGATCACCCCAAGCAGCATCATGCAATGAGGACAAGTGTCTGCAGCAGGGTCATGGCAGCCTCGTGCAGGTGTAGAGGAAAACGAATGCAGCTAAATATAGGGACATCCTGGAGGTAAACCTCATGCAGTCTGCAAGGGATCTGCAATGTGGAAGATCTGACTGTAAGCAGAAGATTAATGTTCTGCAGTGTCCAAGGTACACCTAACCTGCTAAATGCATTTTCAGTACAATAAAATAAACTAATGTTGGACTCTGCAGATTTTCACTTTGTCAGCTTTGGCATATTTAGCTGTCAACCACCTGAGGAATGAAAAGTGAAATTGGTCATTTATTTCTCTGCATGCATTAAAAATATCTGGTGACACCATCTGAGCTATGGTTGTTGCAGGCCTACGTGTGGTTCCCAGAATGGGAGGCAGAGCCTTTAGCTGTCAAGCTCCTCTCCTGTGGAACCAGCTCCTAGTCCAGATTCGGGAAGCAGACACCCTCTCTACTTTTAAGACTAGGCTCAAAACCTTCCTCTTTGATAAAGCTTATAGTTAGTTCTAGTCCTGCTGCTATAGGCTCAGACTGCTGGGGGACCAACCCCTGATGCTCTGAGACACTTTCCTCCTCTCAGTCCACATTTATATGTCACCACTGTAGGACATTAACTCTGTGTCTTCTTTCTCCCGTAGTTGTGCTTCTCCCTCTCTGTCTCCCTCTCTCTGTCCCTGTCTTCAGGTGTCCCTGGCTTTGGAGCTGTCTGTCTTGCAGCTACTGGTCCTACCGACCTGCCCAATGGTTTCCACTCAGCCCAACCGGTCAAGGCAGATGTCCGCCCACCCAGAGCCTGGTTCAGCTGGAGGTTTCTTTCGCCTGTGGCAATTTGTTGGGTTTTCTCTAAATGTCAGCATAGTCTTGACTTACTAAGTGTCTTGACTGACATTGTTGTGAATTGGTGCTATATAAATAAATTTGAATTGAAATTGAATTGTTAAATTCCAGATTTACATAATTGCTCCTGTGTTAAAATTGAAAACAAAGTTCAATCTGTGTGCAAGTTGAGATCTCCACAAAATCCGGCTGAAGTGTGGGGGGAGCAGAGGGATGAAATTTCATGTAAGACATTTTCAGCTGCAGCATTCAGATATCAGCCAGATCTCACACACAGTCCACATCATCGCATAAACTATTCTGTATACACCGTCAACAACGCTGAATCCTATTTTCGGTCTTTTGTAGAAGCGTGCATCATGACAATGCATCTCCCCCCCCCCAACCCCAGCTGCAGTGCAGCAATTTTCCACACAATGCTTCACATCATGGCATTGAGGAGAACAATAGAGCGAGCCAACCTTTCTGCTCTTAGATACTGCTGTGCAGGACCAACAAGTGCAAGGATGGACTCATTGACACAACCTAAGGTTCAAACAAACCCTGCGTAGAGAATGAAACATGACCTGCCTGTGTTTGTCCTGTGTATAAATGTGGCTGAAATACAGCACAGTGTGTTTCTGGGTTCAATGTAAGGCATCAATACCTCGTCTGTTTTTATTCTATTAGTGTCCTCTATTTTTCAGGAGGAAATTTTATGGGCTACCAACCTGCGTCATTCCTAGTGTCCTAGTAAATCTACAGAGAGAATTATCTGTTCTAATGGTCTTTTTAGAATTAGATTTTAATTATAAACTTGTTGCTGATTTCTTGCTCTGAATTTTGATGTTTTGGGTGACTCGTTGCCCTCTTCAACGAGAAACAGCAGGACCCTGTTTTCAGGGAACAAGCTCTACGAAAATCAGCTGCACACTGCCTAACAAGGTCCAAACAACACAAAGAAAATGACAGGGACAGGCTGGAGAAAACAGAGGAGTATTTGGCTGTGAAAGAGCCCAACATTTTCCTCAGTAATTGTTAGTGGACAAAGAACAAAGCTAAAAGAAGTGAACATATATTTACCCTGTGGCCTTAAACACAATTGAAAGTGAATGCAAATAAATGTTTGTGTTGCATTAAATCTGCTGGCTGTATAAACCAGGATTTATTGGTTTACCAAATGCTTTTAAAGATCTTGAAAATATGTTTGTTTAAATAACACATGTCTAAGTGTTTAATTTTAACTACTGTTTGCAAAGAATGTCTGTCAGGTGCCATGTTTTTGTCTAATGTCTGTATGACATATGAACTTTGACGGTGTCAGGAGAAATCGAGCCCAGACATTGGGCTCATGGCAACAAAATTGAAGTAATGAAAATGTAACTGGAGAAGTTTACAATTTAGTTTTATAAAAGTCACAACTATTGTTTACATTCATTTTCTTTCATCACCTTTCATCCAACAGGTTCTCTTACATTTATTTCACTTACCCCGTGTCAGGTCTTACCCATCCTACCTATAAATCATCACTGTCAGATCAAGGCACAAAGCGGACGTTACTGTCCCCACTGGATGGATGTTTACAATGTGTAAAATTATTACATGTAAAATTTGAACTCACAGCATTGAACCACACAAAATTGCCAAACTCAGTTTACCTCAGCTTTACAGCTTTACCTATTATCTCATTGTCTTTATTTTCCTGCCTGCAGGACACACTGTGTAAAGAGATTAAATTATAATGACAAGAGAAGATTAAATGATTGTTAGGTGAAAGCAATTTGAAAAAAGATCCAGCTAAAATTGTGCGGCATGCACAAATTCCGTAACCATTCAGTGATTTTAAAACCAATAGAAGAATCTGAAGATAAATTCAGGACTCTTAGACACATCAGAACACACGAGTGCTGCGGCAGTGCAGCCGGCTGGAAAGTGAAGGCAAATAATAAATGTTCTTTATCAGCCTCGGAGAGAAATGTGCCATATTCTGTAGGAAACGCAGTGGCCGGGTCGGTAAATAATGACATACATTAGATCACCACATAAGGTGTGAGCGAGCGAGTAAGTGAAAGCAAACAGTGTTTAAAAAAGAACAAGTGCCACTGTTATAGAATTTGAGTCTGGCTATAAGACACTGTGAGAGATTGGCCTCTAGTTTGTGGCTATGAGCTGGATCCTTTATGTGGTACCTAGAAAAGGATTACCGGAGTTATTGCTAAGTTAGCTGTGCTTCAAATCCAATATTGATCCGGTGGTGTAGCGTATCTTCAGCTCCCCAGAATTTATTAATGTTTATTGCTGTTCTTCACCTGTGACATTTGGAGCTGCATATTGGGAAAGTGTCATTGTGTGTCCTCACATAGCTCCTACATTTCCACACGTCAGATGTGAACACAGTGGAGTTTGCCCTTTCAGGAGGTGCTCAGAGTGCAGCGTTTTCCGTTACTCTAGTCATTGTGCATCACATTATAATTTTGCATCCTTCTATTACGTTTTCTTTGCTGTGATTAATGCCAGTGTTGTCAGGAGATTCAGTTTGATCTGCTCCATCCGTCTTCATGCTCTGCTACAGTCAGCTGCGCTTGGTTATGTTCTGTGCAGCGCTGCTGATGATCTTCATTCTGAAATTGAAGTTCTCTGATTGGTTCTAAGGGCGAGCCTCAAACAAAGGCTTTTGGACAAGAATATCTCTGTACCACCGACAGTGCTGCTCAATGAGTGTAGGTCATCGGAGGCGTCAGCAGCGCCTCTTCAAAATAGAGGAAGGAAACTAAAGGATAACTTTGGTTATTTTCCAATTCAGCACTTGCATTTCACTCGGTCAACTGCAGATGCACAGCACTTAAATGAAATGACTTAAAACCCATGACCCAGTGGAGCAGTGCACCTGGCTGATACAGTATGTTTTTAAAGGTTCTTGGAACAATGAAAGTCTATGGCTTCAATGAACAAGTGTCAGAACGTTAGGTGTTTAATGACTTGTATGGTTTTTGTTTTCTTGGATGTCCTTTGTTTTTTCACCCTATGCTCTGTGTGTTCCTGCAGTTCCCCTCCTTGCCTGCTGAGGTTCTCCTGCAGTCCATTTAGTCTCCCCAGCCCTGTTTTCCACTCCTCTGTCGACTCCAACCATCACACCTGAAGTGCATCAGCCATCTACATACTTGAAAAGGACCCTTGTTTGTTGTCATCATTGCTAGTGTGTCTCCCTATATTTCTACTCTGTCTCCCGCTCTTGTCCATTCCCCGATTGCCAGCCTTTGCTTGTTACGGAAGATCTCGTTTGCAAGCCTCGGGTTTTGTTGGTTCGTAGTATCTGTTTTGTTAGTTTTGGAAATATCTTGTTTGTGCTTGAGTGTAGTTGTTAGAAATATTTGGTTAATGAGTTCTCATTTGTATGTGAGTTTTCTCCTTTTCCTCCTAGGGAGTATTTTGGTTAACCGATCCTATCTCCACTTAGTGAGTTTTTGTTCTCTTGTTTTGTTTGACGGTGTAACTTTTACCGTTTTTGTAGAGAGCGATTTATTTTCGACATATTCTGATACTCCTAACTTTTAGTGAGCAATTTGTTTTTCCTAGTTTGTTTCTTTATTTGTTGACCTCCTGCCTTAGTAGCGAGCGCCTTCTTTTGTGTATTCACAACTTCTACCTTGTTTTGTGTTTCTTGAATAAGTTCTTAGTTTGTCCTCATTTCTGGTCTCGTGGTGACTTCAGCGTTCGGATCCTTAGTTAGGTGGTCTCTCACAACAAGTGCATCCAGGCTTAGGACTGACGAGTAACTGAACAAGAATAGAGTTGATTCAGTGTTTGGTTTTGGCATTAGTATGGTGACTGTGGACAGTATGATTTATTTAGAAAATGACCAAAGGTGCAGGTGCTTCCATATTTGAAGTAGTCCGCAAAAAGTTCCACTTGACACTCTTTAGTCAAGTTGAATCACTGAATTCCTACTGTATAATTTAAAGTACAAAAGCATGTGTACACCACCAAGAAAACAATTTTAAACACATATGATTTTGATTATGTATATTTTATTGATGTGACTGTACAAGCTTGGCCCAGAAGTATCTGATATACACAGTCGAAGCGTTGGCCAAAAAGAAATTATGTTACATAAGTCAGATGTGTTACCCTGTGTCTTAGTGCGGAGGAAGCTGGCACAGTAAATTAGCTGATTTAAACCATATGATGTTAATAATAAATGTGTATTAACAATTTGTATTATATTTGTTGGATTTGTATTAAGAATTTGAAGAATTGGAATGGAGTAAACCTTAAAGCTAAATTATATTTAAGTAAACACTATTTAAAAATCATACTTAAATCTACAATGTGCAACTTCAGCTAGCATCGGGATGAGGCTGGAAGTCAACGCACTCTCCTCTGCACGCCGCCCAGTCTCCCTGCTCTGCTACACTGTGCTACATTTTAAAGCCTTCGGCCCATCTCTTCAAGTAGGTGTCATGATAAAGCTGCTTTCACACATGCGCTGCCACCCTGAACGTCTCCAGACGTGAGTGGGCACGTCTCTTGACATTGTCCGACGTTCAAACTGAAAGATGCTTAACTGCACATCTGCACATTGTAAAACGATTAGCAGCCTATTTATGGGACATAAACTGGTACATTTCTGGAAACAAAAACAGTTACAATCTGTATTTTTAAGCATAGTATGTAAGTGATTAATCCAGAATACTATGATGATTTACTGTCTCTTTTCATACAATATGAAACTGCCTCTGATGAGACATCAATAAATACATGAGCTATTTAACAAAAAACAATGAGCATGTATTTTTTCAGCTCACTGTGTTATTAATCCAAAACCAAACCACTTATACCTTAATATGATGTGTACATTGGATTTCCAACTCAGAAGAAGATACTTTATAGCCATTAAACTGATTCAGCAGATCTTTAGCTATATATCATCCTGTCTAGCCTGAGGCCGGCCTGCTGCTGCCGACAGAAAGACCATTTGTTTGCAGTTACCTCGACCCTCAAAGACATTAAAGCTGGTCAGTGCAGCCCTCGGGGCTCTGTATTTATCTAGATACCATTTACCCAACCACTATGTGTACCCTCCCAGGTTTATCATCAAGACTAATATCGGCCATCACGGAACCATTAACAGGCAACTTTCTGTAAGGAGGGCAGCTAAGGCCCCTTTGGTATATTCAGTGTGTATTTAAGGAAAGTGAGAAAGGTCATGAGACTGCAACTCAGCCTCAAACTGTTTGAAGAGCAAACAGAGCACAGCAGAGCCCTTAATTCAAGGAAAGAGATCAAGTGAATCATGGTAAATAAATAGCAGCATGTCCCAGCCACTGATGCCACCGTCATCTGCCACTCAGAGAGGCTAAGTGGAGCAGAAATGTTTTCTCAGAAGTGGAGAGAAAGACCTTTCTGTATGCAGTAGATCAAAATATATAGAGACCGCGATATAGAATTTTTAGGAAAAATTAAACATTTGAAATATTTCTGGGGAACGCAGTAAAATCTACTCGAACAACTGCAAATTATGTTTACGCAGCCTGTTCCTATTAGGAGCAGAGGAAGTTTGTCTGGATTCTTTCCACATTTGGTCCATCAGCTGGTTTATGTTTGTAGTGTGTGTTTGGTTCTCTCAGCACTGATGAAAGCATCTGTCCCTCCACCACTTTGGTAAAGAGTAAAATAGATCAACAATTTTTTTGCATGTGACACTCGTGGGAGCAAAAGTAGGACATAAAATCTATCTCCAAATATTCTTAATATTTGACTGATGCTGGTTGTTGGAGATTGGTTCATCTTGATTGTTATGCATAAATCCCAGCGATTTTAGTGATCTCCTCATTTTGTTTGTGACCATTAGCTTAACATTTGTGTTTTTTAATAGTTAGAATAAAATAGTTCAGCACCACTATGATGTTGAAATTTGTAGTTTGACTAAAATGCATAGATTTAACGACCAGACTCGTGTTTTTTAGGGTTAACTGCAATTATCTCACTGATTGCTTAGCACTTTCGGTGAGACATGGTTAAGTTGAGAACGTGTGGAAAAAACTTCAACACATTCCACAGCAACAGATGCTCTTTTTACAGCGTCAGACGCTCTTACTACCTTTGGTGTATGACCTTGTATCACCTTGATGCCACAGGCATCCTTTGGTGTTACTGTTGGACGCTCCAGGAGAACCACTATTTGACGCTCTGGAAACAACTACGTTTAGGGTTGATGCTACGGGGACACTTAGGCGTCAGTATAGGAAGCTCCTTTTGAAACCATGGGAACAAATGTACGTACATACAGGAACTGTGTTAGGATTAGAGAAAACTACTCCAGGGTAAGGTTAACTACATAAAATCAAAACAGTGAAAACAGTGAAAACAGCACACACATACTTCCTCACTATAGTAACCACATGTACCACGTTGTGTTACGATCTTTAGTATAGGGCACAACGTAAAGGGCAAAGCGATAGTACTTTTGTTTATGATTTGTGCATTAAGAAGACCATATTTTTCCTTAATATTAACATGTCATATATTAAGTGCTCTCAGTGTCTAAACACAACTGTAAAAAAAAGTGTAATAATGCCTTTTACCGAACACCATGTTGTACTACAAGTTCAGAAAAAACATGTAATGCCTAGAATAATGTTAATATAATTGACTCTGACTTTATTTGCATAAACTAAATGTATAGATCAAAACTATGTTTCGGAGACAGATACACAAATGGTGACCTGGCATCACATTAGCCTGAAAGAGCTGCATGGCTGAATACTCCCAACAGTTCCTCCAAGCTCTCTAATTCTTTACAGGGCAGTCAAAAAAAAACTTTAATTCTTACTTAAACTTTTAAAAACCAATTAGTATTTGAAGATTGCTGCTATGGATCGGATATCATTTGACATCTTTTTGTAAACTAATATAACTAACCCATATACTGTATGCATATAAAAAGCCTATACCCATTATTCTATATCGGACCTCTATCTGCTCTAAATTCTCCTGTGCGTGTTTCTTCGGTCATCCAATTACAAAGTGAAATTATTGGCTTGTGTGTGCTTGAAATCCTGGTTAGCAGGGCCCTCCAGCTACAAACACCTGCTTTTCTGATCACTGGCTTTAGCTCCTCAAGATGTTGTAATTAGTTGGAGACATGGTTCGAGCTATAGGGAGCTGAATAAAGCAGATGCTGGTAGGATTCCACATAGATGAGAGGAGAGGTTAGAGGAAAATCTGTGTGTGTTCTAAATCGTGCATTTTTTTTTTTACTTCAGTGAAGCAGGTGGAGAAGGAGAATGTCAGAATAGCTCAGAGTAGTTTTCCAGTTTAAAATGCTGAAAGTCTAACTGTCATATTTAAATACAGAGAACTCCATGAAGGAGTTGGTGCATTTGCCACATATATAACCATCTTACCTGATGGCCTTAAATATATATTTTTTTCAAAATCAAAGATGTAAGTTCTTTTTATTTACCTCAACAAAATTCCATGAGTCTGCATAGGATTATTCATACTATTCATAATGACACCGTAGTAGAAGTGACATTTTGCATGTTCAAGCAACTTATAGCACAGTTACTGAATCCAATTTCCTCTAAGTAGATCAGGATAATCCTCCGCTGAAATGACAGAATAAGTAAGTCTGGACATGGATAGATGGATGTATAATCTTCTTATGTTGCGGCACAATAGCTGCAACTAGAAGCTCCATAGCTGACCAGTCACCTTTGCTGATGTCTGTCAAAAACCATGACAGTGCTTAACAAGATGTGGGATCACAGAGTTTTACCATCTGAGTGGCATTGAGGTAGATAGTATCAGACACGGCCGACTGGATGTCACAGCAGATTTCACGGCATGGAATAAACAGCTGGTTCGTTATACTTTTTGGGGGGTAAGTGTGAAAAATGTCACTGTTGTTGTGTTGTCGGTTTTTATGTTCCTTAAAGATTTTTTTGTAATTTAAAAAATAAACTTTTGCTCATGTATACTGGAGGAAAATTTCAGCTTTTATCTTCGCACAACAAAGCTCCAATCATAGGAATTTGACAATATAACAGAATATAGGGTCTATAAAAATGTTTTAGTACATTTCTGCAGTTCTGAAAAGCCCATAGTAAACAGGCACCTGGCTGCAGGAGCAGAGTGTTCAATAAAAGCCTGAAATAACCAAAGCGCAGAGGTGGGAAGGAAATCAGATTTTGGACCAACAGCCAAAAATACAGTGGCTTTTCCTGTTGTGTGGGTACTCTCTACTGAAGATGTTAGTCACTGGTATGAACACCCATTCACCTGTGTAATGTAGCCCTCGAAACAATGCGTGCAAATGTGGTTTTCCATCATACTTATGTTTGTCATGTACAAAATACTAGTTTGCTTGGACATGAGTCAATTACTAAGTAATTGCATACAGACTGAGAAGGAAAATTCTATGTGTAATTACACAGAGGAAAGACAAATCACTGCAATGTGACACTGTAGTTACCGTTTCAAAGAGCTCAGAAGTTGTCAAGCATTCTAATGTCACCCAACATACAGTGATATCAGCCATCCACAACTGAAATTCACACTGTGGTAATATTTTAAACACAGAGGCCTTGACTTCGGTGGACCTTGCTGTCTGATGAGAGCCGATAATCCATCGAGCCACCTTCTTCTGGGCCAATATGCGGCACCTGTTGTGTGTGGGAGTGACCCTCACAGTGACCGGTTCATGTTGTTGTTGGCTGTTCTGTCTTTGTTCAATATAAAACTGTCTGACTCATTTAGTGTCGATTAGCTAAGTTGGGGTGAAACCCTTTATGGACGGTAAGGAGCTGAAATTGAAAAATCCTACCAAAGCTGGACTGAAGGACAGCACAGAGGCACTAATCCCAGCAGCACAGGAGCAGGCTCTAAGGACAAGATCAACAGAGGCCGGGGTCTACCACACCAGGCAGGAAGGACCCCAGGTGCAGGCCGTTCAAGGGTGCCTCTGAAACAGTCCAGAACATAACAGCAAGGTGCAAGATGCTTGCAGGCAGAGCACACATGGAACTCCATGGAACCAAGTGGCAGGAGTAGTGTACGGGAACATCTGTGCAGAGTACGAGCTGGTCCCAAAGTCAATTTGGGACACACCTGCAAAGGTGGTTGAGAATGGCAGAGCTAAGTGTAAAGGAAAAATTAAGAGTGATTACATTTGAATGCTTATGCTTAGTTGTAAGGTCAAATGATATTCAGTGTTGTTATGAAGAATGTTGAGACATAGCATCCTTTATCCCATATGCATGTTTTTGTCTAAGAAGTGTCGGCATAACCGTCCCAAGGTTGCCTGCTATCTGACAGTAAACTGTGGTGACCTGGAGACATACGACAAACATGTTCTGCCCAGCAGCAGAGGGGTATAAAACATCACTTTTTAGAACGGCACTAGACAAAGGATGAAACTCTGTCTGTGAACTTCTCTCTTGCAAGATAATAAAACCCTTAAAAGAAATCACTGATTACACTCGAGGTGTCTGGAACCAGTAGTTGTCAGTAGATTTTTTCCATGACACTAAGATCCTGTGGAACTTCCAGATACAGACTGACAAACTGGTAATGGCCAACCAACCCGACATGGTGGTTGTGGAGCAACAGGAGAACAAGCCTGTAGTTGTAGATGTGGCGATCTCAAATGATAGCAGCATCGGGAAGAAGGAACCTGAGCTGTATATATATATATATATGTGTGTGTATATACATAAACCAGCCATACATTTGTCCACATGCCCACGACAGAGTCAGAGAGTAACGACACAGATGAGAGCACATGCACGTGCACGTGTGACACGTCGATGACAGCGCGCACACATCCACAGACTCATGCACTGTCTCCCACAGGAAGCACGTCTGATAAACACAGCAGGACAGAGCCTGCGAGTTTCTGATATGGGGCTTTTTTGCTGTAACCCAGAAGATGATGAAACTTGGAAGCTGTGGCCTTGGATCAACTCACCACCACAGGCAATAAGCTAGTTACCGTAGTTACAGTTGCTAAGCTATGGCAGTTTTTGTTTTTTTGTTTTTTGGGGGTGGTGGTGGTTTATCAAATGGTCATTTTAGATTTCACTTTGTGTTTAGGCTCCAGTATATTAATTGGCTTTCAGACTGAGGTGGCTGTAATCATCCTTTATTGTACATTTTCATATTTGTCTAAATGTAGTTTTTGCTACAGCGAGTTGTTTTGGAGCTTGGTAATTGTCCTGGCTGCGGGTTCATGTCTGCTGAAAATAGCAGTCGTCGCAATTTCAGGAAAATTAGCCACTGCAGAGACAGACCCAGGCACTAGTATGGGCTGAGGGCCAGACATTGTTGCATCGATTAATTGAATAGTCACTGTCAATAGCAACAGCTGTGAGTGTGTGTGTGTGTGTGTGTGTGTGTGTGGGAAGACTTCCTTGTTTGTTAAAAGCTGGATCAGTGGCAGCTCTCTGCGGGTACAGATGTCAGCTTCCTTTATGCAATTCATTTCATCCTTTCACAATACATTGGTCAGTAAATTCATGTTCACTAGGAAGTAGACGTATTACCATCGCTAAATAATGTAAATTTGTACATTTCGCATCATTCTGAGCACTAAAAAATAGAAACTGTTTTTATTTAGCTTGTCCTCCACCATAGGTCTGCGTGCCTCATCAGCTGACCAGTGAAAGCGTGTTGGGAGATGAGTGGCCTGGGCTTTGTGACACCCGTGCACACACCTTCCCCTGCACCTCCAACACATTTCACAACTCATCAGTGCAGCTGTGAAAGACAGAGATTGCTCCAGTGCATTTATGATGATCCTCAAAAGCGCCGCTCAGTTGCTTGGCAATCTGAAAGGTAATTGTCTTGTCATACACACTCTTCCACAAGGCTGTACTCACTCAACAGCGCACCAATCAATTGTGTATAATGTCTCCAGAATAATCCAATTGGCTCAAGGACCCTTCATGATGCTGAAGATAAAGGATGATAATGCCGTTCCAGTTCTCTCTGTCTGTGCTGCCCTTGGGTGCCGTGTTCCTGTTTGACCGAGTAGGTGTCACGCTAAGCCCTCCAAGCATAATCATTAGTGTGTTATTATTTATTATTATTCATTAACCTGCGGTCAGGAGGGGGCAGATAAACAGGGAAAGGGACTGTCCCCTCTAATGAGAGCAATAACTCTGGGTAAATGAGATGATTCTGACACCGGGAGACGTGAGAGGAGAATTCATTTGTAGCACTGTTGAGTCAAACTTTTTATGTGTGGGCAATCATGAGAAGTATCTTGACAGAAATGCCTAACTTGAAACTTCTAAATTTGACCATAACGGTATATCGTTTTCAGTGATAGACTGTCTCAGGTCTGACATTTGCTGAATGTGTCTTAATACATCGGTTTATACCTGCTATATTGGAACATGTTTCAGAGTGGAATGTGTTACCTTTCATGTTGTACAAGGGCTGATTTATGATAGTCATCAGTCATTGTGTGAGCATCCATACCATTGTAAAACACCAGCAGGGTGCCTCAGCCCGTCATTTGTACTGATGTGGAGTCAGAGGGGAAATATGACAGACATCCTGGCTGCAGTAAGTTCAAAAATCAATCTCTCGTTCAATGTCAACCCTCTGATTACTATGGAGTTTGGTCTTATGGGAGCAGACAAAAGGACATAAACCTTCATGGAACATTCTGCAATATGAGTGAAAATGTAATCTAGGGGGCTCGCAGCATCAGAATCAGATTAACTGCTGGTTCATTTCACTTGATGGGAGCTGCTGTCTGTTTGGAAGTGTTTGATGCCCAGTGCTTCTCTTGGGCATAAGATGAGGAGCTTTAAAGGAACAGTTTATCATTACACTGTACATGTCTATCAGTGGTAAAAATGTAACCTGACTGTGTAAATGCAATAATTAATGTCTCAAATGTATGGCTGATGGATAGGACATAAAATTTAAACAACTTATACAGTCTTGTCCCTGAGGTGCGGGATTTCTTTGGTTCCTCCCTTTATCTGTGAAATCTTAGTCAGAAATTTTGGGCTCAAATTTCACCAGACTGTGGACCAGCATGTAAAGTGTCTGACTCGGTCCTTCTCTGTTCAATAATGGACCACTGCTAAACTCAGACTGAGAGCATGGAGTCTCAGGCTGAGTTAGAGAGGATTATCCAAGCTTTCATCTCATCACCTCCAGATCATTGTAACTCCCTCCTCAACTGTCCGAGCAAAACATCTCAGGATCATTTTCAAATGGTCCAGAATACTGCTGCTAAGCTCTTGACCAGCTCCTCAAATAAAAAAAAACACTTAACAATAATCCTAAACTCTTTATGCTGACCTCTGATAGAATTCACAATTCAATTCAAGATCTACAGCAACTCTTGGACACTTTCCAAAGAAGAAGAAGAAGAAAAACCTATATTCGTCACTTGAGCACATATACATTTTGCACATGCATGTTACAGTGAAATTTGTCCTCTGCATCTAACCCATCTCTCTGGGGAGAACAGTGGGCTAACGCCACCAGCACCCTGGGAACTGATATCACATTAAATTTAAATTTTAAAAAGTTAAGGAAGTCGTTTGGTTGTTGCTTCGGTAGTGAAAGAGCCAAGCTCACCCTTCCTCACTGCCACTGGTGAGAGGAGGATTTCTTGAGCACAGCTCTTACCCATGTAGCTGCTGCATCAATCTGATGATACTCTCAGGTTGTAGCTGTAGCTGTAGGTGAAAATCACGGCTACATTTTAAACAAATTGAGCCACACAAAAGGATTTTACTGCCTGATGGAGTCACTGGTCAGAGTCTGTGTGCAGCATTCAATCAGTGTTTGTTGCTATGTCTGATCCTTGCTGGGTTAGTTAAGCCCTCACTGATTCTCGTCTTCTGTAATATAATCAATTTACTTGCTTAATCTGGACTTGGGGTTAGAAATTTTTCCTATAGAAAGTGATTGGTTTCACTGATTCTCGTTTCTTCCCTGGACTATAGAGTTGTTCTGTAATATAATCACAATTTACTGAATTTGAAGATGTGACATTTTCAGTTTATGTAAAGGCTTAATCTGGACTTGGAGTGATGTCAACTGGACTTTTAGGTCGTAGTGGGAAATGTTTCACTATAGAAAATGATTGGTTCCACTTGTTAAAAAAGAAGAAAATTAAAAGGTGTTTTGATTTAATGTAAAAAATTCTAAATGTTTCCAGTTAAACATTTTTCATTTTTAAATTGAATGTCATAGACGCCCTTTTTCTACATTTCAAGACTTTTCTTTGAATACAATAAATACAGATTTTAAAATATCCTTCTGCACATTAACTTGAGTGACATTTGTGTTAAATAAAATGTGTTATATTACAGTATTACAGTAGTGTGAGTTACCACCTTGATCACCATTCTATAAAAGTTGCAACACAATCTTAAAATGTTAATGGCACCGGGAGATATGTCTGAATCCAGTAGCACTGAAAAGATCAGAGTGGATGACCAGCTCAATAAATAAACAGTAAAACACTCATCTTTTTGTTGATGCCATATGAAAACCAGATTACAGCCTGGCTTTCAAAGAATTTAATGCTGCAATTTAAAACATCTAAACGCTGAAGGCTACACATGAATTTATTTACTGCTCTGACACTGCAGCTCAGATCACCAGTCTGTTATTAATGTTTTAATTTAGCAAACAGAACTAAAAACAACTGATTATATTGCTGATGCCACTGCATCAAGTGTCCTGAAGTAAATGTCTCAAATATTCAATCACAATCTACTAAAGGCTTCACCTGGCTTAAAGAAACTGATCCCATTGAACATTTTAATCAATTTTATTTTAAAATATTGTTTTTTCATTAACATTTGGTTATTTTTCACACCACACTGGTCCGTGGTTGACTCTTAATATACACTTAAATAAGGAAAAGTAGAAAAGAAACAAAAATATATATTTATACACCAATGTGAATTGTGTCCTTTGAAATCAGTGATGTTCTTTTAAAGGAAGGTAAATGACAAAGTAGTACTGGGGGCCAGAGTTATGTCTTCTAAAGTAACAATATGGTTGGACACCGTGTTTCTCAGATTTCTAGGACCAAACACAATAACTTCAGCTTTAGCAGAGTTTAGAAGAAAAAATTGTAGGGCATCCAGGCCTTTATGTCTTTTAGACATGCTTGTAGTTTGATGTTTGAATAATTGATTTCTTTCACCTGGTTTGTTGCCAGGAGGAAAAATATATAGAGTAAAAAGTACTGGTCCTAACACAAAGCCTTGTGGAACTCCATCACTAACTTTTGTGAGCGTGGAAGTGTCATCATTGTCATGAACAAATTGGAACCTGATAGATAAAATTCAGATTCTCAAAGCTTTGTATCTGCCACTGTGTCCTTACCTGCTCATTGATTCGACTGTTCCTCAGTTTTATGACCATCTCTAAGTCACAACATTAGGCGACTTTTTTTACAACATGTCAGCTGAGCAGATGCTAAACTCTTTGGCATTTACAGTTTACATTAACACACAGACTTGACACCTCATAAATAGCCCACACATGTTTGCATTACTGCAGACGTCTGTTTAGAAGAAATGATTTAATATGCAATTTACTAATGAAAACAGACATCTCTTTTCACGTATTTACTCCTATTGCTGTTTTTCTCTCACTGCAGCAATATAGTAATACTCAACGTGCATTCAACAATGCAGATGGCAAGTATTGATCAAGCAGTTAGGATTTATTAAATTTGTTAAAGCATGTTTAAATAAGCCTTAACTGCTTAGTTAGAGACAATCCAACAGAAACTGGTAATGCCATTCTATACCTTTAATAATGTTATTAGAGCCACAATTTTTCAACCCCCATTGAAAATGTGATTGTTTTCTGCAAAATTTACAAACTTCCAGCCGGTTTCCATGAACAAATCAAACAAGGGGAATTTAAATATCTCAGCGCTAATGTCACAGGTAGTTCCTCCAATGACTAATGCATTGGCAAGATTATTTAATTCCTTCATAACAAGTATTTTCAGTTCTTAGTACAGCACCCTGTTGCTGTTATGACCTGCAGCAAACGTGATGCATAGCCAGACACCAGCTCCTGGTAACTTTCCTGAGGAATCTTATCCCATTTCTTATTGGCAATGGCCTGCGGTTCACTAATATGCCTGGGTTTGCATGCTTCACCTGCCTCCCACCTTCTTGAAATTCCAAGAGAGTGTTTCCCCAGGGTTCAAGTTAGGTTACTGTGACAGCCACTCTCAAATCTTTTGGGACTTATTCTGTATCAAGCCTTACATGCTTGGTATTATTTCCATTCAATTCAGTTAAACTTCATTTAGATAGCGCCAGTTTACAACAAAGTCATCTCAAGGCACTTTACATAATAACGTCAAGACTATACAGACATTTAGAGAAAACCCGACAAATCCCCGTTGAGCAGCTATACAGCAGCAACAGTGGAAAGGAAAAAACTCCCTTTAACGGAAGAAACCTCCAGCAGCATTGTCGTGTTGGAAGATCTGATGATGCCCAAGCTTGACCTTCCTCCCAGACAACAGGGCTTTTCTCCTAGAATATGCTAATAGTTAAACGAACCCATGTTTTCTTCCACATGCTGCAGGATTCCATGTACACTTTGGACATTTGGCATACGATCCTCCTGTTACCACCAAGTCTTGCTGAAGATCTTTTGCAGTCACACAAGCGTTTTTCTCCACCTCTTAGGAAACTAGTTTTTTTGGGCCTCACCCAGGCTGTGTAATCAACGCTCCTTTAAATCTGTATTTGTGAAGTACGCCTCAATGGTGTCTCTAGGAATATTGAGAGCCTTCACTATCTTTTTATTTAGCTATATTTCTGACATGCAGTCAAACAAGACAGTCAGCAAACCCTGAGCCAAATCAGGTATTTGGTTTGTTCTATCTCAAGCACATCTACTAAGTAATGAAGACCTTGGTTAGTTCCATTGTCTGTTCATTATTTGCAAATGTGTGCTCTTATAAGGGATTCTAGTATTCTGGCCAAAATCTAAACAATGAAGATAAAATATTACTCCAATCCACTGAGCCAAAGTCAGGGTCTAGAAAAAGGAACCACTGCCCTCAGGAGTTCATATCTGTCTGTATATTTTAGTATATTAGCATTGTTGAAAATCTTGCAACTCTTTTCAAGATTATGAAGCTGTTCTCTGAGCACAGTGTAAAACATGAACCCCATTCCTCTGAAATCCTCTATTTGCTGTCTGTCTTTCTTTACTGGTTCTTCACTGCGCCCCACTGACCTGAAATGTGTGATGTCTGATCTGTTATTCCTCATTTGGTTGCTGTGGTTTTTCCTCTAAGCTTATTATTGACCCATTATCTGTTTTGCAGATGTAATTTAGGCCTTAGCACTAACCAGTTTGAACACAGGGTCGTGCATCCAAATTGCGCCATGTGTTCATGTCATTGGCATAGCCAAACAGAGTGCTGTAATTGGGTAACTTGTTCTTAATGCCTCTAATGAACTCTGCTCATTTGCATGAACACCAAGCCTGATACACAAAGTCATTATCATTCATAAACCACCATGAAAATTAATGCACAGTAACTAATCTCCAGCTATGGTGTGTTAAATGATTGCACAATATTTGCATCAGCACTGAAACCAAGACCCAAACAGCAACAACGGCCGACTAATCACAACACTTATACATGACTGATTACGTTTCATTTTTTGGTTTGAGCAACAAGGACACACACGTGAGGCTGGTGAAGTCTTTCTGATTGGAAGCGGCAATATTATAATGAAAAGCCTTGATTCATTGTGCAGCACTGTCTGGCAGCTTACTGAGCTGAGACCTGAGCTTGCAAGAATAAACACAGAATCACAATGTGTCTTTGTACAGAGTTTCAAATGCCAGAACGTCTCCAGATCTTTTAGATGTTAAAAGGAAAAAAAAAACAGCTTTAGTGTTTCAAAAGAAGCATCTGTTCACAGATCACATCCATTTTTAACACCAGTGGAATGTGAACTCCAACTCCACGAGCGCCCACAGTGCTGCACATAATCATATGATCTCTTCCTTCTGCGTGACTGATGATCAGTGACAGTGTCTTCATGGCTTCGACCGTCTCTGGCTACGGATGACACATAAAAAAATAACTGTAACATAGCTTCTTGTATTTTTAAAGGACCTTTCTCTTAACATTTTCACAAGCACGTTTACGACTTTTTGTCCTTTTCCTGGGTGATAAAAAGACCAAAAGCCTGAAGCACAGCCATCGGCCACTCTGCCCTGCAGCATTTAGAAAAAAAAAACTAAGGAAAATGAAAATTTATTGTTTTAAAGTATATGGTAGAGTTGCCCCTGAAGCCGGCTAATTTCAAATAACTACTTTTTTTTTGTCCATGTGTATATTTTGGACTGGTGAAGGTGCCAGAGGAAATGTAACCAAAAATTATGGGGATCTTTAGCAGTATGATAATTTATACAAACTTCCATTACTATTTTGTAATATGTTTCTTTATCTTTCTCAGTACTGCATAAATCTCAAAATTTTTTCCTCTTGAGTTTTGAGGACACAAGACCAAGTGAAATGTGATTCAATTAGTCCTTAAAATCCAAAAGGAAAAAAGATGTTTTTCATTTGACTAGAGAGTGACCACAAGACCAGGGATAAAGATAACTAAATTTATAACAAGAATAAGGAACAAAGGAAGAAAATACCACAAAAAACTTTCACTACCAATTGTAGGAGTTGAAAATAAGAAAATAACAATTTCATTAAGCACAATGCACTCAAAGTAAAGTACTAAGTAAATCGCTCACTATTAAAATATGTAATGAAGTAAAACAAGAAAAAAAATAAAAAGAAAACACTCCAAGCATGGAACTAGGAGGAGGACTAACCTCCACAAACAAACTAGGACTTTCTAACTACAGGCTGGTGGTCGGGGAATGGGCAGGATAAGGAAAGAGCACAAACATGGGGAGACATACTAGCAAAGATGATGAGAAACAGAATGTCCTTATAAGCATGAATGATGAATGATGCAGCTCAGGTGCAACGACAGGTGCCAGTAGAGGATTGGAATCAATGAGAGATAGGATGAAGTGGAGGGGAACCTCAGCAGGCAAGGAGGGAAACTGCAGGAGCACGTACGACACAAGGTGAAAAACCAAAACCAGACAAGAAGTAAAAACACAGCAAAGTTGATGGTGTGACAGGCGACACACTCAGCATTTGGTCAGTCACAGGTTCAACAAAAGGCCTGTTAGAAAGATGGAACAGCTTTGCTTTACTGGGAGACCTCTGCTTCCGTTCACTGGTGTGGGAAGGGTCACACTCTTTTGCCTGTTATTACCTGCACTGTTCACAGTGGGTTGGTAGAAACACCTGAGGTGTAGTGCAGTTCGTGCACAATTAAGAGTTCATCTGACTGTGCCATGAAAATGACGAGACCAGCAGTAGCACAGCTCATATTAGCTGAGGAGTTAGAAACATTTATCTAAAGAAACGTGTTTAGCTTTTTTCTTTAGTTTTCTTTTGTTTTTTGGAAGAAGAAACAAATCCAGCATAAGTCCTGTGACTTCCTGAGGGATTTCTGCTTATTTGACCTAATCTATAACTTATGCAGCATAGTCTGTCCAACATTAAAAGAAACCAATCTGAAAAAATTAGGAAATGAAAAGCAAAAATGTTGCCCAAATTTTGTTCAAATGTGCAACCACTCTCATCCCGTTATGAATGGTGTAGCCATAACAGAGGCACAATGTTTGTCATCAAATATGTCTTCACTGGGCATTAATTAGTCCTCGAAAGATCCACGTCCTTTCTCCCCATCTGACTTTGATTTAGTTATTTTTAACTTCTGGTATTGGATTGTGAGGTGGTGGGGTGTAGCCTGTCACTTCCTGTCAGCTTTCTGCTGACCCTCTTGAATCCAACCATCACTGTTTGAATAATGGCCGAATAATGAATTCAGCAAATGTTTATCTCTGCCCTTTTTGACAGTAGTGTCATATTTGTGCATTTTCTCAATGTTAAGTTGCACATAAGATGTGATTAAAAAACAACTGACTGAATGACCAGTTACTTTCCTTTTTGGAGATGTGAAAAAGTTGTTTTGTTGGATATTCTTTTTTCAGAAAACATCACAGCTGCAGATATGATCTAGTGCTTAAATACACCATGTCAACGATTATTTATGAATAACCTCATATTCCCATTTCCTCCTCTAAAATAATGTCTGTAGATATGATTGTTAAGTTCGGGTTAGTTCTGAGACATGACTGCATGGACAGAGCGTATTTAGTTGAGCATTACAGCGGCCTTGTGAGCCAGGCAACGTGAGCCAGAAAAAGATGAGTGCTCTTGTGCACAATGGGAGTTTTCCTTTAGCCTCTGAAACAACATCATCACAAACCAACAAAAGGAACACAGCTCCTTGTTACTGGCCCGTAGCAGATGACTCGACGAGCTGTCTGTCAGTTATTAAAGAGTTATCTACAAAGTTAGTTGACTCATGTTTTGGACATCACACAAAAAAATCTGCTGCAGACAAGTCCTTTGTTGCTTTAAACTGAATGTTTCTTTTACACGTACCAATGAAGAATGCCTGGCTCTGCCACGCAGACTGATATGGCAAAATCATTGTCAAACAGTTTGAACTTACCTACTAGCTGTAATTATGCATTCTGACTTTGTACAACAATCAGCCATGAAAGAAATGAATTGTCAGTCCTCCAAACGGGCAAGGGCACTTCATACAAAAAAGGATGGTGGTGATGTATGAATCCAATAAATATATGAAACTGCCAAGCATCTGTTCAATCAAAATTTAGCTGCAGTGACTCAAACATCTATTTTCAGTTACCATGGCTGAAAAATCTAAAAGCAGAGGTTTCACATTTATTTTTGTTGCCACTGTGTCTATTGATGTTTGAATTCCATCATTAAAATTTCATGTCCTTCCCACAGAATGCAAGGCAAATGTTGACATTACGCTGTGCCAGAGGATGAAGCCTGCTCCAAATGGGTCTCTGCTTGAGTGACAGGCCAGAATTGATTTTTTTTTTTGACAGTGAGATAGTGGAGAAACAGTCTCAACCCTACAGAAACCCTACACACTCACACACACTTACACACCAGTGATCACGGTTTTCTACTTTGATGGTCTTTACCAGCTAGACTTTCCCCACCAGCCGTGAAGGTCACTGGCCTTTTCTCCTCATAAAAGTACCGGCCAGATTTCAAGATGTTTGTCTCGCTAGTTGATTGCCAAAAAAGAGCCTCTACAGGGGACATTTAAAGGGGAAAAAGACAGAAAATTGATAAATATGACACTGACTTTAAATATCTGAACTCAGAGAAGTGAAGATAGTTTTGAGACTTTTTAGGACATTTGTACCAAACAACTGACAAAAACACACTTCACATTTGGGTTGTGTGTCATATAGTTACAATGAGCATTTAATGTGCAAAGAAATTACATTATGTAATGTACAGTATGCAAAACTACTACAGAATATATACAATATTTCAAATTCAAGTTCCAGTAGGTTAGACTGTTCTATAGTCTAACGCGGTGGAAATGAAAGACCTGCGGTTGTGCTCTGTCCTACTTCACCAGTCTGGGTGGATCAGTCACTGAAGGAGCTGCACAGAGCCTCCACTGTCTGGTGCAGTGGGTGACAGGTGTTGTCCATGATTGACGTCAGCTCGGCCAACATCCTCCTCTCCCCCACCTCCTCCACAGGGTCCAGTGAGCAGCCCAGGACAGAGTTGGCTCTCCTGACCAGCTTGTTTAGTCTGTTCCTGTCCTGGTCCTGGTTCCTGAGTTTTTAATTTAACAATTTGTGCACAAACAAGCAAAAGACAAACACAGAAAAAGCTAAATCATAAATGAAAAGTTGAAAAAACAGGGAAAATTAAGGTAAAACAGCTTCAACAAACCAATTTCAAAAAAGCTGTAGTTACTGTAGGTCTGCCTCAGCTGTGATGTCATCAGTCATAAATACTAAACAGGTTTAAAACAATCTTAGTGAGAATGACTCACAGCGACACAGGCACAACACACCACAAACTTTTCTTTGAGGGACAAAACTGTTTTATTTGCAAGGGCCACACAATATCATCTTTATAATTTCAGCAGGTTCTATATGGGAGTGATTACTGAAATGGGAGTTTTCAGTAAAAAAAGAAAATCAAATCTGGCAAAGTTATTTTGCCAGGAAGTTGCACAGTATCTCTGCCAAAGGCTACAAATTTCAGGAGTAAAGTATATTCTGTTTAGTATTTCACAGTAAATAAAGTATAAGTGTTAAATATAATATAATATTAAGTTATCTAAAGCTAATATACTTTTATTTGTTAAACAATTGCTATTGAATGTCATATGAATGAAAACACATATAATCAACACATTAAATGATGTAAAAGTGCACTCAAGTGAGACATGTTTCAAAGCAGATCTGAGTCACTCAAAGACAAATAGGTCAGAGCAACTAAAACCAAAACTCTGGGCTCCGTGAAAACCTCCTCTCACATCCAGTTTGGGGTTTCACTACGAATAAATTATCCAAGAAAGTTTTGACAGGAGAGCAGATTGTTTTAGGAAGTAATTAACTTTGATTCTTGAAGGGCATGTGATAGATTTTTTGGGATCTAAGGGTAAAACGATGATTAAAGCCTCTTACACTGATATAACATTAACTCAAAGAGCAGCGTGCTCCATGCACCGAGTTGCAATATGCTCTTAAAGCTTGTAGAGTGACCCTCAGCTAAAGAAGGTCTGCATTATTATAATACAAGCAGAACCACTAGCACTGACCTGCACTTCATTATCAGAGGTCACGGAAGCCTGCTTTAATGAGACAATAATTGGAGAGAGGCAATGGTATCACTCTGGCACTAATCCTAAGTTACTGGGAGAATACTGAAAGTAGATCACTCCATTATGACCAGGGGCAACTGTGGCTTTTGGCAAGAATGTGTTTAAAATGCAGTTGCTATGTGGCCTACAGAAGAGCTGAAGCTCTAATGAATGTTAATCCTATGAAAGATTTTTGGCTCCATTTCCATGGCAGGATCCCTCTCCACTCTATCCCCATTAAGGATTGATCCAAAGGTTACCAGTTCTGGGGAAGGCCCGTCTTTTAGCTGAAGCACAATATGGACTTTATGTTACTCTATGCAGAAGATATAAACTAAAGGCATCTGAAAGCGTGAGTTCATGCTAACGGGCACTTGTTTTCCTTAGAGCAGCACGTGTAGGAAAGAAATAAAGCTTAATTCATATCTAGAAATTCCATCAGGTCCTGATTTGACATTACTGCCCCCTGGTTAGTTGTCTCATGGATTAATTCATTATCCTATAGAAAAACATGTCAATAACCGCCCATATGTTTAGGAGTCAGGAGTGGGGCTTTACACTTTACCAAAAGCTGGCCGGGGTGCAAGGTTCAATGTCAGCTCCATATCCTCAGCAACGCTCACACTTTTTTCTTGAACATAGCAGCTTTCAGACACGGCCTCAAAGTCATTCCTTTGCTTTGACTTTGAATATCTGTAACTATCGCACAGCAGCTGCAGCTTTGTTTTATGTCTTCAAAGCGAAAGAAACAATGTGCATTTTATGCACTTGGTGTAATCCAGGGGAGATTTCATAGCAACATTATATTAGTGCACAGCAGCCAGGAAGATGCTGCACACAGATTCTAAGATGTTGGGATGTTGTTTTATTGTATTGGGGATTTTCCAAAGTTTTTGACCATGAGGGTAAATCATGTATTGTATGTTAATGTATTAAAAAGCTAGTTTAATCTAAATTGTGTTAGAGCTTAAAGTTAGTTAGAACTACTTTTACCTAAGAAAATATTCCCTGCGGAATCTACAGTATCAAGAGCCGAATCTTTGGAAATCAACCTGACAAGGTATGCAGAAATCATCCTGAGTTCCTTAAATGGGGGCCCCATTAAAACACACACCCGAGGCCCCAGAAAAGCTGATCACACTGACGCTTGGTGTTGCAAGGATTATTACAACTTCATGGACGTTCCACCACATCACTCAAGTAAGGGGCACACATACATCCTAAATCCCAGTTCGTGTTTGGATCATATTCTCAGTAGGAGATGTGAAATCTTTCACTTGTTACACGAGTTATATTTTTTTCACTGCTGTCCACATGCTGCTTTCCTTCCAGCGACAAAAAACTGACAAACAAAAATAAAGACTTCTTGAGGGACATGAATAAGTAGCTTATAGAGCAGATTACATCCCTCACACTGTTCAGACATCTGAGGGGAAAACAGACAGAGACAAATCTACAGTCAAATCGCTGACCTCTCTTTTCCCTCTGTACTGCCAGTCAGCTCTAACCAGCCGAATTTTAAAGCCTGTTACGCTGCGGGCTCGCAGCGGCAGAAGCGAACATGCCTCGGAACCATGTTGCAGATATGGAAGCCGCTCGCCGCCTTCCCAATTTTCATGTTCCCTAAAATGCAGTGTCGGCCGAGCACTGGGGACGGACAGAGGAAAGAGACGTAGCCATCCGAGCATAAACGGCCCACAAGGCGCCCTGACCTGCCCTCACGTCAAAAATCCAACACCTCACTTTGTACATATGCTTCAATGATTTAAACTGCAAACTACAGGTCAGAGCTGTGATCATTTCCAACTCTGGATTGAATTTACATCATTCTTTCTTCCCAAGATATAGTTCAGCGTGAACGATCGTATAAAAGGCTGTATATAGAAATGAAATGCTTTGACACTGACACGACACCTCCTGATGAGATCGATGCTTTAATCATCGTGTTGGGGCAGTGTTGAGCCCGACGGAGAGCAACACGACATTGTAAAGCATCTGTTGGGTTTTAATTAGGCAGCCGACATCATAGTGCATCTGTGAACTCTTCTCCTTGTGTCCTAACCTTACTAATTTCTGTTCCAAGTCCTGGACATCATTTTTAAGCAGTAACAGATGTTGCGCCCGTGATATCGCCATCCATTTTGAGCCGAGCACAGAATCTAAGCGCGGCAGCAAAACGGGAGAAAGAAACAGGAGCTGCCTGAAAGTGCCGAGCACAAGTGGCATTTTTCTCGTTTCCCCGCTCCTGTTTTATTTACTGTCGTAAAGTAGACAGTAATATGTATCAGTCTGAATAATACATAGCTATGCCCACGACTCTTAGTGGCAATCAATTATTCAATGTTGTTTTGCTCCTACTCTGCACGTTCCAAAACAGTACAAACTACTATTATAGAAAAACTGACTCCACCCCCTAAATTTCCCAATCATTCAAGTTTTGTGCATAAGCAATGGTGACAAAACAGCAAGCAGAACAGAAGATGATTTTTTCTTCTGCTCCTCATTATCTGCACAGAGATTTTAGATGGAGGTTACACAGGATATTTATTTCTTCTAATGCAGGCTAAAGGGGAGAAATTTATATTTTCAGTTTGTGTTTGAGGTCTGATTAAGTTAAGGCATTTGCAGATGAAAAGATTGGAAGATGAAATCCAAGCTTTCACAGCACGTACAGTAACTGCACCCTAATTGCATTTTCCATTACAGTAATGAGAATATATTGACAATTAACATAAATGGCAACACACCAATACACTGATATTAAACATTTCAATAAAAATGTTCCCTGACAACATATTTTTTACTTACTAAAAGTAAAGTACAACATCTTGTTTGTCTGAGTGCAGTGTTATTAAACTTAGTCGCTCACAACTCTTACACAGACAGAAAGATTGTTGTCTGGCTAAATACATAAAAATATAACATGACTCCCTACACAATATGTTTATTAACCTCTAACAAAAGTGCTTGTATTGCCCAAACAGACACACACTGGAGTCCAGAGACGTCTGTTTTGCACCCGCCAACGAATGCCTCCAGTCTCCAGTCTATCACGGGGCCAACACAGAGAGACACGCAAAGGCAGAAAACCGTTCGCACTAATGTTCACACCTACGGGCAATTTCGAGTCATTAATTAACCTAATCTGCACGTCTTTGGACTGTGGGATCAAAACAGAGTAACCGGAAGAAACCCACACGAGCAATGCAAATTCTAAACAGAAAGGTCGAGGTCGGTCGGGGAAGTGAACCCACAACCGTGAACTTTGTGACCCACATTCTGCTAATAAATGTATGATTTTATTTGTTGAAATTTTTATTGCATCTTTCCCACTAATTCTATTTTTACTATGTTATAATTTAATGTAATTTTTAAGTTGAAGCTGTCAGAAAGGTGATGATTTCTCATTGAGGTCATCAATTTATTATTCGGGCAGAAATAGAGTCGCAATAGATTTAAAGAAGAGGCTTTGTTTTGGCTAGCCTATTTCAAATGAATGAGGTGGTCAAACCATTAAAACCACCTTCTTACAACGCACACCAGTACGACTCACTGATCACCATGACCTCAATAATAAAGAGAGAGTAGCATGATCGCCTTTCTTACAGTTTCAACTTAAAAACTGGAAAATATTAACATTGTGAGAATTAATGGCAGCACTGTTTTAGTTCTTTTTATTTAGTCCAGACACCTGATTATATGATTTTGAAAGATATGGACCTGCTAAAAATCGAGGCTGCTTGTGGAGCAAGACTACAGTTTCTATACTATATAACAGCCACATTTCATGAATTGAATTTGAAAAACCCTCTGATGATTTGAAACGGAAGATATGCATGCATGCTCAAAAATTTCACAAAGCTAAAGTTCCTGCAACAAAACTAACAGCAGTGTTTGCCGAGCGCGTGCAGGAAAATCACAGCTGTACAGGTGTGCTGGGCAGGCAGGTTAAATTGTTAAATGGGTAAAATTCACATGGTTTTGATGAATGTTGAAAGAGTACATGTAGTAAAGGTAGGTGGAGACTTCCAACAGAAATATCCAGTGTGCTCAGCAGTGGCTGGTAGCCAGATGAGGGAAGGAAGCCAAGCAGGACCGAACTACAGAAGCAGAATACCAAGTCGTGCTCTTTGAAGTACTGCATGATGAGCAGCCTTAGTGATAACAGCACTCTGTCTTACTGAGGTCAGGATGGAGGCATCTGTATGTGATCCTGCTATGAAAGCACCCTGTACCTTTTGCCCCCCTGAAGATTTGTGAACTGCTGTAAGCAGTAAACCATCGCGCAGCATAAGGCTGCAGCGCATGGCGCTAAAGAAAATCACTGCCTTCCTTGCTCTTTAACACAGAGTCAAGGTCAAAGGTCACAGCTATCTGCATTTTAAAAGCTGATTGAATCAAATATTCATGACTATCTCGCAGGCAGCTTAAGCCTCACATGTTTGTTTATTGAAGAGTGCATTGTGAGCGTAGTGCGAGGCTGTGCATACAGATCGCCGGCGAATTCGCTCAGACATTTGCAATGTTAATGCGGCATCGAGCTCCTCCGCTCTTCTCCTCCCGTCTCCCAGAGGAGAGCGAATCAACAATTGAATTCGTGTTGACTTAAGATTCGTTTCAAGTTCATCCAACTAGGATAAAGAAATAACTACAGATGTGAAGAGCTTACAAAGTAGAAGAATATTATAGTCTCTGCTCTTCTCTTTGTTTGAGGAGCCATGTGTTCCTGCTCCCTGTTGTGTTTCTGGAATGACTTCAAAGATTGTCTCTTGCGCAAATATTCGCTGCTTGAATCTACTTCCAAAATTAATATTCACAGACTGTGTGCTAAAAATAATGCTGTCCGACAGTTTGAAACAGGACGGCTTCTTTTATGTCCTAAACGCCTTAACAACAGCAGTTAATGAAAAATAATGCGACTTGTCAAGCATTGTTCGACTCATTCTGCCGTCTCTACCAAGCAGCACCAACAGAAATCAGATATTGTTTTCTGTGCCAGTTTTGCAGCAGTTCCAGCTATTTCTGTAGCTAATGGCCTGATGCCCGAGACATTTTCCACCTCCTCATGAAGTCAAGGTGAGAGGAGTGGAGAGATCCTTCACAGCACCAGTCTCCCTTTTTGCAGCCTCACCTAGTGTACTTTTGAACCCTCCAACCGTGACGTATTACAAAACTGTGCTTAAGTAAAAATACAAATGCACAAACAAAATGTATTGCACTAAACATATTAGTAAGTAAATACCTGATTTCTAATCAACGGGGAGAACATACAAAGTCCATAGAGAAAGGCCACGCCGCCAACCTTCTAGCTGTGTGGCTCCACCCCCCCTGCTGCCACCATGCTCATTAATCAGCAATATCAATGTATTTTCCACTGTGTTATTCCCACATGACGTGGTTCACATGTTCAGCCAGAAATACCCTCAAACAAAACAGTGACACCGATCAGTTAGTTGACAACTATTGAGCCAAATAACCTGCCATTAGACAACAGCTGAGGTCATGATGTATTTTTTTTACTGCATTCGTGATGTTTTAACATCACATTTTGGCACCAACTGCCTAGTTTTAGCCCAGGCCACTGATAAAACCTCAAAAAAAGCTGGGCAGGTAAAGTCAGGATGCAGAGAACTAATGAGCCACAGAAGTCCAATAGCACGAGTGTAAAGGTATGTGGCTATGTTGTAGTATTATTGTGGGCAGGTTTTCATAATCCCTTCTGCACACAGGGCACACAGCCCAAAAATTGGGCAAGTCAATCAATCCTTTTAGTTAATAAATCTACTTTCAAATGCTTCTGTCTGCACGCATGGCGCAGTGAGTAGCAGCAGACTGCAAAATGATTTCAAGTTAGCAAATCGTCGAAACACTGCATGAATTTGACACTGCATTCATTTTACCCTGAATTCGGCAGGTAGGTTTTACAGATGCAGGTAAAGTGTTCTGCTTCTTCACTGCAGTAGTCTTGCGGCAGCCTTCTTGTGTGAGGACGCCAGTGTGTTTTAACCCCAAACCAGACTCACAAAATCCAACCTGCACTTCTCCTTTCAGCAAACTGGCGTGAAAACTTACTTCCTCGTCCACGGGCCTACTGTCTCTAGATGCTCTAATAGCTTCATGGTGATCAGTAGTTTCATATTCAGTGGTCAGTCATCTTCTAAAAGCTTCCTAACTAAACTAGCTTTAACCAGTAGCTCTAGTTACTTTCTACTCTCAACTCTTGATAAAAATCATTGTCCGTGACTAGTGCTTTGGAGCCTTACAGATAATTTCCTGCTCCCATATCGCCCATGGTGACCTGTTCTATGCATGGAGCACTTACAGTTCCCCACTGGCCTGCAGTTTTTCCAAGGTCAAATCTCACTTAATGGCTAAAACTAGTTTAGATGTCAGCAAGACCAATTCCCTGTAGCCTACATTTCTACGTGCTGTAAGGCCGTGGCATGTTCAGTGGAGCGGCGGAGCAGCTATAGCTTCATGGCTTTTTTACAGATTTCCCCTCAATCACGTCCACAGCGTCACATCTCGAGCACTGAAGTATATTATGTTGCAATTTGGCGAGAAAGGAAATTCTAGAAATATTCAGTGATGTACAGGAAGTAGTTTGAACGTTGAGCATATTTTCTAGAAACCTTGCTGACTTATTTATGAACTTATGGAAAGTGGGATTTATTTCAGATTGTTTGCAAAGTCTAAAATAGACATGCAGGTACGGGCACAGTGATGGTGTTGTAGTTGTGTAGAGTGACACCATTTCTGGGATGTGTGATAAACTAAAAAAAACTGCAGTGTACACTAATGAGCCACAATATTAATATCGCCTCGTGGTCTTATTGTGGAGAACAAGTCACGCTGACAGGTGGACACCATGTGAACACTGCGATGCTCGCAGATAAACCTGCTGTTGCTTTCGCAAAGGTCCTTTTTCTCCAGCTTCGTTGATGTCTTTAACTGCTTTTTCCAGGCTTTTTGGACTCTCGCTAAGCTTGCTCACTTTTCCATCCATCTCTTATTATTGTCCAGAGGAGAATAATAACTAATTGCCCTTCTCTGCTGTGACCGTCAATGTCTCAGGAGTGAGTAGTTCCAGTAAAGGCTTGTTTTTTGTTCAACAACATCAATTTACCACATCAGTCCTGGTTGGGGACACATTTCAGAATCAAAATCATTGCTGGGGAAAACAATTCCCTCCGACTGTCTGTGTGATGGAGGTTGTGGTGCAATCCTATTATGAAAGCACTTTCATAAAAGGTTATAAAAAACGAGTCATGTTGGAATGTCCGACCCAGGTACAGAAGGCAATTAAAATTTGCTTGAGCTTGAGCTGGATTCTTTTATTTAAGAAAATACTGACATGAAAAATTTTTGTGTTTCTGGACAAACGAGGTCAAACTTGTGTAATCCACACTGAGGCATCAAACATCCACAGTTTGGTGAGTTAACTGCAGCTAATCATGAATGGTTTCCTGAACAACATGAACGTCCGTCAAATATATATATTTTTTTATTTAACCTTTAAACATTCGTTGTGTTAGGTCAAAATTCAAATGGCAACTTGCATTACGTTACAGGCCATTTAACTTCATTTCTCAAGCTTGAGCTTATTATAATGAAGATGTTATTCCAATAGTCAACAATCCATTCTCAAACCAGCTAGTATCCTTTTAAATTTACCAGCATGTGTGACCAGTGGTTACCTTTTGAAACTTCCTGTGATGGCCTTGTTGTTCACTCCGGGTTTGTGTTTTCCTGCAGATAAAACAGCCCGTGTGTTCGTTCTACCGCCAACAGCTGTCAGAGGAAACCTAGTGTATTCGCTCAGTGCACCTCACAGACAAAAAGTGCTTGAAGAAAGCTCCACTTTTATGCAAATACACTGTGACAGAGTTCAACAACAGCCAGGCAACCCTGACCCCACTAATCCTTATCGTTCACATACCCAACATGCAGTAAAATCTGCGGGTCACATATGGTGGCAAAAGAACAAAAAGGGAAGTGGTCATCAGATTTGATAAACTACTGACAGAGCGAGTGAGTGAGTGTGCAGATGTACAAAAACAACTCAAGGAGCATCGTAGTGTTATGCCTGAGGGCAAGATGGTGAAGGTGAAGGAATTCCAAGACACATCATATTAGCAAAACCACAGAACTGTATTTTGAAAAATCCATCTGACCTCTGCCAGCGTCACCCTGCATAATTCTTGTAATTCATCCATTTGTTGCTTTGTTTAATGCAACCCAGTTCTTGGCCTTTAAGCCATCCATTAGGCTTTGTTTGGGATGTTTTGTCAAAAATGAAAAGTCCTGTTCCATTTCAGTTCAATGTAAATACAAAATTTGTTTTTGCAGCCGCATGGATGTTGTGTATCTTGGTAATAGTTGTTCACATTTAGAGTGAAAAAAGTAGAAAAACGGTTTGGTTGATTATGAGTAATTAGCTGTGGGGGTCTGAACAAACACTTATTGTAATTTAATTAGATCTGTTTACTGTTTCAATGGAAACGGGGCTTTAGCCTTTTTGGTAGCAGCCCACTCTGCCATCGTTAAGCACTGTGGTGTTTTTTTATTAGCCACCATGTGTTCCATGCCATTAATTCCAGGTTAATAAGCGCACCGAGGGATTCTCCATCTTTCCTCATCAGAGAATAGACTCTAGCCCCCAGTTTATGTGGCAGCTTCTCTGCTCAGTGCTAATGGCAGTCATGCGTGGGCACAGTAAACCATCTCATTAAATTCTTGTCTTCAGGATGAGAGCCAGATGTGTGTGCGCTTTGGGTCACAGGCCTCCAGCGATTCCCGACTGATGCTCTCCCCGAAGGACAGGCCGGCAGTCCCTCTTGAAAAAAGTCTGGCTGCTTCACAGGTTTGCAGTGGTAATGACTTTGCTGACATCTGGATAGATGCACCGGTGTATTAGCTTCACCCAGCAATGCTTGCCTCTTCCTCTTCGTCCTCCCGAGTTCTGCAGCTCTCAGCAAAGAGACAAGGGGAGGGAGCCACGAAGACACAGCCATCAAAAGGAGTGCATCTCACCGCACTGTTTGCTGATCGCGGCATGCACGCCGGCGTGGCCAATCATACTGCAGTGAATCTGTGCGGAGGCCTCAGTGTGGAGCGGCTTCAAGTAAACAAACACCACTTGCCTCTAGCAGAGACGGCTGGTGGCTATGTACACCTGGGATGAGTGCCAGCAGCACTCTTCTGTGTCCACAGTTGCCTGCTGCTATATTCAAATGTCTGTGGTGCTCATGATGTGCAGGTATTAGCTGTTGTTCTCCTGCCATTAGTGTGCAGACAGTAATGATTAGCTGGTTTGATGTATATAGGACGTGGCACAGGAAGCCAGATAGACAGTTATGGTATTGATGGATATGATGTTTAGCACAGTTGTTGCCAATTTTTAGGATAAGGTAAGTTCTCAGTGCAAGTAAGAATTGGCCTATTCCATATTTCATGAGGCTGACAGGTACATACTGATATAATTTTGTCCTTGAAGACATACACACATGATTTATCTTCAGGTCACTTGCAGGGCTCCGTCGAGGAGATGGATGAAGAGGTAACCGCTGACAGCCTGTGAAGTGCCAACAGCTGTGGTTATGAGCGCACTTGTCGATAAAGTCCTCCACAGGCTACAGTACAGCACGTCGAGGAGGCAGGTCAGCGACCGTGAACAGTCATAACCGACCGTGAACGCCAGCGTCGAGATGGAGGAAGCCCCGCGTTTGAAGACAAATGGCGATGGGTGGCAGATTTATTCTCCACTGTGGTGAATTGGGTGGTCATATTTGAACCACTTGTCAAAAAGATTGGATGCGATGACAAGAAAAAATGGGATGCGTATCTGTTTGTGAGGGACGGCGGCAATTTCTCCTGCATTAGCAGGGAAGTTGCAAGGCCTTGTAAAAATGATGCAATTTAGTGTCACGCCTCTCTGGAACAACCGCTCTTTGAAATGCAGGTATATGTTTGAGCTGGCGAGACCGGAGGATGAGACACTTCAATTGGTTTTGCCTCATGCAAAAATGCCCTGAAACATATCGTAAGTAAAAATGTCATCCCGCGTGAGCTGTCTCCTGATGACTGACGGACTATCGTTGCATGCTAAAGCTTTGGCAGCATTGCTGAGTAAGACGTGGGGGTTTTCTCTTAAAAATGTGGGGGGTCTCTGTGTTATTATAAGGATCAGCAGCGTGAAAGCACCCCTGGTTACTGACCACTTTGATTTCTCAAAACCTGCAACAAAACACCACTCAGTCAATACATTGTAATGCAAAGTGAGAAAAATCAATTTGTTCCCAACTACATTGCAATCAGCACCATCAAAGTGTCCATCCCCAAGAGTTTGAGGACCAGAGAGAATTGGATTATAGTAATTAAATCATTCGGACAAACATGGCTGTGCTGCTGCTGCAGAAAAAAGCCTTTAAAATTATGTTATAAATGTTCCCGTGGGTGGTGGTGGTGGTGGTGGTGGTGGGGGTGGGGGCACCTTCAGTTTCAGCAAGCTCCCAAAAGCATCGGGGTTTTAGGGTGCCCTGATCGAATTGAGCCACTCTTGAGTCTAACATTTTATGGACAATGTCCAGCTGTCTCGTGAGACACGGACACTCCAAAATAAAAGATAATAAGGCCTGTTAAATCAGGATTATCCCCCTAATCTGGTTTGTACTGGCCAGGGAGAGCAGCGTCCTCCCAGCTGAGAGGTTGCATGCATTCATACACAGACACACTGACACACACAAGACAGACGTGCTGCACTGCCACCTAGCAGCCAAATCAGACATTTTAGGTCACTGCAGGAAACGGTGCTCTGTGTCTGAACTGCGAGAGCAAATCCTTTCATTTTAACCATCCAAAACCAGCCACACCTTGCTGAATCTAATAATGAAGCAGGAATGTTCTGTGTCTCTTCTTTCCTCACCTTTTTCTTTTTTTATAGATTGGCTTCTGTGGCTCTTTCCATCTGACACACACACACACACACACTAAAAATCAGTGGAATTCCCCTTCAGGGATTTCACTGCTATGCTGATTAAGGATGCAGCAAAGATCAAGTGGGGATCATGGCAACTAACGCGACGCACACTTAGAGCGAGGCCCCCGCTCTGACTCACCCGTCATGCTCTGTGATTTGGGGGGGGGGTTGTGCTGAGGTGTGGGTCTGGGCTGCCCTCTCTGTAGGACAACATTGTTACCTTTTCCAGTCCAACAGTGGCAGCTGCCCCGGGGAAACAGTCGATAGCAAATGTTCGGCCACTTATTCGCTGTTGTCAGCTGTCAGATAGAGCAGATTAGAGCTCACATGGCTGCACATGGCTGACATATCTTAAGGATTGGTTACGGGTGAAAGTGCCGTACTCCAGGTGGGTGGCAGGGTGGGTGGACAGAGGGTGATAAATAAAAGTGTTGATGATGGGGAACATCCAGATCACAACTGGCTACAAGCTTTTACTGTGAGGTTGCATGGAAAAGACAAGTTATTATAAAAGTCATTGGACACACCCTGTCAACCATTCTACTCACTACTAAAACATTCACTGTAAAATGTTTGTTATTACATTTAAATGTGTTCCATAACCATTTCAATTACAATTACAAATCAAAACATGTAATGTTAACTTTTATATTAAAGAATAGGTGATTCAAATCAACAGTCAGTAAATCTGTGCACTTTTCATATTTAGCCATTAACAAACACAGTGCTGTGTAATATTCCTAGTCAGTCTGCAAACTCAACCACCTGGTGCATCTCCGTAGCCACAGTTACATGGAAAACTGAACACTGCCCCCCTACATAGTGTAAGGGCATGTTGAACCCTGATCCCAGGTTCTGTTTTTGTTTAGAATCGGACTTCCCGGGGTGGTGAAGTTTCACAGAAGAAAAGACCCATAGCCAGTTCCAGTCTCACACAGGCAGGGTAAAGCTGTACTCGACCGAATTCACTTCCTGAAGATCCAGGACAGTCCTGAGCTCCTGAAGGCAGCTAATTGCTATTTTTTAGAACTGGATTGTGCGTGGGTGCGACAGTTGGTCATAACGTGTGCTTGCCTGAGTGTTTTTAGGTTTGTCAGTGTGTGAGAAAGGGATGAATGCGAAGAAAGGAGAGAAGAGAAGAAAAAAAACTTGACAGGAATCCCAAGCTGTAGACAGTTTCTTCGGATAATGTGATGCTGGAATGGTCTGCATTTGGTATTTGGGGCACATCTGTGTCTGCATAGACCAATGGGCCAGGTGCATCATTCAGTCGCTGCGTTTGATCCGTTCCCTTCATTTCTGTCCAAACCAGAGCGGCTGAATTTGACATGTGGACACTTTGCATGGTGCCACTGTTCACGAAGTAAAAATACCAAAACCCAAGGAGGTATTGCAATTTACATGGCCTGCGTCATGTAATCATTGCATGATATAGGAATTACTGTGGACTGTGTGATTGCACACAACCATCTGTTGAAATGCAGCAGAGCATTTATTTATAACATAACATACATTTTATGTTATATTATATTATATTATTATATTATATTACAGGCATATCCTGCATGTCTTTGCATGAATGCTATTTATGTTACATGTTTGCATACACACTAATTATCATACCGCGGATCCTCTGACAGTCTAACTGAAGGCTGAACACCAGTACAATCAGTTAAGCGAACATGCAATCGAATCTAACCTACATGCAAACTGCACACAGGAAGGCCACATCTGGGAGGTGGATTCAACTCATTGAACTCATCAGTCAATCGCAAGACTTTCCACAGCTTCTTTCTCCATTTCACCAAGGCTGCCAAGAAGGTTTGTTACTTACTGATGCCATGAACTCTCAAAGTATTTTGACATGGAACATTTTCTTTGGAGGAAAACACACTAGCAGTTTCCTGGCTCTAGGTCCAATGGTACCAACAAGTACAATCAATCTTTTCAAAGAAAATTCCTGGAAAAGAAAGCAAAGGAGCATTCCTAAAGTGTCCATTCTTTAAATATGAGCCTATGCAGAAAAAGTTCTCGAAAAAGACCCAAGCCGGACATGCATAAATTATAACTGACCTAAGGGAAAGCCGTGAACACCTAAACGTGAGAATAATTAGACCATAGAAAAGTTTGACAGCTCGATGCGCCAGTGTTTAATTAGTTCAAGTAACAAGCAGCCGCAGTGGAACATCAGCGATAGCAGTAACGTCCTCACAACTGATGTAAAATAATAAAAACGTTGGCTATGTTTCCTTTACAAATATTATTATTATTATTATTATTATTATTCCCAGCCTGTTTTCAACTACGCATGTAAAAAAATAATAATAACCCCAAATAATCAGCTTCATATCCCGCATTGTGAGGTTTAGTTTCTATTCTCTTTTGCAGTAAAGCATAGCTGCTACCGCATATGCTCTGGTCCAATCAGATCCACTGGGGAATTAGACATATTGGCACAGAGACCCGACCCAAGAACCGCAGTAGTAAAAATAGACCCAACCTGACCTGATTTAAGTGAGCAGAATTTGGAACTGATCCGGCCAGAGAGGACCCACAGAGACCTTTATTATACAGTACATGTAGAGTTTGTGTCAGAAAGTGAAGTATAAGTCACTGTTTGCTCCACTGTGTATTATTGCTGGGTTCCGTGGGTATGAAACATTGAAAACATACAGCTTGTACTGTTTTACTGCGATATCCTTACTCTGACATATTGCAGCACTGTTAAACAGTTTGTACAAATGTGTCAAACTTGCCCCTTTTTGAAATTTCGCAGTGTACAACAGAAAAGCAAACTAATCTCTCATTTTCTGCCTCTGCTGCCCTTTTTAATCAGACAGTCTTTCTGCCGTTTCTCTGTTCTTTGATTTCCCTCACAGTCTCACTGGCTCCCCAGTGCTGTCTTGCTACATGTGCTGGGGTATGATTGAGCAATGTTTTCTCCTCTGTATCACCCCCCTTCACACACACACACACACACACACACACACACACACACACACACAGGCCCAGCTCCTGCATCACCTGCATACCAATTAGAGTTCAGATCCCACATGGCTCATATTCAGGAATGAAAACCAGCAGGGCTCCAGGCACATCAGCGCCCTGGAGTTGAGATCTACCCTTCCTCCTTCTCTAGAGAGAGCACTTAACAGCCAACAGAGGGGTTCTTTTTTTTTTGCAGCCCCCAATGTGGGGCACTGATTTCCGTCATAGCTTAGTCATCCAGAAACCTGTCCTCTAATGTCTGCTCTCTCTCTCTCTGTCTCTCTCTGTCTCAGGTATTTTAAGGGCTTCAGTTAGACCTGATCTAGGAGACCATCCCACCGCTCCTTGAGAGTGAAAGCCTGATGATTGGAGTGTCTGGTGTGAAGAGGATGGCCTGACAGCAAGACTGTTGAGGTAATCATCACCGGCACTCATGCACCTGGGCCCAAAGTCAGTTGAGACAGTTCACATTTGACTGAGATCATGCTCGGTGTCTCGATCTCTAAACTGCTAAAAGTACTTCTATTTAAGGTGGATGGAACATGGAGTCCGTGTTGGGATAAAGAAAATGTGATTCGTATCAGAGCGAGTAGCATTCAGCCTGACCTGTGTGTGGGAATGGTTTTCACCGTTTACAATGTTCATACACACACAATTTTTTAATAAAACACTGACAGCTCTGCAGTAAAATCACAGTTCCTAAATGTACGTGTGAAACTTTTGTGGAAGTAATGATATTGTAGGTTAACATGATCCACATGGAAATGTGCAAAACACAGGCTTATCCAAAAAGTAGCGCTGTTCGTTACTTTTTGGTGTTTCATTGATGAGGCGTGTTGCAGATCTGTGTGAATCAGAGCCTGTTAGTGCTGTGTGCGTTCATTTTTTTTGGATGGACTAAATATACAAGTTAAGGTGATACGATGGTGCAGTGATACAGTATGAGGATGCTGAAAAAATACTATATCAATCCATAACAATTTTAATGTTGGACCACACAGCAGCAATGCATCAGCAAACACATAAAGCACTGAAATAAAGGTTATTTATTTTACCTAATAATTTATTATAGTTAATGTCTTAAAGAGTAATTTGTTTCATCAGGACTGACTTCAGACTTTGAATGCCTAATATTTCTTAGCTTTTTCCTGAAGCCCCGCCCTCAGGTATCTTCTCCCCATATAAAACATAAAATCTATTAACAGGTTTAATGGTGCTGAATGAGCATCACAGCTTAAGGTGTTAAACAATCTTTGATTCCTTAGACTAATCCTGCCTTTTCTTTTCCTTGTACGTCAGAAACATTTCAGCGGCACGCTCTCACATGCTAATCACAACCCGAGTCTTAATGAATGCTTGATTAAAGGCAGGTGCAGCGGGAAGGTCAATCAGTAAGAAATGCAGACAATCCTAATCTGTTGTCTGCTACAGGTGCCTAGTTAAAGTGATTACGCTCAAAGCAATTTTCCTATTAAATACATTTTAGTTCTAACAAAATAAAACATCTAATTGTAAATCTAAGGGTGTTAATAATGAATTTGCTACTCCATTATGTAACATTTCAATAAAAACTGCTAACATCTAAAGCTGGAGATCCGCGGCTGCTTTGTGAGACACACGCTTCTAATTAACTCGAACATTCTTTCCGTTGTTCAAAGCAAATAGAATAATGTAAAGCTAATTTAATAATAACTTGTTAATGTTTCTTTCAGTTATTATTTTTTTAATTGTGAAAGAAGTTTAATTCTAAACGGAAACAGCTTGACATCTTTCCCACTATTTCACATACATGGTAAAATGATATTTATTTAAAAGGCTGAATGCACAACACATTATTATACTGATCTTTTATGGATGCAACAGTCATTTCTGTTGCCGCTCTGATTACACCTGTAGGTTGCAGTATATTTCTGCTAAAAATATATCTGAAAGAAGTAAAGAAATGCAGCTAATTTGCTGAACATGTCAACATGAGTGCAGATGGATTGGTAAGAGAAATGAAATGTCAAGTTTTCTTACAATGTGACCTTTTTGTGCTTTTAATTAGATTGTTGTACGCTATATTGTGCTTTAAAAGAGAAAAGTGTTTCCAAAGATACATGAAGAAGAAGAAGAAGTCCTATTTTGTTGTTTTAGCATGTCAGACAATCCCTCTTTCTCTCAAATGTCCCCACTCAAGTCAGAAGCTCATCATGCCGTGAGACGATCAGCATGCCTGTGTGACAAGATAAGCATCAAAACCATTGATCACAAATGATGCTTGAAGAAAGCGGGCCTTTCCCCACATCTAAAGACAAAAAAGGCACCACGTCTCTACTCAGAGTCAGTTTTCGTCTCTCATTCTCAAGATCAGCCGCCGCTGTCCGCTGTTGTTTTGTCTGTAGGAAAACCGAAACCACTTCACTAACAGGCTTCACCGAGGACTGAAACGAAGTCCTAAAATGTGTTCGCTGGCGTAATCCAAACCTCTCTGTTTATGGCTCATTACAACAAATGAAAAAGCGGTTTGTGGACTTTACAGTATGGTCAATGTCTTGTCCCCTGTTTTTTGGTCTAATTCAGTAGAGCAGTGGCACACTGAGTTAAACTCAGGGGAAGTACAAAGACATACATTAGTCGTTTAAAGCAGCAGCCTGGATGCTTCACAAAGTCACTTCTCACCGCCTGTTGGCAGCTTGTTATTCAGCCTTTGTGGAGCAAAAGAAAGCGGCACTGAGACTCCCAACTGGCACATGTCGGCTGAGGAGCCCCAGTTTACACGCTCTTCTCCTAACGTGACAGAAATTCCTGACTTCTTCTTTTATTTTGAACCTCTTGTTTTATTCCCATGTCAGTGTAATATTTTCAACGTGATTTGAAAGGAAGCATAATGTGCATTCATTAGGTCTGCCCCAGTGAAAACGTGGCAAAAGAGAATTCAAGTCGCTGGACTCGAAGAGCATCAACCCATCGCACAAACTTTAGGCAAGAAGCACCATCGCCTGCATCTGACCTCATGACGATAACCCTGTCCTCTCTGCAGGTGCCTCATGCTAACGGAGTATCATCACAAAAACCACCATATAGATTGTAGAAACTTGCAATTACATTTTCTGATTTGACATTTAACTGCGACTGCTGAAAAAGATGGAAGTAGTGAGAAAAACGAACTCTGCTACACAAACTGTCAAAGTTTTAAATGGTGAGGAAAAAAACAACTTTGATAAAGAGTCAAATTACTATGAATTCAGAGTTTTGTACATTGAGGAACTGACAGCAGGAGCAGAGCGAACCGCACACACTCATACAGAGACCCCCCACGGCGACAGTGGCGCTAAAAGAGGAAGCACACGTTTCCTCCACTGTCTTAATATTGATGTTACAGCATCCTCATAACTATTTCATATGTGCAGCTCTTAGCATTCAGCATTCGCCTTATGTTAGACATTTACATAGGGTTTGTTTGACAGACTAATATTTATGAGCCTCACGTGTTGTTTTATGGTTATTTTTATATGTGAGTCCTAAATATATGGGAACATGTTCCACATACGAGCAGATGTGACTGAATGTGAAAAATTCTCCCGCTGAGCAAGCGACATACGTCATCAGCATGTGTCTTTTATGTCCTCTAGTTGTAAGCGAAGTTCATACCAGTGCCCTGCAGGTGTGGTGTATCTGCTGATGATAATGAAATGGTGACCATAACTATTAGCGTGATAACTGATCATTAAATGGCCTGATTTCAGTTAAAACAGCAATTTTTGGGGCTGCATGTTGTTCATCGTGAAGATATCAAAATTTATAAATTTGCAAAAAATAAATTTGCCTTAAAAACACAAAATCTCCTGTTTTCTCGCTTTTTTGCAAAAGCGTCATGTGTACACAGAGAAATACAAAGTAAAGTGCATGTATAAAATATAATATTCAGACAAAGATTAAAACTTACAGAGCTGCAAATACTATAAAAATGTGATATGAAGCCACCACAAACCATATCTGTTTCACTGCACAAAATTTTGATTATAAGATGTGTTCACCACATTCAAGAAACATCATCTTTCAGCATCTTATCTCGCAGAAGCAAAATGCACTTAAATACATCACTGTCATAAGGAGCTGCAGTGAAGAAACGAGATGTAAACCCACTGATCCAATGCAAACACCCGGAGTAACTGACAGAATTTGACTCAGAACTCGCCTTGCTCGGCTTGTGATGTATGGAAATGTCTCATATTTTTCCAGGATGAAGTCCCTCTCCTCTGCTTGGTATCACATGTAGGTTGAGTCTCATAGTGTGTGTGTTTTCATCTGTGCTGCAGATTGTTTCTTGGCACAGGCTAACTTCTTCCAGCACATGAAGAGCACCTCTAAACTGTCTGAGAGCATGCCAGACATTTGGACAGGTGCCTGAAGTGGCAGCATGCCGATTCCACCCCCACCCCCCCAGGGGCCTTGCCTGCATTTGATGTGCTACCTCGGACGCCACGCAGTCATCCGTGCGTTCACAGGCCAAGCTTTGGAACCAAAATCGTCCTTCCTGTCTTCTGAGAAGGAATTCCTCAGGGCTGGTAAACAAGTCTGCTTGTTAACGTAACTACTGCGAGTTTTCTGTCAGAGATGTAGGAAACAAAAACTCGCTCCCACCTCCAGTATCCCACAGGCGAGTCTTTTCAGCCGGTACGTGCGATCGGAGCGGCTTCATTGTGGTCTAATTTATAAAATCCTGTATTTCTCTGTGGAAAAAAGTTCATCATTCCAACTTTTTCTGCACAAGTGTTACTTCTGCACCTTTTTGTATCAAACCGAAGTCTTTTTTTAAGACCTAAGGGAATGCACCTAGTTAGTTAAGAGCAACATCGAAATATACTGCTTCTGCTTTCAAGTAAAGGGAAGCTTTCTTCTGTGCCCCAATTTAAACTACCATGAATAATAGATATATTTATACGGAAACCATCATTCTGACTGGGTAGAAATACAGACTATTTATGTCATGAATCGAGTATTAAAGGTTTTAAGGACCCAAGTAAGGAGACGGCAAATGAGGGGGTTAATGTAAATGGGTTTATTGTAGAGAAAAGGGAGTGAAAACTACTAAAGATTGCTGAAATAGTAGGACGAGAAGACACATGCAGAATGAGGTAACCAATTAAATAACCACAGTAATTCAGAAGATTAATTAAATACAGAAGTGAAGGGAGGCAAGAAAGTAAATCATAACTGGGCCGGGAAAACAGGAAAACAGTATAAAGAAGGGGGGAATGTGGGATGATATACACTAAACGTACGTGGGTGTGCAAAACAAAGAATCTTAGAGGAAATTATAATTATAACCAAAAAAGGGGTGGCGTACATAGTAAACAACTTGGACTAGGAAAAACTAAAGAGTGCAAATGTAAAGGATCAGGGACAAACAGTGCTAAACAGGCTAACAAACAGGGACAAGTATATAACCAAACCAGTAGACTGAGTGCAAAACGGGAGTCCGGCTGAGCAAAGAAATCAAAAATCCAAATGGGGAAACCAACCAGAGGCTTGTACATCATCCAATGGCAGGGCATCTCTGAAGGCAAACATGAGGAAAACACGCTATTCAGCTTATTAAGAAGCGAAAGACCACACTGGGTGACGTTCCTCTCACTAAAGAACACAAACTGAGGCTACAATTGTAAAGGGGGTTTACCAAAACTGCACAAGAGAAGACTTGGTGTGATGAGTCTTGATTTCTGCTGCAACATTTGGATGTCAGGGTCAGAATCTGGCTTTGACAACATGAAAGCATCGCTCCATCCATCCTGCCTTGTATCAAGGGTTCAGGCTGGTGGGGGTGTGATGCTTTGGGGGATATGTTCTCGGCACACTTTGTGCCCTTCAGTATATAGTGAGCGTAGTTTAAAGTAGAGTATTGTTGCTGACCATGGCCATCACTTAATAAAGTGGCTGGTGAAGAAAACAAACTGTCGTGTAAATGGAGATGGTCCATCTAATCCATTGCTGCAGTTTCTAGTTTGAACAGCCTCAGTGTTTACCACTACAGCTGTCATAGAGCAAGTGGCAAAACAGGGTGAATGCTATTGAAAACTTTTATCGTTGGAAAATACACTGTATTGCAATATTGTTACCAGCGTTAGCAGTGCCAGCAATGGTTTGTCAAAAAAGATTTTAACAAAACATTGTTATTTCCTTAACCTCAGAATGCTTCCTGTTTCAGGACACGAGGTGAGAGAATACTGCTGAATAGAAATCCAAACACAAACAAGCTACCTGTGGGCAGAAAGCAGAAGTTTTAGGCACCGTAGGACAGTTTTAAAAGTAATCTGAGACGTTACACCATAAAAAAAAAAATCAAAGAGTAATTCCACATGAAGCTAAATAAAAGAAGAAGGTTAGAGCCGGCTGTAGCTGGTTGATTCACAATTAGTGTGGCATTGTTCTTCTCTTCTTAATGGAAATTAACTGGCCATTGTGAAGAGTAGCAGAAAAAATGAGAGTAATTGAAAGGTGAGAGACACAACAAGGGATATTGTGAACTAAGTGACTTTTGGGTTGTTGAAATATGGATTTTTTTCCACCGTTATTATATTGATGGGATTAATAATTGCTTTTATACTTAATATTTAAAGAAAGATGGTGCTTTATTACAGTTTAATGGTTTTTAAGAAACAAGAACACATCGCATACAGTAAGATTGATCCAAAATATTAAAGAGATGCTGTGAAAGGAACGCTTCTATGGTTTTTCATCAGCCTGCAATCCATGAGATGAAACAGAAACCCCCCTGAGGGCAGAGCAGATGAGTTCTCCAGATGAAGAAATAAGGGGAGACCAGAGGACAATGCTTGAAGACACAAGAAAAATGAATACAGTCCATTCGGCAAGGTGCTGTTTATTACCAATTACTGTGAAGCACTTCAGAGTGTCTCTGCATGGAAGTGAGAGTGACACCGCTTCGCTTCTCGTCAGGAGAGGATAAACAGGACAGAGGTGAAATGTGAGGGCTGTTTCGTCGCAAACACCGTCCAAGATGCACAGACTTTGCTGCTGTGGCCTCCAAACGTATTTTCTGCGCAATTTGTTTTGCTTTTTCTTTGTTTGTGACAGGATCATCAGCGTGTGAACCTACGCGACAATATTTTGATGTTCCAACCATGATGCATAACAGAACGTTACTGCTCCTGTCACTGAGCCCAAGTCATTTTATTTTAGAATGGATGACTAAAATGACTACTGACACTTTTCTTCTTAATGTGTGAATGTGCTATTACAGACTGGATGTGACTACTGTATGTACTGCACTGTGTCCTCAGTGTTGTATGAATCCACAACCGCATTATACAACAAACACAATTTAAGTACTTAATGCATAAAGCATCACATCTCATCACTTGAGTAAAAGAAAATGACTTAAACATCTCTGACAGCCCCCTGGTATTTTCCATTTTAAGTGCAGCAGCTAGAACATCATAAGTCAAACAAAATGCATCGACCACACAGACCCGTCCGTTGTTGGATGCAAATTCTCCAATGAGATCTGTGATCCATCTTGGAAAACTTTTCTGGTTTGAATTTGCACATTCAGGTGCAAAAGTTTGAATAATTTTTTAAGTTGCTGTTCAGGTAAATGTAATTACATTGGTATGTTTTGATTAAATGAAAAACGTCAAGAAAATACAAATTGTACACAAGACTGAACTGAACAAAAAAAAAATTATTTTCAACTTTAAAGTCTTTCTAGCAAAAGTGTTTTTTTAGACACCACACATCATGTTTCAAATTGAAATAGTCTGAGTTTCTTCCAATTGTAATATTTAGCATTGTTTAACATAAAACAAATAAATTAAAATGCTGGAAATTGCAACAAAAACAGCCCATTAAATGATACATTTATAGGATCATATTACATGCAGCCACAACACAAAAACTGCTTTAAGCTGTACCATCTAATCAAAGACCTGATCTACAGATAAACTGAAAACGTGTGACTAAAAAGTGAAAACCGACTAAACTGGAAACACATAACTACATTAGGATGTTTGCTATTTAGTGTTCAGTGCACAATATTTCAGCATTCACTGGATATGAAATGAGACATGCACACTGGAATGACTTAAATTGCACTTCTTATTCGAGTGTGGTGAGCAGTTATTGCTGATTGCTGAATGAATTTATCTGCTTTTGTTCGAGAACAGAAGGTTGCGGTTTTTTCATAGGTTTGTTTTTGCAGAGGAATTTCATATGTTGTTGACAGTACGTCTCAGCCACTAAAACATTTCCCACTCCAAGGTTTTTACTTGGAACCCTTCTGTGCTGCAAGAGTTGGGGATCTCTGGTACAGCTCTCAGCTGGCACAGGTCCTACCTATCTGGGCAAAACATCAAAGTGTGTTGGCAGAGGGAAGTATCCCGCTCTCATTGCCTCTCCACTGAAGTCCCCCTAGGCTCCGTTCTTGGCCCTCTTCTCTTCTTTGGATAAAACGTCTGTCAGTCATCCGGTACTGGCTGCCTGTTTACACTAAAGTTATCTGGGTTGTTTCAACTAATTGGTCATTTCATTGGGTAAGTGCCAACCAATGACATAGTGTGATTATAAAGTAAGTTCACATTCTTTATATTTATATACCCCGGGGTCTGTAATCTGTTAACACAGCTTTGTATTATTCATTACTATGCTGATGACACCCAGATCTTCCTGTCCTCTGGACTGGATGTGTTCATTTCTGCTTGTCTCTCTGACAAGACAGGGATGAATTCTGGTGGGTAACATGAGTCTTCCATTCCAACCATGGAAAAATCTTTTTCGTCTGATAAGCTCTTGTTTAGCTTCACAATCCCCAAACTTTCTGAGAAGTGTGAGCAATCAAATGTGTTTAAAATGTTGATTTGTAAGATGTTCAGTGTAAACATAAAATACTTTTAAATTTTATTGATAATCCCACAGTGGAGCCATTGTGGGATGACAAGAAAAGGTGGGTAACATGAGTCTAAATCTGCAAAGTAAAAATTTACTTCCAGTCAAAGTGAGTTAACAGCAACAAACCTACATTTGTCTACAAGAATATCTCTCTGCTGCAGCTCGGCAAGAAGCATCTTTAAGGTAAAAAAAAAAGAGAGGGGAATTTGTACTGAAGAGATTTAGATTTAGCTTAGTGGGACTGCTCTGTGCAAGTGCTGTTTTTGCACAGAACGAAGGCTGGAGATGCTGTGTCCTCTTTATTAAAGCACAGACACATTCCAGGTAAAAACCCTCAGGGTCAGCATGAAGAGTAGGAAAGGTTACAGCAACCGAGACCTACTGATTATTGATGTCTGAATAATTCGCGGAAATTTACTCTCAGCTGTCTGAGCTCAGCTTGGTTTATAATAAAGTTAAGGTTTATTTTTTAAAGATGTTTTTTTTGCCATCAAGTCTTTTCTCATAACAGCCTTTAATTTATTGCTCTTTTGTGAAACGAGATTTAATCGAGAAACAAAAGTGGATAGTGCAACACAGGTACACAAAGTGATAATTTTGTCTCTCCTTCCCATGAAAGATCAACATTTTCTATTCAGGTTGTTATTGGTCAGTGTTCACTAAATCTAAACTCATACTCGCTCATTCATTTTACATTACAAATTAATTTCAGGAAATAAAAGTAAAACTAAAAGTACCATCTCAGTGCTAATTAGCTACCAATCCCACATGTGTACACTGATCTGTGGTCAGTGTGTGTCCCCTGACCCTCTGTTTTACATAGGCTTGTTCATGTGTGTAAATGGGGCCATTGAGCTCAGTTCTTACTCTAACTTGCTAGTTCTGGATATCACACACAAAGTCTTCATGGTAAACAGAAGACAGACAATCTGGTCCAGGATAGACCTTCGCTCCTGTTTCCTGTCCACACATTGGGATCATTCAAAAAAGCAACTGGAACTGAGCCAGAGTGTGTGCAGTTGAGTTGTGACTGTGACTGAGATCATGTTTCACCTTCATCAAATGTAGAGTAGAATTTAAAACCCTCCTTCTTACCTATAAAGCTCTAAAGTTTAGAGGATGGAGCTTGACCGTCTAATCTAACCTCCTTTAGAGTTTAGACTCAAAGGGAGGCAGATCCTTTAGCTATCAAGCTCCTCTCCTGTGGAACCAGCTCCCAGTCCAGATTGGGGAAGATTTATATTTCAATCTGTCAACTGGATCCTGTCTACTTTTAGAACTAGGCTTCTAACCTTCCTCTTTGATAAAGTTTATAGTTGGTTCTAGTCCTGCTGCTACAGACTCAGACTGCTGGGGGACCAACCCCTGATGCACTAGGACACTTTCCTCCTCTCAGCCTGCATTTATGTCTCACCACTGTAGGACATTAACTCTGTGTCTTCTTTCTCCCTCTCTGTCTCCGTCTCTCTTTCCCTGTCTTCAGGTGTCCCTGGCTTTGGAGCTGTGTGTCTTCCAGTGTGCAGCTACTGGTCCTACCAACCTACCCAATGTTTTCCTCTCAGCCCAACCGGTCAAGGCAGATGTCCGTCCCCCTGAGCCTGGTTCTGCTGGAGGTTTCTTCTGTTAAAGGGAGTTTTTCCTCTCCACTGTTGCCTATAGCTGCTCGAGGGGGATTTGTTGGGTTTTCTCTAAGTGTCTGTATAGTCTTGACTTTATTATGTAAAGTGCCTTGAGATTACTTTGTTTTAAATTAGCGACATACAAACGTTGGATTAAATTGAAATTTACATCGAGAAACTGATGCCAGCAGAATCTTAAAATCATGAATCTTAAAAGTTATTGTGGTTGTTATTTAGAGTCATAAAGTTCCAGATGTACCAAGAAAAACAGAGAAATATGGTGAATGTTTGAAGTTAATTCACAGAACAGTGTGGTTTGCCCTTTTCATCAGTCAGTCGCTGTGCAACTTCTGCTCTGGGTGTAACTCACTGTCCTCATCTCGATCACTGCCGAAAACTGAGATGTTGTCAGTGAGGCAGCAGTTTGGCAGAGCACACCTTTGGCCTTTTCCTCAGACCTTTTCATCCTCTCAGCTGGCTGCTGTGCACTGTCGTGAATCCCAATCTGGGCCCGCTCACTCCCTCTCTGTCTTTCTCCCTCTGTCCTGCTCTTTCCAGATCTACTTCCTGTTCCTGGCTTTTATTTTGGTAGTCCTTCCCCGCCATTTCCTGTTCTATATTTCAATCTGTCAACTGGACCTGCACCCAGCCTGCCCTCGTCTCCTTATCATGGACTGTTTTGTGTATCAGATTTGTGTGATTTGGTTTTGGCCTGTTGGCCTGTATGTCTTTTGGATTTATCTACTCCGAGCCTGTTCAGTTCCACTAACCTGCTTTGTGTTGATTTCCTCTGTCCACTAGATCAGCTTCACTCTCTGCCCTTGTTTTATAAATTCATTTTCATTTTTAGTTTCATTCTATTTGTTTCTAGTTCAAACACACTGATTTAAGTTTGGTCCCTGATTTATTCAGTCTGAATCAAGTTTAATTATTTAGCTTGGGTCTTCTTACTTTAATGTTGTTCTCATTTTAGTTAATGTAATAATTTCATGGCGTTATCCCCTACTGTTATTGACGTTCATATTGATTCCCTCCTCCCCTCCGGAGTGATTCTCACTTACCTGTGATTCTGTTGTTTAACTAAATTCTGTTCACACATCCCTTTGTTGTCTTGCTGCCCTTTGGTCCGTTATCAAACTAGAAAGTGACAGTGCACCATTTAGTCAGGCAATCAAAATTCTTTCTTTTCACTTTCCTCCACAGTTGTCTGGAAGGATGTAATTGTATTAAATTTTTTTATGATCCTCTGCCATACATATTTTTTTGGGGGGCGCCATAATAATAATGCTGTTTTCTGGTTTGTGTTTTTTTTTTTCCAGCAACACTGTGTATTGTCTCGATTTCTTTTGCCTTTTACTTTATTATTCCACCACTGTGGTCTAGAGGATTATGGAGTTTCTGAAGCAATGTCATTATGCTAATTCATGTTAATTAAAGTTCAGTGCATGCATTTGCCGTTTATAAGAAACTAGGATTCATCAGCATGTGCATGTATATAGGGCTACTGCACAATTGAATATGTTTCCATTTTTCAGTGTAAATATTATGTGTCCAAAAATGTGCACAATATTATGAATGTTTCATGATTTAGAGGCACTGTTTTATATGGTGTGAAAATTATGAGTCATTAGGGGGGAAAGTCATTAGCCCTGGTATTTACAGCAAAGACCATAAAAGTCTGTGCGTGGAACTTTTACTCACACAAGCAGAAGAAACAAACTTAGCAAAGAGCAAATATGTGGCATTGTACAGACTGAAGAAGAAGGCTTGTGTTTTTTTCAGATTCATCAGACCATCTGAATTACACGCCTTTATTTACATTAAGAGTTAAATATTTTAAATGCAATGGAGGTTTCTTCCCTTAAAGGGAGTTTTTTCTCTCCACTGTTGCCTATAGCTGCTCAAGGGGGATTTGTTGGGTTTTCTATACATAATCGTATAATCTTGACTTTATTACGTAAAGTGCCTGGAGATGACGTTGTTGTGAATTAGCGCTATCCAGAAAAGTTGGGATGCTGAGGAATTTGTTTTTAAAAAATATTTGCTCATTAAAAATTAAATGATTTATTTAAATGATTTAATATTGAAATGATTTAATTAAATTATTTATCAAATTAAATAATAAAACATTTATGATTGATTAGAAATGGAGCAGAGAAGCGATGCCTGCTAATTGTGCACAGACACATTCCCAGAGTGTGTCCACCCATCAAGACAGATGAACTCCATGTTTTGATGTTTAGGTATACATTTACAACCTTAGGCCAAATATTTGATAAGCCTTTTGAACTCGCAGTGGGCAAAAAAAATATGAAATTAAAGAAACAGTACTACTGCTGCAGTGCCAGTGTGGGTTTTATATATATTTTTTATTATAACTTTTATTATAACTCAGTTTTGGTCTCCTCCCACCCATTAGGGAACAGTGTCTTTTTGAGCAGGGTATGAGTTTATCACCCTAAACCGCAGATAAACAGCACTGGGAGTGAACCAACAGTAACGTCGCTGGTCATAAAATCAAAACGATGAGCTGAAAGATGCCAAAGTGTAGAATGGACAGGAACTGCAGAATAGATGCTAAATCTCTGCTGCTCTGTGGCTACAAGTGATATGTTTCATATTCTATTGTTCATCTACATCATAGTTTATTTTGTAGAAACATGTTTATTAGTACAGCTTTAAAGTCAGCCATCTTCCAGCTGTTACATTTCAATCTGGTGAAAACATAACTTGATTTAATTTTGCAGCTAGGAGGTTGCCAGTTCACATCCCAGACCAGTTTTCTCCCACAGTCCAAAGACTTTCATGGCTGGTGATGCACTTACTTCATCACAATCAGATTTACAAACATATGAAGCCTGGACAGCAGTACATTCACCATTTGATTGGCAGCAGTTAGCAGGAGTAGCAAGAAGAATCACTGGGAGTACAGTGATAAGCTGAGGCTCAGACTGGGTTTTGATGACAAACTAAAGTATTATGCAAATTACATTTTAGATCAAATGTATTAAAACTCATCCCAAGGTGGATGCTAATGAATGTTGAAACCATGAATGTCAGCAGAAACGTTGAGTGTATCATCCAACAGTTGTAGAGATATTTCAGTTCTGAACAGATTGACCTTCCCACATCATGCTCACTGCATGAATCTTTCAGCAAAATAAAACTGCCACTTCTCATCTTAGGAGACAGATTTTCTATTCCATATTTAGGAGATGAATCAAAGCACACACGAAGTAATGTGGGTTCACGTGCAGTTTGATCCCCACTGGACTTTTGCTTTCAGTGTGTGCAGAACTCCTGCATGTGCATGTGGTCATTAGCAAATAAACTTTTACTGTTATTACCTAAAATGTAATTGTCATAAATTTGCACACAGTGATTACCACATAGTTATTCACTGTAGATACAGTATGTCATTAACTTGCTATATACCTTTAGAAATGAATGTAAATGAAAGTGTAAATGATTGTAAGTTGGCGAAGCACTTAGAGCAAATAGAAACTGTTGCCAATGCTACTTTGCACTCCAATTTGTAAATCTGTTCCTGTGACTCATTACCATTAATATGCATGTACAGCATTAAAGCCCTTTGAGGTTTATTAGCATAGTAAATTTACATTAACCACTGTCACTTGAGACTTTATTTATCCCATTAATTTGCTTATTTTTTCTCATTTATTTCTGCAGCTCAGGAATGTTTTCTGCTAACTTCCTCCATATGGCACTTTATGCTGACATCCTACCTCAGACTTGTGCAATTGCTAAGTCTGTGATTTCCCCTGCTACACTGGTGTGCAGACTGATGACCATCTGTTTTAGTTAAATAATGATGACAGATTGGATATATAATATATGGGATCAAATTCTAGGCTAAGATCTGTCAATTGGTGAAGCTCTGAACTGCTGTGGGAGTTTGTTCTTATCACTCTCACTAGAACAAATAGCGGAACAGTCGGAGCAGTCTGCTGAAAGCAGATAGGAGCTTGTCCTTTTTAAGTGCAACAGGCATGACATGCTCCTACTGTATCAATATGGATGATTCAACCCAGTTCAGGCAAATGATTGGCTGCTCTGTTTTGGATGGCAGTCTCACAGTCCTTTGTATATTCATGGTGAGTTAGTGTGAATCAGAATCAAAAGACGCATCCAGTCATCTGTCAAGTTTCATTATGGTTTCTCATTGTGATGATTGGAAATGGAGCGGAGAAGCGATGCCTGCTAATTGTGCACAGACACATTCCCAGAGTGTGTCCACCCATCAAGACAGATGAACTCCATGTTTTGATGTTTAGGTATACATTTACAACCTTAGGCCAAATATTTGATAAGCCTTTTGAACTTGCAGTGGGGGGAAAAAAATATGAAATTAAAGAAACAGTATTACTGCTGCAGTGCCAGTGTGGTTTTATAATTTTTTTTAAATTGAAGCTGCATTTATAACTGCATTTATAACTTGTAACTGCAAAACACTATTATTATTAATTTGAAAAAATTTAGCGCACACACACACACACACACACACTCACACATAGAGAGATGTAAAGCATTAGCATTTTTGTAGTTATGTCCAAACACGTGGGTAAAATTATCACTTAATTTCGACTCAGTTTTGGTCTCCTCCCACACATTAGGGAACATTGAGCATGTCTTTTTGAGCAGGGTATGAGTTTATCACGCTAAACCGCGGATAAACAGCACTGGGAGTGAACCAACAGTAACGTCGCTGGTCATAAAATCAAACAATGAGCTGAAAGATGCCAAAGTGTTATGCAGAATAGACAGACACTGAAAAATAGATGCTAAATCTCTGCTGGTCTGTGACTACAAATGACATGTTTCACATTCTATTGTTCACCTACATCATAGTTTATTTTGTAGAAACATGTTTATTAGTACAGCTTTAAAGTCAGCCATCTTCCAGCTGAAACATTTCAATCTGGTAAAATAATAAAAAAAAATACCTTGATTTAATTTTGCCACTTCCTCTCATGACCTCAGCTATTGTTTCACTGACCATGTAGTGTTGCACTCACTAATGTCATGTCAGCAGTCAGCATCACTACAAAACATGGTAACAGACTCTGGGATTGCATGGCACACTTTGGCAGAACAGCTCAAATAAAATAATACACCACTGTAGATTTTTTCAGTCTAAAACATACTGTATTACAGTGGCATAGCTCTGTCTGTGAAAAAAGTATTTTTTCTGTGACATAAAAATGTCAGGACGACAAGTTCTGCAAAAAGGTCAGAATTTCAAATTTATAATTCCTGGAAGTCTTGCGACAGAAAGAGAAATGTTATGCCACGCTGTCTTTATACAAATGTCAATTTGCTTCTTGTGGTGGGAATTACTGAGCCAGCGCTGGCAGCACTATTTTACGTTTTCCTCATGTTCTGTCACAGCCACATGTATATATGATATATTAAATTGTGTGGCAGGTGGGAATATGAAAAGCCAATCTGAACAGCCAAGCTTGCGTAAAAATACCCACATCTCAGCCATATAGACTGTATGTTTCAAAGCGGACTCACCATAAATCCATTTGTGTAAACTCAGTTATCAGGTTGTTACCTGTTCAGCATATTTATGCGCTGTACAAGTCGCCCTGCAGGAATAAACCGGGGCAATGACTTAAAGACGGCCACGCTACATACTGTGTTTCCCCTTCAAGTAGTCACTTAGTGCATCAGCGCCCGTAATTCTGTGAAAAATAAGAAAAGTCTCGAAACGTCATTAAAATAATTGACACATTCTCCCACTTTGTGTTTGTTCAGAGCAACGTGGGTGATATCTCTGCAGCAGCTGGAGCAGCTGAAATTAGAGCTTTGGCAAGAGAACGCTAAAGTTCAAGTGCTGAGTCCAGCTCATGGTTCTGTTTTGAATCACTCCCCACAGGGTTAAGAGCTTTTCAGTGCAACCTCCCCTGAAAATGTCGGCTGCTTTTTGGACAGCAGCATTTATTGGACAGAAGCAATAAAAAAATATATTATGAATACAAATCAGATTGCAATGATTAATTGTTGGTTGACCAGACTGAAATATCTCAGCTACAACTGAGTTGTGTAGCAGCCTATTAAACCTATAAAAAGTGAATGAAGGGGTCAAAACATTAGAACCACCTCTTCTTATAATTCACTCCAGTACAGCTTACTACCCACTTTCACCTAAATAATAAAAACTTAAAAATCAGAAAAAAGATAATAATATTGTATAAGAATTCGTGACAGAGCTGCTGTATTTGATTGCATTAGAGTTAACAGGTGTACCTAATAAAGTGACCAGTGAGTGTATTTGCACAGAGGATTATCCTACTGAATCTGATCATATCCTGACTTCCTCTAGTGCTGACATCATATTTTTGTGCATTGGTGTCGCAGTACTTCACTTCTAGAAATATACTGGGTAAAAATGTATTGTTCCTCCAAGGGTTGTGCAGAGTGTTGCAGATGACAGAGCAGCACAGCAGAGGATTGATTTAGAGTCTCATGTTAAGCCCATTACAAGAAGTAGCACAAAGATTTTACTAACTTTGATGGTCTGTTTGTGGTGCTGCACTATGCTCCTACTGTGGCGGCTGCACATCACCAAGCCGATCAGCCTAGTTTTTGTGCCACGTCCTGCACCGCTGTCGTCAAGTTAGTCCCCTGTTGGCGTCTTTTCAGCAACTTCAACGTGCGGAATCGTCAAGGCCCCGGGTGAGAGAGATCACTCTGATTAGCTGTGATTCAGAGCGTGAGACCACAGCGTGTGTTATCGTTGGTTATCAGACGCGCTGTTGATTAGACGTAGCTGTGAGCTGCCTGTGGTGAGTGAAAATGTTAAGCTAGTGCTGCCTTGTTCACAGTTTGTACGTACAGGTGCGGAACGTGCATGATCATCTCTGTGGTGTGTTCAAGTGCCACTTGATGGCCCAGGCGCAGACAGCGTGAGCCGACGCTGCAGTCGGCCTTCATCGCCTCTAGGCCTTTGACCTTGGTTTAGTGTCTGGTTTGGAACCAGTGTGGTAAGTGTCTGTTTCTGAACATTAGAAACCAATGTACAAATGTCTTTCAGCTTTGGACCTGTAACTCACGTCTCTTTGGTATCTCAACAACACAGCCCCTTGCATATTATGTTATTTAATTAATTTATTTTAATTTTTTTGTAAGACAGGGCTGTTTACAGTCTGCTGGTGTGAGAATTAAATGGTCTATCAGGGCTTTAATAATATCTTTCCATGACATTTTCTACGACATTTCTCTCAAATAACAAGCTCGCCTGACAGCGTGATGTAGAAGAATAGAGAGTATTAAAAAGAAAACTGTGGAGAAAAGTATAGCCTGCTCTTTGTTTTCCTTTGAAACCTTCTCTGCTTCAGTTTTTTTTTTACATTCAGCTTTTCAGAAAGACAATAAAGGAAATTAGCAGCACAAGCACAGTTTAAACGTCTGCTGTAGCCTCCTGAGGTTTACGTAGAAACCATCTGCTGGAGTGTGTGCGTTTGGGTGTGGGTGTGTGGGGGAGAGAGAGAGAGGCTGCAAGCATATATTTAACATTTGAAAAAGATGCATGTTGTTGCATGTTTCTTAAAAAGTCGGAAACCCGGATCATGACATCCATCGTTTCAGGGCTGGAGGTGAGGACTTATTTCAAATTGATCCTCTCTGTGTTTAAAAATTCATTCACATTAAACCAGGCTCATGATAGAAAGGGCCAGTGCACATTCTTTAATATAACTACCATCTGCATTTAAAATAAAAACTCCATTCCCAAGGCTCTCTGGTTTATTTACAGCCGCTGTCTCATTTGCAAACAACAATTCAGTTTGTACTGGTGTAGTATATTGTACATGGTCACTTCAGAAAGTATTCAGGTATTTTCACTGCATTGTAATTTTACTTTGAAATGTAAAAACTACAATCTTTGCGTATCATTGTGCATATCCCGTGTCATTATTGATGGCGCTCAGTGTCATTACGGGTCACAGTGCTGCACACGGTGACCCCTAATGACACTGAGCGCCATCGGTGTTCGTCAGTAGAAGCATCTTTAGCAGCTCCAGACCTTCTTGGGTAAGTGTCTACAAGCTGTTCACATGTGGAAAGGTTTATCTCATTCTTTCATTATGCTGACTGGAGTGTGTCTGAGCCGTCATCTTCAGGACTCGGTTTAAATCTGGGCTTTAGTTGGGCCACTTTAGGTTGTCTTGGCAGTATACTTAATAGTCATACTAAAAGCTTAACCATGATCTCTTTTGTCAGGAACTCTGGAGCACATCTGCATTCATCCTAATTCAATTCTGACCTGTCCCCCTGTTTCTGGTGCTGAGAAGCATGTGAGATTAATGTACATGCAGCGTGATTTGGGGTGATTATAAAAACAGATTTGTGCCACAGTTTAAGATTAAAAGTCCTGGTGTCTGAGTGCTGTACTCTTTGTACTATTCCACATGACGGAGGGGATTATTGGATTTTTACTTTTACTCCTCTGCATTCAATAATAACAACATTTTTACACAAAACACTTAAAGCGACAGTAAGGCATTGTTAAACAATTAACGTACAGTGATATATACCACTGACATGGCAAATTAAAGAGTACGTTTACTTTTCATTGTTTGAGACTCTTCTTGCTTTTGAACGCATGAGTAACTGTGTGAGTCTCCATCTGGGGAACAGCGTGTGATGGCCGCACAGGCCGTTAACTGTTCCTCAGTCCCAGTGGTCATTTAAAGCCCCCACACAGAACAGTAGCTCTACATGTTAATTACTCTGGTTCGTAATTAAAGTCACAGGGTAACATACAGCGTGCTGAAATTACCGAACTGTCTGATGCTGTGAGTTTTGACAGTCTGGTCTTTTTCCATCAGCGCTCATGAAGGAGCAGTAAACCGTGTCTATAATGTGAGATGAACACAGCGATGAGTGTGTTGGAGCTGAAAACGAACAATGAATGAATCAATAATAAATGAAAAGTAATGTGTACTGGGAATCGGTGCACGTCAGCGTTCACAGGCTAGTTGGTCTCCTAGCAACGTTGGTCCTCGGATGTCAGTCTGCCTTGAGCAGCACCCGCCCAGAGGCTGGAGGTTTAGAAACTATACACAAACGTGCCCAGGAATTTTGAAGCCTAGAAAAATTATTCACAACAGCTGTAATGTCATTATAGTTTTATAAACTGAGGATTTTACATTTCAGTTTGATTTAAAAGTTAAGCTGCATCTTTAGTCATGTTAGTTCCAATAGTTTTCACAAAGGACAGAAACCACCACAGCAGGCAGAGACGTGTCAAACCACTCCTGCAGCACACTACAACTCATGGCTGCTACACCAAAGCATCAAAAACTGTTAACATGACTTATGCATATGAGGAAATTTATATGTCCAACATGCAAAATGAGGTTTTCAGACGCTTTAGGTGCTGAATGTGATTGTGGTAAAGGCTGTGACTAAGCTCCTGTGTTTCTCATTAAGATGAGGGTCTGTATATTAAATATTTTTAATGAAGTTAGAGGCTGTGCTTGTCAGACCGCTCGGTCTTACCTTGCCTTTAACACACTCAGCGATGCATAACTAAACAAAGGCAGACAAATGATGCCAAAGCCCTTTTTAATTAAATCACAGTGCTGGATCTGAGCTCTATTGTTACGACACGCGGAGGGCAAAATGAAGTGTGCTAATGTCGCTGTGATACTGTTTATGGCTCCTCGTCTATTTCCCCACGCCTCCTCCAGCATCACCCAGAGACAAACCACGGCAGATGCTCTGACAGCATGTTTTCTGTGTGAAAATGTACAGCCAGTGATGTGTGTTTAGGCAAAAAAAAAACTCCACCCAAGGCCAGTCACCACCCCTTAAGCTTTGTTTTCCCTGTCTTTAGAAATGATAAGGATGGATGCTAAAGCTCTGCAGGCCCGTGTGCTTTCTCCCCTGTCTCCCTGATGTGTTTATCTGGTGCTGTCGTGAAGCAAAACTCCAAATCAATAAAGCAATTAGTACATTCCAGCCCCTGACTCTCAGCAGGGAAGATTTATTGGGTGTGACAGCAGTGGCAGCACACAGGGACCCCATCATTTCTATGTGGCTGACTGGATACAGAGAGCCACAAAGGTCCATGGGCTGGATACTAGCACAGGACGCAGCCATCTGAGAGGGGCTGAAACATCAAGGTCTGTTCCCTTCATACATGTCGGAGAAGCCTGACCTTTTCCACATGTCGGAAAACAAGCCACACGCTTTGGGAGCTGAGCTGTGGAATGGCAGCTCATTCTTTAGTCCGTGGTGGCCTGTTTATCGTCTCTGAAATTATAGATCCTCATTTTTCTTCATAACAAAAAAATGAGCGTAGCTATGCAATTATTCTGGATGTTTAACATGTATAAATGACTTCAGATATGTTACTTTGTACTGCGATATCAGTCAACTATTCGACCCCAGAGTACAACAACATCCTGTGAAGCCTAGAATCAATCAGTCTGTTCACAAACCATTTTCATTAAATCATAGGTCAAAAACGATTATTGTCTTAGTTATTAGTTAGTCAGGTTTTGAACACATCCAAACACACATATATTTACATGTTAAAGATATTATTATGATAAAATCTATAAATCAGCTTAAAAATATGAATCAGGCAAGTTCTGCTGTTATAAGGACTATAACATGATTTTAACTTTTTTCTTCAGTTTCTGCATTATCCAGTGAAAGTTGTCAACATGTTCTCCTCCCACAGCGTCAGATATTGACGCTTCCTGTGCCTGTCGCTTATGCCACTTTGTACGTTCTTTGTCGTGTCACGTACCCTTTGGGATGTTGGAGCTCCAGTAGCGTCACCTTTTGACGCCACAGGAACAAAAAGCCCAAATTAGGGGATAGGCACAAAAACTGCAGTGTCTGTAGTTAGGTTAGAAGACAAATTCCATAAAAAAATTTCTTCTAACATACAAACACACGTGCTTCCCTACTATAGTAACTATGTTTGCCACATTGTGAAACAAGAGTCCTGTGTGTTATTTTACCATTCACCACCCTGTCCACCTTCTTAGGCGACTTTTGCATTTCATATTTTAAATCACTGATTTGGGTGTCTTTGGCATAAATTTACTTTGGCATAAAGGACATTTTAATGATTTTAAACTGTAAATAAATGTTTCTAAAAACCAGCATCCACTGAGTGTGTTCAAGCAATAGTCAAGACATTTGTTTGGGAAAAATCACTGCATGCATTTTATGTTTTTTATTAAGTCATTTTTAAGAAGTCTGACTGAATCAAAACAACTTAGTTCCTAAAACATATATAATATAAATATATGACAACATAACAAAATATATGAGCATTATGTATTTGTGTGTAAAAATTGCTCTCAAATATGAAATACTTTTATTGAAAAGAGCATTTTGGTAGCCTCTGTGTGATGCTGAGGAGTTAGAAAGACAAACTGATATTCAGAAAATTCTGAAAGCAGATAAACTCTTATGTCAAATATGGACTTTTAAAGTCTTTTTGACAGATTATTTCTTTCTTTTTTGATGGAGTATATGTTGCAGCAAAACATATAATTTAGCATTAATAGTGCCTCATGTCACGTGCAGCAATGCAAGTCTATGCTGACATTTAAAAAAAGTCACTTTTTCTCTCTTCTCTTTAACACTTCCATGATTTCCAAAGCAATAAAATTAATTTAGAAAAAGTAAAATTTTCCTTAGACCACAGGATAGTTTTCAGCTTCAACTTGGACCATTTTAAATGTGATCAAGCTTTTGTCTTTTTATAGTATTCACAGTGTCTTTTTGGATCATAGAGTTTGTGGGAACAGTGATAAAGTGAGGTTTTCCACTATAGAATATATATTGTTTTTAATACAGTGCTGCCAGAGGACATGAAGGTCATTGCAACCATTTAGTATTGGGTTCTGGCCTTGTGTACTAAAATTGATCTGCATTTACAGTATATTTTTGGAATATTGTTATATAGTGTAGATAAGATTGCAAAATTCTCATCAATTTTACATTGAGAAATGAGACATTGAAGCTCACAACACCCCCTACTCCTGAGATTAGCCTTTTCTGGGATGCTCTTGGCCCCTGTGGCCACAACTTAATTTATTTCATTTAAATGTATTGTAAATGCATTGTGGTGATATACAGAGCTGGGTTCCTGTCGAAATATATTTTTAGTTATGTTTTACGGTGGTACTGCATTAGAGTTGGTGCATGAATGTGACGAGTGTTTCTTCACTAAAGTCTAAACACACATGCAGCACAGTAAATAATGCTAAATGAATAATCATTATCTGTAGGACAGAGACAGAATCGCAGATACACCAGTTGTTCACAAAATTATAAGATAAAAATTCTGTCAGTGGAATTCTGGCTCCTCATTTGACTCAGATGAAAGGCAAACGAGGCATCATTAACACAGCATCAAATTGTGTAGTGCAGAGCCTCGCTGAAACACAGACACCTCCTATCTTAGGGAAAAAAACTCAATGTAGACCCTCAACACGGATTATAGATATCAATTTTTCCTGTGCACTCTGCTGGATCACTAATGCAACATTACCTTTGGGGCATGCTTGCCTTTGGAGGTCTGTGGTTGTTGATGAGTTACTGCACAACAGCTGGAAATGTGCCTCACAGCACAAAGGGGCGTCAGAGTTAAAGCGCAGGTTGGGGCTGGAGGAGATAAGGCTTCGGAGATGCATATGTTTTACTGTTTCTATTTATCCTAATGGGGTGAACCCTCAGGGGAGAGATTTACAGGGTTTCCGGGCAGCAGACACTCATATGGGGAGGACGTGAGCTGTGGCAACAAAGTGGTGAAAAATTGAATTCAAACTTAGCACAAGACAGACAGGCAGTAAACACAGGTCACATGGTACAAGTACAACTCCATGTAGTAATGAGAGAAAATGGTGCGAAATTGTCGGAGTGCGAAATGTCTGCAGGTTGGGATGGGACAGAATGTGTGCAGTCAGAGTGACACATCTGCAATGAAGAGCTGAGTCTCAGATATTTACGTGTTTATGAATTTCTTGTCACCTTTGCGTGTCATGTCAGAAGACAGAAGGCCGGTGGAAGTGTTTGGCAACATATGAATTGTAATAGCACATAACAGGTGGACTGGCCCTACCCTCTCATGTGATCCACAGAATAATCATCTTGAGCACTATGAAAATGGATTGGGTGATGGTCTTCCTTCTACAGCCTGGATTAGCTTTTTTATCTGGGCCGTAGACTTTTGTTAGTGTGCAAAAGCACATTAGCAACAGATGCCAGACAGGTGACAAACGTGACCTTAGTGAAATTAGCGTAAAATCTCTGAAAATGTTCCTGTCAAAACTACCAAACCATTTAACGTTCCCTGAGGGATTTAATTTTAACAGATGCCTGCTGGTATGGGGGGGGCTCATTCAACAAATGGTCCTGTTGATTGTGACAGAGGACAGGAACAAACAATGTATTAGGGCGCCGAGGTTGGAGCACCGATCAGAGCAGCACCTGATTCAAGATTCAACCAACTGTGTTAATCCCCGTGGAAATCGTTTTGCCTTGTAACAGCTGCTGCCTGTTCTGAAGAAAACCTCACACCCAGAAGATTGATTGTGATAATAAAAATGCTGGTAGGTAGTAGGTGACTCACTGGATCATATCTATGGGCATGATAATCAATGAAAACTCCATAAGACTTGGTTTGACATGTTTTGGTCAAAACCCAAAAAAATGATCGGTCGAAAAAATGTTAACACTGTTGCCCAAAATGTTTTGCAGATCCATGACTTTTAAAAACCTCCTAAATAAGTGGACTTTTTGCGACTGAGACTCAATCATTCTCATCTTTGAAAGCACATAACAATGGAGCTGTCAAAAGAAATGAAAAGAAATCTGATCTACATGTAGTTAACTAATTCAAATATTTGTTAAACATGAAAAACACTTTTTTTTTAAAAGACAGATGATCGTTAGATGAATCTTGCGGCAATTTGTGAATCCATAAAAAATTGGTGACATAAAAATTTCAGTGGAGAATTTGGATGACAGGTTGCAGCTGCTGATAGCTGCCATCTTAATGGTGGCCTGCCAAGAACAAATAAGACTCATCATCTTTAATTTAATCACAGTTTTCTATTTGCCTGCAATCTGCATTTTCCTGTTTGAAACTGTTCTTGTCTTCTTGAGCAACCCCTCTTACCATTCACACACACACACACACACACACACACATACTCCAATTCATGCTAATATGTTTATAGTTTATAGTAGTTTATATTCTTAGTCAGTTAGTCAACTGAAACTTTATATAAACATTATTCTTGTTTCTGTCAAAGAAAAGCAAAAAATTGAAAAGGTGTTTCTAGTAAACTTAAGCTTTCAAATAAGATTTAATCTAGCACTTTATATGCTGAGGGGATATACAACCATAACAACAGGTTTTATGACTAAAAATGCCGGTTTAATGTTGTAGTAGTTGGAAGCAGACAGTTGGGTTTAGTCATTTCTTTGAATCCCAGCCTGCGATTGCTAAGAGGGGATTTAAATTCCAAATGTGTTAAGGTGTGTGGACTCAGTTATAATGGTTGCTGCTGTGACCCCAATTATTTTAAGAGACTGGAAATTAGTTAAAGCTACTGACACAAAGCAAATGGAAGAAACAAGATTTTATGGATATAAGCTCGACACAGAAAAACATGATCAGGTAGATGCTGGTTCAGTGTTTTATGCCTTTGGGGACAAATCACGACCACTGGTTTTCTATAGTCTACAGCGAAAATGCTTGTAAGGCCCACAGAGGGATTTTCCAGGGTAATTTGGTTGGGGACCACAGAAAAATTGGGGCGTGGTGTTTTTTTAATACAACTATCATATGTCAGCAATGTAATGTGAGATGCTATTACTGATGTTCATAGATCAACATGAGTTTGAGGAACAGTGTTATTTCAAATTCCGTTTTTCTCAGTTATTATCAGCCACAATCTCCTTTGCTTTAGCCTCTATAAATACAAGCTTATGGTTTGTTTTAGGCTCAAAGCCCAGCAGGGTTGGGTTAAGGATATAATACAGAAACAACAAGGATCATTGAATTGAGAGACACCTGTTTCCTGTTTCAAAGTCCTGTTCTTTGTTACCTGATTTTTGAGTCCATGTAGTTTTGTATTTAGCAAAAAAAACAAAAATTATCCAATAAAGATTGATCATATGGATTAAAGTCACATTGTTTCCAGCAACAACACTGTATGAAGATTTACACATTCTTTTAGAATATTGGTTTTGTCTGATCTTCGTCATACGAATGTATTTGTTAATGTATTTTCTCACAGTTTTCATTTGCAAAAGTAATACTTCCTTGAGGGAAGCATGAGGAAAACACACACAAAAACTACAAGTGCAGCAGTGTCTGTGCAGATTGATAGGGAAACCAGAGCACTGTCGGCTTTGTCACAACTACTAGATTTATCCTAAAGACAATGTCTTTGTGTAATTATTTTCCGTGCCAATAATATGAATGTTTTCCCAAAATCAATATGATTATGGTGACGAAAACAGTGTTTGCCTGCAGTAAAAGAATGCATTATAAAGGATATATTTTTCTTATTTTCTCTTGCAGCAGAGACGCAAATCAGAATGTCAATAGAATTTACAATACTTTGAATCATGCTCCAGCGGCAGGAGATACAGCACTGCTAAGAAGCCCATGCATTACACAGAGCGAGAAAACCACTGCCGAAGGCTGTAAAACATATTAAACTTACAATAGATCACAAAAAAAGGAATTATAAGCCACTTACTGGTGCACACGTTCCTGGGCTTGAGCGGCAGCTGCAGACTGAGACAGCATGTTAAAAACCGGCGTTGTCTTGTCGTTGACAGCTGTGTCGTTTACGGCCAGACGAACCCAGTTTTTAAGAAGTTATTGTCGTGTTCACAGGTTTAATAACGTGGAGCCACGTTGGACTTCGCAGGGTTAACCTTTAGTACCTCATCTTACTTTCATCTTTTCCAGCACACTAAATGGCAGTTTAATTCCTTTGCCGAGCGTGCGGCTGACCTTCGTGTGAGGACAGCAACCTCACGCTGATCTGCTTTTAGCATTAGGGCCATTTTAGCAAAGACAGTAATATAAAAACAGTATGAGAGCGACGATGCCTATATTTTCTCACAGATATTAAAGGTTTGCGGTGGTTGTAGATACAAAGGTTAGGACTTAATTTTTTGATGTTATGCTTTTTTTTTTCTGTTACACTTTAGGTGAAACAAAATGTAATGATGAAAATGTGCTTAACAATTGTCTGATTTCTCTGTCTAATTTTTGGTAAAAGGTTTGTAGTAAGATGATTTTCGGGTACTTGCGATGTCTTGTTTAGAACCCAGCTGGCTCAGATCCATCATCAAAATGCTCACTAAATTGCAGGGATTGATCTTTGTGATTGCATGGATTTCCTCTATCACCATCATCTTTGAAATCCAGACACTCTCTTAAATCGTACATGTTCACCTCCTGCAGGCGTGAAGCTGCGCCTGTCCCCTGTCTGCTGCTTCCCTTCTGCCTTTGACAATCCCTTTTTTAAACTGTCTAGTGTCCAGTTCATCACGAGTCTGCGATGGCAGCTCAAGGATAATTCAAAGTGCCACTGTGCCTCCCTGCAGATTTATTGGGAAAGTAAAACACTGCCATGTTGTCCACTACTGCGGTGAAATGTAGGAAAGGGAAAACATCCTGAAAAAGATGAAGCAGTTACTGGAAATTGCTGATGTTGGCAGTGGGGTGGTGTGTCACGGATACACAGGGGATGATTAGTTACTCCACAGTGCAGATGATATGCCTTGTGGGAGCAGTTTCTGCGGATAGTACATCACTTAGGTTCTAGGACAGTAATGCATCTTATGACTCTATGGATAAAGTACCACCAACAAGTGTTGAATAGAAAGTACAGTATGTTACTGTACTCGAAACCAAACTACGAACTTCCACTCTAGGCTCAAATGCTTGTTGCACTGCAGAAAACAAAACTGTTGGATAAAAAATTATAAAGGCATCTTTGCTAAATTTTAAATCATGGGTTTATCCTGGGGATGGTGGTACAGGATCAGCCATGTTGTTGCCTTTAAGGTTTATTTCCTATAGTATGGCTGTTCTGGGACACTTCAGCGTGAGCTTGTTAGCTCTGTGCAGGCCAATCCAGTCACTACAAGACTTAGTTCGGAACAACAATAAACTGAAACGTGAGCACTGAGACGGTGGTGACGTTGTAAAAACTAAGAAGAAACTAAAGAATTCAAGTTCTCCCAGGAAAACAATTGGATCCAGGGTCCAGAAGTGCATATTCTTGTTGCATATATTCTACCATAGACCATGATACCGGTGTTTATCTTGCCATCATAGCTGAAGGATAAAATTATTCATATCTGACTTGGCTGCGTGATGCTAACGTTGGCATTATATCAAACCATGCCAATCTATTACTGTTGAAGCTGCATCAATCACCATTTTTATAAATAACCATCCAGTGACTGTGTGTGATGTAAAAGGCCTCCCTCATTGTGAGCCCGCAGAATTTCCCTCCGCCTGGCAGAGCTTTTAGTGTCTTTTAGCACACTGATTTGGTTTTAAGGCCCAAAGCTTAACTCTTTTGGTTCAACCGATTTTCAGCCAGCACACAATTTGCCCAGAACCAAACAGCAAACAGACAAAGTTGGCAGCAACCTGCTTAACACTGAACACTTGTTTCCTTCAGGGATTGGTGGGGCTCCAAACAATGCAAAAAGTGAAAGAATGCAGGCTTCCATTACATGGAGAGAAACATAAAACCATAATCATTTGTTTTTATGTATCTACTTTTTTACCACAACTGTTCACCATGGATATTTAACACGGTGATTCGTGCTTTTACAGTTTGTTCTACTCTTTCAAGTGGCAGAAAATCGGTTAATTTAATATACTATACAGAAGGAATTCCTATTGCTACATAATGACTATTAATGTTAAACCTGTTTTAGCTTATTCATCTTTTACACAGAGTACTGTTGTTCAAAAATTATTAAAGGCCCAGGAGTGAAATAGTCCAGAGACTGTAAAAAAGTGATGGCCATTCTCAGCCTTTAGAGCTCTTTGGAATAAATGGTTTGACTGATCATTTCGAGAAATCAATGAAGATCTATAGCTCCGACAAGTAAGCTCGATATGAAGGCTTTTCATTGCTGGTCTCGAAGTATGTCTCAAAGCATGAGAGTTGTTGAAGACAGTAAAACAATAGAATATGGCCAGATTTTTCCTTTAGTCATTGCTTTGATTGTAATGTACCGTATTTTCCAGACTATAAGCCGCTACTTTTTTCCGACGTTTTGAACCATGCGGCTTTTACAGAGATGCGGCTTTTCTATGAATTTTTCTGCAGCCCTCAGATGGGCGCTGTAGAGAAGTCAGTGCAAACAAAAAAAGCGCCAGTTTTTATTCTTAGCGCATGCAACCCAAGACGCACAACAGCAAACATCAGCACTTTTACTGCCGTGTTACAGGCACCATTCAGGTTCAGGTGTATGAATAAACACTTATGGTACAAAATCTTTCTATGTAAATATCTTATTTCTCAGCCTGGATATTGGCGGCTTATAGTCCGATGCGGTTTATATGTGACAAAATATATATTTCTTTTACATTTTAGTGGGTGCGGCTTAAATTTAGGTGCGCTCTATAGTCCAGAATTTACGGTATGTATTGTAATTTAAAGTACAAGCACTCACGAATAGATTACTGAACCGGCTCTGTACTCCCAGAGGTCAGGGGGCACATGGGCCAGATCCTCTGAAGTTTTTGTTCAACCAGTCAACAGGCTCATGTTCATATGCATGTTTGAAGGAGCTGCTTAAAAAGACACAAAATGAGCAGAAATAGATGTGCAACCAAGAAAAGGTGCAAAAGGACTAAAATAATGAATGATGACCTGAAACTATTCAGAAGATGTACAAAATGATCAAAAGCAAATTAGTAGAAATAAGGCTCCGGGGGGCTTCGGCCTGCCCTCATCTATATAAAGGTACTCCTCTCTTCACCAGTGCTGTGGACGGGCACATTTCTATTCATCTAATTAATGGACACTTGTGTTTGACTAAGTGGGGACATCAGGAGCACTTTTGGGTTCAACGTGTGGACTGGTGGAGATGGGAAGTGAACCATCAGTCCGCTCTACCTCCTGATTCACATCACTGACTGACTCGCCATCAGTGTGACCTAAGGTTAAAGTTTCTGTGTGAGGTTGTTCTTTGTTATTTATTTCTGTACAATCCAAACAATGAAAAGTTTCCACGGTTCATTTCAGGTTACGCACGGCCTCGTCCCTTTAAAAAGAGGTCAACTCAAGCATTATCTCCCAGCTACATTCTCTAAACACAGCAAACATGAATCAACCTCAGGGGCACAACACTTTATTCAGAGGCCTGATATGAAAGAGCCCGCAAGGTTCCTCAAAAAGCCTCTGTCACTTCTAATCACTGATGTATTGTGCAGGCAGAGAGGAAATTTGTGAGATTTTATGCATAGTCACTTCTGATGATCATCCTCTCTATTGTCGCTGTCCGTGGCGCTGAAATGACAGCATCATTATTGTCTCTTTGAGCACAGTGGTGACATGGCCTCATTCCCCCTGGCCTGATGAAATAGGAGCTATAAGAAAGAACTGGCAGCGGCGGCAGTGATTGCTCTCTCTCTCTGGGTTTAGACGTCGTTATCTCTGATGGCTTTTCCTTCATATGTACACGTGTTCGGATCTGAGAAAAGCTCAAAGTGTAACGAAGGGATGTTAATAACAAACAAATAAATGAAAGATGTTTTATTAACAAGAGAAGAATAAAGAGATCAGATAAAAGACTAAAAATTAACACAAAAAGCTGATCCCAGAGGTTTTCTGCATCACAAATCTTTTTTTTTTTTCCCTGGCTGTTATTTTGTAATATTGGAAATTACCGTGCTGATGCATGACTTGCTCATTGCAGCTGGTGGCAACTCTACCCTGACAGACTGCTCATATGAAAATGTCATTTAGATGAAAAACAGACAGTATGATTATGTAATTATTTTAGTTAGAAGAGCATCAACATCTTTTGCATGTTGAACACAGTCTCATAAATATAAAAAAGCCATTTCCACAAAGGCTCGGATGCAAATGTAAATAGAGAATGGAATGACTTGCAAATCATTTGAAACCTATTTTTGATTTTTGAAGACAACGTATAAGTAGTAAAAGTTGGGAAATTTGGTTGTTTGATGAAAAATGTGTCATTCAGAATTTTTCAAACAGAAACAACAAACGACTGGAAGTTATAACAGATCAGTGTGATAATGAGCATCCAAGAGAATCTGAGTCTTTCAGAAATATGATGGAGTTCATACAAAAATCCATGTCCTTGTGTCTCAACATAAAATTTAGGGAAATTTAGGTGATTTTTTTGCTTTATAGTACCTATGGTCATTAATACATTTGGAGACTTTGGAGCAATCTCTGTATGCAAGAGAAACACCCACACATTTGTACTAAACAGTTATAAACTTCTGGCCCTTGGATGATACTATTAAAAACAGATAAGGTTTTGGATTGGAAATCACAAATAACAGTTTCAAGGCACTTTGCATAATAACAGCAAGACTATACAGACATTTAGAGAAAACCCAATCCCCCTGAGCAGCTATAGGCAACAGAAGAAACCTCCAGCAGAACTAGGCTCAGGGTGGACGGCCATCTGCCTTGACCGGTTGGGCTGAGTGGAAAACATTGGGCGGGTTGATAGGACCAGTAGCTGCTCACTGGACACACAGCTCTAAAGCCGGGGACACCTGAAGACAGGGACAGAGGGAGTCAGAGAGGGAGAAAGACGACAACGGGACAAAGACGACACAGAGTTAATGTCCCACAGTGATGAACTAAGTGTCTCAGTGCATCAGGGGTTGGTCCCCCAGCAGTCTAAACCTATAGCAGCAGGACTAGAACTAACTATAAGCTTTATCAAAGAGGAAGGTTTGGAACCTATTCTTAAAAGTTGAGACGGTGTCTGCTTCCCGAATCTGGACTGGGAGCTGGTTCCACAGGAGAGGAGCTTGACAGCTAAAGGCTCTGCCTCCCATTCTAGGAACCACAAGTAGCCCTGCATTCTGAGACTGAAGTGGTCTAGTAGGATGATATTATAAAAGGAGATCTTTTAGGTATAATGGAGCTTGATCATTTAGAGCTTTATAGGGAAGAAGAAGGTTTTAAATTCTATTCTACATTTAATTGGAAGCCAATGGAGAGAAGTTAATGAAGGTGAAATATGATCTCTCTTACCAATCCCAGTCAGCAATCTTGCTGTAGCATTTTGGATTAATTGGAGGCTTTTTCTAGAGTTACTGGGGCAGCCTGAAAGTAGAGAATTACAGTAGTCCAATCTAGAAGTAACAAATGCATGGAACAGTTTTTCAGCATCGCTTTGAGACAGGATGCTCCTAATTTTGGCAATGTTCCTTAGGTGGAAGAAGGCTGTTCTAGAGATTAGTTTTATATGTGAGGTAAATGACAAATCCTGGTCAAAAAAGACCTTGAAATTCCTTGCAGTAGTACTGGGGGAGTTATGTCATCTAAAATAATGATATGGTTGGAAAACATGTTTCTCAGATTTTTGGCCAGAACACGATAACTTCAGTTTTCTCTGAGTAAATATGACAATGACAGTATATAGAAAATAAAATAAATATATAAATATGAGGAGACCCTGAACTGCTGAGGAACTGAAATAATATTGAAAGCAAAAATAAGGAAAAAGTTGCTATTGTACTGTGTGTGTTTAACAGCAAAGGAGACTAATTAGTTTAAACTAATTAGTCTCTTTTGCTGTTAAACACATACAGTACATCATGTTGTTAAAAAAAACCTATGATTCAGCAGAGTGATTAGCATGGCCATATGTTGTTGGCATTAATTTCATTTCATTATATAAAATAATATTTATAATAAAAAAATAAATCATAATTACATTCATAATTACCAAATCATTACATTCACCTTTGCATTTTATAAATCTACTCATGTTTTCAAGCTACCTTTAAAACAGGGAATTCAAAAGCAAAAAATTATAATTTTTTTTTTTTATAAATTTCTCTGCCTTGGCTTTGCTAGTTTGAATATTTGCTGTTTTCTTTACACCATAGGAGAATTATAGGAAACTTTGTTTCAGACTGTTGGTGACCTTTGCATCCTCAGGCTACTGTACAACACAGCTGAAAGTGTTTAGGGCAACAACAATCAAGATGAGGATTTTTGTGCTGATGTGATTTGGTGAAGTAGTAGCAATACTTTCCGCAAACTGTTATATACCCGAAAATATGCACATGCACCAACTTTTTGTCTTCCACAAGTACAAATAAAAACATTACAAGACTTGAGCCTGAATATTCATGCACTGATGCAGGAATGCATAGTGGCCATCATGCAATAAAACGACATTTGCAGAAATACATTAAAATACGATCATAAATCATATGAAAAATAGGTTCTGAGGATTATGACTAAACATAATGTTGATTTTTAAAAAAGCGATTCAACTGATTCTACAACTGATTAGGTTCCATTTCTGGATTATGAAATAGCATTCAGTCATAAGTGGGTAAACTATCAACATGATGTTGGGAATCATAAATGAGATCTACTGGCCGTTTCTAGTAACTAACAATAATTACCTCCCCACTGGTGCAGATCTTGTTGCTTGGCTTTTTGTTGGCTGGCAGACGTTTGCAGCACTACCACAATAGACCTAAAGGAATTCAAGATCTTCATTAAAATGAGGAGAGCGCTCCTGTTTCGTACATGGCTGCCTCCTCCCCTCCTCTTCACTCGTCACTGGCAACAGGTTTGTGTGAATACATCCATTAAATTGGATTCCTGGCCTGCAGGGAGTGACAAGCGGAAAGAGGTGTTTGAACCGGGAAAGGAGGATGATGTGCATTTTGGGGGACGACAAGAAAACAGTCCCTGTCGTAATAACATGGCTATTTGGTGTGTTTAAGCCCCAATTTCCACAGTCCAAACCACTGATGTGTTTCAGACACAGTCAATTTTGAGGATGGCTGATCACAATAAAATAGCTACAAGAGCTGTCCAGTTGGAGTGGGAAATTGTCCCAAGTGTACATGTAATTTGTCTGCAAGCTAAGAAAACAATTATGAGTAGAGAAATGTACTTAGTGTGTCACTTCCTTATGCTCATCCTTTGTGTCTTTCCAACTTTTTAACTGCTTTACTATCATTGTGTAGCTGCACAGTTACCCTCCGCTTCTTCCTTTCCCACCTATACAACACTGTAGCTGGCCACTGGCACTGGTTACATTTTGCATTGGCACTGGGGGGAAAAAATCACTGGAATTATTTCACTGGAAAAGGGAATAAAACAAAATATAATTTCAGTGCAAGATCCAGTGGCCAAATGTGGCCAGTGCATATCTCCCTCTGTCTGTCTCTTTATTTGGCTACAATAAATGGGTACTGCTGAAAAATTAAAAAATAATGTTGTGTGTCAAGCATTAAATACTGATTTATTATTTAGAATTATCTGGCTTCCATTACTCTCCATTAGCAACATTACATGCACAATATTACTCACAGCAGGATTTCCTCCAAGATTGAAATCTTTGAAGTGATCAAAAATCAAATGATCAAAAATACACAAGACAACTACAGAGACAAAATAAATGTATCTAAAAACATGACAAACAAAACTATACACAAATGAGCACAGTACTGTCAGACTGAGGTGGTTTATTAATAAACTTGAGGGATTAGTAGCAGCCACTTCCATAAGAAAGGAAACCGGAAAATTTTGCACTAGCACTGGAATTCCAGTGTAAAACCCCCAGAGCCTGTGCAAAATTATGCAGTTAAATTTAATTTAATAATTTTTTTCCCCAGTGCCAGTGCAAAATGTATCTGGGAGCTATATGACGTTGAGAAATGTAGTCAGACATCATAAGAAAATAGGGTCTGAAGATTAACGTCATTATTTTTAAAAAGACATCTAAAACACGTACTGTCAGTTTAGTCAGCAATTCACCATAATCAGCTTCCATTCACATAAGTCACCTCACGCTTCTCTGGACCTGAGCAGATGAGGTCCCTGCAGTCCATTAGCTTCCAATTAAAACTGAGCACAAAATGGTTTATGATCTCATTTAACAACTGTTTTGGCAGGAGGCCATGAAATCGTTGACAACGTGGGGGGAAAGAAGACATTGCTGCAAGACTAGAGTCGGCCTCATTGTTTCCTTAATTGGACTTAAGCATACAAAGAATCCATGAGCTTCATGAAGCTTGAGCTTGCATCTATGCATCAGTGAAGTTAGTGTGTCAACCATCAAATGTTTATTCATTTTCATAAAGATGCTGGTAAAAAAAATTACTTTGGGTCCATTACTCCATATTGGCAACACTTTCATTTTCTAAGCTACAGATGACCTATATTGCAAGACTTTTCACAACAGTTCTTTCTCAGAGATTTTAAATCTGGACGCAAAAAAAGACCCATGATGACTAGAAACTGTGGAAAAATGATGAGACGATGATCAAAAATATGCCCATAACTACGACAGACAGAACAAGACATGACAACCAAAAACTGTACACAAAATGACCACAGACAGACAAAACTAAAAGAGACACATGACAGAACCTGGATTAGTTAAATATAGTACAAGGCAGACACCAAATGACCACATCTCTAATAAATCAATCCATCAACAGAAAAACACCTAGAATTTTCCATGCTTCAAGATTGCAAGCTGCAGGACTGTCAGACAAAAAAAGGCCAAATGATTGGTGTGCGAGTTTTATCATTTTCACTTTGGACACTTTTATTTAGTTCTGATACGACAGAACTAATGATGATCATGATCACATTGCAGGGGACAGGTGAACAATGGTGGCAAGCTGATTTTTCGTCAAGCCTCTAATGAACAGATTAGAACCAGGTGAGTAGATTGACTGGTCTGATCTAGTGAACGTGTGCATCAGTGGAAGGGATAAAACTTAGGGAGATCCGACCTTTCGAACATATGACTTAACATAGTTGATGCTGCAAATGTGCTTTACTTTGATTTACAACCTGGAAGTTATGAAAATCTGAAACATTTTTCCAAACATTTTACCTCTAAATGTGTTTGCATTTTAAACCATCTAATCCTCGAATTATTCCCAGGTTTACAAGAAAATATTAGTGATTTGTTTAAAAGTGACAAGATATCTGCTTTATTAAAGCATATCTTGAGGGTTGGTCATCAACTCCTGCAAGATGAACAATGACTTGAGTGTCTCTGTGAGACAAGCGATGGCTAGTTTTCTTGATGGACTGACTCTGCCAAATTCCCACACAAACCCTTCACGATTGATTTTACACACCCGGGCGTAGCACTCCTCCGGCCACTGCAAAGCCTCAGGCCACTATCCACTCTGTTATGTTTATATCTTAGGATCCAGCACAGCTTTTGTAGGTTTTATAGTCACGGGGAGACTGAAAATATCAAAGAAGTGGATCTGTCCTGTTGCCTTGCACATACAGAGGTGTGACATAAAGCAGAGTAGTTGCTGTCAATTTTAACAATTGTCCACCTCACAGGACAGTGAATAAAGCTGTGAGGCTGTTTACAAAGCAGAACATAAGTGTGACTACAATGGATCAAGCAATAAAAGATTTTCCAACAAGAAAAAAGTAATAAACCCACAGTAGACCACCCACTCAACACCAAACATCAGAGCTGATAAATAACTGGTGAACAAAAGCTCATTTAATATTGATCAGTGGACCAGTGGGAAAACGGGTTTGTAGGGATTTGTTTGCAAAGTCATTCACTGACTATGTTCATCCCACTGTTGTGTTCAGTTTATTCAGCTACCAGCATGTCCAGCACTGCACAACCCCTCGCCCTGATCCATCCATCGTGCTCATATACTAGCGTTGTCACTTGTCAAAACGCATTTTAAAACCAAGTGCAAAGATGGTCATCATTATAAAAACGCCTTGGCGGAATGTTTCACTAGCACAAACGTCCACCTGGACTGAAGGAGAAGATCGCAGAAGTCCAGAGACAAAGGTCAAGCTCACTGTGACTTCATGTTCCTCCTGTTATGGTGAATGTGATACCAACCGACCAGTTGAGCTCAGAGTGGAAGTGAATAGATTTTGGTGATCAAAAGTGAAAGGTCAAGGCCAGTGACCTCCCGTCTGTGTCAGTCTGGTAAATCCAGTGTCACACGAACGTCTTGAGGAAAAATATATTGCACTGGGACCCACTCATTTATGTTCCCTGAAAAACCTACTCCTGGTTGCAGTTTATTTGATCAGGAACATCATTTTTAGGAGACAGGGTTGGATTTGTAGAGTTTTTATTGCTACCAAATAAAGACAAAGTACCTTAGATGGTAATAATAAAACACCATTAAGCTCTAAAATGCATACACACTATTAAATACTGGTGGAGTCTAAGACCTGGGAGATCCAGTATTCAACATGTGCTGACATTGTTTTATTATGATTTATGGAGAGCAGCTACAGAGGGATGAAAAGGAGCTGGTGGTAATGAGAAAGAAAACATGTCAGAGGAATCTGCAGTGTCACTTTGTTCTAACTCATGCTGCCCCAGTAGAAGAGATGGCACAAGATGAAGTGGCGGACAATTTAAAGGATCACTGTTTGGAATTTTTAATGTAAAATACCCACACATTACAGAGTAAATCAAGTAAATAAAGTGGAGCAGCAGGGAGAGAGTGCGTCCTGTTACTGGAGGCTTGTCCTCTTTGACCACATTAAATTCTGGCGCAGGGGACGAGCACAGGAGAACCAGTGTTCCTTTGATAAACATGAGCAAGCTGTGTGCAGTTTACTGATGTGCGACCACGGCTGGTTGGGGTCCAGCATCGTGCTCAAAAGCACCTGAGCAGGGCAGATGTAACACAAAATGTTGCTGAGGCTGAGCGTTATAGTCGGCAGAGGACTGCGTCACAGGGATGTCCTATGGCTCTCGTTTTACAAGTCCTCCCGTCTGCAGCTGTCCTTGTGTAATACGAAATAATCTCTTTGTTTATGTCTACACCCATAGGTAGCTGCTTTCCATTATGATAATGATGTTATTAAATAGACAGAAAATACAGCACTGAACTTTTTTATTGTCTCACTAATGCAAACAGCTTGACTTGATCGCTTTTCCCTGTAGGCTCTTTAACAGCCGAGACTGTGAGAAAGTATAAGATGCTGGGGATGTGTATCACTGAGCCCACTTTACCTGTAGGAGATTCCTAAAGGGGTGTGATCGAGTTAATTACTAAAGGTTTATAGGCAAAAAACACACACACACACACACACACAGCATCCTAAATAATCTAATCAATGTGTGCTGTTGTGTTAATGTAATTAGCTTTTCCCCGCGGGTCAAATAAAGTTCTTTGCATCTGAATCGTGAATCAACAAATGACAACAGTGAATATTGATGCCTACAGTTTAATGTAAACTCTTTAGTAAACTATTATGTTCGCTTTGCTCTTTAAAGCACACACAGCCGCCGCGGGCAGATATTTATTAGGGAATTGTAGTCGAACTCCATGTCAGCACAACAGAAGGTGCCAGTGGTCCGCAAATGTCACTGCAGTGTTTTTCCAGTTTGAACTGAGAAAAAGACAAATCACCGTTGAAGTGAAAATGGTTATTTTTCTTTAAAAGGTGTAGTTACTGCTTATGTCAGCAGAGTTGGAGTTTCTCACAGGAGAAGAGACTGTGCCGGCAGGTGCGAGCCCCAACTTAACTTTTTAAAAGTTATTTTTAGTGTTTTCTTTGTCCTTGGTCTTTCTGCTTGGAGTTTGCACGTTCTCCCTGTGCCTGTGTGGGTTTCCTCCAGCTTCTCCAGTTTCTTCCCACAGTCCAAAGACATGCATGTCGGGTTAATTGGTGACCCGATGGTGCAGACAGGTGTGAATGTGAGTGTGAATGGTTGCCTGTCCGTCTGTGTCTCTCTATGTTGGCCCTTGAATAGACTGGAGACATACAACATAAAAGTTTCAAGTCGTCTTTTTGTCTTTACCACTTGACCAACCAATTCACAGACTTTGCATTATTCGTTGACCTGGTTTACAGAAGAAGCAGAAGTGCAGTGAGTTTTACATCATGAAGTCCATCACAATGTTTTTGCCATCAGCTGTTGCTGTTCTCCTCTGTTGAACTGTTCTGTTGATGTTTATCTATATTCCAGTCATATTCAAACCCAGCAGCTCACCCCCTGCATGCCCCTGTTCTTCCTGTAGACACCTGGCTGTCACACACTTACATATCCAGCTTCCTGTATATTAGGATGATTCTGATCATGGGGGATTTAAATTTAGCTTCCTACCTTTTTCCTGGAGTTTTGTTGTTTGTATTTGCAGCCCCACTCTTACCTGACCCATGAACAGACTCTCTTTGTTTCCTAGAATCCCCCTCTGGGCACTGTTGATTTACTTCAGACTGCATTCAAACATAGTGGCCTTATTGAAATAAAATAAAATCATTCAAATGAAAATCAAGTTTAAACCATATAGTTCTCAGCGCTTTGAATTTGGTGCTTAACTGAAGGAGACACGGTCATAATTAAAGACTTTATTAGGAAGCAGCAGCTGACATTGATAAAAAGCCATTTCTTCATCAAAGCAGGACCTCTTTCTTTCGCATCTCATTGTAATGTCTATTGAAGCGCTGGCTTGAGCTTCAGGTCAGCTCATAAGCCATGATCCTCCCTCCCTGTGCTCTTTGTTGCATCAAACAGCCAAACGAGAGAAAGACATGCAGCTGTACACTGCATTTTGAAATGTAAAAGATTACAAGCCAGAGCCCAAGGCTGAATCTTTGACTTGCTTCTGAGCAAAGCCACAGAGGAGTGAATCATGTCTTTATCCGTGGCTGCACAAGCGGCCTTCATCGGCGAATGTCCTCGGCACCAGCTCACAGACAGGACAGCCGGCTATCTCCTTTTGCTGGGTTGAAAGGGAGCGTCCTGTAAAAGGCTTAGCAGCTGTTAGGCCCAACGCACAAACAGAAAAACAAGGCGTGGGGAAAGTGACACTAAATCTAGCTTAAAACGATAGGCAGGTCCATTTTGGAAGAGACAGATTTGAGTGTGATAGAGGATCTGCTGTCTGGCTGCTTTGGACTTGTTTTACTAATGGAGAGATGAGTGCATTGAACAGCAGGACTCGCTAACACGAGCAGGGACAGATAACAAAGCAACAAATACAAAGGACTTGTATTATACGGAAAATAGAGTGACCCACGAAACAGCATCCGCAGCTCTTAAAAGAAAGGTCATATCGACGCGGCTGTTCTCTCTGCCAGAAAGCAGCCGTCTCCAGGGTCCGCCCGTAAACACGTTATTTATTTAGTGGGACTTAATTAAAGATTCCCGACTCAGTGTACAGTGTTAGCAGTGATTTCTCGAAGGAGGCGGCAGCATCATTTACATTAATTCATCATCCAATAGATAATCCTCAGGTGCACTGTGTAATCGTCTACCAGGCGGCAAATAAAGACCATCTGCTGTTTTATCCAAACTTGATTGAAATGGCAGCCCTCTAATGAAGAGGTATAAAAAGAAATGTTCCCTGTCAGCGGAGGTGTCTGTTACATGTGACTAGAGAAAGAGTCGGGTCAGACAGAGGAGGAGGTTGAGGATGAAAGAGGATTTTCCAGGTTTGGGTGCAGGAAAAGGTTCAACGGAGGTTAAAGCAGAAAGTTTGTCAAACAAAGCCAGAACATCAAGACCAAACCTCAGGGTACGACAAGGATTTTCTTACGCTGTGAAATTTGACAGAGCGCTGCTGTTGCCACTCTGCTTCCCCCAAACCCTTCAGGATGCTCACCAAGACTCTTTTGTGGATTTTGTCTTTTTCTTCCTTGTGTATGTTGCTGCTGTTCACTCTGTGAAGCAGCAGAAAGCGAGGTCACATAAAGTAGCCAAGGTTGGGTGGATGGATGGTGGAGAATGCTCAGGACTTTGTCCTTCATAATTCTTCTTATGCAGCAGAAAACCCTGTTCCAATGAGTTGAGGTGTAGTCGTTGACTTGTCCAGTGTAAAATTTCCATGTTTTTCACAATGTTTTTGCCATCAGCTGTTCTTGTTCTCCTCTGTTGAACTGTTCTGTGGATGTTGCTCAGTACACCAGTGGTTTCCTTTTTGTTAAGGACATTACAAATTGTTGTAGTGGCTTAGCCCGATGTTTGTCCAATGTCTTTGGAGTGTTTCACACTTTTTCTCATTCACACTAGATTATTATTATCTAAAAGACAGTTCTCTGGTCTTCATGTGGATTTATGCTTTTAAATAATCATTTCACAGTGATTTGAAGCTATTTATTATTTGAACAATAAATTTCACAGGACATTTCTAGACATTCAACAGATTCTCATCCCAACAGCATTTCCCAAGGCATTGCAACACTTTTTAGGTCCCTTAACGTATCATATGAACGCCACAGGTACACCTTGGCGTCACTATGGGATGTGACAGGAGCACCACCCTCTGATGTCACAAAACTCTGTTAGGGTTAGGGAAAATGTTAAGAGACAATGTGGTTTAGGGTTAATCACATAACCTTCACATTAACTTCAATTCGAGCAAAAACAAAATCATCTACTGTTTATACAGTTTTATTATTTACTTTCCTACTTAAATTAATTCTTAACATTTCCTCTACAAAAACATGAGACACGTACTTCCCTTCCTTTCCTTTACCCTGCAAGTATTCTTCAAAGAGGAGATGGTAGGACAACCATATGTTCGATTTTGAACTGAATAAATATTAGTATTCATTCAAATAAATATTTGAAGGGAGGGGGAAAAAAGCCTTTACCATGTACACTGAACTTTTCGCCAGTCACTGAAAGCTTCTTCAAAGATTTTCCTTCCTGTCCAAACCCTGCTTTTTTCATCCCCTTTTGGAGCTACATTAAAAAACATTAAAATGTTGATCAGTTGAGTTATATACACATACCAGGTCTCCTGTAGAAAAGGGACAGCATATGTTTTACTACGTGATAAAGCTAAAGGACTCAACTGACTGTATGTGTCTAAATGGTTTGCAAATTTATTTGGAGTTGAAGACAAAACTCTCTAAACTCTGCAACAAAATGGTTTTGGTCAGTGACACGTAATAACAATTTAAATACATTTACATCTTGATGCATATGATGCACATTCCTGATTGAGAAGCTGCTGCTGGGCAAATAATGCTACTATTATTTAATACTTGTTTCAAATATGAAAATGCTTTATTTCATTAAAACAGGCGAATTACCTATATGTGTATGTCACATATGTTTTTTATTGAAATTTTTAGTTTTGTTCCAATATAAACTCAGGTCATATTTGTTACATCTTGATCACTCCACCCTGCTCCCAGCTTCTACCTTAATGAGCCTGTTCAGGCCAGGGTGGAACAAAGACCCACTCTGGAGGATATACCTGGGTTCCAGTACAGTTGACATGACTCTGTCATCTTTGGATAACCAAACTTGGATGGCTGAGAACCTTCACCGACAGTTTAGAAGATCCTGAAAAAAAAAAACACTGGTGTACTGACACCAAACATGTAACCGTTTCATCCAGCACCAGGACTATGTTATAAAATCCACTGCCTCCTGAACAATGGACTTCACCAGAGGACAAAATGGATGCTTGAAACTATTTATCTAGGTGTAAATTTAAAATGTCCTGTTCATCTAACTTTAAGAGAAAACCTTGACACTGAGGGCAGTATTACAAATTTGTAAAGTCAAGGATAAGCTGAGATAATGTTAATCTCAAACATTACAAGTAATTTAAGATGTATAGATTGACTTTACCTTGGGTAATGTTTATATTACAGTATGACAATTATGGCCTATAATTGTCATTCATGTAAACTTTCGGCAAGTTGGTGAATTGATTATAACAAGAGTCTCCCTATGCCAGTTAATATACATGCAATGATTTACAGTAAGCCTGAGAAGCTCTGTGCTTAGCATACACATTTATATTTATGCTGACATTAAATATTTATCATGATCAAGGTGAGAAAACTATTTTAAAACCCTGAGCATCAAGCTGTACAAAAAAATGCAGCCTGCTTTTTTTTTTCCCTCCTGACATTTGCAATAAAAATAATCACGTCTTGGCATTACGAAATGAGAATCTTAACTCCCCTCTTGGATCTACAGTACTGTGGGAGAATCGCTTCTCTATCCTCTTTTGGCTCAGACAGCCTGACATTGAACGTCTGCGCAACTAAAACTGAAGCAGCCAGCACAGCATGCACACCGAGTTCAGTGCTGAGATTTCTGGAAACGGCATTCATTTCCACAGCGACGAGACTAGAATGAATACGGAGTTGCAAACTTAATTAGTGTGTAACTTCCCAGTTGTCTTTAGAAGAATATTAGTTCCAGCAAATGCTTTTAATTTTGCACTGTGCTTCTTTATTTGTAATAAAATTATTTCTTGCCCACAAGGAACCAATAATGAACGAAATGTTTATAAGGGCAATTTTTTCACTCTGTTGTTTTTGATGTTCTGTGTAATTCTTTATGGGGAAAACTGTAAATAAATCTTTTCTTTAAAATTAGCTTTAAACAACAGTGTAATGGAATGGATTTGTGTGTGTGTGGACCTGGAGGTTTTAATATTATGGTGGACAGGGGTCAGTCTGGCCAGCATTACAGTTTTTCATGCAGAGATACGTCCTTATTGTTTATAGTTCATTATTGTTTTAGAGCCGAATAGGAAAAGCAGCAACAACACACACACCTCTGACACCACAACTCATTTTGGAGATGAATGAATGGAAAAGTCCAATATTTAATCTTGTTGTACTTAGTTCTGGTGATTATAAATATTGCCACTGAATGCTCTTCTGTAGTGACCCAAAGACACTACGTTTAGTTTCCTTTTGTGACTTATGCAAATTTATATTAATATTTGTATATTTTCTCATCCACCAGTGAAAGAAAAAAAAAACCACAAAATGCACAAACACACAAACACACAGTGTGTCGTTTGGAAGTGAAGGGTGACAACTGGGAACTCAAAACAATGAGCTAAACGGGGCAATAAAGCTATATTTGTTTGTGTAAACCTTTAATGTTTTTGTACGTGTTGCATGGGTATTTTTAATATTGAGTATTTGGTGTTACATGCCCTGGGAACGTCCTCAGCATGTGCGGAATGTAGATGGACAAAATGAACTGGCCGCTGGGCACGAGGAGACGCAGCACATGAGAGAGGTCGTGTCCGAGGCCGTGGACAAGGTGTCTGCTGGAGTACGCTCATTGTCCAGAAATGCTGCAGGATAATGCTGGGCCCATATACACTCTGTCCCCTATTAAATGGATCTTTAGGTATATTTTTAGATGTTCTTATCTGTTTTAATAACCTGGTTTTATTCCCTAGTTTTATGCTCACATTTAGTTTAGTTTTTTATTTATTTATATTTAACTATATGCATTGTATTTTTTTAATACTTATGTACACACAATTTAAAAGAATCTGTTTGCTTTTAGTCAAATTTTCATTTTTTAAAATGACTTTGTGTCAAATAATCTATTTTCCCCCAAATCAATTCATGTCATTATTACTCATTAGAAATGCTTTTATTGTATTTCCTGTTTTTTACCTAGTTGTCCTCTGTTTCACAGCCTGCACTTGTCCCGCCTCCCTTTTTTCCCCAGGACCCCACCGCTCACCATCTCTACCTTGTGTCTTGGTTTCCACTTAACTTTTAAACGCCCTTTTCACAATCATCCCTTACCGGACTGTTGCTCATTGCTTCTGGCTCTTCAGCCAGGACCCGTGGTTTAGTAGCGGCTAACGTTGCCTTTGCTTGTTGAACTTGACCTCTTTGTTTGCCGTCACTGCAGAGGACTTTACTTACTGGAATATTTTGCATTTGCACTTGTGGCTTTTGGAAGAATCTTGCAGCTTTGATTTGTTTTTGTGTGTGCATTTCAGAAGGACTCTTTAGAGGTCAAGTACTCAGCTTGTGAGTTGAAGGGAGAAATTTGTATTTACTGCTGCTGCAATCAAGAAAATACCTTGTGAGTTACAGCAAAAAGTTTGTGAAATCCTGTGTGACCAAAAATATAGTCTGTGAACTTCTGCAAATAAACCGTTTTAACTGTCCATCACCTTTTGTATTCAAACTTGGGTCCAAATCTCATGCCATCACAATTTATTCTTAACTCAAGTCATTACATTTACATCATACATAGACATTTGATCCATTTCTATTATAAGTGTTTATTTCAAATCTAACCTTGATATACAAACATAAATTGACGTCAATAATGGATGATGATATACTTTCAAATAAAAAATACAATCGAGGAATAGTACCAGTACACTGCTCATTGCTTCAGAATTAAATCTCAAACAAAATGTATATATCTTCATCGTCTCTAAAGGCAGAAACCTTCCCATCCATTCCTGCTGATTACATTTTCATTGTGTTTTTACAGTTCAGTTTAATTTAAAAGAGTGGGTCTTGAAGGATGCTCTGCACCGCACTGAGTACATCTTTATCAGACAGTATCATTAGTTTCCAACAGGCATCAAGCAGGTTCCTGACATCCTAACTGCAGCGACAGAGTGCTGTGGAGAGAGGCCCATCCCCAAGCCATCATTATGGGCTCTATTCTGTTTTACAAATGTAGACAATTTGTTAAATCAGGGCTACAGAATTAAAATGCATTCAACTGAATTTTTTCTCCTCCCTAAAGCTTTGTTGCTGCATCATTTAGCAACCAGCAAGCTGCACTGAGATTTGCTTTTCTAAACTGCACAGACGACTGTGTGCTCTGCAGCTGAAGGCACCGACCTGGCCTGAACTCCTTGTGCGCAGTTTTTAGGAGTGTGACACGCATTTAAAGCATCAGCCCAAGTGCTACAGCAATTTCACTTAGTCCACACTGTTCTCGGGAGTCTCTCCCAGGAGCTTCAGCTCCGATCCTCTTCGTTTTTCTGCAACTTCAGTGTGGCAGCTGTGATAAACACGCAGGAACAGCACAATGAAGCATGAAAGTCAGTCTGAGATGTATTGTACAGGAAAAGAAACTGCAGATCTGTTCAATGGCATCACCCAAATCAAAGGTACAATACAGAAACTCTAACCCAAGCATTCATTTGAACAAAACACAACAACCCACGGCCTCTGGCAACCTGCTTTTAGTAGCCCAAATTTGTTCTGGGGTGAAGTTTTTGGAGGTTATGTTACCTTGTCATGACTTCACTGTAGCATGTTGACACGTTGTAATTGCATGTTAAAAGCAGTTGGTTTGAATCAGATCAAACAAACTGTAGGTGTCCCATCCTCAGCTGTTCCCACTAACAGAAACGTGTCACCTGAGGTGTGTCAAGTGAACATCTTATTAATGCTTCTCAATACAACTGCAAAAATGTGGGAAAACCAAGAGTTAAGAGTCAACAAACACGACTCTGTGGTGAAAATTTGTTTTTGTAGCGTGACTCTGTAATAAAAGAGCCCCGTCCCATTAATAAAAATTGGCACATGAAGTGAGAAATGTGACAAAGGGGGCCACAGTTGAAATTCTATATAAAGCGGAGGAAAACTTTCCCTTTCACAGTTTAAGCAACTGGACTCATCAGGATTCGCACACTCGAGTGTTGTTAAAAGAGAAGGTGATGAAACACAGTGACAGGTAGAAAGCAATTTAGATTATCTTGCAAAAGACCAAATTAAACCAATTCTGAGCAATTAAAAATGAACATTTGAGAAGCAAAATCCATTATTTATGCTGACATTCAGCAATTTAAATAAAGTTAGAAATACTGCTGCGTTGAAATGCCAACAGCTTTCACACTTTCACAATGCCTTGTTCCCCACTAAACTGAAAAAATTATTTATCTATATGTTCAACTTGTTGAGCACATGGACATAACAAAATGTTGAGTGTCCTGTGTACACGCCCTTGTTTGTGTGCCGTACAGTGTCTATTCAGTGTGTAGCATGCACTGTGTGTTTTGAATCTTCAATCACGCCGGCTTCATAAACCAGGCCCTGGCAGTGACCACACACAGGTCACGGCCCAGAAAGACGTGACCCCTCACTCTCTTCAGTCACAGACGGTGGTCACAGCTGGTGCAGCTCCACCACCATTCACACACCAATGATTACCCACTTGGGGGTCATTGTGCTCCACATCTCTCCCCTGGCTCGGCAGTTCGTCATGGGTGCAGCTGGTCCCACATGGGTGATTCAGGGGCTCTGCGGAGTTGATAAACCTACTATGGTGGACGTGCTTGAGAGGGTATTTGGGAGTTTCAATTTGGCTTTCGATAAAAAAATAATGTCAATTTTCTATTTAGAGCTAAAGTGAAGCTCCCACTGTTTGTCCTCATGTGGACATTTTATGTGATAATGCTCATCAGCTCTTTGATTTTGTTGCTCCCTGTAATTCCCACTCCCAGAGCTCTGGGAAAAGCCAAAGTTGAAATGAATCACATCCATCTTACTCCTGCCCTAAAAAGGCTTCACATTAAATCTGCAAAGTCTCCTCTTGATGTTGATCCTGCGGTTCTCACCCTCAGCATCTTTAGGTCCTCTGAACATACACAGACATTTAAGCCTTGGAGGCACAGGCCTCCTGCCTTCCCTTTACCTGGTAGAGGTACAGTACCCCTCTGAACCTGCTGCCGCCGTTCACTGGACACTGGATTCTTAAAATCCAAACTTCTATGTGAAACTTCATCTGTTGGAGTTCCCCCTTTTTTAAAGAAACAGAACAAAACATTACAAACACAGTAAATTAATGATTGTGTAAAATTATCTAATTTTAGATATTGGAGTGGATTATCATTTATTTAAATTTAATTCTACTTTATTGATTTATAAGAAATCTGGATCTTCACTTCTAAAACTTGTGTAAAAGTGTGTAATACTTAAACAAAGGAGATTTTGGAAAAAGAAAGGCTGACGCTCAGCAGGAGTTTGGATTATCAGGCAGATTGTGTATAAATTGTGATCATTCATCATCTGGCAAGGCTGTTACCCTCCCTAGAAGTTGTCGATATGGAAACGACACATGTGGAACTGTCCAGGACCTCACAAGGAACCCCAGGGTAACGTTTAGGAAACTAAAGGCCTCTCTAAAAACTAATATCAATATTCATCAGGAGAATATTGAACAACAATTGTGTACATAGCAGAGTTTTAGAGATGAAGTCACTTCTCTCCAAAAAGAACAATAACACCTGTCTACAGATTGTTCAAGTCAAACCTGTTGGAACAATGTTTTGTGGTCAAATGTGAAGAAAGTAGAATGTTCTGGTTTAAATGAGAAGCATTATATTTGGTGACACTTAAACTCTCCAGTCCAGCAGAGTGAGTGTAATTTATTTTGTTGAATTCTATTTCTCAACTTCTGGGCTCCTAGACAAAATGTGATCATTTTATGAGGTCAAATTTGTGCAGAAGTAGAAAAGATTCTAAAGGGTTCCCAAACTTTTAAACACTACATGACTGCCACAAAACACTTCTAAAAATTCTAAAAATGGGGTCTTAAACAGGATGTATGTAATATTTATAAGCAACTCCAATCATACATCTCAAACTCTCCTTATGTAAATTTCATGTCAGACGAAGAGCTTGTTTGTACCAAAATGTCAGAATATATTATGTGGTTTGCCCACTTATTAAATTTCTGAAAAGATTATAGTCTATGCAACCATTGCAGAGGCTGTGATTATTAATAAGCGTGAACAATGCTAGAGAAAGTTGAGCCATTTTAATGCTACTAGAGGGGAATAATGGGAGCTGAGCTTGTGTGTGTGTAGGGATCATTTAAAGAGAAAATAATTTGGCCTGTCAACATTTTTAAGTCAGAGCGATAAACCTGCAACCTGGGGTTTTTCCATGAAGCAGCGCTATCAGCAAACACGCTTATTTTAGTAGAACAGGTTTATTTTCAGAAAATGTGCTTTAAGGATACAGTTTTAAACACACTGAAGATGATTAAACAGCCCGTACACAGTGGGGTGTGTTTTTTTTTTACGTTTCTCATAAATAGACCTCAAATATTAAAATATAATTTCCTGCTATCTCCTCCCTCCAATCTAATTTGTGTATGTGCTATAATAGTTGGGAGGAAGTGTATATTGTCTGCTCAGCTTAGACTCAGAGAGTGAGGATGGGAGTGGTGGGAAGAAACTAACAGTTTTAAAATCACGATTAAGACTGGATTATTAATACGCGTAGCTGGGCGCTGCCTTAAGGCACCAGACCCACAATCTGCTTTCAAAAAACAAACGAAAAAAAAGGGTTTTCAGAGAGATGTGGTGGAACTGCTTATGGTCTTTTCTTTGGCTAGTTTGCCTTAGAGACCCGACTCTATTCAGTCGTGAAGTGTCTAACCGTAGCTTTTGCCGTAGACCATTATTATCCAAAAACTATTTAACACACACCTCTCCACTAGTGATGTTTCTCCATTCAAAATGCATTTTTAGTTACATTTTAACAAAATATTCCTCAGAACTCGTGCATGTGCAGTTGACAGGGTTCCTTGAGACCACTGTACAGTCTCAATGAGCTTCAGAGCATTTCAGGTAACTTCAGTTAAAAATGTTTTATCAAGTGTTTTCGAATCTGAAGTCACCCAGTCATTTTTGACTGTCATTTTTGGACAACAGCAGACAAATAAACTTTTTTTGTGGCAGGTTGATTATGTCTTTTTTCTGAACAAATGAATTGCTAGTAGTGTGGAGGGCATAGATGGAACAGGACTGTCACACAGGCCGCGCTGCTACTGGTCACATTGCACCTATTACAAATCTAACAAATTTTACATTGACTTTAGTGTTTACAAGAAAACTTGGTCTTCAGTCTGTGGGAGTGCGTGTGCATTGAGCCCCACCCTAATCTTTGACAAAACAGATGTTGCTTCTGGACTAACAAGGAGTTGGTGCGACTTTAAATCAGTTTTCCTGGTTCCAAAAGTAGGCACCTGCTCCAACCAGAACGCAGAACAGCCTTCACTGAAGGCGTGAGTTGAGTATAGTTTGACCATGGCTCAGAGTTCAGAAGGGCTCTGCCACTCATCGCCCTGCAGGTCAGCACCCGAGTTTTGACCATTTGCAGCAGGTTTGGCCAAAGTGTAGAAAAAAATTGACATATTCATTATCAGAGAGGAAGCAGCATTCCAGTCTAACAGCAGAGGTCACACACACCAGTGTTTTTACTTTTATCTTGTGCACAGGTATATGATTACATTTTATTTTCTTTAGATAAATATTGTATTCTGTGTGTGTGTTTTACATTAAGAAAACTGACCTCTCTCTGAAGTTGCTTTTAGGATGGCAAGTCTGGATTCTGGCAAAATTGGAAACCTGATTAATTCTGCTCATATTAAGAATCGAGCTGAAAAAATTCACATTTCATGGAAAGTGTTGGTATTAAAAGGCTTATTATCCTCTGAAAGACATTAATCCCACAGCATTTCCATCATGTGAAGGCTATTACAGTATGTCAGTTGAACATATCAGGTGCTCTATTGAAAAAAATGGCAGCACTGATTGAGGACTTTGTTATCTCACATAATTGTCAAGGAAAGAAAGTGACACCAGCTCCCTAAACAAATAAGCTTAAGTAGGGTTCTTTCGCTCTTCAAATGCAGGTATTTTCATGTCACATATCAGTTTAGACCTTTCATCTTTATATTGGATTAAATATTAATGTCATCAGGTGGGAGTGGCAATTCCAAGATTATGCTGTAACAATATATCTATAATGTATATCTATATAGCTACAATATATCAAACTGCTGTGAGTACTTTGAATGTCTTTGTTGATTTAGCTCACTGGACGACTTTGTGTTTTCTCCTTTCCTTCTTTGTTCGAAGGTAGAGAAAACACTTCTGTGAGTAACTGCTTTTATGGAGTGGCAGAGCCGCTCCAAAACTCAATGTCTCCACCACGTAGTAGTGCCCTCCCATCTCCTCCCTCAGCACGCCATGCTGCTACCACAGTGCTGACTTCCTGTGCAGCACCTGTGTTGAACTTGTGTTGTCACATGGTTTTTAGATCTTCAAACATTTTTCAGGAGGATGCCATGTTCTGATGTTTTTGGGAGAGCCACAAAACACAGAGTTTTCCTACAGAAAACTGGATTACAAGTCCAGTGTGAAACCACTGCCTTTGCTATTGTCACAAACGGTCATGTGACACGTGACATGACGTTAGGGCCAACCATGACTAACCCTAACAATCTTCACTGAGTCCCTAAACCTAATCTTTGTGCATTTTTTTGCACCACTTAAATTCCCTGTAACTTTAAACTAGTCGCCATTTTGGCTTCATTGTAAGTGAGGGTAAATCTACAACCAGTTCAGTATAATAGGGACAGTTTTCACATTCAAAAAGAGAGGTCACAACTTTAAAACAAAATGTATTTAGTAAGCTTTGTCTTTTTAAAATACATCCAATACATTTGTCCAAGAGGAACTAGTTACAAAAGCAGGACTTGTGTTGTCTCACAATCATTAGCATCAGCAAATAAAGGGCACTGGCCCTTTAAACATTACACTATGTGAAACAACAGCGTGTTCCTCAAGATTCTTTCCACCTTCTTCAACAAAATCCACAACCACTAGAGCCATGTTGTTAGAGTTTTAGGAAAGTCTTAACGTTTCAAGCATCTCAAAAGCTGTAGCCCCCGTGAAATAGAACCAGAGCAGTGCAGCGGATACTTGCGTTACGGTAACATGGTTCTGCCCAGACCCGTGAAACACTTTGACACACAGCCGTTCTTTCAGCCTTCCCGCTGTATGTCTGCTGTCTAAAAACTTTTCAATGTCCAGTCCTGCTGTTCAGTCCTGCTTATTCTTGTCAAGCTGTGAAGCTTCACTCACAAATATATATATTTTTTTTGGGGGGGGTGTTGTTTTACTTAAAGGCTGCTACAAACAGCAACAATCTATTTTCAATCCTTTTTAAACCTGCTGTACTTATTTAAACTCATGTAAGTGACAGGACCTACAGTTCACATTGTTGGACCTTTAGTCTTTACCAATCTTAAATGGGATTTGGAAGAAGGTTTCCCACTTCTTGAACACAACCGGCCAGTTCCTGTTTCGCCTCAGCTGTGTGGACACTATACTGCATGTCTCTGTCCCTAAAGGGAGTAAGGGGAGATGCACTGGTGTATATGTGCAGTCAGGCACACAGCACAGAGGTAAAGTGAGATGATACATCCATGGCAGTAACATTATTTTGACCATTTCTCTTCACTGTAGACAAAAGCATCAGTTCCTGTGTGACTGGACAATTTGGCATTGCTGCCAGCATCCCATAAATCACAAGTAGCACTTAGGATGTCAATTGGGTCCTGTTTTATATCATGTGGGGAAAATACAAATTGAAGTTCAGATTGCACCTTACACTGTGCTCTAAATCAAAGCTAACTTGGAGCTTCTCAATCAGGACGTGGATCAGGGAGCGTGTATTTCGTTTGACACTTCGGAGTCATGTTGGTTAGTCTTTCTCCAGCTTTGTTACTATAAACCACTGCATGTCGTATGTAATTGTCACACACACTCCCACAGACTGAAACTTCAGCATTTTTATATGCATCAAGATGCAAATGTATTGAAATTCTTATTTTGTGTCATTGACCAAAACCATCTTGCTGCAGAGTTTAGAGAATTTTGTCTTCAACTCCAATTAAAATCAATTCGGCAAGTACGTGACATACACATGAAGGTAATAAGCCTGTTTTAATGAGAAAAAAAAATCATTTCCATATTTGAAACAATTATTAAATAACATTAGCATTTTTCCCAGCAGCTTTCTCACATTTCATACTACTCCATCTTGTTTAAAGTAGGTATTATTTAAGCAGCAGTGTGCTCAGGTAACTATCTCCTTGGTATTTAATATGATACAGTTTGCTCCTCTGTTCCATCTTAAGTGTGTGTTTTTCCGTCTCCTCCATTCATCATCCAGCATTGGCAATGATTTGGTGCCAGGATCAACATTTATTTTGGCTGTGAGTTCTTTTCTTCCCTGCTTATGCATCCCAAGCACATCCCCCCCCTCTTAAAGAGAACAAGCAGAGGAGAAGTGAAGGAGAGCGATGGTGTCCTGTAAGGATGGAGCGGGGTTGACTGATGATCCAACCCTGCTGCACAGTTGGTCGTCGGTGTAAAAAGTGCCTCACGTGCATTCAGTCTAAACAACAGAGACCAGGCAGGAGGTTTCTCTAACTCCTAGTTCCGACACAAGTGACAGATGACGACACCGGGTGTGATGCATGTTTCCAATCATCCCCAATGGGTGAGACTGAACCTATTATATTCCCCATTTCCAGCTTTGATTTAAATATGACTTTCATTATCCAGCATTACCCATAATGTAGCAGATAAAGGTACCTGGCAATTGTTTTGTGAAAGCCTTGTTTTACAGTCTAGCAACACTTGAGCATCATGGCCACCGTCAAATCCAAAATATATGAATCTAAAAGGACAGAAATGCAGGAACAAATAAAGAAACTGGGAGCACCTGTTATTTCTTTTGTTATTACAAATGACACAAATCCCATTCTCTATATGAGCAGCCACATCTCCCAGTGCAGCTGAATCACACTTAATATATACAGTTATATTGGCAGCCGCTGTGCATGTCTCATTTATTGATGTTAAATCCGCTCTGATAGTGCTTGTCTACAGATAAGCAGCTTTGAAAGACAGTTTTGTAATAGGAGAGACACAGCAAGAATGCCCCAAGAGTGACACCGAATCGGAGAGGGAAAAAAAAGGTGGGACAGTAATGAAACAGGAGCTACATGAGGCTCATTATAACTACAGATAATGTCTGCGTTGGATTAAAAAATGGATGCATATGGCAGCTGCAGTCCAAAGGAATCATGCAGTAGGTGTCTCAGTAGCAGCAGAGGTTTACAGTAAATAGAATCAATGTGCAGACAGAGAGATCTGCATGTGCACACGCCTGTTTCTGTGCATTCAAACATGTTCAGCTGTGCCCCCCCCCCCCACTTTCCTCCACCATCAGATGTCTTTTTGGACAGATACCTCAGTTCTGAAAGGGAGAGTGTACAGTATTGATACCATCAGGTCGTGCCACCCACTCCGGATTATCCACAGTGACTAGTGTCTTTCTGTCACTTCCCAAGTCTTTGCTGGATCAGACTCCCCTGCATCAGCAGCATCTAGTATGAAGGATCTCGATTCTAGGGAGCAACGGTGTATGGGGTTGCCATAGCAACAGCTCGTCCCCCGTCTGTCTGGGCAATCTGATCTTGTTTATCGAGTTCTTCTTCTCAACGGAGCAGCTGCATGGAAACAGCCCCTGATGCCTCGCAGCCAAAGGAACAAAGTCAGATCTGAATAGAAATTAATCACAGAAGCAAAAAAAAAAAGGTGGCTTTTCAGAATACCTGAGAAACTCCGGGTGTTAATCAGGCATTTATCTGTAGAGATTGTTCGGCCCATTCCCATTGTGGGGCCACACATAGTTTCTCATTCAATTCTTCATGGTTAAAGCAGATAGCTGCTTTGTTCTGTCTTTCAGTGCAGACAGAGTAATTATGTTGCCAAGCACCATTAACCCACCTGGCAATACCCACCTCCTCTGCCTTTCCCTGAGGCTAGGTACTCTGAAGTCAACCTTCTGTTCACAGTTCTTAGATCAGGTGTAATAATATAATTATAATTATAAAATAATGCCATGCCAGCCACCTTCAAGTAATATAAGACAAAGTATACACAAAGCAAATAGATTGTTACAGAGCTTCTGCCCCGGTTGTTTACCACCCCTGTCCTACTCACTGGTGATTACCTGGATCAAGTGGAAAGATGACATCTTATCGCAAAAAATATGACTTACTATCAATATTATTTTTTTCTTCATGACAAACTTGTCTTGTTTAGTTTTTATTTTTCTTGAGGACATGGTTCATGTCCATAGATCTAGTCTGTCTGGTTCGGGGATGCAGTAATAAATGTCAGGTGTTCACAGTCACACATTTTTTTCCCATAAGGTTTTTCTTTTTATTATTTATAAATCATTGTGTTCCCTCTTCAGATAAATACAATTTATTATATTAGATGTGTGTATTTTAGTGCGGACATTTTGATTAACCTGCCATAACAGATAAAATGCTTGAACAAAAATATTTCCTGTTAGCCTTTGTCATGTTTAAAATAGTAGAAAAGCTCCATATCTTTGGTGAATCTTTTGAAACATGTTTTTTGGAACAAGAATCTAATTGCATGGACTGTTTTATTTAGTGCAGAAGCAGCTGCAAAGGGTTCAAAAGTGACAGCAACGACTGAGACTATGGGAGAAAACAATCTACAGTACTGCTTTTGTAAGGTCCAGATTTTGGTTTCAAAATCTATTTATGGTTTTAGCAACGTCGGTGTCAAAAATGTTTAGAAGAGCTAAACATAAAGTTCACTCCTTTGCTGTCCAAATAGCTTCTAAGTACAATGCTTTCGGGTTTCGTAAGATTTTAAGCTTTCACACTTGTCTACATTTAAAAACCCAAGCCAACTACATTTATTGAAAAGTTGTTCATAAAGCAAAAACCCTTAGTTGAAACAGTGGGTTAGAAATCTTTCAAGAAAAAACAAATATATTTTTCAATACTTATATCACTTACAAATCATTTTCCTTTAGTTAACAGACAACAGCCTAAACTTTTTAATGTTTTATACACGACTTATAATATAAATCAGCAGCAGATGGGTAATTCCGACTTACATTTGAATGGACATAACCTTATGAAATATACAAATCCAAATTCACACTGAAAAAACAAACTGCAAGAAATTAAATTTTTTCAATTAAAGCTATACTCACATAAAGTAGCATACCTGATTAACTAAATCATAGTGGTCAGTTGCTTTGTTTTCCCATTTGTCGAGTCTTATGCTTTAATCCTTATCCTATCCCTTCATAAAATGGTAAATGTTCTGCACTTATATGGCACTTTTCTACCTGTTTCTTTCTACCTGAAGAAACTTTGCACTACTTCTTATTGACCCATTCATGCACCAATGAGGGAGCTGGCTGACACTCACCGGGGGGAAACTAAGCGAGGATTCAGTGTCTTGCTCAAGGACACGTTGACATGTGACCAGAGGAGCTGGGGATCAAACCAATGACTGTAGGATTGTTGGATGACCACGCTACCTACTGCGCCACAGCTGCCCCCAATGGACAGAAATGGACTAGCTACAAAGCCACACATTCTCAAACTCTCATCTAAATGTCCACTTCTTTTTGTTTCTTTTTATTTAAGTATTTTTTCCTTTTTTATTACTGAGAATGGCAGATTAAAAATTAGACAAATTAAGCAAGTCACAAAGAGTTAAGGTGCACATTTAGAAAAGTAAGGTCTGATTTTGTAACGAGTGAATCTGAATGCTCTATTGACAGAGGAGATGTTGTCAGTGATGCTCCGCTGATCACCAATGATCACCCCCAGATTTCTGGCAGACTAAATGGGTCGGCCATGACCAAAGTCCAGTTGGGAAGGTAAGAGCTTCTATCTTGGCGATCTTTCATTCAAGCAGAAATTTGTGATGAGACATTAAAGGTATGTGGTGGAAAAGACAGAAGAGCTGTGTGTCATCAGCATAAGACTAATGATAGGAAAAGCCACCTGGGCGCATTATAGAACCCAGGGATGTAGTATAGATGGAAAAAAAGAAGAGGGTCGAGAAATCCCTGCGGCACGCATGGGATTGATTGATTAATTGATTTTTTAATTTTGCCGGACACTATGTCTGCACTTGCATGTGGTAGACATAAGCTCACTACTGTATCTCTAATATTGTAACTCAAGTTAAGATAAGTTTAGACATAGTTTAATCACTAGCATTGTCAGTTTGAGTGATTCTTCAGTGTTGGACAGCCACTGAAGTTTGTTGAGGAAATAAAAAATGTGTATATCATGCAGACTTGGGATAGCCAGAGACCAACTGGAATAGGATCAATTGCTGTGTTAGTAAGTGCAGTTTCAGTGGAGTGACAGCCTTGGACAGCAGATTAAGAAGATGAGTCTTTAATATTAGGGCTGAAAGCTGTTTGGCACACAACTGTAGTACTTTTGAAATGAACAGAAGCTTTGAGAGTAATCAAGGTACAACCAGAATTCCCTGAATTCTTCTGAAAAATGTCAGTAAGTACCAAGTAATCTATGGAGCATCACAGGCACCACCATCAAACGGCACATCAGAGAGTGCTACAGCTAAAGCAGAAATAAAAAAAAGCTTGCCGTCAGACCTGCTCTAATATTACTAGAGGTGGCTGTCATACCAAAGTAAACATTAGGAGAAATGAGTTGGTGTAACAGAGGCACCCGGTCAGCAGAAACCAAATTGCGAACTGCTGGTAAGTTGCGATAAGAGCTAAGCAGGGGCTTGACATTCACTTTAAAACCGAAATAGAGATTATTCTGATCAACCACAGTTGACTTACACTTTGTGGTGTCGCTGAACGCGCCTCGCCTCTGGGTTTTGATGCACGCAGACTCTACATTGGTGTTTCTTTAACTTATACCTCTCACACAAAAGGCCCAGTGAGTCTAAGGTATAGATAAATATCCAATCAATTTAAATACCTTGCAGGTAGCATTTAGCCTAAGGCGGTCTGCAAAAACAACATTAAGGTCAGCAAAAGCATTCAAAGTCATGTTCATATATCGTACAATAAGTCAATAACATCATTATTGTGACAGGCCTGTCTCTGGGTTTTGATACACCTTTTATGTGCAACCACATACTGTATGTCCTCAGGTTGGCATCTTCTCACTTTGCTCTGTTTACAGTGTCATGTGTTGTTGGTCACTAGCGCAGAAGTGCAAGGCAGTTCCAATTATTGCCGATGCTTTTTGAGACTAAAATTCCAAAAATACATAAAATTCAACCTACCAACGTGGATAGTGGGAGTGACTGTGTTACCTGTCACTACTGAAATCGACCCTAAGGCAACAAGGCAACAACAGCCAAATCGAAAACCCTTAAATTATCAAACAGCGAGTAACAGAGCAACATGGTTCGTTCAGTCTCAGCCTTAGAGAGTTAGGAGGAAGCTCTGGAGGGGCTCAGAGTAGAGCCTCGATCCTTTGGGCATCTGGTAAGAAAACTTCCTGGGCATATTAGTTTGGGCATCTGGTAGGAAAAAACCCGAACCTGGGCATATTATATTGATGATGCCTCCAATCTTTCAGGAGCACAGTGGAAGCCCCAGTGCTGCAATTCATGATGCCTGGATGGTATAGAAATTGAAAGGAGCGAGTTGATGCCAAGGGTCAGACTTTCCCACAGGAACCTGCAAAAATGACTGTGCACAAAGTGCAGTATGCAAAGCTTCACTGAATGTCACATTTTGTTTTCATGCCGTTTGTCTTGTAAACTTACCCTAACTTTAACCCAGTTTTGTAAGTACATAAAGCTGCTCTTGTGGCGTTAAATGGCGGCGCGTGCGAAGCATCCAAAAGTGACACCGAAGGCTACATGTGGCGTCCGCAATTTGACGCATCTTATTTTCTAAGTTGGTTTATCCTCTTTAAAGAAGTCCAGTCTAACAGTAATTCTCGTCTCACAGGTTTGCATGATTGGTGTGAACACCTCTATTTTACTCTCACAATATTTTAATAGGGTTTAATAGCATTCAGCGCCACACTGTCGTCCGGTCTCACGAGAGTTCACCGGAACACAAACAAAGATTACTTTGTGCAAATGCTGAGAATCTTCTCTTGTAAAAAAAGGACTGAATTCATTATGGGAAAGATAGGGTTTTAATAGAAAATCATAATACAAGTGTCGAGGGCACAGGCAGTTAGCTGAGGTTAATTTCATTCTCTCCTCCCTCTCTGGCAGAAAAACACTATCTGCACTTGCACATTTAAAAGGAGGAGCAATAGAATCATTTGTATAGCAATGGCATTTGAAGGCCACATCATTTCTAACCAGAGCGCATGCAGTAAACTAGACGTAAGGCCACGACAGAAGTCAACTGAGCTCAACTAGGTATGGTCATTTTTCTAAAGGGGAATAAGATTTGTATGAAACATACTTTTAAGCATGATTTGACCTTAGTCATGATCAAATCGCTAAATTTAATTTTTATCATTCACACTGAATTTAAAAACATTTGGAATAATGCAGAGGTGAGTCCAGTGGTACCTTTGCAATATAGACAAAATCCACTTTCATGACACCGGATCAGGGTTCAAAGTCTTGCAGCTGGTGATCATTTTTGTGAGGCCCTGTGAACTGAACAGAGATGATGAATGTCATCTTTTTCTGACCTCATCACCTTTACCGATCAAATTTAAGTGATTCTTTAAAATGTGACATGTCAATGTTGAAAGTGGCCCATACAAATAATGACACGTTAGTGGGACGTGGGTTCAAGGCTCCTTTCTGTTCAACTAAATGATCCAGCTCCTGCTGTAGCTGCACACTGCATGGCACGGGGCAGCAGTGCATGAAAGAGTAACATGTTAACTTTTTAATAATGAGATGTGTGAGGGTATTTAATTTGTTATCCGACAATTAAAATGCAGCTTTGGTCTAATCTAAGACAAATTATGAAGGTCTAGTTGCCAACATACCTACTGTACACGTCTCTCCTGCTTTTCATGACTGATCAACCACACAACGTCAGCTCCGGGCTCTCGCTCAGACTAACAAACAGGCCTGAGGCTAAACCAGCTTCATTTAAAGCACAAATGAGCTGCACCTACGCAGCCAGCCGCCGATAACTCACCTCAACTCACCTCAACTCATGCCTCCAATGAATTGACTTGGTCTGAATGTAGCTAATGATCCTCTTAAAACTCTGTTGATGTTGACATCCTCTACAACAGCCGTCTTAACTTTTTTTCTGGATTTTTACTGCTTTGCACCTTCCTTCAGCATGGAGACAGCATTTCTGCAGCGTTTTACTCGTTGAGTGTAACATGCAAATGGACTGGAAAATGAGATCTGAAGAAAAGACGTGAAGGAATTGAGATTAGAGGACACTTCATGAGATAATGATGTGGGGAAAAAAGCAGTTGTATTTTGTAGTTAAGTTGAAGTGGCAGAGTCCTGTGAAGTGTTTCCACATACTTCATTTCACCTGGCAAAGTCAACTAAAATGGCAGGAATATCTCAGCGTGAGCTCGCTTGATTCCTCCATCTGCATGTGTGACAATAATTAGCAATGAAAGAAAAACATCGCACAATGCATGAAACGCAACGAAGGAGAAAACAACACGTGTTCGGAAGAAGCTGCGAAGTTGGACCGGAGTTTATTTGAGTATGAAATGTAATTTTATGACTAAGTTTGAGTGGGAGATGAATAAGTAGCAGGAGTATGAGGAGGAAGAGTGTTGCTTCACAGGTACAGAGTTAAGCTGGCATATTAAACATCTTGCATTCACAAAAGAAAGTACTGCACAGGCTTTTCTCTACAGTATCTTGCTTTCCGCCCTTTTGATTGGAAATAAACTAGGTTGTTTACCTCGAATAGTGCTCCGAGGGGATTTTACAGAAAGGTTAGGTCACCATTTTATCCCCATTTCAACATCACCTCAAGCAAGTAAACAAACCCCCTCTGCCAGGCATTCCTCTGCACGTCCAACTTCAGCGGTTTTGGAGGGAACACCAACAAATAACCATCACGATTGAACGATGTCACGTACATCAAGGGAAACGCTGTGCCTCCATCCCGAGCCGCTGCATCTCTCTGTCAGCCGTCGCTGCTTGCACTCAGTTTTGCACGATCTCCAAAGTGTTTTGACAGTTTTGGAGAATGTGCCAACGGATAGCAGACGGGATGGGATGGTGTCATATACTCGGCATCAACAAGCTGACACTGACGACTCATCAAAGTGTCACAGCTTCACAACTACGGTGTGACAAACTGATGCAGGCTCATGACAGTGTGTCAGACTTAACACAGCCACTTTTCCAACAACAGGTCATGAGGCAGATAGTAAAACAACCCAGTGAGAACCTTCTCTTTTTTAACGGATAGTGCCTCAACAATTGAGGGTTGAGGATACACTGCATGGCCCATAAAACATCCAACACGTGAAGCCGACATTGAACCATTTTATTAGTGATGGTGAACACACCACTTGTATTGGCTTTAGTGCTGAAGGAAGTAAGGTGAAAAGGACAGATCTGTGCCAATTGCAGCAGTAGAAGTCAAGGTGGCAATTTTGAGGCTTTAAAAACATGAGCACTTGATTGCAGCAATTTTGCGTCAAAAATCACACTCTTGGAACAGCAATATAAACATGAACGACACACACATTTCTCTTCAGTTTGACTTTAGGTTATTATTATATTCATCATGAAGAAAATTCCACAAATAAGCGTAAAATCTGCTTTTTTTTTATTCTTGGGCTCTACTGAAATAGCTTTAGATGAATTACAATTCCAGAAACTGCCTCTATTTCTGGACCTTTGGGTATTAGCTCCTCCATATTTGTGGAGGAAATGGTTAATTTTAACAATGTTGTATTATAAAAAAGTAAAAGGAGAACAAACAAAAAGCTACGTGAGGAAAAGCAGCAACCCTTAAATTACAGAAAGGCATTTGGCCTCTTTAACAGGAGAAATGTCACATTTTTAAGTTTTCTTTCAAAGTCATCGAGAGAGAGCTGTTTGAACGTTCATGAGTACACTGCAAAAAAGGAATTGTTAGTTTGATACGCCTGGTGCCACTTGTGAAAATGTAAAGAAAATATGGACAAAAAAGGGATCTCAAATTGGCCAACGCCAATGCTTAGCGAATGTTTATAAAGACAAAAAATAATAATAGCATTGTCAAAATCTATGAACTTTTATCATGTTGTGCAAATTTGCTCCACAATGCCAGACTTTAAAAAAGCCCCTGAGAACCGAAGCAGAAAAGAACAAAAACAATCTTTCCTTCTTTGTATAAAAAACGAATGCAACAGCATACAGCAGCATTTTAGACCTGTTCCCCACACAAAGGCAATTTGAGCCATGTTTAAATTTGAAGCCGTTTAATGAATACGAACACTAAGAGCTGGTACTGTACAGTAGATGGTGCAGGGATTGAAGGCTTCTTTATGATATCAATACCATCATCTAAAGTGCTTTCAGCGCCTGTTGTGAATACATTACCCACAGCCATATCAATTGTGGTGGACTGGAATGAGGAAATGGTGGTGCTATTTTTGTGCTTTTGCTGCCAGCTATGTGCAGGCACAGGACCCTAATTGGTTACCCTAGCCCATGAGCTGCAAAGGCAGATGTGAGGAAGTACCTCACTCAACCACTGGCTGCCATGACTGACAAGCAATTAGGGACTGAAGAGTGGTTTTTAGGTAAAATGAAACGCATATTAACATCAGAAACCAGTGTCACAGTGGGCGAAAGGCCTGAAAAAGACCTGCGGAAATATATTTAATATTGATGAGGAACAAATCCAACTGAGCACTGTGCTCAGTGATTTCCACACATACAGGGACATGGGCAGGCAATAACATCTGCAAGCTACTTATTGCCACATCTTGAGGAAATTTATTCATTTTCGTAACATCTCGACTGCACATTTTGGTGCCATAAAACTATTGCACACTCAGAAAGCTCAGGAGTGCCCTGGTCTCTGTGGTAACTGGGAGAATGTTAAATCCTGCCAGGCCAGCCACAGTGTGTGTGTGTGTGTGTGTGTGTGGTGCAAGAGTGCCCTCCGCTGGATCCAAAAGCACAGGAGTGGGCTCCAAGGAAGCTGGAATGCTGTCTCACAGAAAAGTGTCGTTTCAAAAGACCAATATTGTTTCCAGTAAAATGGATTTGCTGTAGAGTGTTTCCATTTCCAGAGCCTACTCTATTCTATAAAAATGAAAGCTATCATATGAAAGCACATTAGGTCTGCAGAGGGCTACGTGGAAATTGAGTATTTTGCCTTGGGCATCCCACACTGAGCACTGTGTCCCACTGAGCTCCACCTATGAAATGCTTTTGGGCAAATGTGGGTTAGGGTCTTCCACACTGAAGGGGTGGTCCCTCTACTCAAAGAGTGCTGGGAAGGCTTAAGCTGGGGAAAACAACTATTAGTCTCAAGACTCAACCAATAAATAATTTACAGACATCTGAAAAATGATTAAGAGCCTGTTTTTTCCTTTTCTTTGTCAGTTTGAAGTCTACCATTACTGGTGAGTCTGGTTAGGGTTGTACGTGCATCAAACTTCTGTGTTCTGCTTTACCTATAATAAAATATGTCTCTGTTTCTGGACTAAAAGCTCCTCTGGGGGAGCGTGAGTTCGGATGATGTCATGTGGGTGGTTGTGATCTCAGGTGATCTGTTCCTCTGGATGACAACATCTGAAACCGAAACTTCTCAAGAAAACTGGCAAACTCACAACCGTGTATGTTATTAATTAAGCTCATGTTTTTATGGAGAAGCTTAATCTCAAATACAGTAGCATGCAACAGAAACATTTATGTGAACTACCTAAATGATTATGAACTGTTTTGTGACATCGGTCGAGTCTCATTTCCCAGTGAGCTGCAGCATGTTTTACAGCATCCCTCCCACTTTCTGATGAACTCCTTCAGGTTTCATTTTTAACTCCTAATTATATTTTTGGACACATGCCAATGGACGAATTCCAAGTTTGAGAAGAGTGCATCAATCGCCGCTTCATTTTACATTTTTAGTCAGATCACCCAAGAGAAAATACCCATTGAGTGATTCAGACTGAGTTTCTGACACTTCAATCAATTCTCTCATCTCTGGGGTGCAGTGAAATGGCTGTAGGGTTGCTTGGTGTCGCACGGGGCCCTTTGTATCTGTCACATTCCATATGTCGGCCAATTCATCTTTCTGCTGATGCCCATCATCTCCTCTCACGATTCAGATGTAGGCTACTGTACAGTGCCTCCTAACGTGATTATGATAAACAGAATTCAGAGCTCCTGTGATGACATCACTCCAGGATGAGTGTCTCATTTCCTCTTTACATGGGATTGGTGAGACAAATGGGTGCCCAAAGGACCATCTGAGCTCACTGTGTAAAAATTAAACAAACCTTATTCTGCCCACAAATCACTTACAAATCACATAGAGAGATTAAATTTCAAGCTAAATGAATGACTTCACACAGAGGAGAGTAATTAATCACTGGTTGGGTCCTTTTGGCTCTCAACATGCTCTGGCCTCACTCAAATCAAAAGTAAAAACCTTGACATTTTTGTAATTACACATTTTCTCCCCCAAGCAAAGCACCTCTGTGGCTGTTGGCAAACTCAAGGGTCACACTGCTACCACACAAATATAATAAGGCTGTGTGTTCACCCATTTAATCCCACCGCTCTCTATGAGCGTTCAGACAGCTCCAGGGACCAGCTTCCATTAGGACCACTCACTGCATTTGCACCACAGTCTATAGGCCTATAGTCTGTATTCATTTGTACATTCCTATATTGATTTGAGGTGAGTCTGCATTTTAAATCTAAATGGGTTTTTTCTTGCATGAAAAAATATCAAATCTAGATGAAGTATCAGCAAACAGAACAACAGCTTTGATTATCGGTCACCGATCAACGGTGCAAGCTTGTTCTCCCTTTAGGGACACCATTGACAGATAAAGACACCTCTCTAAACGGTCAGGATCACCATGGTCTCATTGTGGTGCAGCAGTTCTCACAGTGCTGACAATTGAACATATTTGTGACAAACTGATCACATCTTCTTAATCTTCTTGAACTTTCTGACATTAAAATACATAATGTCAGAAAGACAAACAGTGGTCCAAGGATAGAAATTATAGCTTTGAGCCTGCTCTCTTGGCTGCAAGGGCCCAGGGTTCGGTCAACATTTGGTCAACCATTAAAAAAGGTTGGTTTACAGACTACAGCTTGTAGCTACTGTATATTGCTTGTGGCATATAAAAAATACTTTACTATGATTAAACATGGTAGAATATATATTTTGCAGCCCCATAGATACATATGATCTGCTTGATGATCCAACTTAATCAACACGAGCACGTTTGTGCTAATTAGCCCCTGCACAATAGCGAAGGCCATAAACAGTATACTCAGTGTTGGACATACAACACAAAATACTACTCACTGTAACTGAACATAAAACTTAGAAGACGCCTTTGAATCTAGTTTTGGTAGCACATAAAGATAAATGCCATTAATGTCCCTCTGACTTTCACATATTAAAATGTCTCTTTCCTTCTAACTGAAAAAAAAATGCCTCAAGTTGACAACACTTGAAAGAACGTTCAGTTTAAATTGTCGTGACACTGCTCTTACTAGTTGGAATCAACCTGCTTTTCCAAAGCTCCTCCAGTCGACCTTCTGAATTCCAAATGATGAGAAACTGCTGCAGGTGACCTCATCGGGAGGAGTTTCACAGCTAGAAGCAGAGAAATATTTGAATACAGGGTAGTCAGAGGGATGTTTAAAAACAAAACTAAAGTCATAAAAAGCAAGTTGAAAATTGGTGAAGGTGCCGTTTCACTTTTTTAAGGATACAATAGACATTCTTCCATCAGTCTGCTTCCTTTAAACTGTCTAATTATGTTGGTACATATCACACATTATGTTGTCTCTCAAAAGACAGAGTGTAAGTGCAGCATGTGGCTCAGGATTTACTCTTGTGCCGTGACCACAGATTGTGGCTCATGAGATCAATGTTAATGTTTTTACACTCTGTAGAGTTTTCCAAGAAGAAAATAATTGAGGACTCCCATTAGAAGCACATAACGTCACCCACATTTATCGACCAGAAGAGATTTTGTTTTCCAGCTGCTCTGACTCCCACCTGAGCCACACAGCACTGCAAATCAGACACATTTTTTTAAGGAGTGGCGCAACAAGCAGCCAACTGAATATCAATCCCTATAACCTCATCAGTACTTCCCATAGGCACAGACAATTACCTGCCTAATTGTGAAAATGAAAGAGGCCCACAAAAGAGAAAATCACATGTATTTAAACAGGCCTGCCCATTCAGCATGCAGAATTATGCATGCTGTAATTAATTTGCCATTAAGGCTGGATTGATGTTGCCTTCATGATACAGACAACCAAGCTATAATTGCCTCTGGTGTTGCATTCACAGCTTTGCCTCATTACTGAAACAGATGCTAATTTAGCGGCGCGGCTTCAGGTTGACAGGTGTGTGAAGTGCGGGTCTCCGAGAGTGTCGCTCTGCTGTGTGTTGTGCTTCACGTGAAGTGTACTGCAGAATGAGAATGAGAAAATAATATGCAATGGCATGTTCATAAAGAAAAAACAAGTCCTTTTTGGTGGAGAATCTTCTAATGGTAATGAATGACACAGGCATTAATTGGTAAGCGAGGACAAAGAGAGTTAATAGCTTGGGAAAACAAACCATTTTACTGAATTATTAAGCTGTTTAACTAAGTAATTAGCTTTTGGACCTTTTACTTTTCCTGTTTCCTAATTCATTAGACTAATTGTAACTCTGCTATGTTTTATGAAAAAACACTTAATAATTTAAATGCCAACTGATACTTCAAACGATGTTTATTACTTTAGCAATAAACCCCATACATATATTTAGAGGCAACATCTCTTTCAGAGAAATTGTAATTATAAAGCAAACATGGAAAACTACAAAATATCATTTTTATCCCACATCAGTTCAGTTCATTTGATAATGTCCCAGTCAGTGGCCACAGCGGCCACAATTTCGACTAGCCGAAGAAAAGAAAGTTTGACAAGTAACTTCACAGCTTCTTCGCTCGTTTCTTCGGTCTCTGGTTGAAGACGGGCGACGTACCCATCAGGGAGTCGGGTGAATGCGAGCCGTAGCTGCCGTCTGACCCCGCACCTCCAGGAGAGGGTGCCATGGCTCCCCCCGACTCACTCATGGTGGACATGGGCCCCCCCTCCTCGAACACGTCTCCACCCAGGACGGCATGGTGATGGTGGTGGTGGTGGTGGTGATGATGCCCAGTGCTCGGGGCCTCTTCACCATCCTGTGGCTCCATTTTCACCTGTGGCCACAGAGGGGAGTTGGTGGCCCCAGCTCCGCCTTGTGAGAGAGGAGACTAAAGCGGTTATTTTGAATTTCCATAACACGGTTGGAAAAACCAAAGAAACAAAGTAACATACAGCAGCTTAATAATTAAAGTTACAGTATGTAATTTTATTCAGTTTGTTTGGGTGAAATACAACTACAACCTTTTATTGACTTTTCACATCTTTCGTTCTTTTTATTCCTCAATCAAAGAACCTCTCTTCGGTATAGAGTGGTATCCATGAAAGTTGAGGATGCCTTGCCAGATCATCTGCCAGTATCCCCCGATCAGCATTTTTCTACCTCATTCTTTCTTATGTTGTGGGGCGACTATAATATACAGATTTAATTCCTTGGTATATGTCTTAGAGAATAACCTTCCTTTCTCAAGACCAGTATAGACTGCCAAGTTTCTAAAGAAAGCTGTTTGGCCACTTTTAGTTCTAATTTACACTGGAAATGACAGATTACTCTCTTTGTAGAGAAACATCCAAATATAAACTCATATTATTGGTTTACTGGACATGTTTTAACACCTGGGAAGGACATGCATGATCAATTTAAGAACATTCGTACTTGCATTAGTTTTTTTGTAAAAACAGATCTTCAAGCTTTGAGTTTGAAAACTGATTAAATAGCAAATGGTAATTGTTTTGTAAAAGGTAATATTTGAAGTTTTATATGGTTTACTTGCTGTTTAAATTGTTGCAGGTGAATTATTATTATTTTTAATCACAGATTGTTTTTGCATGGCTTTAAAGACTGACTGCTAAATTAATTTGCGAGTAAATTACATTACTGAATTATATTATTATATTATCATAATTTGTATTGCTACCACAGAAATATGATAAAGTTTTCAGTCCATGTTGCCCACCCCTAGTACAGACTAAATTAACCATCGTGTTTGGATATCATACTCTCAAGCCTAAATGAAATGGAAAAAGAAATTCAAATTGGGATTCTTCAGAAAACAGTTTTCCACTTTCACCTGGGTCCAAGTGAAGTGTTCACATGGAGAGAAAGTGGCTGTGTTTCTGAAACTTGTTTATACAAAGGCGTTTGAACTTCAATGGTAAATGCTCTGCACTTATATAGCACTTTTCTACCTGTTGATACTCAAAGCAATTTACACTGCTTCTTATTCACCCATCCACACTCACAATCTCACACACGTTCATACACTTATGGGGGGAGCTGGCCAACACTCACTGGGAGCAACTAAGCGGTGGGTTCAGTGTCTTGCTCAAGGACACTCTGACACGTGACCAGGGGAGCCAGGGATCGAACCAACAACTGTATGATTGGTGGACGACCGCGCTACCTTCTGCATCACAGTCGCCCCCAATTTATATTTGTAGATGTGTCAACTGTGGATACTGAGAATTTTGAAAATCAGACTCTGAAAATCTTCAGAGCAAATGTCCTAGTTAAAAGAAGCTCCAATACTGCAGCACCCTGAACTGCTCCATATTGTCATACAGCCCAGGTTTAAACTGAGTGTGCGCACAACGACACTGAAAATGAATTCATGCTTGTTTGCTGGTCTCACCTGGCACATGAGGAGAATGGTCACCATCCAAGCCTGAAGCCAGCCTCTCACCGTGGGCCCCAAGGACCCCCATGGGCAGAGCCTGGTCCCCAGAGGCCAGGTCGGCTTCTGGCTCTTCACTAACAGGAAAGGAGAAGTCACTCATGGGCTCGTCCTTAATTCCCGGAGGCTTGGAATCCTCCGAGGCTTTCTCTGGGTTCACCAGCCTGTCGTACTCCTCTGACAGATCTTTACTAACCTGGAGGAGGAAAGTCTATTAGAAACTCACCATGCATGATCCATATGATAATGATGATGGTTTTTATCTCTTCTGCCAATATCATGTTACTATCAGACACAAAAGCAAAGTAGTTTAGAAATTGAAAATATCACTTTCATCCCTTTCTGTTCTCCACCCTTGTATAACTTTAGAATCTATGTTGGCACTTACAACAGTGAATCTCTGTTTGGTTTCTGTCTTGCTTCCAGGCAGCTTGCACACAAGCTGCCATACGCTCCATTGTTCTCAGTCATATCAAGTTCTTTATGCTTTCTGAAATGACTCAATATTGTTGTAATGAAGCCATGGCAATGTTTCACTAACAATTTAGTTGCAGATTATTTTTAGGACTAATCATTTAGTCTAAAATGTTGAAACACATTGATATACAAATACAGATTTATCAGTAATGAACATATTGGAGGAGTTGGCAGAAGAGAATGTTTAGTATTTATATTTTTAGAAACAGAATGTAATTATTTGCCAGTCATTTAAAACTTTTTTTTGACGGCAAAGACTAAAACTTTAACATATTAAACTAAGTATTTCTCCCATTCTTGCTTGATACAGGATTTCAGTTGCAAAATGTTTATCATCAGTCAGAGGTCTGGACTGCAGACAGGTCAATTCAGCACCTGGACTCTTTTACTGCCAAGCCGTACTGTTGTAATACATGCATATTGTGGTTTGACATTTTCTTGGTAAATTAAGCAAGCCCTGCCCTGATAAAGCATTGCCTGCGTGGCAGCATTTGTTGATCCAAATTACATGCATACATTTCGACATTAATGGAGCTTTCACAGATGTGCAAGTTACCCATTCTTTGTGTGCTAATGGACCCCAACACCGTTAGAAATGCTGGCTCTTGACCTGTGTGATGATAACAAGTCAGATGGTCCTCTGCGCTTTAGCATAGAAGATGCAGCATCCATGATTTCCAAAAAGAATTTCAAATTTTGACTCGTCAAACCACAGGACACTTTTCCACTTTGCCTTAGTTCATTTAAATCAACTCAGAGCAGGCGAGAGCATTTTTCCTTTGCATAGTACAGATTGAACTTTTATTTCTGGATGCCATTTACATTAGCAGTGGTACTGCAGTGCTGCCTGGGAGACTTTTATGTTCCTGTAACTTTTTTTGGAATGTGTTGGCAGCAAATTAACTCATCAACTTGAAGGGAAGATCACTGGCTTCTGGCAGTGTTTCTTGGCTGCAGAGATTTCTCCAGATTCTCTGAACATTTTAATTATTTAGCATTCTGTTTGACAAAAATCCTAATTTCTTTGCAGTTTTATATAGAGACATTTTATTCTTAAGTTGTTAAACTTACATTTGCCATCATAGCTATTTAGACTGATGAATGTCTTTTCATCTTTAGTTCTAAAAGACTCAACTTCCCTAAGATGCTCTTTTTGATACACAATTATGACAATAATTTCCAGGTAATCTCATTAGGTGTGAGAGACCTTATGTCTGTACCATTAACTATACAACAAAAAAATCATAAAGCTTGTCAATCAAGCAGAAATGTTTCACTCAGTGAATTAAAGACATGACAAATAAGGGCCCTTTTTCATTTAAAAAATCTTTTAACAACTCATTACTGCCATAAAACCTTTTTGTTGAGTTACAATATCAACAGGAAACTAACACAAACAATAATATTAAAGAGATGGATACACAGTATAATCAGCTTGGCAGGATCTTGGATATATTCATATCTTCTCACAGTACTGTATATACTGTGAACTATCACAATCCAAGGAAGGTTATGACACATTCCCAAGCTCACCTGAAGCATGTAGGTGTGATAATCCTTGATCCTCACTTGCCAGAACCGCTGCAGGGCCAGCACACTGCCAATGCCAATTTCGTGGAACACTTGTTCCACCACATCGGGGAATGGAGTGGCTCCTAGCCGTGCCTCCCGGTCAACTGCGACCCGAAGCAGTCGGGTGAGACGCAGGTAATGCTCATGGACTAGGTCAGTCAGAGTCTCCAGCACGCTCTCCTGAGCAGACTCAAAGCCAGCGTGGGCCAGGATGGTGGCTACTGACTGATAGAGGAGCTGCCTGCAGGAGGGCCAATTCAGCTCTGTGACAGGCTCACCCTTACCCCTTCGAATGGAAAAACAGATGAAAAAGATAAATAAGTAGTTGATATGTTAAGAGTATTGTTTTATTTATAACTTATATTTAGATGGTTCGCTGGACATTCAAGATTAAAAAAGAGCAGTCCAATCTTAGACAGCCTCAGAGGAACTTACTTATAGAAGTCACTTTCTGGGTCACTATGGCGAAGCTGGAAGGGTTGCCGTGGGTCTTTGCTGTCCACGGGTAAAAGGTCATCTGGCACAACAGGTGGGGTGGGAGGGCGTATGGGCAGGTTGGTTTCAGCCTCCTCCATCCTACCGCCTCCATCAGGGGTTACAGAGCTCTGACCCTGAGACTGAGCCTGGGCTGCTGCCAAGAGGCCTCGGAGGCGGCGGACATGCTGACACAGCTGCACCGTGTGGATGGTAAGACTGCAGGGCTCTGAGGGGATATCCAACATTGTGGTGGGCCGCGGACGCTGGGCGGAGGGCTGGTGCAGGGGAGGATCCTGCATCTCCACGGAGCGAAACTCCCGCTGGAGCAAATCAAAGGAACTGCGACTGGGAGGAGCCCCTGCAGGTCCAGGGATCTCTCCCCAGTAACGCATCATGATGAGCGACCAAAGACACAAGCTGCATCAAACTTCCATCAAGTCTAGAAATTCAGAAGGAGGAGAGGAAGGAAACGTTTTGTGAAGTGAGTGTATTACAAACGTGGCTGATCTGTCATTATCAGATGTTGTTAGCCTTTAAATGACGACAAAGGTGGAAAACAAACACAACTTATTAAGGCTATACTGATATATACCAATATACGTCTCCACGCACCATCCTCAATTAACCTAAACATAGTTCGTATCTTTTTTCCAAATTAAGTCAAGACTTAATGGGTAAACATCGTATGCAGCTTGTGACAAACTAACATGATAGCAAATATTATTCAGTATGCTCGTAATTTAAAATCACTTTATCATTGCAAACATGCACAACCCGGGGCGCTGCTTTCCATGCTCCACCACCTCTAACGCGTTAGGAACTGAACTCGGTACAAACAACGAGTGGGTGAAAAAGCATTTTTATGATTCGAAAATGAAAGAAAGGAGTCGCAAATACCTTCTGGTCGTGCCTGATGAATGCCGAATGGAGGATTGAGTTGCACCGATTCCCTTGAACTGCAAATCAAAGTTTATTACCTGACTTATTTGGGTTTGGGGAAGAGCAAGACAACAGACAGTAGGTGTCTGAGTGGAGTTTGGTCGGCGTAGGAGCACAGTTATAGAGACAGGAGAGACTCACTTTGAGCGACGAGCTACTTGCACATGAGTGTAGAAGGCGACTGGAACTCACTTTACCCAGAAACGGACGAAACGCCTATTAACAACCAAAAATAATGGCTCTGCACCGTTTAGAGGAAGTTGCACAGGAACTACGTTTTCTTGTCCTTGTGCAAAAAAACTCGGGTCGGACAGCTTGAAAACACATTATTTCCTCCCCCGGTGAATTATTTTTACGTGTATAAATGTATGAGCTTTTTGCATACACTATATCTTATTTTAAGTGTTCCTTTAATTACGATTTGGGATTATATTTTAATCTTATCTGATTTTAAGAGGTTTTATTTTTAGCAGCGAAGAATGACCGGACACCTTTTACAGTTGCACCAAATAAACATGGACGCCTCCCCGCCGCCAGACGTGAACGTGAAAACTGTGGATGAAGAAATGAGCTCCGCCATGGAAGCGGGCCATCGTTCGGCCACAGACACCGGAGCAGAGACAGGAATGGAAGACATTCCCCAGAACGAAGCAGAGGAAGAGGAGCCCTTCAAGAAGCCGGGCCTGTTCGCAGCGCCGTCCGTCGCCAGCAAACGCGGCGCCGTCACTGCTCCGTCCAAAGCAGCAGCAGCAGCTGGAACAAGCAGCGAACAGGGGAACGAGCACGTAAAAAGTGTTGACACTACAGACGAAGACAAGGCCACGACACGGCAGCAAGAAGGCGGCAGGAAATGTGACCGGCACCGAGACGTTAAAGCCCGGGGGCTTCCTGCCAAAGCTCCTCCGGCTGGTAAGTTCCCCCCTCTGCCGTACACCGAGCCGCCCTGGGGCGGCGAGGCTGCGGATGTCCCGTATTCGCTGGAAATCCTCAAAAACGGCTCCATCGTGGACACGATACCGCTCACCCACAGAAGTTATTACGTGGTTGGACGTCTTCCGGTGTGCGACGTGTCTCTGGAGCATCCCTCCATCTCCAGGTACCACGCCGTGATTCAGTACCGCGGACGGGCTGGGGACGGGGACTCGGTCGGAGAGGAGCGGGGCTTCTACGTCCACGACCTGGGCAGCACGCACGGCACCGTGGTCAACAAGAACAAGATCCCCCCGAAGACCTACATCCGACTCCGTGTGGGACATGTCCTGAAGTTCGGTGGGAGCACAAGGCTTTTTATTCTCCAGGTAGGTAGCAGAGTCGGTCCTTTACGTTTCCTGTTGTCTGTTTCTTTTTTTACACACACAACTACACAAGAACTAAAAAAAGAGGCACAATTAAGTGAATAAAACCCTCAAATTAAGCAGCTCCAGTCGAGCAAGAACATTCCTAAAACTTCTAACATTAATCTTCAGTAAAATACTTACCCAAATTAAAAGTGCTCTGTATGCAGAATGTCTCATTTCACATAAATTCATATTATAGTAGTTAGTTATAATTATCTTCACCATTATCATGTTTTAGCCAGTAATGATACAGCTTATTTAAATGATGTTGTTTTTGATGGTAATTTGTTTTATATGTGTTAATTATGTGTTATTACATACAACAATAACTTAAAAACTGCTGAAAAGCTTTACAGAAGTTTACAGAAAGTCTTATAGTATATATAGTCTTATCATTATAAGATTATATTGACAATCATTATGTGTTTAGTGTTACTAAGTAGACTCAGAAAGTTGCCAAGTAACTACAGTTGTCAAATATATAGAGAGATTTGCCCTGTGAATAGTGAAGTCGAAGTATGAATTAGTACAGATATCTCCAAATTAAGTACAGTACTTAATAAATGTAACAAGTTTTTCTCCACCAATGTTTTTTTGGTTAGACAAGTGTAAGTGCTTAAATCGTAAATCAAACTACAAGTACTTGCCTGAGAAATTGCTCCAAGTATCAGCTGAAATTCTTTACTCAAGATGTATTTTTAACACTATTGAACTTGCTGATGCTGTTGATAATATTAATTTTTAAGTCCAGTCCACTTTTGTTCATGTGGCTCATAGTATAATATAATATAAAGTTTTCTTCAGAAATCCAAAAATTTTTAGGTTCTGTTCAGTTTAGTTCATTTTAGATATTGAGGCAAGAACCACTTTAAAAATGTGTTTGTTTTTTGTCAATATCCTTTGAAAATCATTGGCGTGCAACAAAAATTTTATTTACCACCACTGGCTTTGCTCTCTATCAAATTATTGTTCATCGAATATGTTTGGAGAGTCGGCCACATGGAACAAAACATTCAAAGGCATCACATTTAAAAATAATCCATGATTCACTGATAACGCAGAATTTCTCCCTTCTTTCTTTTACCACTGAGATTTTTGTTTTTTTTATATATATATATATATATATTAATTTGTTGTGGATTTTTATCTCACATGTGAATCCTTGTGCTCCTTCCACAGGGTCCAGAGTTTGACGAGGAAGAGGAGTCAGAGCTAACTGTGACAGAGCTAAGAGAGCAAGCCCGCAAACAGAAGGCAGAGCTGGAGAGGAGGATGATGGGAGACGGTTCGGACGATGATGATGATGAGGAGGAGGAGAAAGAGCAGAAAGAGGATGGAGAAGGGGAAAACAACATGGGCCAGAGCCATATGTCAAAAGAAGACTCAGGCTGTTCATGGGGAATGGGTGAGCTTCTCAGCTGGTTGTTTGCATGTGTGTCAGTTTATTGGTTTGTTGTCGTCCTGAGCGCCGTAGTGTCAGGTTTCTCCCAAGGCGAGAAACAGAAGAAGCAGGTTAATCCTTTACTTCTCTCCTTCCCTTTGGCCACATCTGTCCCCATTAATCCCCGCTGCAGCTGAGGAGGCTGTTCCAGAGGAAGATGAGAACGAGGAAAATCCTTTCTCTACAGAGTTCCACGAGGACCAGGAAGCTGCGTACCTGAAAGATCCCAAGAAGGCTTTGCAAGGCTTCTACGACAGGGAAGGTAAAAAAAAAAAAAAAAAAAAAAAAAAAAGAAGCCATAATGTCTGATTCAGCTCTTTATTGTGGTTGTTGTATTTCTTGGATTTCTTTGCCCTCTTTTATCTTAGGGGAGGAGCTGGAGTTTGAGTATGAAGACAAAAGCCACGGGACATGGCTCTGCAGAATAAAGTAAGCGATGGGACACGTCTGATTTACGGTATCATCAGTGTAAAAATATGTCTCAAATGGTTATGGTCATTTGTCTGTCAGGCTACCGGTGGATGATGCCCTGGGCCGTCAGCTGGTCGCTGAAGTGACTCACACAGGAAAGAAAAAAGAAGCAGCCATCCAGTGCTGCCTGGAGGCTTGTCGAATGCTGGAAGCCAGAGGGCTGCTACGCCAGGAAGCAGGTGTTGTGCACTCGGTTCCAATGGGAACAGCTTAAAAAGTGGATTTGCCATCTGCAGATGGCAGTGCTTGTTACTGGCATTCTATTAATGGCTTTTCCTGTTTTTTGTAGTGTCCCGTAAGCGCAAGAAGAAGAACTGGGAAGACGAGGACTACTACGACAGCGATGATGACACCTTCCTGGATCGTACTGGCACTGTGGAGAGGAAGAGGCAGGAGCGAATGAAAAAGGCTGGAAAGATCGTTGAGCGGCCAGAGACCTACGATTCACTGGTAAACGTCAGCAGCCATGTTGATACACAAAAGTAGGGAAATGACTTTAGATCTGCCTTTCTTCACGTTAGGGCAATGATTCATACATGTGATCTCATTATTATATTATTATTCAGCATACAAATTGTTTTAATAATTCTCATACTCACACCAAAAGCATCCAGGTCAAGTTTGCTTCAAATAAAGCAAAACGTCTGTCATTTTCACCACCTTTGGGGAGGAACAAGGGTGTGAATATAATTTTGGGCAGCATTGATATGCTCCTGGTCTGAGGATAGTACTTTGTGGATGCTCAGGAGCTATCGAGGCAACGCTTGCAGGGCTGAATTTTGCAGATTGGTCAGATACCATCCAGCAATTTATTCTTGTAGCATTTTTACAGTTTTCTCGATTATTTACCATGTTACCAAACCAAAACATTTGACAAAATTATAAACATTAGCAATTTTCACATATAATTCAAATTGTTGAATTATTACAACTCTTGTTTTGCTGCAGTAACTGCCTTTTAGATTACAGATGCAGTATTTGAACAAGAAGGCAGCTGGTATGGAGTGAGTTGGGGTCTAAATGGCAATGCATTGAAGTGACTTTTACCCCAGGGACAGTTCCTGGACTTTCCGGTGGAAATGTACCTTTAGGCAAGGACACCTTCTATAGAGCAGAACGTAGCAAGGGCATTAAATGAGTTTGTTGCTCTTTGATTTGGAAATTTTGTTTTCAATAGAAAACATGGTGTATTAATGTTCTTTCCTGTTTTTATTTTTCTCCAACACTTGTGCTTTATGTGCCTCCTGTGTCTCGTTCCCTGTAAAATGTGTATAAATGCAGGTGTTCTCTGTGATGCCGGGGGGCTGCTCTCCGTACTGAAAATAAACAACTCTGTACTATAAAGGTGAATTGATTTGAAATGATATGGCCGTGTTTGAATTCCATGTAGGTGGCCAAACTGTCAGAGGTAGAGAAGGAGCTGGCAGACGCTCAGAAAAAGCTCAACGCTGTGAGTGGAGGTGAGTCACCATCGCCTGTGTGTTTACTGTTGTGTGGGTTGCACTCTACCTGTTTTCCTCACATTAATTGTAGGTTTCATCCCCACTTTCAGATTCTTCTGCCTCTTCCACTGAGGACCCCCTGGATGCCTTTATGACCGCAGTGAAAAGTGAGGCGGCAATGGACGCCTTAGAGCGCAGGAAGCTTCACGTTCACGTCGCCGATTTACGCAAAGAGGCTCAGAGGCTCCGCAAGCTAGTGGAGCTCACACGGCCAGTACAGATGCCCTCACTGCTGCAGAGGTGAGCTGCTGTGAGATTTTCTGATGACCCCTGACCTCTTTGAATTTTAGATTTATTTTTGACATTTTGAAAAGTCCTGAAAAATCAGCAAACCGTGTAGGCTTTGTGAGAGTAAAGTAAAGTATGAGAATGTCTTCTCCTTTCTTTATCCCTCAAAAAGCGGCAGCTCAGAGACAGAGAAGCCTAAGAAGTCCTTACCACTGTTTGGAGCCATGAAGGGGGGAAGTAAATTCAAACTAAAGACTGGCACCATTGGAGTAAGTGCTATTTCTCAAGTTTTACTATCTGCAATTTAAAAAACAAATGTATGTTTTCCTTCACCTGTTTTTCTCTCTGACATTCATGTTATATTATTTTGCAGAAGTTGCCTGCAAAGCGTCCCAACCTGCCAGCAGAGCTCTTCAATATGAAGGAGCTTCCACCTGGAGGAGAAGAGGAGGAAGAGGAAGAAGAAGAGGAGGAGAATGCAGAGAAAAACAAGGATGATGGTCCTGAACAGAGTGAAAGTATTGCTGACTCCAGTGGGTTCCAGCCTGAGGAGGTCACTCCCTCAGAGCGAGCGGTAGAGTCTCATGAGCTAAAAGGTAAACTTCTGAAGGAAGTGGGCAATAATGAGAAAGCTAAAGAGGAAAATGTATCCGTTAATATCTATATCTATCAGTCATGAAAATAGGGCATTTAAGTAGAATCATGCAATGGTAATTTCTTCATCTCGAACAATTCACTGAAACAAACGCTAACAACAGTGGTGGGTGGACCAGCACAAAAATGTCAGTGTCTCAATAACGTGTCTATTGTTAAGTGTCGTCAAAATATGAACAGGATAATGAAGATGACTCTTTAATACACATGTCACTGAAGCAGACCATTTCGTGGTTGATTCATGGGTCAGACATGATTCATAAATCACGCTGTGATTTGCGGTTAATCACCTTTTTAGAGAACGGCATGTTATGCAGGAAGTAGTGAAATGTTGAACAGCTGGAGATTCGCTTTCAGAAGGTTAGAGAAAGTTCACCTGTAAAGATTATAGTGCCGTCTAGGTGTATTCTGAAATTTCACCCGGAAGAAGAATATTCCTAACTTTTTATGAGGAGTGTACATATAAATATGTATGTGTATATGTATGTGTATGTATATATGTGCATATGTACATATATATATGTGTGTGTGTGTGTGTATAGATGTATAGATGTATAGATAGATAGATAGATAGATAGATAGATAGATAGATAGATAGATAGATTTTGTGTGTGTTATTTTGTTTTAATATTTAGTGTCCTGCAGTGCCACTGGGTGGCAGCAGATTTGTGATACATACAGTATATTAATAAAATTTTCATGTAGTAAAACTTATTCTGTTAGAGTACAGCTGAAGTAAATTCTTAGCTCTCTTTATTTAAGTAAGTAACATCTGCTTCTGTGACTCAGGTTTTCAGTCTAACAGTAAGTAGTTTATTTTTTTTAAACATGCAGATAAAAATCTGATGACTTTTAGTTTTGTCTCTTCTTTCATAGAAGAGCAAAGCCACAAACAGCTCCCTCAGTGCAGGAGTAACAAGACTCCAGTACCATTAAGTCCAAGTGAGTGATGGGTTTCTGTCATTGTTGTATTAGTTTGTGCTCAGTAAAGTCTTAGTACTTCACAGTTGTGCTTGAGTAAGTATAGTTGCTGTTTGTCTGCAGTACATGATGTTTCCTCCCTACGTCTCCATAGATTCTAGGGCAGAAGGGGATGGAAAGCCAGCAGCAGAGTGCAGCCCCAGAAAGAATGTGAAGAGAGTGATGGGCCCCAGCAGGGTATGCCCCTACACACACACACACAGGAATAAATATTAAATTCTCTCCATAGAGAAGTGTGCAATGTAAATAGACTGAAACTGGGTTTGTCTCCACAGCCTCCAGTGCAGCTGTCAGGGCAGTATCCAGATGATGACCCTGATTATTCTGTGTGGGTGCCTCCTGCAGGTAAGACAAACCCCAAATGAATTGGTTATAATAGATGAGATTTCTGGCTTTAATGCCCCAATTGTGCAGCTGAATGTATCTTTAATTATCAATTCTTAGTCGGCAATGAAAAGGTTCCTGCAGGTAAAAAAAGGTAAAAAAAACTTTGAAACATCTGCAAGACTGAGTTTGGATTCAGGGTTAGAACCACTTGCAGCACTTTATTTGTGGACATGGTTAATAATTGGTCTTTTTAGGTATTTGTACTTTGCACAAATTAAGCATCTCAGAATAATTTACAAGTTGCACAACACAGTTTTCACCATTTAATAAAAGATGTTTTAGTGTGAATGAATAGTCTTTGGAATCTTTTGGGGGCTGAAAGGTTCTTTTCTTGTCCCATAGGTCAGACCGGAGATGGCCGCACACATCTAAACGACAAGTATGGCTACTGAGGGAAGACAGGAGAGAGCTCTTTAGTCTCCACTCCAGCAGCTTTTATTGTGCAGATAATACTGCAACACAAAGCCTCCAGTCTCCTTCGCTGTGACCATTAACCCTCTCCACCCTCCCAAAGTCTTTCTGCGTGGTTCAGGTTTGAAGATCTCAAAAACCTGAGAGCCTGGGACAGACCAGAGGACTGCAGAAAAATAATAACGCTGCACCTTTGATTTATCTCTTTGGGATATTTACAGACTGTGATAAACAAAAAGAACAATTTCCAACTCACGTTAAAGTGGCCAGCCTGGGTCAGAGTCAGTCTGCTGGCACTTTTCACCTGACAGTAATAGAGATGGGTAGCACTTAAATTCTGTCCCTTTTGTTATCTGAATTATACATCATCCAAACAGAAAATAGAGCAAGGGCAGCACAGGAGGAGTAGCTGAGCTGAATTCAGCTTCCTGGTTTTGGCTGCTCCTCGTGCAGTGAAATTCACCTGACATCCAATCTGTATCCCTCCCCTGTTTGGCTTCAGTTGATCGCTGGTTTAACCCCCTCCCCCTCCCCCTTCACCAAAGGAGAGTGTGTAGCAGGGAGGGGAAAAAAGGGGAGAGCATTGAAGCAGCTTTTCTGACCATCTGGACACTTGGATGGCTCACTGGATGAAACGCAAGCTGATAATGACTCAAGCTAAGTGGAGAGAGTGTGTGTGTGTGTGTCTACACAGCCCAACCTTCTCAAAGTTCTCTTTTTAACAAGATTGTCTTTATGAGCAAGTCAGCTGTTGGTGTGTGTTTGCCTAGAGCAGGATTCCTTGCTTTGTGAAATCCCACTCAGCGCTGGTCTCTTGGTTTACTGCCATACTTTCCACCCTCTTTCCTGTTCTTTTCTCAAATCACAAGTAAAAAAAAACTATTTTGTTATAAAAATGTAAAATAAAATTGTCTGTTTTAACAGTTTTGCTTATACCCTCTCTTTAGCCGTCCATCCTCTAGTCTTCACTACTTCACACCCAGCGCATTTTTGATGTCAGACTGTCTCCCTTTGAAGCTCTCTCACACACAAAGAGGGTTTCTCAGGGTATGATCTGGCACAAAGAGGCTCATGGTCTCGGCTGTACTGTCGATGTTTGCTGTGATGTTCTGTGACCTATTAATCAGAGATGGAAACTCTCTGCCTCCCACAGAAGTTCTCTGTCTGTCAGACTCACAAAGCCTTCCAGAATATCCAAGTACTTTGGTATATTCTAGTGACCCCAGTAAATCTGATGTAAACAGATTTGTTGTGCATGGATCAGGCGTACTGAATCTTTCTTCTTAGATCAAGCAATATAAAGTAGTTTGTTTATAATTACATAATATAATTATAATTAGTGAATGGCGATGGTGAAGCATCTATTAAAGCAGCATGTATTTATTTTTGGCCACTAGAAGCAGAACACTAAGACCTCACAAAGTTGTTATGATGATCAGGGCCCAATTCTTCATACACAGTTTAACAAGTTAGTTGGAGAATGTTGACAACAGTGATCGTCGATGTGTTTGTTCTTCCTACGTCACTTTGACACAGTTGTCCTGGCAATACATCTTCAATTTCAAGCCTACTCAGGAGCAGGTTTACTATCAGGTTCAGTCAGTCTGAACAAGATAACGTGTATTAATTCGTTGTTGGACCAGGAAGTCCAAACATCCATGGATTACACTGGTTGTGTTGTATTGTGAATGAAATTTCATCCTGTGTGTTTGCAACACGGATTTGTAGTGACCAACTATTATACTAGTTAGTGCCTCAACACTGCATTAAAGACCAATATTCTATATTTGTGAGAGTAATCCTAAATTATTTAAATACTGTAGTTTGAAAACTAAAATAAAATGCTAAATCACACAAAGAGGCTCCAGCGTGCCTAAGAAATCATTGTGCATACTTCGCTACTAGTGACACTTTTACATAAAACATAGCATTTTGATGGATTCTTAAGTATTAAATATAAATGAGTTTAATGAAAGGTCTTAAATTGCTGTCGGAAGAGTCCTATGCATTTAATTACATGATAGGTAAAGTGACATTTCTTGAATATCGCTGATCAATCAGAGTATAAACAACACAAGGGCAAGAATATGCCAACAGAACAGATTCATGTTCTTGGCAACGAAAGTGTTTCCATGATGGTGATTGATGCGTCTGCCTAAACAGGTCAGTCCTGTTTGTTCAGAATTTTCCACTAATTTGTCATCCATCTGTTTTTAATATTACAAGTTGTTAGATATTGAGTTAGGTAAAAATAATCTCCTAAACAAGAGGCCATAGGGCTTTTATTGAGTCATTTATGTGCAACAATGGACACAGACATGTACCAATGTTACATTCACTTCGGCAAAACTTACAGTGGTGACATTATGTTTAATCGCTCAATCACTCAGCTCATGTCAGGAGCTGGCAACTACCTCATGTTGCATTCATCACAATGGGAATGTCATTTCAAGGCATTAAAAGATCTTTAGAAAACACTGGGACGTTTTACATACACCAGTGGTCCTACAATATTTGGGAGGGGGAAAAAAATGGCACACTACAGGTAGGCTATGCATAACACAGAATCGGTTACACTTGCCAAGGTGCAGCAAACTATTCTCATACTTCCTTATTTCCATATACCTCTCTTTCTGCAAAAAAGTGGAAATCATGCAAGGAAAGAGGTCAGAGTTACTTAGCTTTGACCTGGACTAAAAAGTGACAAATTTATTAAGAAACAGACATCAAAAAGGTCAAAGGTCGACTATTCAACTACAGTCATACATGTTTGTTATAGCTCGTCGTGATCTGCGTAATTATTAACGTCGAAAGACCGACAGGATCACTGTCTGTTCGTTTCGACATTAACAAGACGTCAGATGAGTCACCACGCGTTTTTAGTACATGAAGTTACCAAGAACCGTACAAGATGTCCAGTAATCACATCAAAAGAACCATTTGATTGTCTTACATGCAACATTTCCTATTAAAGTGATCCAGCCCAGAGCTAACGTCAGATATGTCCCTTTGTACCATCACCGCTCCACAGTCCAGGTTGTTCTTGATCATTCTTCCTCTAATCTCAGGAAAATATCAGAGACAGCTATACAGATGCAACGCCTGATGGATCCTCGGAAATATTGTGTTTAAGCCATTTTGTTCTCCCAGCATTCCTGTGGGTGTTACGTGGAGAACAGTTATCAAAGTGACGGGGTTAACGGGGGGTGGGGTGGGGTGGGGGGGTGTTACCTGAGTGTACAACAGTTTGACCATCAAGTAAATGTCATTGTAGTGGTCTAATTCAATTAGCAGTCACTGCTTGGTCTCGCTGCAGAAGCCACGAATAAAAAGCAGCTGTCTCGGAATGAAGAGAAGGGTGCAGAGGATTATCTTGGGGCAGATAAATATCCTTATGAGCACGGAGGATCCTCGGACGGGGTCATGGGGCTGCACGGGGGCACTGTGCTCAAGGAACGGAAGGCAAAAATGGAGGGATCGTAGGTGTACCTGGGCGGAGGACGACTGCCTGTCAGATTCTGTGGAGACAGAGAAAGACATGGGTGGTCATGGATCTGTCACAAGGAGTTGTCTAGGTTAATCCAGGTTTTAGCATTCGTGAGATGTAAAAGGTGTGGATTACCTGCTGTCCCTGTTTATGTAACACATCTGCTACGTTGCATAAGTTCATGTCAATAGTGACTGGATGCTTTATACATTTGTGAATATGTCATAAGACAGTGAATAAACCCTGACTAGCAATCGTGGGAAAATGACTGGCCCTCGTTACAACAGGTTTGGTGACATAAATGCTTTTCCACTCACGCAGCCATCGCCCCCCTCTGAGCAGAACCATACTTCTTCTGGCTCTACTGGCCCTCTGTCTAAAATTAGCCCTGGTCATTTTCATCCCTACAGGAAACTACAGGAAATGGCTTTGTTGGATTTGGCAGTGAGGCAGCACTTTCTCCAGAGCCTGCTGAGGGGGAGTGAAGTTTATGAGAAGCTGGACTGAGAAACATGAGGGACCTTGAGACAAATTCTTTGTAATTAGGAGCTGATTCCATGGATAAACCTTTGTGCTGCACAGACTAACAGATGTCTATTGTCATTACTGTGAGATTTAAGATTAGTCCGTCCCTATGACTGATCGATTCCAGTGAGTTTTCTAGCAGATGCCCCTGGGGAAACAATTGAGTGACGTCATTGTGCTGAAAGTGGCCCATTAACAGTGCGTGTAAGGCTACAGGTGTTGCTATGACTTCAGCCAAAGCCTGTGGAGATGCAGCACTGACAACTGAGATGCAGCAACAATTCCCAAAACCACTTAGACGTGTTCTATCTACCAGTGTTAGTATAAACAGGCCAAAACTGAGAGGTGGGAAACCAAATAACAGCCCAAGGATATGTTACATTAAACTAAATACATGTGAACTGCGTTAAGACGTTCTCCATATGGTAGCTGCGAGTATGTCCAAGTGCAGGGGAGAGTCATCGAGCATGACCCCCTGTCCCTGCAGAGTTGTCTTGTGGTCACATCTGCAGTATAACAGACTTGTAGGGCCCAGAAGGGCCAAGCAAAGTACAAATGCTTCCGTTTCTGCAGACTTTAAAAACAGGACACCAGGTTGAAGTGTCTCTCTCCGGGGAGGTAGTGTAGTTATGTGTCTGTCCTGTTGATCATTACTTCAGATCCCAATTTGCAGATTTGAAAACTTTCCACACTGTGTTGCTGGCCTCCTGTTAAAGGAGAAGTTAAACATTTTGGGGAAATAAAAAATAACAGATTTACAAGGCACAGGCTCAGGGGCTTAAGGTTTCACAGTGGGGCCCTGAACTAGGGCCTCTTTATGACTGTGACTGAGCCATTTGGCCGTCCAACAGGAGCACTAACAAAGCAGAAGAGTGCTAATCATGTTTTCTTCGCTCCTTTAAAATTGTGGATGAGCCCTGGCCAGAGCTTGTGCCTCTCATGCATTCAATGCATCTGAGTCAGAGCGCTAATTTTCCAGATACTCACTATACTAATATACTGGAAAAAGTTTAATGGTGACCGGTTCTAGATCTTTTTGTCTTAATCATACAACCACATCCACCCAAATTCTGAAGGTATTTCCTGAATCCCCATAGATTATTATAGATTATTATTCATGCCACTAACTTTGTTTTAGTAGAGGGGAAAATATGTCTGAATTAAACCAGATAGTTTGGGAATCCTGCGGCATAGAAGAGTCTACTGTAAATTTACAAATTCCATTCGCAAATAACTTCACAGTTTTAACGTTACAATAATAGGAGAAGCATTCCCGCAGGCTTACTATGCAGAGTCCTGCTCTCATCCACCTGCAGGGGAAGTGAGTTTAAGATAAAAAAGTTTAATTGCAGTGCTGCTAATCGTAGTGAAATGGCCTCAAACGCCAATGTTAGAAAACAGAAGACGACGGTGAGTGAAAAAGTGGTTGTTTGGATATATTTTGGTTTTAGGCTAAAGGATGCACAGCAAAAACAATTTTGTAGGAAAGTGACCATGGAAAATAACATCACAAACGTCCTCCAGCAATAAAAAACCCCACTGGGCTCTTGGACAAGTTAATGATTAAAAACACATCTGTTAATGCAACCTTCAAACGCTACTTAGGTCAGCAGAGCCAGGTATCAGCTGACATGCTGACAGGAACACTTGCTGGATCAAAACACTGAGTACGTCTGTGTTCTGGACAATGTTGTCAGCATAAGCGAGGAGCTACGCTAGTCAGCTAGAGCCTGATGACGTGTCTGTATGTTGTTATTGGCTGGTATTTCCGGTTCGTTTGTTTTTTAAACCAACCAACAGTGTGTGTGTGGGAAAGAGAGTGAAGGGTGGGGAGCAGAAATGGACAAAGGTGGTGGGAAAAAAAACTGTAAAACAAGACTGAATTGAGAACAGAATGGCTGAATGAATACGTTTCTCGAGGTAACATCTGTTTGTTCTCATCCTCGGAGCAAAACAGTCCATCGTGCAGTTTACCTCAATCAAAAGTTAAAAGGGGTATGCAGCACATTTTCCTTCAGTTTAGTTTTCCCTTTTCACTCTCAGCTGATCTGCACCATTTCATGCACCTCAGTTAACCGTGTCAATCTTGCTGGCTGCTGCCTGGGAAGCTCCTAACACTCTTCTGTTCACCTTCAGCTCTTAAAGGGGAAAGGCCTGAGCAGCAGAGGCAGCCAAAAAGAAGCTGTCCTGCTTCCATATGACCTCCCTCTTGCACCAACAACACCGCAACCATAAACTTGCCTCAAAGCCACACTGGTCCAGTGTCTCTTCTGGACCCTGGCCAGGAAACTGGGGGTCAACAGATAAAAGGTGAAAGAGGGCGAGAGAAGTAGCTGCAGCAAATGGATGCAACAGAGAAAGAGACTGTGCAGAGTGACACAAAGTGTAGAAAGAGTCAACACAAGTGTCCAAATTACTCATCAATCCAAACACTCGCTTCGTACTCACTTCAAGAAAAATCTCTGATCTGGAACATACCCAGTGGCCACAGACGTCACTGACAGGGACAACAACACTACCAACTACACCAGTGAGAATACAGGATAATGAGCAATATCTCTATGTATCAGTGGAGCTAAACAGATAGCAGCCGGCCAGGCTATAAATGGAAAATGACTTCATCCCTGGAAATACACCACAAGGGAACTGCACAGTACTCCACCTCCTCTTCCTCCGCCTCATCTCCATTTCTCATCTCCACTCTCTTGTTCTTCATAAAATGCTTTCCAAGAGTATACTCCTTTTTGAATCTGCAGTATATTTATATGGATTGTCCATACCTACAAGCTATAGAGGACTGGAGCAGCACGGAAGCCGTTACAGTTGGTGCATGTATGTGTGCACATAAACAAGTGTGTGATAAGGTTCTATTGACACTAGCCCACACAATGTGATAATAACGTCACTTTTCTCACCACACTGTGCATCCTTCTGGAGCACCCTGCTCTGTGCCAAGATGCCCAGGCTTGTTCCAGTCAACTCTCCAGCATGTCTCCCTTACCCACCACAAACAAAAATCAACCTATACCATATACCAGTCGCAGTTAGAAGTTGGTGGATAATTATTGGACGCGGGAAAACCACTTCACAGGAACAACGGCTGAGTTGTTACATGAGATCAAAGGATCAAACAAGAAGAAAAGAGTGATTTTTCATCAATTGTTTTGTCATATGTAAACTGTGTTTAGCTTGCTTTGCTTTTTGCAGCCCTGAGGACACTATTCCATTTTCAAACATCTTATGCACAGCTCTGTTGCTTGCAAAGGGCCTGGGAACAAACACCATTGCCAGATGCTGTCTCAGTATGCAGTTGGATGGACATCAAGGTGCTGGCGACAAGACAGGCAGGGCTGTTCACTGGGCACTGCAACCTTGCAACCTTATCACTGTGTAATGGACACCCTGGTCCGGGCTGTGTATTATGGCTCTGCGTAAAAGGAAAAGTTGTGTGTGCAAGTGTGTGTCTGTAGTCAAATTAGTACCACTTGTTTAAACAATTTATCTTCATGACAGCCATCCCAACTGGATCTTTAATATACCAGAGATTTTTGCATTCATTATGACCAAACAGTATGAGGGGGTTTTGTTCACTTGCAGTGGAAAAGAACTGAAATCAAAAACAAACTCACCCGAATCTTTATAGTCCGTGTTTTCCCTCCACAGTTCTTTTTCAGCAGCATTTTCTGTGGAGAACAAGTATGGACAGTAAAAACTATGGAAAAGCATAATTTCTTTCAGCAGCAAACGTGTTTGGCAACGTGCCTTTATGTGTGTGACAATCCCTAAAATGTGTAATGGACGCCTGTTTGCGTAATTAGACACTTTGTTTTGTACCCAAAGAAGTGACTGCAATAATGAAGAGTCATGCAGATTTTAAAATTCATTCTAACTAAGCATAATAAAAAAAAATACCACCTGTAAACCAGTAGTTGACAATTAGTTTTTACATTATTAACACAAAACACCGTACAATATGAACGGGAGTGAACACTGGCAATTAACATTGTGTCAGAAAGACAAACCAAATGAGGCAAATCGTGCTGCCGTACAGTCATTCAGTGAAGCTTGTGCAATATCCTGTTTCCCATTCCCTCCATGTCCGTGCACGTCCATACAAAATCATTCAGCTGTCCCCAGTCGGTGAGGCAGCTTATGAGTGGTAAGAGCACAAAAAGAATGGAAACACAAGACTCCTGCTGCTGTGATGTGGAAGAAGACTGGTGTGTGCTGGCCCCTACACTCGTCTACTGATCTTTTTTTTTAGTCTTTTACCTTTTTTCCCTTTTTTTTTTTCAATCAGTGAGACCAGTTAGGTGTGAGCTGTCTGACTTAGAGGAAATTGAGGCTGTTTCATTCAGACTAATGTTTACTACGGCATTTGATTAAATGATCCAAGTTTTGTTCCGTTAAAACATTTTATTACTTTCAAAAGGGATGTAAATTTGGATGCTCTTTTTTCTAATTTAAAAGTCAGGAACATGAATTTTTACTTTGTCTCTTCTCAAGTTACCTATGCATGACCTCTGCAGCAGAATTATTGTCCACACACATATTTGACAAATGTGGTTTTTCATGAAAATTAATGAAGCTTTTGCTGGTTTGTGTTTGTTTAATTCTATGTGCCTTACCTAGGCTGATTCATGGTGACAGCTAATAATATAACCTGTTTGTATCGGAATATTTACAGTTGTCTCTGATGTTGAAGCTTCCCACAGATGCTAGCTCAGGACAGAATGTAAAAATTCACAATAATAGTTTTCACTTTACAAACATAAAAAGCCCCAAAAAAGAAAGTGTAATGTTAAATGTGAAAACTTGACTACATTATGCAAAACTACTGCTGTGGCCACAACCAGCAATTGCTACATAAATTGTTTCCATGCCAATCAGGCACGAGGGATTCCCAGACGCTGTGTTTACGTGAACTTAAGCAATGAGGTTACTCAGAGAAAGCGCTTTTCTCTGGTAATCGGGAACCAGTGTCTACATGCACTTAAGAAACCCAGGTACGGGAAATCCACATATACATGCAGCACAAAGAGTAGCCTGATTTCTCCTCCACCTCTGACTTATTTTAGAAGCCTGGCGCACAATTTTTCACTGAATAGTGACAGAAAAGGCTGTTTTCTGACTTTTCTCTCTCTCTGCCTGTATGTTGGTGTTCGTGTCGCAGCAGAGTGACGGGAAAAGAAAAGAAAAGAAAGTCACATGCAGCTGACCCACAACAGTCTCAACACACTTTGTGTGGATTAAAATTTCTGTCTGACCTTAGGTGTTTTTAAAACAAGCCGGCATCGCCCCATTAATTCTTGGACAATCTCTCCTTTCATTTATTCTCTCAGTCAGTTGTGTGCAGTTTACCATCTGCAGCCTGTTGTTACGCACATGTGCAAAAAGTAAAGCCGATTAGAAACCCGGTTACCCATATACATGGAAAAGTAATCTGCGTTCTCCTACAAAAATTTACCTTGGGAAACCACGTTTCCCTAACCCCCTACCCAGATTTCGGACCCTTTAACCCAACCTGATGACCCTTTAACCCTTTAAGGAAAATGTTGAGAAAAATACACGTATGACTTTAGACTTAAGCTGGTGCACAAGTTTAGACACTGACAGGTCAGGAATTACTGGGCTTTTACATTAACCCCAAAATACTGTTTTCTAAAGCCAAACGTAATTTTGTCCTTTTTAGTCAGTATGAGGAACTACTGAAAACTGTTCGTATGGGTTTCCACTAGGAAATAATCAAATTTAAAGCTTAAAAATTATTTTAATGTCTTAATGTTTGGCAACCCACCCAACAATGTGCTGCTCCTCTACCTTCGACACAGAATCCCAACAGTTTTACCCTTTAAATTGCTTTCTTTAAAAGAACCAACCCACTCACCCTACTGTTGTTGAGCTGAACGCGAGACAAGCATCAGTGACAGAAATGACATTGTGATTGTGTGTAAGTTGAGGCAGACTTTTTGAGTGAAAGTTGCTCAGCTAAAGGGTTAATGGGTAAGTGGCGCTGTGTGTGCTAGCTACCTCTGTAGGCCCCCTATTGTATTCCCTGCAGCACCTCCCATTCCACTTGACTGAGTGTGCACACACTGTTGCACATACAGACACGCTCACACGGTGGCCACACATTCAAACACAGACAGATACAGCAACACTGATACAGGAGGATGTCCACATGCAGACACAAAAGACAGTCAGGATGATAGACGCCAATCCCCTTCACCCTACTCACCCTCCCACACACACACACACACACACACACACACACACACACACACACACACACACACACACACAACTCTTGCACTTTTTTTCTATTTACCCCTCTCAATGCGGCCTGCTGTCTCTCAGCATCTGTTCTTTCTCTCATGGACATATGGACCCCTGAAACCTGCAGTTTCTCTACAAATACGCACAGACACACACTCACTGAGACACACACGCATCCTTTTCGATCCATGATGTGGGCCAACAAGTCTATTGGATTTTAATGATTAGCGAACCAGCTTCTCCATGACTCATTAGTGGCTGTCGTTTATCTGTTGTGTATTTAATCCTCTCTTTCTGCCTCCACCCCTTCATCGCCAGCCTTTGTGACAAAACGAGGGCGGACATCTGCCATCCGTGCCTCCCTCTCCTTCATCCCTCTCCAGCCAGACCACCATGGTGGCGAGCGTACGGCTATGGAAAGGGAAGATTTTGTTTGCTTGTGCAAGTGTGCACATATGTGTGGCTGTGTGTGTGTGCATGTGTGTGCATAGAGGGTAGTCGGGTAGACGGCAGGGACGTGATTGTATTTTTGGACTCAATCCTTGGCCCGACATAAGAGTTTTAGTTGTTCAGAGGGGTAGTGTAAGGGTTGTTTTGCTTTTTGATTCTTTTAGACTAAAACATTTAAAATGTACTATTTACAGAGGCACTCAAAAGTTTGTGAACCCCAAAAACATAATCATATTTCCATGCAAATCAAATTTCCTAACATTTATTCTTTTACTGGGGAAAACGAGACAATTCTTTTTTATAATTATATATATTTTTTTATATTTTTTGTTTCTGGAAAAAGTAAATATCTAGAATTATCATTTAGTTTGAAGAGGGAATGAGGGTCTAGTATTTCAATCAGTAGGATGACAGGTATGACTCTGCCTTAGTTAAAGAAGACGAATCTGGGTCACGCAGATTATGAACAAATGAAGAACATTCAACACCACTGTTATCCTCTCCACGAGCAGTCAACCAAAGAAGATAACAAAACGAAGAGAAGAGGTGAAGAGAAAGATGGTCACAAAGAACCCCAGGGTACTGTCTAAAAATGGAAAGGTTTCTCTCACAGTGGCTCATATCAAAGTGAAGTCCACCATTAGAAGAACACTGAACAACAACAGTGTGCTTGGCAGAGCCGCAAGAAAGAAGACACTTTTCTCCAAAAAGAATATTTACAGTTTGCTCAAAGCCATGTGGATAAGCCAGAAGGCGGCTGGAAGAATGTTCTGTAGATGGATGAGAACAAAGTAGAACTTTTTGGCTTGAATGAGTGATGTTTGGCAAAAACAAAACTCAGTACCTCATCCCATCTGTGAAATGTGGGTGTGGCAGCATCATGGCACAGGTAAGCTGTGCTGCCTCCTGACCAAGATGGGTTGCCATCATTGATGGAACACATCTACAGGAAAGTCTCGATTGAAGTATTTATCAGAGAAAAATTGTTAAAGTAGAGGAAAGTCCTTTTCCTAATCCTGTACAAATGCTGTGTACGGACAAAAAGCAAGTAGTTCATGCAAGGAGGCCAACCAACATCTGCAAAGAGGAATAGAAGAAAATCCCTCAATTTTGATGTGCAAGGTTGATAAACATTTACCAGAAATGTTAATTTGAAGTTTTGCTGCAAAAAAGGGTCACACCAGTTAATACAGTAAGTACATATTTTTAAACTCGTATATTAATCAATTGGATTTGCCTTATTTCGTTGTTGAACTTGTATGTAAATATGATCGCAAATTAGCTTGTATTCATGCAAAAATAAAGTTCTAAAGGGTTGTTTCTTTAAAGGGGCAATGTTGAAGTATACTTCAGGTCAATCTTTTTCTTTTTACTGCCAGTGTGTACAATATAAAATGAACAACTGGAAAGACATCGAAGTAGCGTCACAGAAGAAAATGCATAATTAGCATTTCTTAACATAGGGTGTATAGATGTGCATGTGTCCCAGGTGCACATCATGACAAACTGAGAATTAAGGTTTTCTTAGCAAGAGAGACAATTAGTGTAATATGTAAGCTGATAATAATTAATTTTGCTGTTTACATTTTAATTATTTATTTTCATGTTAGGCAATGGAAAGTGAAATGTGCCTTATTATAGACTTAGATGAAAATACTAGTCTCTTCATTCTTCATATTTTTATTTAAGTTTTATCAAGGACCAACAAACCTGGTAATCAGCAATTTAGTGGAGATTATAAGTGATTTATTGGCACTGGAATGTGGCTGATACGTTGTACTTTTTGGTCAAGGTTTTTGAGGGAATTAGTCAGATTAGTTATGTGGTGTGTAAATTTAGGTTGGATTACAAACCTGTTGCATTTTCTCCAGGTCTAGACTGGGTCTCCCAGGCTCCCACTGTAACTGTGCCGATACTTCCTGTAAGGTGCTGACTGGTCAAAGTGACTTAAAATAATGGGCCGTGCCACTGGCTGCACCACCTGCAGCTGAAAGCGCATGGGGGGTGGCTTGAGGCTACGTGGTGGGCTGGAGCTGAAGTGCACAGGACTAGGGGAGGCAGCCAGTGGCCTTGCAGAGGCAGCTGGTGTCCCACATCCACAGAGGTCCCGCACCTCCTCATCACTGGAGGTGCTGCTGTGGTGATCACTGTAGCGCTGGGGAAGAGCAGACATCCACTTTCTGCTATCACCGCAGCTGATCCGCTCAAGCTCTTCCTCTGAAGAATGCCGATCCAGATTGGCATCTAGAAGGAGGCGGAGACGTCGTAACCGGGCTGGAGAGATGGGACCCTGATTGTGCTGCTGGCTGGTGGCCAAGGGGGTGAGGGCACAATTTCTCCGTCTCTCTAGGGTAGTAGACAAACAGGACGTGTACAAAGAAAAATACAGACTTTTTTTAACTGTTGCTCTGATCTACATAAGCAGCACATTAAATGTTGACATTGTACGTGTGATTGTATCATTGTGTGTGTGAGACCAAATGAATGAAGCAGAAGATCAAGTCTGTTTACAACAAAACCAGTTTAACTTCAGAGGGACATACCTCTGTCAATCTGTGCAAGCTCCTGGTTTTCCCCCTCGGAGTCATCACTCTCCCCTCCCTCCCCACTGCCATGGTAGGAAATCTGGAAAATGGATATTATACTGTAGATCAAGTATGCCATGTAATACTGTGTGGCAAATTAACTCTTTACATTCCTACTGCGGTTAAAATCTCTTATGAGTCAAACTTAAATATGAGCTGGGATCCAATTTCACTAAATCGATTAGGGATCACAATATCAGTTACAGTGTTGGTCACAGCAAAAAAACTACAACTGTCTGCATCATAGGAATAATCTACAATGTCCTTACCGCAGTTTCATAAAATTATTAATTTCAGCGTAAACATTGCTACAATACAGATGCCTACAAAAGGCAGGCACAACAGCCTGAACCAGACTGTCTCTTTAAAATCAATTCCTTGTCTACAGTAGTAGCAACAATACAGATACCCTGCAGACCGCAGCACTAAGAGTTAAGTAATGTGCCTCACACTCAGTAATTACCACTCTGAGGCCTCGCTGAGCAGCTGCCATCTGTGCTTGTGTGCGTGCGCGTGGATGGTGTGTGCTTGTACACATACATCCACAAAAACATACACAGTGTCCTCCCTTTTACTCACACATACGCGCACACACACCTCCTCTTCTTTGTAAAGCTTTCCAAAACGAGGGGAAATGGGGAGCAAGGAGCCAGGGCCTCATAGCCCAGTGAGGGCAGACCTTATTCAATTTATGTTAAGTGTGAATTCCAGTGTGTGGTTTCACAAACTGAAGCTGGATCTTTTTCACATTTTTAATTTCAAGCGCCATAATGTAGTGTTTTAAAAATGCATAAACATGTCCAATCATCGCCAATTCCACCACAGTGATGATTGGAAAAGATTTGGTTACTAATATAAATATTTTTGAAAATATATGTTTTTATGTAGCATAAACAAAGGCCTAAATTTTGCTGTTCAGAGAAAATATAGCACAGTTTATTTATGACATGACAAAATGGTAATGGTAAAACTACTTCTGAAATACTAAATAAAATATAAGGCATCAGATATCAAAAGTAATATAAAGAGATTAAAAAATAATTAATGTTTCAGATTAAGGTTGCTGGTATTGGCGCTGTGAAGCCTGTTTGTGTGCTGCCTTCTTGTTTTTAGTGACACAGTGGTTGTGAGAGATATTCTTAATGAACAAACCCGGAGCCGCCGTGAAAGACAGACAATCGAGGCTCCCAGGAAGTCTCAAATTAAAAAGCATCTCCACTGGAAACTTACAATGAGGAGTCAGATTCTCAGCTAGACACAATCCAGTGGATTTTTATTGGGCAGCATGTAGCTGAACAAATGAAATATTATTAAAAGTTACTCATTTTGTATACTAAGAATGAGGTGATGCTGGTGGTTCATACGCAGTAATGATTTGGCGCTCCCTTCCCCTAAGGGAAGGACGGCCTCCGAGATTGTTTATGGATCAGACAACAGACATGTGCTGTTGGATAAGGGCTGACGTGAACTGAAAAAGTAAGACTTGTTTATGTTTCAAGCTCTGCCACAATATGTGTTGTGCCTCAGTTACTTGCAATGTGTTTAACCACAACACACGACTTGTGTGCTGTTCACAGCCTTCAACTTTCAGTGGCTTTCTTACTTCACTGTCACAGAGACACTATCATTACTGTAACACTATTGACACACTAGAAATTACTACTAAAGGCCTGTCACACCATAAAAACATCTCATCTGGGAGGCAAAGCTGGCGGCATGCACAAAAGTTTGCTCCTAGTATTATTTCAGACCCTCCATTGAGTGTCCATTTTCTAGACAGTGGAAACTTTAGTTAGTTAGTTCATTTATTTCAGTTTGAGGTAATTAGAAATAATGAAGATGGGTACAGCAACAAAACATAAACTGAAAAAGGCTTTATTTCGAAGCCTTAGTTTATTTTTCTACCCCTGTACCTAAATTTTACATTACTCAATAATTCCACATTTTACATCAACTTAACTAATGTTTAGCAACCAAAGCAACAAGAATCAAATCAGGAATTTCCGATGTATATCTTTGTATGTACATATAATTTGTCTTTTAACTAATTTTTTAACCTTAAACACATCATTGCATTCTTTGATATTTACATCGTAGGAATCCCCCATATTTACTCCAGGAACTGAAAAACTATGTTTTTTTACTTCTGTTCTTAGTTTTTTATTTTTGTAAATAAACACACTGCTCTTAATTTGTATGACTTTCTCTTGTTTCAAACAGCTCCCAGACAATAGAGTTATCTGAGATTAGAAAAACTGTTACAAAAAAAATGCAGTCTGAGTTTGTGAGAAGAAGCAAGAAAAAAGTTTTTTAAGCCATATTTGATATGGTTGTTGAATGTCCAAGCTAGCTACAACACAATTATATCATTGGTGACCTGGTGTGTGTGTGTGTGTGTGTAGATATATAGTAATTCAGAGTAGAGTATATATAGTAGTAACAAAAATATAGTATTTTTGTGACTACTATATATACTCTATAGTATTTTTTTTGTTTGTTTTTTTAGATTTCCAGTGATGCAGTGCCTGTTCTTGTACAATGTCACTCACACGATGCAAAAAAGTGTACTATAAATAAAAATATATAAAACATACTGAGCAAATGTACCAGTACAAAAATCTAGTTTACTTGTATTTCCCTCATCCATTCGAAGACAATGTACTGATTCAAAGGGTGGCCACTTCAGCTCTTGGATAATGCTGTGGTTAAGCCTGGATTGCACCAACCTGTGCAGGCTGCCTCATACTATAATCCCTGCAGCTAAGCAATAGGGCCTTTCCAAAAGTGTCATTTCAGACGAAGAGCAGTAGAATTCCAGCACTAGTGCTCTAATAACTGTACAAAGCTGGCAGGAAATTACCAGAGATGTGGTCATGGAAATATAACATTTGAACTTGTATGTATGACCACATATCAGTAACTTTTTGATTTTCTACAACTACAAAGTTTAATCATTATAGCATAAGTGAAATGTACAAAAGCAAACTGGCTGCTATTACTATTCAGATGGGCCTATATTTGCTTGGATCGTGGCATTTAGGAGGGGTGTGTGACTTTATGCTATCGGTTATAGAACTACATGTAAAGGAGAATGAAGTACATAAACACAGTCCTGGTTGAACACGCCCTCCATGTGCTCGTCATTAGCATCGCTTTCGCAGTAAAAACAACTTGGGATGGAGGAGACATTCAGAAATGAAAACAAGTGAGAAAATGACATTTAAAAAATTAAACATGCTAGTGTACTAGCCATAACTCGGTTACAGCTTTAATCTATCTTAGATTTTACCTCATTCAAATAGTTTCTTCAATTCAACTGCTGGACTTTTTCATCAACCTTTCCAAATGCTAAATTTGACTCATCTTCTACTTTGCATGACAAATATTCAAATTATATTTGAATTTAGGATTTCTACTGCAGGCTGAGCTTGCAGAGCACTTAAGAAGAACCAGCAAACTACCTTGGAAGTTTTTTCAGCTCTTTCACATACATGTGAATTATCCACAGAAGTTATTCAGTGGATCTGAACCCTAAGAATAAGTATATTTAGAATTACATTCTCAAAAGCTGATGATTTTTTCTCCCCTGTCTCAAAACTGAAAACATTTGTTCTTATGTCACTTCACTTTCAGGGTCTTCTCCCTGACTCTCAGATACTTGAAGTTACTTTCGATAAAAGCTGACTAAATGTAAATCTAATATGCTAATCAAAGTCTCAGTTATGCAATTAAATACTTGCAATCTTAACATATTTGCGCATGTTTTCGTGTATAAGGGAGCATCAAATGTAACACAATATGCTGTGACACAGTTCACATTAATTTGCAGGTTTTTATCTGCTTCATAATTCATGGATAGAAGGTAAACTGTAATTCACAATGCAGCCCTACACCTGTGTAATTAGGGCAAGTAATTACTGACTATGTGATACCATTCATAGAGCTGAGACACATGAGCAAAGTGAAAGTGAGAGTACAAATAAAGCCCAGAAACTGCTGTTGTGCATACATGCAAAGAAAACGTTGCGTGTTGGTGTGTAACGAACAGCTGAATAAAATCCTTGTCAGTTGCTTGCATCGCTGAGCAGCTTTTTAAGCTGGATCAATGGCAATGTCACTGTGTACACACCACCCTTTTCACACACATATCAGCTGTGTTCTGCCCTTCTACGCTGACATGGACAGTGCCACACGCCATTCCCCATCTACTCAAAAAATTAACAGAGAAGGTTGACTCACTTTTTCTTACATTCCAGTGAACCCCATAGCGCACCATAAATAGTCATAATTAGTCCTAGCAAAGGTACTGTAACAGATTTCTCATGAAATCTAAAGTCAGCTATTCATTGATGGCCAATCAACCAGAGACTACCACAGCTACACCATTTCTAACTCAAGAAATCAGAGCAACTAATTTGGACTGAAACCAGGTTCACACCAGACCACCAAGTAAGGTAACTTCAAACCTGCTAATAAACAGTATATAGGGAAAAAAGTATATACAACTTCTGTGTCTGTGAAAACAGCTGCAAAAAGTGTTTTCTGGCTGTGGAGGGAACTTTTTTAAGTCTTAAGTCAATAAGCTGATACAACCCTGATGTCAATGTGGGCTCAGAGACAAATTTGTGTCCGAAAGCCTCCCTTCTACACTAGTGGTGAGTGTGTAAGACAGTGTCATTTGATATGCACAGCAGGTCTAATGGTGTGTTTTATTAGCCCAGACCTGAAAGTTCAAGAGTGATGGTCTGCGCATCAAAAGTGTCAAAGATGGTAGCAGAAATCTGAAATTCCAAACTAGGTTTGAGGCCCTTTGGAAATAGTGTAACTACTATATAATGTGGTCACTGTCCACCAGTTAGCACTGAGAATTTGTCCCATTTAGTCCCATCACAAGCCCTCAAATGTCATTATCAGTACAGGCCTCAAAGTATCTTTATCACGCAGTCTTTAAAGTATACCAGGAAATTAATGGGATCTCCTTTTCATGGACAATTCCAATTTATTACAACCTCTGTCTTTTATTTATAGCTCTGCACCATTTCTGAAGAAATCACTGGTGTCATTTCATAATTTCAGAACACTGTGGTATTACAAACACATCAAAGGGGCAGGAAACAAGAAGAGTCCGATAATCAGACAAAATCAACAGATTAGGCAATTGTACAAAAAATTCCATCATGTATTACAGACCTCTTAACTGCTTTTTATTGAAATCCAAGTGTTCAGTTATCATCAATTACTTTAAAATGATGAATATTCTGAGCTTATTCAGGTGTAGGAGTTAAACAAAGCTTTAATACTATTTTCAACTTTAATTTACAACAGGTCAACATGACTTCAAATGTTTACACTGGCTTTAAAAGTTGCAGACCAGTCCAGTTTGGTGCACTGTAGGTGACAGGCAATAAGGTGCTTGTTGAATTAATGTATACTCTTTTTAATGAGACTTTCTTTTTAAAACAGCCTGTGATTCAGTATCGTGTAGGTTTTCTTTAGAATGAAGGCACCAGATCACAGAAAGACTGCTACCACTAAACAGGGCAACAAACACAAACAAAAGCAGACAATGGGGATGGCACACTTTCCCCCTGTATCCACTGCCAGGCCTTTGTACAGGAGCACTTTGACACAAAATGGCTGCCATGCGACTGTACAGTTGGTTGACGCACAATAGTGTTGTGGATGGAGCAAGTTAGTGACCCATGTAGTTCAGCCTTCTACTAAACTGAGGCATTATGCAAACTGAGCAGGCAGTAACAATTGAGGAGCACGCACATGGAGGAATTCTGTTGTGAAAAAACTGGGGGTTACAGTTTGGGATGATGGGACAATTATAGCTTGTAACAATGAGCTTCTTCTTCAACTGTTTTTTATTGCGTTGTACACATTTAAAGGCTCCTCCATTGCTAGCTCTCCTGCTCACACACACACACACAGACTATACATACTGCAAATTCCACTTTCAGTCTCTCTATGAATAAGACATCTTCATGTAAGTATGAATGCATAACCTTGTTTCAAACTTCCAATAATTGCGGGCGCATTATTCTCTGAACTTACTTTCCCAAACTATGAGTTCATGAGTCAACGAGTGCTCTTCTGTTAGTGGGAGACTTTGTTTACGCACCACATGTTTTGCTGATGTGTTCGTGTCGCAGTGTGGATCATCTGGCTTGGTTCTGTAAACCATGAGAAGCAGATTCCTTGTAACCTTGTAATGAATGGGTTGGAGTTGTCAAAAACAGAATAGACCTCAAAGCAAAAGAGGCTGTGACATTTTTAGACAAGCTCTAGAATAAGTTGTTTGTGTCACAGTGTGCGACCATGTGTGTGTGTGTGTGTGTGTGTGTTTGTTTTTTTTTTTTTTTTTGGGGGGGGGGGGTGTTAATGAACTCCTTATAATCCCATTCAGGCAAGCTTACAGGCTTGGTAGTCAACTGGCCCACAAATGAAGTCACAAGACACAAAAGCCACGCTGTTCACAAACAAGCTGCGTGTTACACTGCAGTGTAGGACTCTGACAACCAGCTCTGCCTTGACGTGGTGTTAAAGCGTTAGTTACTGCAGACGTTTCAAACTTACCTTCACTTGGAAAGGATGGATCTCATTGAGCGAATGTCTCCTCAGCTTCTTCGTCAGCGTCTTCAGCATTTTTCGTACAATTAAAAGCTTATGGCTTATCCCCTACGATTACGTGTTAGTAGTGTTTCCTACGGGACGGTTATAGCGTCATTAGCTAACATGAGCGACTTGGCACATTTAGAAGAAGGCACACGGTACCATCACTTCAAACTGCCACACACACACACACACACACACACACACACACAGAAAAAATGGGAAAAAAACCGTGATCGCCGGTGTACTCTGAACTCCGAACACCTCGCAGAGAGATGAAGTGCGTGGATGTGGCTTGTTTTCAGAGGCTGTACCTAGCAAACTTGTTCTTTGCGAGTTCATGGAGTCGTTATTGTGGAAAGTCCTTGTCTTTTCCACGCCGCTGGCCTGACTTTCTTCCACAGCTTAATTGAAAGATGCTGAGAAAATGAAATACATATACACATATATATATATATATAAACTTGTTCGCATTCAGACACGCACACACTCACACTCACTCACACACATACACACACCAAGTGCACAGCAGCCACACGAATACGCGGAGTGCTCGCACAGCCCCGAGCGTACCGCGCCCTGATTGGCTGGGGCGCGCAGTGATGTCACACTTCTCTCTCTCTCTCTCTCTCTCTCTCTCCAGGGGGAGGAGGCCTGAGAGTTTAAAGCCACATTAACTTGTCTGTTTACTTCCTCATATCATACCAGCATCATTATTAATAAGCAGTACAAGTAACTGAGTTATTTGTAACTGGTAGAAGTAACTCAGTACTTGGTGTTGGCAAAAACAACAGTAAGTAACCCTTATGTATGTTAAATATATTTAAATGTGATGTTACTGCTAGCATAAACGTGTCGTCCACGTTTATTCGACAAACTCTTAAATATGGCAAAGAAGGGTTATGGTAATTACTGCAAAATAAAAAGCAAAGTTAGCCAGGTACCTTTTGTGGTGTTCAAGGCAAATGTACCTACTTTAAGTACTCCAAGGTGGTTAACCCATAATAATATTATATCTTCATTCATTAGCTTATCACTAGCATTAAGAAAGAAAAATGGTGCAATAAATGTAGCGGAGTAAAAGTTAAAAGTAGCTTAAATTGAAAATACTCTTGTAAAGTACAAGTAAAATTGTACTTCAGTACTTGAATACATTAGTTACCTAAAACCAGTCTGCTGCATCTGCAGCCATTTTGCTAATAATTTAGCTTCACTTTCTAAAAAAAAGGTGGAAGTTGGTAAAAGTAAATTAAATAAACTATATATCTAAGTTACTGTATGGGAGTTTTAACCTACCCCAATATAAGTAAATATGTCATTAACTGACCTGACAACACACATGTTAACATGTCACAGGATGGAAAGTACAGGTGTAATACGGACTTGTCAGCCCTGGTCCTCGAAGCGCCCCGTCCTGTTTGTTTTTCATCTCTCCTAATGACCTGAGTCAGCTGTGCTCCATCAATTACAAGCTGGAAGATTCCAATTAACCTGCACCGCACATCCTTCGTTTAAGGTGGATGAGGGAAGATAGTGGAGCAGGGATTATTGTGGAAAAAAAAAACAGGCATGGTATTGGGCCTTTAGGACCAGGGTTGACAACTCCTGGCGGAATCAATGCCACAAATGACGTGTGTTTTTCATACACGTCTAAAATGAAGCCATCATTAATTAGTTAACCAGTTAACCAGTAACACCCGTGGCTCTCCTGCTGTGACAGTTCAAATGCGTCCCTAGACGTCCAAGGAGGTCTAGAGTTCAATTGTGGAGTTGTACAAACATTGAAGTAATGCACTTAGAATTCCACTAAGAAGCTGATGGGCTTCTCTGGGCATCAATACTACTGATTTCTAACAGTGTTTGACAAACTTGAAAAAAGCAGTAATAAAAAGTCAAATAGTCGTAACTGATAAAAAATAAATCCTGGGATCTGTGTGTGCAGCTTGGTGTGGAACAAAGGTGGAACTACTTTTAACCACTTATATAGAGACAGGTGCTTAATCTAATATTATATAATTATTTGTGACTAATAACCTAAACAGTCAAATAGTGGGTAAAAGTTCACACTGAATCAAAGTAAAAGTAAAAGTAACCTAACATGCTCTGTAGGTTTAGCTGTGAGCCATATTGAAATTCATGGTAAAAGTATGCAAACGCAGGTTGAGCTTCCTTTACAAAATGTCGAAGTGTGTAAGTGTTATCAGCCAAATACAGAGGGCATATCAAACTAAATCATCTGTCACATTTTGTGAGCAGCTAAGTACAAATTTAATGATGATTCTGGTGGTAAGTAGTTTAAATAGAGTTGCATATTGCTTATATCAAAGTTAACTATGATGTACAGAGGATACAGTTATTAAAAAAAGCAAGAATCCATTTGAATCTGTCTAGTGATATGAAACCATAAACAGTGTAGTTATGTGATCTTTTGTGCTTTACTTTGATAGACATCATACAACACTGATTCATTTATACCATTCATTCCTACAGCAGAACACATTTTGACTCAAGCGTTCAAACACTTGAAATAGCTGCAGGTGCTGCTTTTCAAGAGAAGAAAATCTACCCAGACCTTAACATTTCCATTTTGTAATTCTTTTCATAATGTTTTGTCTTTTTCTTTTTTGCAGCTTACATTTCTTGTAACTCTCTCTCAGAGACAAGCAGAGAAAGCAAGAGAAAGAGAGAGATAGGAAGAAGCAGAACATTTCAGGTATAATTGGTCTAAGTGGGGCATCAAGTTTCAGTGATGTCATGCTTTACAGCCACTGTCTACTTGAAGATGTTGATGCATGTGTGCACACTTTGCATGCATGCTCTTCACTGCAGCAGCTTTTCAGGACATAAGTGTGTGTGTGTATTTCCTTAGCCTGTTAAGTCTATATATATTTGCCATAGCAGGTTTTATATATATATGTATATATGTGTGTGTGCGTGATGTATATACACACACATATATATATATCAATTGTTTTGATTTTATGTCAGTTTTTGACAAGCCAGTTTTTCCAAGGGCTTATGTTCCAGTAGCAGCTTGCTGTGCCTTTAAAGCCTCCTGGCTCACTTGCTTGTGTGTGAGAGGCTTTCTCGCTTAACACCTCCGGTCAATGACCTGGTAAACTTTATAAGGAACCTGTGGCCTGGCTTCAGGTCAAGCTCAATACAAATCCAATTTGCAGCTGAATATAGCCATTGAGTCAGTAATAAGCTGTGTAACTGTTTATGCTTTTATGAACATTAACAGTCCACTATAAGGGGAAATGTAGCTCAATTGTACCAAAATTTTACTTGTAAATTATTAGCTCCTTGATTTTTTTTTATGGGCTCCTGTCTTAACTGTTTTGTCCACACGATGGCAGCATTTGCATTCTTTTAAAGGAAAGAAATAAATTAATTGCAGTGAGGTCAAAGTGAAGGTTAAGTAAAGATCCCACATCCATAATCTTTTGAACAGCATTACATGGTTGCAAGTTGGCATATAGGATGGTCATTATCCTGGGATTATTTATGTAATACTCTATAATTTCAAATACTTTGGTTGTAAAAGAATTTCATCTACAGTGGTGCTTGAGTGAACACTTAAGTATCTTTTCTCTTTCTGCATAAATTAGCGAAACTTGTGTGTGTATGTAGCAAAGCCATGTGACCCTATGCTTTCAGTAGGTGGTGTGACCCACTTTTGCAGCAGCACCTTTACCTAAATGTTTCCTAGAACTGTTTAACCGCCCTGCACGTCAGCTTAGAAGGATTTTAGTCCGTTTCTACTTACACAAGCGCCTCAGTTCAGAGATGTTGGTTAGCCTCTTTGCGTGAAATGTCTGCTTTGGTTGCTTCCACAGTCCTTCTATAGCATTTAACTGAGTTCTTTGATAGACCAGCTTGTGTATGTATAGTTGCTGTCTTGCTGTTGATGATCCACTTTCTGTTGAGTTTCAGTCCATACATGGATACTTTGACATTTCCTGTAACACCTGCTTGTACAGTGGCTCATATCTGCATCTATTAGTGATAATAGTGTCAAATTATCCTGGTTCAGAGGCAGCAAACTGTACACAGACAGCAATGTTCCTTCTGGAGAGCATTAGCTTCTTCCTTGCAGCTCCGCCACACACACTATTGCTGTTCAAATGTGTCGTGAACATTGATATTTGCCACTACTAAAGATGTTGTTCTAGAGTTGATTGTGGCCTCTTGGAGCATTACAAACTTTTCTCCTTGTGCGACCTCTGTTAGTTGACCACTACCGGGGAAGGCCTGACAGTCGACTGAGGGAGCCCAAACTTTTTCCAGTCTCAACAACTTTTCTTCTAATGTCTTCAAAAATCTTCTGTGTGTGAGTAGGCCGTCCCAGATTTACAACGGGTTGTCGCCCCATTTAAATGAAACACATTTTGTTTTATTTAGTTAAAATCTGATCATATTTTAGGCCATATTTATACAAAAATAGAGAACATTTTAACAGGGCTATAAGCTGCCAAGTACCACTGTGTATCTCATCTGACTACAACTACGCACTAAGAAGCTACAAATAAATCTCAAAAAGCAACAACAAAAGCCCCACCGTTGGAGTTACATTTTAAGTCAAAACAGTTATTGAGTAGATTTGTCACTGGAGATTTCTCATCATTCATCGATCATGTTTTCAGTGGTTGCCACAGCAAACACAGGTCCAGTGTAAGCAGTTGTCATTTCTCTGCTGGCAGGACACTGATACTGCACAGATCACGTGGAGCTGTACAGTATGTTGAGCAGGGTCTACGTGCTCACGTTCAAGACCTGTTAGTGGCGTGATGGGTGTTTGTTCATCTGTGGTGTTAACATTTCATAAAAGGGTAAAACAATCAGTTCCTGTTAAAAGAAAAAAGGTCACAAATGAGTCGCTGTTCCTAATTTGAAGACATTTACGCACATTTGTGTCTTAGTTTGTAAGAGCGGATGCGGTAAGAGTTCACAGGAAAGTTCATCTGCATTTCAGCAGAGCTGTTCAACACTGCAAACACAATCTTTCTGACGTTACAATGGACACTGTTTGCATTTTTCTGGAAGGACGAATCCACAGTCACAAGTCCTGCAGACAGGAGAAAACAAGAAATGAGTGACTCACTCTGACCAGCAGCAGGACCACAGGCCACCCAAAGGTGCTGCTATGATACCACTTATTAGCCCCTTCTGTGCTGTAGTATTGTCCTGATTACCAAATATGGCTCAAACGTTTATGCAGGAAACAGCTTTTGATTTTTCAGCATTAATGATTGCACAATCGGAAAGATGTGGGGGCAAGAAATTATATGAACATGCGCCGGTGATGTCAACATTTTTCCCTCTCCCTCGTCAGTTGTTTAACATTGTTCAAATAGCTGATGACAAATCAGCCGGCTGACCTCTGAGCGTCATCAGGTCTGTTTTTAGCAGTGTGTGCTGCAAACCTCGGCCCACTTGGCCTTGGAAGTCCTTGTCTTTCTCTTTCCTGCTGCCTGCGTCGCCCACACTCTCCCCTGGATAGCAGCGTATGGCCACAGCCTCTCCTCTCGCCTCCAATCCCCTCCACTCCTCCCTCACCCACTGACCCACTGGCGGAAAGCGTGGGGGCCATCTGTGGTAGAGAGGCTACTTTTAGTCTCCTAGGCTGCTATATTCTCTTTGCTGTTTCTGTCTTCTTCTTTATTTTTTATCACAAAGCACAGGCTTACTTACGCAATTCTCTGGTTCTCCCTTCCATTGCTTCACCGGCCTTGTTTACCCAACAGCGTACTCGGTCTGTAGCAACACACCCTTACAGGAAGAATGACTATCAAATTCAAACACGAGGTCCATTTTTTTCCCAACTCAAGGGAGAAAAACCACTGTTCACATCAAGACACCACATTTTATCCATGTGCAACAAATTTTTAATACATTAAAATGTCAAAGGTATGACACTATATTTCACTGTTATCTACAGAAGTAGAATGTAGTATCAGATAAGGTCATCATGGTAGACTCATTTAGTTAGGTTTAGGTTTAGTGAAATGAATGTCTGCCCAAAAGTCTCCTCGTGTTTGCATAGGTTTCGTCCGGGTGCTCAGGTTTTCCCTAAAACTAAAAACTTATGATAGGGACCAGGTCAGGTTGGCCCATCATGTCTCAGGACTAGCCCTGCATCTGACCGTGTGACTGCCTGATGCAATTGTGTTGAACACCATGTTAGTATAGTGACAAATAAAGGATTTTATTGTACTTTACTAACTTGCTCAAAATAAAAATGTTTAACAGCATGCTGCCATTTCGAAATTAGCACTAAATTCAAAGCTCAGGGCTGAGAGAAATGCCATTATTTCTGTAGGTATTTTCTCGTATAAAAAATAAAAATTGTTCATATGAATGAGAATTTTTAATACATAGAAATCTACGAAATAGGAAAGCATAAAGACTCGCACAGAAATGAGGATGGTATTGAGTTTCATACCTAAGTCTCGAAGCTAATGTGAATGAAAATAAATGAAATATTTTTATATCTTCCAAGAACATTGAGCTATTACTTGAAACAATGAAATTCCAAACTTCTCAAATCTACCATAGCACACATCAGCCATAACCTTAATACCACCCTGTGGTTTAAGAGGAGTTAACTAAGTTCACGATTTCTTTTCCCAAGTGTGTAAAGCAACAGTCAGGTGCCAGTTAAACAGCTTTTACTTGTTACATGCAAACTAGTGCTGCTATTAGCAAAAAAAAATACAAAATAAAAATAACCTTTATTCAAAGTCAGTAAACTAATTTACTATTCAAATTTGTCATTAAGTTAATATGTTCTAAAGTTGCTGCCTGTTTACGGTTGTTTTGTTATAAGCACTGTCCAGGGAAACAGCCTTAATAATGGCCCGTATAAACAGGAGGAATGTGACGGCAGGTAAATCCTCTTCCATTGTTGATATGGGCACTATTGTTTTAAGACACACTTGAAAAAACCTGGTGGTGAACAACAGTTTTTGTGTCAACATGGGAAAATCTTCAATTTGCTGGCAGCTAGCTGCTGTACAGTCCCCATAACACAACATTAAAAGTGTATTAGTGCAAATGTATTTAAAAGCAACAGAAATAACTACAGATTACTTAAATAACTTTTCAGGGGAGAATTCCCCCTCGTGCTGTAACACAGAAGGTTACATGAATGACTAAAGTGCATGAGTGTCATGTGAAAGTATGAAGTAGTGACTTTAGATGCTGACAAACTGAGATTTGTGATGAGGCCAATGGTAAAAAGAGAAATGATCTAAGTTACAGATCAAACACACAGCACATCAATGCTAAAATTAGTTACTTTGATCACGTCAGTGCTCCCTAAATAATGCTGATCATTAGCACATGACATCATGTCAGTTCCACATAGTTGGATTTTTAGAGTAAAAGTCGATCTTTAACTATATAGTGATTTGTTGATATAAATATCTCTCCTTCTGTGGAAAATTATGCAAATTTTTCCACAAGATGCCCATCACACCACGCTGTCCCATTAAAAGCACATGTTCCTCTGTTTCTATTTGAGAATTGTTCCAATCGTGTTCCTTCTTACAGAACACAGGGTGGTGAAACTGATGAATGGAAAATACTGCATCTTTTTCTAGGAACAATGTGGTGATTTATGACCTGAAGTAAAATGGATGTGCAGTTTTATAGTTGTGTGTGTACCAGGTCATGATGACCTTAAAAAGCGCAATTTTTGTTTTTGATTACAGCTAATAAAAGCCCTGTTAGTAAATTTAATAACGTAGCATATTGAAACAAAACATGTCCTCTGATGAAAAAATGTTGAAAGCATGTTATTATCTACATGTTTTGAACAACTATATGCAACAGGGTACTCAATCTCACTTCAAATTCTCAATTCAATTCTCAAGTAGACAGTCATGAACCTGTTGTACTTGTACTGTTGATAATGTTATTGTACAACTCCAGTTCATATTTATTCCACAAAATGTACATTTCTTAGAAAGACATTTTTGTGATTTTAGTCATAATGAATTTAAGTAACGACTAAAAACTAAGGCCAGTGATTAGGTAAAGATGGAGCGGAGTTCAACCAGTTTGTGCACTGATAGCTGGGCCGTCCATATTAATAAATAATTATTGTCATTTTTTAGTCAATTATAATCTATATTAGGAATTTACATTAGCAAAAATTAACTAGTAACTACAACCGAGTAAAAGTACAATATTTTTCACTGTGATGTAGTGGAGTAACTAAAGTACAGGAATTGAACTAACGACCCTGGCACTGGTGGATGAATGCTCTGCCAAATACTTCACTATTGGTTATTAGTTATTTGTGAGGAATTTTATTTTGATTTAACTACTTTTACTCATTCAAATGATACAAAGAGTTCCACCAATTTGTGAGATAATAATTTGTTATTTTTGCTTCAAACTTTAACAACTCTTGCTTTTGTCTTCCACCATTGTTGATAGTACGAGCGTCATATTTTGCATCAGCTTGCTCCATTTCTTAGTTTTTTGCTGTTTATCTAAACCAAAACGTAATGTTGTTTTTACGTCTGCATCATTCGATGAGCTGGAAATATGAAGAGTTTGGCCTGTTCAGAGATATCTGTCATCTTAGTGGAATCTCAGAATGTGAGAAAAAAGTTTGACTGCACAGAAGGAAGTGTTATGACTGGCAGTGGGCAGCAGCTCTAAAGGTTAAAGCCAAGAGGAAGGACTGTATGTAATGTGCCAGATTTATAAAATGCTGTGTAAAACATTATGCATAGCTGGTCTTGTATACGCATTGATGTCATTAGCTGCTGAATGCTGTGACCGCGTCAACATCATTTTAGTCTTCTTACACCGGCTCCCAGTATCATAGTATTAGTTTTAAAGTTCCTTTGGGCCTTTTTAAGCCTGTACCAACCCACAGTTTTTCTATTAATACTTTTAAGTATTACTTTAAAATGTAAAGTAACAAAGGATTTTTAAAAAGAACTTGTATCAGTCAGGAAATAAGGTTTATCATACAGAATCCATTCATCATTACCCTGATTTTACTGGATTTTACAGTACTCAAATTCTCTTTTAAATCAAACAAGGAGGCATTGTGTTCCCTGTTGGGTGAACTTAATTGCACTTGACGTGACTCCATTGTTGTTGATGGACTTTGGAACGTTGACCGGTGCTTTGATGGAATATAAAGACTATCATACCATTATAACACTTTGAATTTCCAGTTCAACTTTTCAGACGGAAACTAAACCAACAGAGGGCAGCAGAGTGTTTTGGTGTAATCCCTGAGCTGTCCTTATTAGCAGACAACTGAACCTCTGTAACACAGGAAAGAGAGCTGATTTAATGAGAACAGTGGGAAACACAGCGTGCTTTGGTAGCCCTTGTCACTGGCTTGCTATGGAAGCACTGCACTTAGATGAAGGATGGAGCTGGACTGGCCGCTATCAAAATGAATGGAGGCAGGGGGCCTCCTGGTGCTACATCCTCCCTTCCCTCTCTTGGCTGTGGCATAATTGCTGACGTTGCCTAGCGACCGGATGCATGGAAACAGAAAGTGTCACTTGTTACCTCAGAGCTGGATTTAGCTAAATTGTAAAATAGCCACTGGTGGATCATGAGGGGAATCGTGTTACTAAAGATAAGCCGCAGACACGGGGCACTAGAAGAGCCACTGATTCATGACTTGTTTTTCTGGACACGTTGAAATTAGCGCATTAGAAAGCCAGCCATACATGGAAAACAGTATCACCTGATGAGGACACATCATAAAGCAGAGTAATAAGTGATATCACTGAAACAAATATAAATATATTACTTGGTTTAAAATGATAAAGCACATTTGCAAGCTGATTGAATAAAAAATTAAATAAGATAAAAAAGGAAATTGTTTTATTAGTAATGTTTTGCATCATATTACATTTTGTGTTTCTGTGAATTATGGGCTATAGAAGGATCTTGTATTTAATATAATGGTCACCACCCCCCCACAGTGGGTCAGAAATGTAATTAATCGGGACTCAGTTCAGTTCTCTCTAGTAGCAAATTGTTCACTGAATAATAATCTGTATTTTTTAGTGGAAACATTATGACACACAGCCGAGTGTTGCAGAACTATCCCTTGACTCTGCTTTTCTCTTCAGCTACATGCAGCGTGTTAGCCTCTTTCAGCTCTTTGTTTTGGTTTTACAGTTCAGCTTTTCCACCAAATTGTGAGCTCTGGTGAAAAACAGCAGAAGAAGTAACACCAGAGGAGCCTCATAGGTTTTTTGGAGAGTTGTGAAACGGAGCCAATGGACTTCATGATGCCCAGAAACATGTGACACGCAAGGAACCAGTTGTTTAGTGAAATATTAAAATATTTGCCCTGGTAACTTCATAAAGTGATAAGTTGAAACAAACATTGTTTATAGTTTTAAACACGTAGATTCAGGTAGAAATTATATGTCTATATCTCAGTTTTTTTGCCTTTTCATTTGAACTGATGAAAACGTCTGGAAACATTGTTGGGCACAAATTAATCAATATGTGGCCAAAAGCTAATACGTTTCCTGTAGTCAGCTAAGTTAAGGCCTGATCAGACGAAGCTGTTTTTTTTTTTTCTTTTTGCTGATTACTTCATTGAGAGTAAAGTGTTTAACATTAATGCATGGTAGATCTCAGCGTTTACAATCTGAAATATCGCTCTGTCTGATCAAGGCCTCAGCCTCTAAGCTCACTGCTTAGTAAATCAAAGATTTGGACTTTTCCTTGCAAGCCAATTAGAAGGCTGACTTAAGGAAACGTCTATGTTACTTGTAAAATCACTTTTATTTTAGAGGCCTTACAAATACTACAACATGAGACACTGTCCTATAAGAACCTCCACAGCTGTGACAGTACAATAAAAGGAATAAGAATATTAAAGTACATTAACTACAGCAGGATGTAATGTAATTTAACTTGATTTAAACAATTAATTACAGGATTGGCTGAATGTTAGCTTTTTGTGTGCTGAAAACATTTCCATTGTGTGCATGAGCGTGTAAACGAAGCCGCTGACTGGAAACCACAGTCAGTGGCACAAATTAAGAGAATCTGAGCATTTGTAAAACCTTCAGTCTCAGAACCATTTCCTGGCAAGATGTCATTCAGGGCCTGTCATTCTAATCCCTGACATTTCTCCTTCCAATCAGACCTGTCCTCATTGTCTGTGTCTTCCGCCTGCTTCCGCTCGTCTTTCCTTATCGCCCCATTATTAGGCTATCATCCTCCCATCTCCTCCTGCCCACCCCTTCTCTTTCTCTCTGCATTTTCTCATTCATTCCCATCTCCCTGCTTCCTATAAACCCACCCGTACTACAACTCACTCTCTCTTTTCCTGTCCCTATTTATCCCCATTATTCCCCTTTTCTTTTTCACTGTCACCTTCTCTCCCGCTTCCACTCGCTGTTGTTTAAATGTCTCCCCTCCTTCAATCCAACCATATAGCTCCATCTCTGCCTCCATCTCTGGTGCGTGCACAGCGGCCCACTCAGTCCTCTCAGGGAGCAGAAGGTTTGTCCACTCCCACTCAGGCTTTGCGTCATGGAACACAGAGAAATAGAGACAGAGGAGAGAGAACAGATGGGAGGAGGACACATTGGCTGCCTGTTTTATAACATTACTCCTAACAACGCTGCGGTCATCAGTACGACTATGTAAAGTAGCAGGCTATTGTAGACTCATCAAGTGGGCCTATATTTAGGCCTGGGCTGAATATAGAAAAGCAGGAACTGACACATTTGGTGTGAAAAGGAAAATGTGTCCCACACTTTGGGAAAGGTTAAAAGGTTTATTCACAGCTCTCAAAAGAGACATCCAAGGTGATGCAGTGTTTTTTAAGAATTCAAACCTTTTGAGAAAACACCAACAACACTTCAGTGTGGCACAATGATTGTAACGTGCATTTATTTTCTTTTATTGACAGGATCCAACTTTTCAAACTCTAGCTCACCCTCACAGATCTGTAGCCAATCTGAGGGCTTCACATTAGAGTAACCATAGCGACCTGATGCACCTCAGTCCATGACATCATAACATGATAGAATCGCTTCCATTTACGCAAGTGGAAAGACAATTCAGATCATTCTGCCGGTATTATTTTTGCTCTGCCATCTTCTACCTATGACTTTAAACAAGCAATTCATAGGAATCAGTTTGCAATGTGATAAGAAAAAAAATAAAAGATGCAATTTTTTTGTAAATGGCAAAGAGGATGCTGATAATACAGCACATTCAAATGCTAATTATGTTTAGTGGATTTACACAGGGACAAAACAAAAATGAGATTTGTAGTGCCATGAAACAAGAGATTAGATCTTCTCACTGCAAAGCCAAACATGAACAGTCAAATCTGGGTCAGGCTGAAAGCAAAAATCCACCCTGGGAGAGATTTCCCATGTTTTCCCCCAATGATCTTGGACAGCTGGAATAAGATATACAGACATATACAAGTTACTTCAAAGGCTCCAGAGAGACTGGAGACCAGTGTGTGATGTGATCAAGCAGTGTTTTCTGGAACAGCCTCACTGGTAATGAATTAGGGAGTGAATGTGAATTCTCTGACGCTGTTTCGGTGGGTAAACGGGAATGTTTTTTTGATTTACTGAAGACATGTAAGCAAAGATGTGGGTGTAAAAGCGGAATGTTTTAAACGTCCACAAAATCAATCAGCTGCAAACTGTCAGTGGTGTAGATCCACGGTTTAGCCTGATTTCAGCCTTATGAGACCTGCTGAGTTAATTATGATGTGGAGCATTAGATGTGTAATTATTTTCAGCTGAGGCTTTTTCTCTCAAACACAAATGGCAGAGGAGGTTTTTTAAGGTTTAAAGGTTTAAATGTGCTTTTTAGGATAGATGAGAATTGAGTTGGACGTGGCAATAACTCGCTTGCCTCCTAGTAAAGTTCACTTGTCACCATGTCAGCAGAGACTTCAGGAAGTCTCCCATCCTGACCAAGACCCCTGTAAGATTAAACTCATAAATGTGCATAGCTGAACATAAAAGTCTGGAAGTAGTCCAAGAGACACAGAAAACTGTCTCCGTCCACAGGTAGCAAACCCCACTCTTTCGGCTCATTTGATTGGTGAGTGAATATCGTGCCATAGTTATAGTTTACAAGGCCACCAACTACTACTGGCGTATTTACAATGAGTGAGAAAAATATGGGAAGTTGCTGGAGTAAATATTAGTAAATGGTAAATATACAGCGATCCTGGACACGTGCAGCCAGGATAGCAGCCGACCCTTCTCATCAGGACACAGTCTCTTTCAGTCCCTCCCATCTGTGTCATGTAACTCAATAAATGTAATATTATTGATAATGTATATTCCCAAAATGTATCTATACTATAAAAAGTCTGGGCCAGTCTGCTTTTAAATTAATAGGGGACATTTATATTCTACTTTTTAATTAAGTCAAACCGATGTGGTCGTCTAATCAAACTTCTTCTTTGGTGCCGTTGTTGAAGTTAAATGTCTTTTGGATTTGAGGACTACACAGTGCTCAAATTAAACTAATTACCATGGGATACTAAACCTAATGCAACTCAAGATTCCAATACCTCAATTTAAATTCATGTGGTCTGTACAGCTTGAGTAGACTACTTGTTTCACAAAGATCAGCCTGTGTGTGTGTGTGTGTATGTGGGGGGGGGACTTGTCTTGTAGCCTTCTGTGGACAGATTTTGTTTTCAGTACCATTGTTGTGAGGACATTTTAGCTGGTCTACACAGGGTCAGGGTTAGAATTAGGTTTATGGTTAGGGTTAGGGTAAGGGGCTAGGGACTGCATAACATCAAGGAGTGTCCTCACAAATATAGGAAGACAAATCTGTGTGTGTGTGACGTGTGTGATTTTATTTTCTGGCTGAGGATCAAGTTAATGTGACTTTAACTGTCTGGAGGCTCATGAGTCACAGCAAGGAACTTTTTAATCAATTACAACATTCTGCACAAAGGTGTGTCACGACTGCTGTCCGAGGTCCCGATCCTATACGCAACCGCCAGGGATGAGGAGGTCGTCGGTTTTATTAATCATCATAGCTCTGCTGACAGGCAAGATTCCTGCTGCAAACAAAGAACGTTTAGGGAACTATCTCCGATGGTGGGATTTGTAGTTATTAAAACATATTCCATTTTACAACATTTTGGCCATAAATTCCACCATTTTTGTTTATTGTACCATCTGGTCTGGTATTTTCTTTTCACATGAATATTCTCTGTGCATCTACTAGTGTTGCTGCTGCACTTACCTTTTATGGAACAAGCTGTGACCAAAGGCCCTTAAATCCATGCAGACGCTATAAGGCCGTGCAGAAATGTTTCTCAGAGGATTGTATAAAGATTTCAATAACAGAAGAAATTTTAATCCACCGACACTGTCACAATCTTCCCTAGACAGATAATTAAAAATTAAATGAGCATCTTGTTTAGATAGTTTGCAGCGGTTCATTTAGTTTCCTTCAGATAATTGAGTTTTGAATATGAACAACGAATCCCTTTTATATGGCATAAAAATGCCTCTGACACCGAAAGGATATTCCTTTGCTTTAAATGCTGCACCATCACTCCACCCTATCATATACAAAAGACACTAGCACTCACACTTGAGATTAATGCTAAAACTTATTTTGTTTTTACTCCTTGCTTTTATGTAATAGTTAATAGGGCATCGTGCTGACGCAAGCTGGGGAGTTGCGAACCAGTGTGTGGTGTTGGTGTCTCTGACTCTGTGTGTTTGTGTGAGTCATCGTGTCACCTACTGCGATGGGGTTTATCGGTCAAAAGAACAGCAAAGAGTTGTTGTTACAGCTAAATAATTTGCAAGCTGAGGCTTGTTTGGTGGACGTGATCGGTCTCTATGTGTGTGTGTGCTGTGGAGCTGCACACATGCTGCTTAAAAACATTATTAATCAGCCAGCGGAAACAGGCATTATGAGTAAATGTGCACTTTATCAGCCTGTTTAATTAATTAGAGTAAACTGAATTTTGAACTATATTAATGACAACAGCATAAAAACAGAAAGTGATAAACTGTGTTATCGTAGGAGTTACACAGCTTAACCACCTTTAGTTAACACAAAAACAAAACATTTTTAACATCTTAAACACAGTCATAGTAGAAAAAAGAAAAAGAAATGTTTAGTATATAAACAGACACTGCAAACTGAAAGTTGTGCTGTTTGAAGGGGAGTCACTAACAGCCAGCATCCGGCCATCCCACACTGGTGCTGCACTAAAAAACACTTCCTTAACAGCTTAAGGCATGTCAGTTGCTCCGTGCCAAATCCAACCTGCCATAACTTCATATTAAACTGATATTTGTCATTAACATGAGATGAATATTTAGAACTTTTTATACGTCCAAGCTATGTAAGCTTTCCTCAGAACTTCAGTTGTTCTAAGTTATACATGTTCACTCAACTGATTGAAATATGTTTTCACAGAAACCAAACTAGAGTAAAACTCCCAGCATTCAGGAGTCTCTTCATTTTGCATTTTGGTGATCGGACTGAGTCAAAGACCAACGATTTCATGTTATGTCATATGGTCTACTTGATCTAAATGAGACTAGGGTGCTAGAAAATAGCTAATGCAGCTTGTTTACAACAGTTGGTCCTGATAAACATCTAAAATTTGTCTCTTCATTTTTGCTTTATAAATGTTTGCTATGTCTATTGATCTAAATGAGACTGAGCTATACACTAATACAACTTGACCTGAAAACATCAAATTTGTCTTTATAAATTGCTCTGCAGACTCCAGACTACAGCATGATCTGTGACAAGAAGCTCACAAAATCACTGGTTGTAAAGCCGGTTTTCTTTTACTACCTAACTTCAAATCAGTGCAGTGGAGGGATGATGAAAGAACAGTTGGCAGGGCAGCAGGGCAATCGGTCTTTCTCTGTAAATAAACAGACAAGAAGAAGGTGGAAAGTCAAATAGAACAACATCAAAAAATAGCAAAATATTTGTGATTATTTAACCTGCAAGTCATAATTTGAGATATTGTAGTAAGTGGTGAATCGACATTTTAGCTATAAAATCTTGAGTTAAGTTAGAAAACTGTTTCCACGTCTCCTCCAGCTGATTTAGACAACATAATAACCTGTTGGCATTCACAGGACCCGGAATGGACAGACAGACAGTCTATGTTTGGCAGATTGTGAGGTCTTTAAATGACTGGAGAACGCACTTTTCAGCTACCACGTTTTATTACAACATGCAAATCGGTCTGCAAATGAAAAACCTTGTTAGGATTAATATCGTAATGCACTTCACGCATGTTCTATGAAATTTGTCTTACAGGGTGAAAACATCTATTAAAGTCACAGCTTTGAGTCTTGTTTCTTGATAGCCCTTCAGAAAATCACTTGTAAATGTACCCAAACTAGATTTGTTGTCTTAAAAATAAACTACCAAACCCTCAAACCTGGCAACACACTGGAGCCATAACTGATCCCTCACTGTAAGAGCCTTTGAGTTAGAACCTGAGCTTTAGTGTGAACAGGAATGAATTCTACCAATACTGTATATACACATACTATAGGCAGCTCACAAACAGCGAGCGCATGTGAGATGGAGTGAAGAGTGCGAGTGCAACAAAGTGGGAGAAAAAAAGAGGAGCCAACGTCCGGCGTGTGCTGAGTGGGTAGGGCGGTGGAGGAGGAAGAGAGCTGAAGCTGGAGCTAGTGGTCTCAGCCTGCTTCTCAGAATTATCCCTCAGTGACGCAAGCTCCTCCACACACATCCTGACAGCTGCTCCCTGCCTGGTTACAGTGCTCCTCGGCCTGTCCAATAACATTCATGTTCATTTCCGTTTTAATGCATGGCTCTTCCCCACTGGGTTCACCAATACAGCTCCATTTAGGCTCATCAGTACATGTTCACTTATGATTTTTTTTTTTCATTTAATCCATGCACTAATGGGACCACAGTCTCACATACCCACAGGATCTCCTGTTTTTAAACGTAGATGAGCTGTGAAAGAAAATAAGCCATTATTCTATTCTTATACTCTGCTCATCTCAGGCATTGTTCTTTCTGTGTGACGACACATAAATCAAACTACACCGGATGTTTGAGAGATAGTTGAAGGGCCCTCAGTGATTTCAGAGACGTGCCACCCCCGGTTTTCATAATGGTTCTTTTACCATTAAAGCACTGGAGCAATACAGTAATGACATAATTCCCTTTCAGGAAGCCCAGTAAAACATCCGAAGGGCCGGAGGACATGCACAATGAAAGTGAATTCATCAACCAAAGACTATTTTACAAGTCTAAGTTTATCACAAATTTAGATGGAGATATTGTATATTTGTGTAGAACACTGAGAAGCAGCCTCAGGTGTGGCTAAGAACAGTTTTGGTGATAGTCCCGGGACATAATTGAATGACATGAAGTAGTGTTTCTGGTCTGAATAGATAGATACAGATATTAGACATTGCTGGTGTCTAAATGCAAACAGATGTGTGGAAGTGACTATTTTTATTCGTTATTTGTACTTTTACTATCTGTATTCTACTACTTCATACATCTACATCTCAGAAGCAAAGAACATCCTCATTGCTTCACCACAGGTAACAGAGCTTAAATTCAGTGGTTAGTGGTTGATGATGCAAGATATAATCATCACATACAATGATAATTACAGGTCAATGCATGATGATCCACAAGGGGAAATTGACAATCTTCCTGTATGAAAATTCTACTTAAGCATCAGTGATTAGAAGGCAAAATATAATGTTGTTAAAATGAGAAGCTAATACAGTTTTTTTTAATTCAAGTACTTTACACATTACTCCTGAATGTTTGAGTGATGTTTGCCCTACTAACCAATTATTTATACAATAGAAAATAATTATTTCTTCCTGATTAGTAAGTTTTGTGACTCTCTATTCATTCTTTTTAATTAATCTCGTATTGATGGACACCTGAAATGCTGGGAAAAGCATCATGAACTGTAGAAGAGCAAAGTGTGTAAGCGAATAGTCACATTTTACACCAAATAACTCCTGTTTAGTTTATTTGTGTTTGAGTGTTTTCATAATTAGCCGTTTTAGCATAATATCAACGTAAATAAATCCATTTCTGATCCCTCTGGTGGGTTTTTCATCAGACTTTATGGAGTGAGGTGACATGTCATGTGAGTGAAACCTGTGATTACTAACGAATTCGTTCCATTTTCTGTGAACATGCCCATTTATTTAAATCCCCATCGTGAAATCACGCAACATGAAACATACTTTCTGTATGGAGCATGCACAGTTCTCCCAGCGCCACCATTCCCCTTTGAACACACAAAGGCCTATTAAGTTACTACTTTCTAAGGAGTTAAGGGGACTTCCATGGTGACATTATTAGTATCAGAGCTATTCATCTGCCTCTGAGACACAGGCTTGCACGAAGGTTTTGGGACATTCCCGAGTGTCCTTTATCTTTTTTCCTTACGCCCATTCATGATATTTGAGTTTCTTCCCTGAGGCATGGCGACCAGCAGCGGCTACAAACATACTGATCTTTCTCTTTCAGGACTAAAGTTATTTTGTTCATTTGTGGAATTATGTCTAATTAAGTTAAAGGGAAATTAGGTATCAAAGTCAGCGGTAACAGTGAATGGAATAGCGTGGAGTATTTGGAGTAAAAGTTACAGCATGTAAAAATAGCAGAAATAATGGTTGTGGACAGAATTCGGTTGGAACTGATGAAGCCTGCTTTGAGACTGTTAGACATCAAAAGAGAAAATGGTTGCATGACCCAATCCACCACAGCTGGATTTGATATCCATTTCTGTGGATTTGAATCCAATTTTGGCCAGAAAGTCTTGCTCTCATGGCAACCACCAATCTCTTACTGCAAAAGAACAACGAACATAGTGGAAGAACTCAGTGCCCCCTTGCTTAACAGAAGCAGATGAGGTTTGCACAGACATAGACAGGATATAAAAAGGAGGTGCTCCAATTAGACATGAGAGACTATTCAGCAGGTTACAATAGCTCCCTCCACCCTCAATCATCATAGTGATCTTTTTATACTCGCAGACCAGATCTCAAGTTTATTCAGTGCTGGCATCCCAAATGTCTCCAAGCTATTCGCAACAACCTGGGCCAATGGGCAGACAAGCAGTGACATTTTTTCCTAAGGATTAAAAAAAAAAACAATCACACAATCCAGATAAAATTATTGTATAGTTTTGCTTCAGTGCCTTAGAAATGGAATTAATTCATTTCTTAGTTGAAAGTCACATGGCAGAAAATTAGGCCTATTTTGGAGTGAGAAAAATGTCTGAATATGAAAGCATGTCACAGACCTAATTCAATATTCCTCTGCATAAAGAGTCACTGAGCTCTTTAGCAGACCACCAACTGTGGTTTTAAGGCTAAAAATAACCATATACCCAGTCAAACATCAAACATCCGGCGTTTTGCATCTTATAATAACATACAGCCCCTTCTCAGACACCCAACACAGGGCAGGTCACCTATCTATCCCCCGTCTTCCCTCTGGCTTCAAAGACAGAAGTGGTTTCTTGAACGCTATTTATAAATGATTCTGAATGTACCAGAACCGCACCTCCTGCTTGGTGTCATTTGATGTCCAGCCGTGGAGTCTCCAGACCTTCCATGAGCATGCAGATTAAATTAGTTGTGACACAAAACAAATTCAAAATGAATGTAATGCTGCCGACTGTAAAATGTTCTCAGTGTTCATTTTTTCCCCAGAAAATTCATGCTCTGATGACGTCTTAATGCAGTGGTGAAAAGACACCTGAAGCTCGTGGCCCATTCTTTTGAAACCCCTGCTTTTACATGTGGATGTTACGCGTACAGTTCCACATCTCCCCACGGACCCGTTGCTCACAGTGTCCCTAATGACAAGAGTGATTATGTGCACACGGAGTAGCTGCAGCCCACCTGCTCTCGCAAGCAGCCAACGTCTCAATCACAGGTGAGAATGGTAGAATTTTCTGTACAAATAAGTGACAAAGGCATTCTGTGGGAAGGGACTTGTTTGCTGCAACAGGCAGGAAATTGGAAATGAAAAAAAAAAAAAAAAAAAAACACCTAAAAGAAAAAATAAGAATTTTCATCACCATGATTCATCACTGGAATTCAGTTCTATCTTCTCCCAACATCAACTCCATCTACTATTCCTTAAAATTGTTGGTTAGAGCAGCCCCAATGCAGCAGTATAGAATGGTAGGATCCCCTGTCTCACAGCTAGAAGGTCAAAGGTTTGAACCCCCCAATCAGGTTAACCAGCGAGAGTTTCTTCCCCAATATGAATGTGAACACTCCTGCCCACAACCCTTGAGCGGATGAACGTATATATGATGAATTGTAGCAGTCACAGTGTAAATGTTAGAAGATATGAATTCATCCCACATAATGCCATCCTTCAGTGAATAACCTAATAATAACACTGTTTCACCAAGGTTATTTTTCAGTTTTCCCTTCTCAACTGTACATTATTTAATAACCAGTTTCTGTTTACTAGTCTTTGGTCAGTAGACTGATTTCATCTTTCTAGTTATTGTCTATCAGAAAACTACGATGTTAATCTTCTCCAGCTGACATCCCTAATTTTAGTTAGTTTCTTATAAATGAGATCAAATATTAATAGTAGATAATATCCTCGCTTTTACACGTAGTTACATAGTGCACATATTTTATTTGATTTCATTGTGGGTAATTCGATGTATATCACTGAAAACTTGCAGTCGTGTTTTGGCGCACTGCGCCTTTAAGACGACCCGGAAGTAGTTGTACCACGGACGTTTGTGATTCTCAATGTGACTTGTTGGAGCTAAAGTTGCAGTCATTTATTTTTGTGTAATAATAGAGACTTTTAACGTGCAACAATGTTTCTTACCACCGTCAATTGTGAGTGTTCACCCACTTCATGCAGCAGTTTAATAATCCGGCGCAGGTTTTGTGGGTCTTTCTTAATTCTGCTGGTGTCTTCAGATCTGACTTAGTTGTTAGCTCCAGTGTTAGCTATGTTTAGCTAACGTTAGCAACGTTTCTTTTTTTCTACTGTCACTTGTGTGTAAATTGTCAGTGATTTTTCAGTGTAGCCATGGTTATATGTTGTAATGTTAGCACGCGTAGCCTCCAAAGTTGTGTATCCAGTGGTTAGCATGAGCTAGCAGCTAACGCCTAGCGTTAGCCTTGTTTTCACACGTTCCATTTCATTGGCTGATTTAACTCTGAGCTTCCGTGTTTATTCTAATCATTCATAAACATCTGCTCTGGTTTTTCTTTCATATCGCAGTGGCCAAGGCAAAATCAAAGTGAGTAAACGTTGGCCGGTATTTTAAATCTGATGCGTGCTGTCGTTCTTGACAGTCTCCCTAATCCTCAGCAATGCTTGTTCCTGGCAGGACGCTCCTGGTGCAGATGGTGAGCGCTGCAGGGACAGGTTACTTCTTCAACACCAAGAGGAATCGCCTCAGAGAGAAACTGGTGCTTCGCAAACATGATCCGTTTGGTAAGATATGAAAATATGACAATATGACTGAGCAGCTCCTGCTACACGGTGCTTAGGACAGAAGCATCTCTCTAGTGAATGGTTGATGTGTGTGTGACAAGCCAGTGATAGTTTAAACAGTACCAGCATGAAATACTACACGTTATGCTTTTAAGCATATGAGGACGAGCAGATATTAACAATAGTAGCTGTGTAGAAGTGCTGCGTTTGACATTTTATAAACGTGTGAGCTGTCACTTGGTTGACACACATTTAAAATCTGCTTTTATTTGTCTTTGCAGTGAACAAACATGTCTTATTCTTTGAAAAGAAGAAGATCCGGTCAATTTAACAATGCATCAAATCAGATGGACATAACAACATAAACCTGTAAGGTTTATATGGACAATTATTGTTGCCACTGATTCTAACATTTCTGATTGCTGTGCATTCAGAGGCCTGGATGGATTTCTTATCTTTTTTGAGAACATGTCTACTCTCTCCGCTGCAGTACTTCAGCATGAGGCAAACTCCAGCCAAGCTTCAACAAAATCTTGATTACCACAACTTGGAATTAGAAAAAGATGTTTATTTGAAATGAGTTTTTTTGGAAAGTCCACAAATATGTTGATCTAAAGCTCTTTAGTCCTGGTATAATAAATGGCTTTTCAGTACTTAAGTAAATTACATCAATAATGAGCAATACAAGCTGTGTGAAGATATTAGCCAATTATTAAACTGATTAAAATGTTTTACAGAAACTGTTGCTCGTATGACTTAGCAGAAGTGTCGTCACTGTGGAACTATTTGCGCTATCTGGAAAGTCTAATTGAAATGTTCAACTTAAAAAAAAACAACATTTCTTACATCCTTCATATTCATTCACAATAATTCTCTCAAGCAGCTTGTTTCATAATATGTTTGAATATTCACAGTCACATAACCTAATCCAGCCTCTGCCCACTTCCACTGCTGTCTACTGGCGGATGCTGCTGCTCTCAGAACAGCTCAACCGGCAGGTCGTTTTTGAAAGGATAGGATGTTTGTGTGCCGACAGCCTGCACGCTCACTGCTGCCACCTGATTGGCTCTGCGGGCCATCTCCTCCAGAGGCATTGTGGGATAATGAGCCATGTAAAATGCCAGTGCTCCAATAAAGCTGTCTCCAGCACCCTAGGAAGAAACAACATTGCAAAATTTTATAAAATTTTACCTGTTGAGCATGAGGGAAAAAACAAAAAAACAGTAAGCGTCTGTAAAAATAACTTCCTTTTGAAAGCTTTATATATAAATATGTTTCGGTCTGTGTTAGACAGGAATACAACGAGGGAAGGTTTGCTTCGGTGAGCAGTAGGGGGTGCTATGGCTTTTGTCAGCTGTTTCTCTAGCTTGTGCACTGCTGCCAAAAGTCCCAACTAGTTTGGAACAAGTTATTGAATTTTTTTTTCCCCATGTGAAAGTGTGTCTCAGTCTGCTCTTGCATAAACATTTGTATTATGAGCAATAATCATGTCCATTTATTGTAGTTTTTGTCATTAAAAATACCTGAATCACAAATTTGAAGTATTAAGCTTGTGACAGTATCTGTAAGTATAAAAAAAACAAAAACAAACAAAAAACATTAATGGAATTTGTGGAGTGGAGATTTGTTAGTTTAAAGCGCCCTGACGTCATACCATATAATTGCCTGATTGAATTTAATGAACAAATAGCTTTTTTGATGATGTGAAAATTTAGTCAAACAAAATTTATCACCCGAATTAAAAAAAAAAAGTCAGCTGAGCAGCACATGCATGCTGTTATCACCCATCAGTGGCTTCGCCATAAGCTATGGTTTTGGCTATCTATGAACGCATAAATCAGCCTTTTTCCCCCTCATCTATTGATAGAGCCGGAATGTGCAGTCTACGCCCTGGAGGGGGTAGGCTGGGACGGGATGCCGAGGAAGGGAAGGGAAAGGAGAGGGGGTGGGTTCGCTGATGGGAAAAGGCACAATGGTATGTGGCGACACGCTCATGTTTAACCGCAACCCCCCCCGATACTGGTTCTCACAAGCCCGCTCCATTACTCATCACTTTGGCTCTCAAAAAGACTTCTTTGCACTCCTCTGAGCACCTCTGTAAGCCCCCTCCTGACCCCCCTGGCCCTACAACCTCAAAGTGACCCTCTTGCCCAAGCGAAGGTTCTGCAGAGATGATTCAGTGAAATGGGGCAAAAAAAAAAAAAGCCCTAACCTTGATCCGCAGCGGGGGGAGAGTGGGACAATCAGGGCCTGTGGGCGCCTGGAGGGCAACATGTCTTTTGTCACATATACTTATACTGGTATCAACGAAAGTGTCCTGTGTTGTACCACCTGATAGATACAAGGAATGTATGAAGTGGGTAATGGTATAATCTGACATTTAAAACACACACACTCACACACACTCATACTCCTGTTCCCGCCACTGGTGTGACTCCTAAACTGGAGAGATGCTGGAGGATGTGAGATCAGAGCTCAAACATTTCGCAGGCCTGGTGGATTTCCATGTTTAAAGCCGTCGTGTGTTTATGTCTCCTGTCTGGTAGCTGCTCCGTTGGCCTACAATACAGTCAGCGTTTGGAAATAAGGCATTCCTCAAGCAGTCCCAGTGGTTTGGCTCTGGACTTTCTCCCAATTCACGCAGCGCTGCAGAAATGACGAAACTGCTCGAGTGGGGGTTGATGCTTGGTCGATAGTCATGTCGCACCATTATTATTAAATCTTTTACATTTTAAATCACCTGTTGACAAACTAAGCTAGTATCAAATCCCACAAAAAACGACCGCTGTCTAGTCAGGGTGGGGTCAAAACAGGTTTGTGAAAACTAATACTAGTACGTAGAACAAAACTTGCTAATAACCAATACTGTACTGTATTGCTGCCAGTTTATATGAGATACAGTCCATGTTAAAAAATGTTAATGTTTTATTAAAACCTAGTTTTTATTTGTTTTTTTTTTATTTTTCATTTGTATTTGCAAGATTTTAGCTTTTCCTTTTTCCTGTAGAAATAATTTCATTGAGTGAACGCAAAATTGTGTTTTTAAGTATTAGTGAGGACTAATATGTTTTGAACCATGATTTGTTATATGGCAAATTTTAAAAAAGAATCACTAAGGCCAGAAGAACTCTACTTGTGTTTACATTTGGAAAATACTTCCTACTATAAGTGGTCTACTTACACCAAAACACTTCCAATCTGTGGGTCACTTGACTGCACAGGCCACTGTCCAACCTTCCTCTCTAACTAACGTTTGCCTCCATGAGACTGGCATGTGACGCTACTGGATCTACTAAATGAAGCTCAACGAGGCTGACAAGCGCAATCCCCCTCAGCCCCGCTGCGGCTGCCCTCGACACAGTTTGGTGAAGGTTAGATCTGGAGGCCTGTCAATCAAGTGACACAAACGGTTGCCGCGGATGAGCTGTGATGCTCTAGCTGGTTGGCTCCGTCCGCCGAGTCTTGACCTCCGCGCTGTTCTTCTGCCTGTTTTCTGCTGGTACTCAGTCTAAAGTTAGAAATGGGGATGGCAGTCGTGTCTGTGAGAAGCTCACCAAATTAACGGACTGTGGTAAGGAAGTCCTCGGCAGTTTGATGTGTTAGTAGTGTGACGGTAAAATGAAAGCAAGTGATTGAACTACTTCCAAAAATGCCTAAAAGAAAGTTTTAGTTTTGGTGAAGTTTAATTCAATCAAACTTTGTATTAAGGGTTCTTATTTAGGAGAGATTCAAATGTGATTACGTTAACTTGTCGCAACAACTTTCCATTTATTTTAATGGACGCGTGTGTTATCTGGTAGGTTTTCGCCAACAAAACTCCAGGGAAGTGACATTTTTTCGCACTTCTGACAGCAGCATGAGTGGCATGTGTTTGGAATAAAGAGAAGAGAGGAGCTGAATAGTTAACACAGGCAGCAACAACAGCCGTGGCTGTGCAGACAAACAAAGGAGTTGCAGACAGAAACTCAGAGGTCCAACAACAGAAAATCCAAGGACAAAGACAGCAGCAGCGCCCACATGCTTTGATTGACAGGTGATCTTTGTAAAGTGCAGCGGTGAAACACCACAGCTATAACTGTGAAGCAACAAACCTCCAAAACCCTTAATGCAGTCTTGAGAAAGTGCTCCTCGCTTTTGTTCCCGACTCTGCTGCACCCACTGAACCATTTCGAGCCGCAAAAAAAAACCTGTGAGTGTCTTTCTCACCCAAAGGCCTCCTGCGCTCTCGGCTCCCATCCTGGTATGACAGATGGAGCTATGTGTCGTTCACTCCTGAAGCCTACGGCCTTTGTCAATGAAAGGCACCCTGCGGAGAGCGAACGACCGGCTGAGGGGCAGCGGTGACTCACAGTGGCTCCCGTGTTCGGAAGCTTCCAGTAAAAGCCTCGCAGAGAGCCGTGGACAGTTTGTCTGAAGTAACGAGGGAAGAAGATTCAAAGATCAAAATCACGGGTCACTGGACCAATTATGCATCTTTGATCCTTCTGCAGTGCCTTCTCATCATTTCGGTGAGCCTGTGTAACACCGATCAACGTGATTGCGCACCGGCACAGGTTCGGCCAAACATCTGGCCTGCTGCAGTAAACAGCAGCTGCTGGCGGCATGTGCTGTCCATTAAAACATGGTGATGTGGCAGTTTTCTCATTGTGTCACGCTGACCCCGAGTTTGCCGGGTGAGGAATGCAGTGCTCAGGAGGTATTCCCTTACCTTGGGCTTCCAGGAAGGAGTCATGCAATTGGCCCTTACCCGTCCGCAGTTAAGGGAGAAGACTGGGAGTAATTTGAGCGTACATCTGTAATGTCTGGTTTAGAGAGGACTGTCTACTGTTCACCCCAACACAGTGGACCTCCCGGAGAAGTGGAAACTAAAGGCCACCCAAGCCCTGCTGGGGCTTAAAGGCACTGGGTGTGGGTGTTCTCATGTGTGTGTGTTTGTGTGTGCGCTCGCTATAGCCTCATCTAACTGTCCGCACAAAGCAGCCAACTCTGCGCTCTGATCTCAGCAAGGGAAGCCTGTGTTCAATTTAAAACAACAAGGGAGACAAATGGATAAAAGGGGCAGGAATGAGAGGAACCCACAGTAGATGAGTGATTCTGCTTTGTTATTCATCCAGATTCATGACCCTGACTCAGCCAGTTATAGCTTGCCCTGTGTACAATATATTCAGACGTGTGCAAGAGGGCCAGATGATGAAATGGCTGTAGTCTGAGGAAGCTAACACACTTAGCAGCCATGTTTGCACTCTATAAACCAGGCTGTATCGATAAATCACAAATCCTGCAACTGGGACAATGTGGGAAAAAAAAAATTGCATCCAATTCCGTTCCGATTAGCAGTGGGTCATGCCGCCCGCAGCGGCCCGGCTGAACAGTAGCGAAAAATAGCAAGTGAACCGCAAGTGACTCACAGTGTGGATATCGAAGAATCGCAGACAAATGCGGCTTCAGTTCACAGTGTAGTGAAAGCAAAAGAGTAACTGCAAGAAAACTTCTAATGCTAACAAGCTTGGGGCCAGTTCTTTCACAAATGTTCCTGTCACCGTTGCTAAAGACAGACAGAGAGAGAGGGGACACAATCAAAGCAGAAATAACTGAAGGGTTAATCATAACTAAGAGGCTCGTGTTAGCAGAGCAGCCTCTGAGAATAATGATCTTGATAACAACCTGTTGTTTTTTCCTCTCTCCAGTAAAAAGAAAAGAAAGAAAGGGGCTTACTGGAAGAGGGATTATGATGTCCAGAAGAGTTAAACACTCCAGAATTTATGGGCCCATCAAAGAACAGAAGGGGTGGGGTGAGTGCGTGTGTGTGTGTCTAAAAGCGTGGGGGACATGCAGAAGGCCCGACCACAGCTTTCTGCTGACTGATGCAAGCCCGAGAGGTGAGTCACGGGAGAGGAGAGGAGAGGAGGGGGTAGGACAGGGCTGGTTAAGAAGTTCTCCTGGGGGCCACAGGGAAGTGAGGAGAGCGAAGACTAGTGAATAACAGTGGTTTTTTGTGTGTGTGTGTGTGTGCACTTTGAAATGTGGGGACACACGCATGGCGATTCTTGAAGGTCTTTGTTCTTGAAATGCCAAAGTGACCTGGAAGAAGAGAGATGCTGCTTTGTCGTGTGTGAAAACACACCGTGACACTCACATTTTAGTGCTTTTCTTTGCTCCCCCGCCACCACTTTCACATCATCTGATGTGGGTTTCACTGAAATCTAGCCTGCTTCACTCCTGTTTTTACCATGCTGCATGATGACCAGCTCTTTGGAAATCGCAGCACAATAAAAGTCCCTGGGGGAACTATTCAGTAAAAGAATCCATTACACAAAACAATTACAAGGCTTTAATCGGACCCGGTAAGCACAAATAAATCAACACCTCTGTGCAATGACGTATGCGGTTGGTAGAACCCCACAAAACCCTCAGAGACAGGAAACGAAAAAAGTGGAGCTGAGTCTGCTGTGACGAAAACAAGCCACAGAGGCTGGTGTGAAATGAGTCAACGCTGGCCTCTTTTAAAGTTTAGAATCGGGGAGGACTTGGGGAGGGGGGGCGGCTGGTGGTCACCACATCCCCTGTGATGTCAAACCATTTGACACGAGCGACAGACCGATGTGTGTCTGTAAGAGCTCAGGCTAGAGAGGTTCTCTCAGGTATGATGAACGGTCAGATAACCAAGAATCGGAGCATTTTCTTTCCTCTGTTGTCGTGTTTAAATGACTTGTTTTCTGTCTCCACAAAAACTCCATTTTAAACCTTTTCCTTTCTACTCATGTGATGAGTGCCACCACCTTCTTCACATCCTACTAGTGAAACTGAAGATACGGGAAATTTGAAAATAGTCAAAGCCATTGCTGGAAATATAGTGTTGCAATAGAAATAATTGTATAAATAAAAAGTTAATAAAAAATTTGAAGCATAAAAGTAAACATTAACTTTTAATAATATAAGTAATACATGTAACATACCTCTGCATATCCTCTGGTTCAAAGTTTCTAATTTTTTTGCTGAATTTCTCCCTTAATTTGATTACAAGTTAAATACATCTGGAATGTATTGTATGTAATATTAATATTAATCAAATATTAATATAAATTGATGTGGCCACTACATATAAGTCATAGTTTGCAGTGCACACATTATAGCATTTTTTCATTTTCTATCCAGGTGATTTTTTCCAACAAAATTCACCTGACTCCAGCATCTATAGAGCGTCGTACACATGACATTTTTTTGTAGTCCAGCCCACAAGTTCGCATCGTCCTGGTTCTCTCAAGAAAATGACAAAGGTTTTTTTTTCTTCTTTTTTTGTTACCTGATAAAGCTAGTGATTACGACTTAAAAACTTAACAGGTTAAAAAACCCACTGACTTTGGAACCATGGAAGTGTAAAAATGCTTTTTAGACTCCTCTGCATATGTGGCAAAAAGAGAACAGAAGGTTAAAGCATGTTTTTCATGGTACATTGTCTTGATAATGGCCATTATTGATCATTTCTTTAAATTATTAGTTTCATGCCTCAGCTCCTCTTTTACATGATGTCCTAAAAATCCACCAATAATGTTATAGCAAATTTAAAATAAAAATATTAAAAAGGTCTGAGAGCAGCTGGTGGTGAAGCCAGTTTCAGAGCAGCTTCAGGGCAGACACAGACCAGATCATCCTGGCGACTCATTTTATAAATGATGTTTTGACTGTAATGACAGATTTTGAACTTGTTAAAACTATCTGTTTTAAAAATAAACACAGTAAGAATTATTATTAAAATAAAGTAAAAATGAATGTTCACTCATGTTTCGACCAATTCACTAAGGCCCCTCAAACAATCGTACTTTATAAAAACCAGTGATCTAGATGAGTAAACCAAACCAGTCTCAGTTGTTATTTAAAAAAACAGAAAAATGTCTGTTTATATTTTAAATATCATACATTTTTTTACTTTCATATGAGACAAAAAAGTAAGGTATCAACACAAGACTGTGTGATAAATACGGTGCATTATCACAACAGTTCCAGATTATTTTTCACCTAATATTTTACCTTATAAATAAAACACAATTTCATTTGGAGAACTTAATAATTTGACCCAATTCTGGCCCTAGATGAAAATGTTAGTAATCATATTACTAAGGTTTTAATCCTGAGTGTGTGTTTTAGAAACTTTACTAAAATCACAAATGACATTGTAATAATGAAACAAAGTGAAAAAAACATAATTTAATTTCAAAGCATCTAAAAGGTGGTAACATGTTTTTCTGAATTTGAACAGTGGACCAACCAACGTACGTGCTGGTTTAAATCCCTGGTTATTAATAAATATGTAAGTATGTTTGGGCTTGGTGATTCTTGTGATGAAAACATGCAAAACACACACACGACTGTAATGGGCTCTTTTCACCATTTTTGCCATTTTAAGCTGAAATATATTGATATGATATAAACACATACAGAGTACATACTGGATGTTACGCTTACTGTAGTGTCCACTGCAGTGACCGCAGTAGCTGGAACGTGTTTCGGGGGGGACTCCTGTGCCTTGAGCACCACGCAGCCTTGAGGTCCTAACGTGACGATGACCGACCCACAGCCTCGCTTCAGCAGCTCCTGACCAGCCCGACGCGCCTCCTCCACGTTAGTGACCGAGAAGCCAGTCAGCAGCTCAGCCTGTGTGGAGAGTCGGGACGAGGAGATGCAGAGGTAAGACGCTGTAATAATCATACACACAACACACGCATTTAAACATTCGTTTTGTTTAGCAGGAGATAATAACGGAACAATTTTTTTTCCCACTTTTTTTCTAAACCAGTGGTGGTTTTTGTCCCCCCCTTTTTTAGGTCAGGGAGCCAAGTTAATCAGACGTTAGGAATTACAATTAAAGATAAAGCAAAACCAGCAATGGTGTGGGATACTGGGAAGATAAATAAGGAACTACGTTGTGGAAATTCCCAGAGTCAAAACTTCTCTGGAACTGTATGTAAGGCAGAGCAATATCACAATTGCAACACATTTTTTTTGTCAATTTAATGAACACACCGTTTGTGCACTCATTGTCTAATGATCCCTAGTTAGAAGTCTATTATTTGTCTGTTGCTTAGTGAACAGTTAACTCTTTTCTGAACCGTTGCGGTGTGAGTCAGTTCTTAATTACACAGTGACAGCGGTCAGGCAGACTCATAAAACACAGTGATTGTTTGCTGGATCTGTTGGCAGTCTGAACATTTTCAAAGAGTAGCTCCTCTGAGGGCGCTGCTTCATCTGGCTCCGAATGACTAAAGAGTGACGAAGCCCGACTTAGCAGCTGATGTTTGAACAACTTCAAGGCAGTTCAGAACCACTGGCCTCCAGAGTGAGCCAACGTGAGATGAGAAATACACCACTGATGATGTAGCTATGGCTCATGTAGAGCATGTGACAGCAGTCGTTTTGAGATTCAGTTGCATCACTCCGTGTTTTTGTACATATTGACTTTATGCTAAATTGCATTGGCGTTAATTTCCATGATTTATTTCTATATTTGATTCACTTTACAGCCAAAGTTCCAATGCTCAGGTGCTCTTTCTTGACACTCACAATGTGTACTGCTGAGAACACGAATCAGGAATTAACACTGGATTAATATAACTGGTGTAAACAAATATGCGACATCATCTCTAACAGCGCTTCCTTCAGTGCCATGCATTTTAAACACTGTAGAAGAAAAAAAGAGCATCTGATTATCATCAAAATGTTGAATGAGTGATGTAAATTGTGACTCACTGTTGTATACTTTTCAGCATAACTGTATTAATGTGGCTCGCTTTATTTCGGATGATTACAGTCAACACTGAGCAGTGTAAATATTTAACTTCTGGCATCCTGAATAGAAACAAACTCTGCGGTCGATACGGAACATAAAAGGCAAACGGATGGAGTGAACTATGTTATTTTGTCTTGTATGAATTTAGGATTTACTGAAATGTAAAGTCAATCTTTGGAACTTATATACACAAATATAACATATGGTATTTAATCACTGACAAAACGCATCGTTCTACTACATACTGACTTTTACATAAATTGTACATTTTATCTCGTATTTGTATGACTGTTGGATTCATACTGAGTGAAACTTGAAATTGCTGCAGAAATTGTACAAGAACATTTTAAATACTGCAGTGTATATGTGGTATGTTATGTTATATATTTCCTATATGACATTTTGTGTTTGCACTCTTACCGTCTCCCCTCTTAACAATTTTACACCTATATTTTTACATCTCGTAGGTTCATTTTTTTGTCTGCCATGTCTTATGGCAACCTGACAGAGGCATTAAATGAATCATGTTTTCTTGTGACTCACATTTTATCACTGTATTGCAAGAAAAAAAAAATACACACACACATAAAGAAATTACCCACTACGAGTTAAAAACATTAGTATGTAATGTCATCTATATGCAATATATTATATATGTGTATCTTAATTTATTTACCTTGCAAATCACATTTTGTTTATAACACCATATGTGAAAAAATATAAATATCAAAAACCTATGTGAGTAAAAAGGATCAGAGGGGTTTCATGTGTGTTGCTAATAAACAGAAAAAGATTAAACATACTATAAATTCTATTTTGATTTAAAAAAAAACATATGAGCATAAAAAAAGACAACATATCTTTTTTCCTGTGCTATCACGCTTATCTGAAAGTGTGCACAAGATCCCTTTCAGGTCTTTGGATGATAGAAATGTGGATCCACTTTGGCATGTGAGGTCCTCAGGTGGACATCAAACATAATTCCCCTCACTGTAAACCACTTTGGTGGTGTAGTATGTGAGCAGCGGATCAAAGAGCGCCTGCACTTTGTCATCTTTAAGCCCCCCCTTCCCACTCATCATCGTCCCTTACCCCCTGAGCATGGTACAGTGAGACCACACACAAAAACACACACACCTGTGCAGACTGTGCGCCTGCCGTAGTCAAGGCATGGCTGACACTAGTGTTGAATAGCGGTCTGAGGATTTAACCCCCCCCACCACCACCACCCCACCGTGCCTTCTGCTTTTGTGATCTGTCAGAGTGAACAATGGCCTTGGACAGTTCAAAAATAAACCACAGAGTGTATCAGTGCTGTAAGAGCCTGCAGCCACCCTGGTGCAGGCGGATGCCAAAAGAGAAAAAGAGCCGTTTTGTTAGTCATCAGCTTCGCACCAGGGCAGGGAATCAATCTACCTCCCTCTGTGCAAAAGAACATGAGAAAGTTGAATTATGTCTTTCTTGCTGTGTTGCTGTGTGTGCGTGTGTGTGTGTGTGTGTGTGTGTGTGTGTGTGTGTGGTGAGCATGCATGTCTTTATTTCCTTTGTGTGGACAATACATTTTTAATACCATTGTTGCGAGGACATTTTGGCGGGTCCACATGACTTCAAAGTGTTTTTTAAAGGTTCTGAATTGGTTGTATGGTTGGGGCTTTTATTAGGTTTGGGTTTGGGGCAAGGGAATGCAGTTTGTCCATTTATGTCCTCACAAGTATAGTGGGACATAACACACACAAACACAGGCAGTCAAGTGAACATCTATTTTTTTAAAGCATAGCTGCTGACGTGGGTATTTTTATAAGAAGGTACAGTGTACTATTATGTTTATGACTAAAGGTTGGAAATAATGTGCTATCTGAGTGTTCGGATGTCATTTCTTAAATGACCAACTGTTATTATATATAATAACCGTATTATATATATATAAGAATGTTTACTAATTAACTGCCTTTTGGATAACTGTAGTGACCAAAGCTATGTTGCTATATTTATGGCATATATTTTCTAATTAGGCATTCTTTTTCAGGACTTTAGCCTAAATAAGTTGAGTACTGTACGTAGGCATATTATGAGGGACCTCTCTTTGAAGTTGCTTCGAGTTCATGCTGCTGACACTTCACATATATTTTAAACAAACAAGTGTATGTCATCTGTGTAGAAAAGTTGAGCGCTCTTTCCGACCCGTGTGCTACATAATGCACAACTACACCTCCGTGACCTGACACTCTGACACTGAAAAATAAAAGAAGACATGCTGCGCTTTCTTCAACTCTCCCTTTCATGTCTCCCACACCTGGTTACAGCATCTCTCCGCCCTGCATCGCCACATCAAAAAGAGGCTCCCAGGCAAACTCGCTTCCACGCTGCGCCTAAGGGGGCCGCTGACTCAGCCAAAGAGCACATCTGCCATTTGTTTTACTACGATTCCCATCTATCCCTGCCCCCACTGTTCATCTGTCATCACTTCACAGTCAAGACATGAGGTGCCATGACACTGGTTTACTGTTAAAGGGTGGAAAGATACTTATTCCCCTTATCATACCAGAGAGTTGACATGTATGGCTAAAGGCGACAGTGGGATTATCAATGTGCTGACAGGGGGGTCGTGACCCAGGGGGTACAGTTGACTAACTTCAAAAAGGTGCAGGTACATGTGGGCACTCATAACATCTCAAACCTCTGAACCTCTCCACCGAAATATTACCGTGAGACTTTAAGTGTTGATTAGAGTTTTTAATCTGCAGCAACTGATTTTAGTAATCATGAGTTAATTCATTAGTTGCTTGACTTACATAAGAAAAGTTTCCTTTTTTATACTTTTCGATAGCCAAAACAACAAATGCGTTGACCACCTGCCGTGTAACACAGTCTATCATTAACTGACTAAATAAATGTATATTTAAGTTTAGACTTTGTCCTATTTCCGTACTGTCATGCCATAAGAGTTGAGGAAGACGTTTGCAGCTCTCTGTCTTGCTGGATTTTCAACAGTATCCTTGAATGAATTTACAGATGCTTGAGACGGTGTTTATTTAAGGGAAATATGCAGAGACATCTCACGTTCGCACTGCCACGCTGGCAGGCATACTCACTGTGCACCTTTATTTGAATGTGAACAGGACCTGACATTAACTGCGCACATACAAACTTCAAGGCAGATCACGCCAACACCTGTTGACTGACTGCTGATCCAGCTGTTCATTGTCACCACAAAATGAGTCATTTTAAGGTAGTATGAAGCAATCTGGGTTCTGCTCTGGCATTGCCTTAATTCTGACTGGCTATGTCAGAAATAAAAAGGACACACTGGCCGTTCTAATCAAAAGGAAATTTTGAATTTACTAATATTCTCATGAAAATTTTACTAAGGGTAAATACAGTGGGTATAGACTGCAATATAAAGACAATGAGCTACAATTACCAAGTCTTCTTGTAATAAACCACTTCTGCAGTTTTTACAAAGACTCATTCACCAACATTTTCTTTTTTAGTACACGTTCTCAGGTGAGAAGAAAATCTACATACAGAAGAACAAAAACATTTGAGTACCGGCAATTAGCTGTTAATTCTTCTTTAATTCTATAACAGTTCTATAAGATAATAGGATTTACATTATTATATTTTTACAGTTCTGTGAAAAAGTGTCGATCCCTTTTTGAGCATTTATTATATTTTTACAGTTCAAAGTTAAATCTAAACCAGGTGACTAGTGTCATAAAGTAGTAAAATAATGAAAATTTGATTGTTTCTTCCTTGATACATTAATTTAATATTTTACTTTAATTTATTTATGATTATGAAACATTTGTACCAGCTGAATGCTAAATAGGAACAACTCAAACATGCTTTCAGCTTATGACAAAAGGATTCATCTTCTGAGAAGAGGACAGATGCAAACAGTTTCTGTGGATTAAGAACAAGCCATGGATCCTCTAAAGGCTTTTCTTAAGATCAAATTTAAGTAAAAGTCTAAGAAGATATTGGTGAATGCAGCCAATTTGTTGTTTCTTTATTCTCATGCCTCAGCAGGAATCATTGGGTCAAGAGGAAGCTGGCTTTTTGCCTGGGACTTTAGCTTTAGCACTATATCAGTCAATATATGTGGTCAACAAGTACATATTTAAAACTCCCTTTCGTAAGGTTCTTTTAAAGAACAAATACAGTGATTTTCTTAGTTTTCACTTAAGTCAGAAATTCATGCAATAGATCAATATTTGTAATGTCACAATATTGTAAATATGCCTCAATATGTGTCATGGGCCTGTGCAAATATATATCAGGAATTATTATAGTTAGTGCATTCTGGGTGGTTCAGGCATGGGTCAGAAAACTATCATACTAACTGAGGTAAATCTGCTTTGAATATGGAAGTATCGTTAGCGTTGCAAGACTGTTCCCACTAATAATTGTGCACTTTGAACTTTGACTCTCAAACACATTTGAGCTGAGGTACCAGCTACATCACAGACAGAGGGAAGACGTTTTCAAAGCGCTGAAGCAGCACAGATGTTAAACCAGATATAATAATATTACACCTTGAATCATGGACTTTTTATTCTAGCAATATCCATAATTAAGACTATAGGAACGTTTTTAGTTGTTCTTGATGTCTGGAGCTCCTTTAAAAAAAAAAAAAAAACTACAATCACATTTGTGATGAAGAACAGCCCAGTGTTGTGACTCACTGATGTGTTTAAGTAGGAGACTTGTGGCACAGGCAAAAATCGAAAGGTTGAGTTAAAGGTTACAGTGAGTAGATGCACCTTTTTTGTTGCTCTAGTCTTTTTGTGGAGTTATTAATAATAAAAGGAATGTATTAAATGACCCTGCTAACAACAGTAGCAACAGCCGCTCCTTCAGCCAGCCAAATCAGTGAGAGGTAACTGGCTGCCCACAAAGATCTGAGAGCACTGACGAGATGGACCTTGGCTGGAAGTTGTTAACTTTTTCGAGAAAACAGTCTTTTTAGACAGATTCTGGCCTTCCATAACCCTAACCCCTGACTCTGGCATCTTCTGCCAAAATTAACAACTTCCGGCTAAAATCTGCTACTTCCTGCTGAGGGTTGTAGTCTGCCACCTTTGTCTGCAACCACATACTCCATAAATCTGTGGTTACTGGCTAAATATCAGAAGCCTGTTTTTTTTTACCTCTATGTAAATATGAAATCACCTATTTCCAAAATGACGAATGATTTTGATAGTAAATGCATTCTCATTGTGAGGTCATACGTGTACAGTATACATTGTGTATCAGAACAGAGGAGAAGGTGGTCAAATCAGTTCCCACTCAGCTGTGCACGACTGTTTCACTTCCTTCTTTCCTCCTTCTAAATGTGAGTGTGTGCATGTGTGAGAATGGCAGAAGTATTCTGTGGGGATGCAGAAATGCTGCTGAGATAAATGCTGTGAGCTCTGTGTGTGTGTGTGTGTGTGTCTGTGTGTGTGTGTGTGTGTGTGTGTGTGATTTGTCACCTCAGACTCATTACAGCAAAACACATCAGAGACTCTGTAGAAATCTGGATCCATGTCAGGAATGGCTGGTGCTGGGTTGAATACTGTCTTTACTGTAAGAGGAAACCAGGCTGTAATTCATTTTATTGACCACAGTGTCAAACATCATAATGAGAATAACATGTAGTCATTAACATGAGTTAAAAGATATAATTGTTCTCAATAATACATCCAGTTATAGTCATCAGCCTGCTTTTAAAAGGATCCAATTTCAGAAATGAGTGACACATTTTACAATTGTGTGATGTTTCGCTTCCATTTGCTAAGCCTCAATGTCAAGTCTGTCTAGCAAGAACTGACATTACCTTAATTAAGCGTTCAATGGGAACAATGGCTGGTGGGCTACCGCTGGGGTATGCTCTTGCAGGCAAAGCTCAAGTGGATAAACCTCTATAAAAAGACACCTTTTTAAACGATTAAGTTAGCGTTCCCCGGAAAAGCTCCCTGGAAGAAGGAAAAAAAGGAAGCAAGCTGGTGGAAACGGCCTCACATCCTGTAGCCATAACCTCTGCATTTCCAGGATTGTGTGTGTGTGCGCGTGTGTGTGTGTGTGGGATAGATTCAAACATGAGGTATATAACCCTATATATGTGTGATAGTGTGTGGGTGAGGTGAGTTGTGACCCTTTCTGTGTGTTGAGGAGCGCATAAGAGGAAGAGAGCAAGAGTGTTTGTCAGGAGTAATCCTCTGTACGTGTTGCGCATCACTGTCTTATGCATATTCAGGAGAAGAGAGCATTAATGCATCTAATACCGTGATTTCTGTGTATGTGTGAGGATAAGCCCAGCTTGACGAAGCGATTAATTCTGATATCTCTGTGTACAAAATAAAGCCTCATGCAAGTCTGTGTATCTGTGTGAGTGTGAGAGAGGGAAATATATGTTCAGCGTTGGTGACATCAAAGTCTGTTTTGCAAAAAGTGTGTGCCTAGTTGCTCTGTATGTGTGTGTGTGTGTGTGTGTATGTTTGCGTGGGCACATAAGAGAGCAGCTGCGTGGGTTTGTGCAGGGCTTTGGCCACCTGGCGCTTTGAGGTGGATGCTGGGCTGCTTGTGAGTAAAAGTGGAAATAACGTCTCTCTCTCTCTCGCTCTCTCTTTTTGTACGTGCACCCGCATGAGCCAAGGCCCTGTCACAAGAAAGTGGCACGAGGCTCTGTCCAACTCTTCTTCTTCGCTCTCTTTTCCCATCACTTGGGTTTCTAACACAAGTGTGACATCTCTAAAATGTGATGCCTCAGCGTTGCATGAAATTAAGCATCTTCGTGTCCCCCCACCTTTAGATTTTCTTCAGTCTCCTGCAGCTCCTTAAAATATCACTTTCTGAAATTGCTCCTCTTATTTTTACATTTATGCCTACTTTATATTCATCCCATAAACAATAACAAACAGTTCTTCAAATGCTTGATTCCATGTCATATCATGGGCTCGGTGCAACGACTACTCCGTTGTTCTTGCCACTTTGTTCTCCAAACACAAGAAGGAGGCCGAGTACTCAGTCAATTTTACATGCGGTGGATTCAAGGATCCTGTTTTGCCCTTGTGTTGGAAACAATGTGTCAGCTCCTCTCTTAATATTTTCCAACTTCCTATCCCCTCTGACCAACAGACTAGACACTGTGACTGCTGAAGAGCCTCGGCAACAGTTGTTGTCTGTACAGTTTCTGCCATCTCAGCTCCAGAAGCTTATAACTCATTGGCGTCTTTGTAGCCTCCCTTACTATTCTGCTTTTTGCAGAATACGACACTAAGTTTTTGAGGATGGCCTGTTTTAGGAATCTCTATACAATACCTTGTTCCTTCCATTTCTTATTAAATAATTTATCTCTACTTCAAGAGATACTCAGTTAATCAACTATTTTCTGTTTATAGATTAATTTGTACAGATCTTTTTTTTCACCTTGACATGAAAAAAGTAAATTGGTAATTTGTGTGTAAAAAAAAAAACATTTCAGTATTCAGTAAACATAATAGACGATGAAAATATCCAACACCACGTAATTTCCAAATAACGTGGACACAATGAAATTTGAGGTGACAAAAGTTAGCACTGAATGAGAGCCATAAAGGTAAAAGGCCCCCTAGCTTCAGACTCCACTACTGTGCTGACAGCGGGGGCTGGATAATAAAGCGAATTACTGTTTCTTTTTGAACAAAAAAAAGCCTAAAATTAAAATACAAAACAATATTATTGCCTTCTCTGCTGTCACTCAAATTGCAGCAGCAGCAGGTATTCTCTGGAGTTCCGTTAGTAATGTCAGCTGTCACTGTTTCTTTGGAGACACCAGCATGTTTGTTGGTTTTACCAGTCACAACAGGTAAAGACGACAAAAAAAATAATATCTTGTGTATCGTGTAAACTTTTCTAAAAACATAATAGTGAATCACACTCCCTCCCTTTGCTTCAAGGTGTTCCTGAAATCGCAGTCACAATAATAGGATAGACAGATGGACACACATATCTTCACCTTTAAACACCCAAACCTAATCAGTTCAACCTCAAGCCCAAATGCACATTTTTGACAAATTTGCTAAAATTTCCTCAAGGCGAGCGGGATCGAGCAAAATCACAGCCGTCCTTTCCATCCTTGAGTCTAAATGGAAAACTGTACCAAACGTAAGGTAGCCTAAGATTAAAAAGTGTTCACATAAAAGAAACATTTTATGGACTCGTAGATCAAGGTGAATTCCTTTGACACAGAGGTGGAAATTGAAAAAGTGTTGCCAAGGGAAACATTTATCTGGTGGCTTAGTATATAACTTTGAATTGACAAATGTAGTTGCAAAGTCAAGTATAATGATTGTGTTGTTATTATCTACAATTCTATCCCAACAAAATGAGTCACCTACACAGCTAAACAACATACATTCCCGGTGCCTATTTTAGTCTCTGTTGCTTTACTGTAAACAACTTTGAGTTTAAATTAAGCTTCGCTTTTTTCAGACTGCAACTAATGTATACGCCAACATAACACTCAATCTTACAACACTCTTCCCCTGTGAGGAGGATCACTCAGCAGCCTTTCCACCTCTCATTTGTCACATTCTTCCAGGATTCTTCAGTGCCTCACATGGGTATCGAATTTGACACTAATTAAGTGCAACAATGTGCCTGATTATGCTGTTAATAAGGTTAATTCCCATAATGTATGTGGAGCACTTTGGTGCCATTAACACAGCCATCAGTCACAACACCCAGCAAAGCCCTAACCATGTATTGTACACAATTTTATTGAGGATAAATAGAGGAAATATAATTGATTTGTGTCAAAGGCTTACTAATGCTGTTGTCTTATTTGTAGCCATGGACAATAAGCGGTAGGAAGTATGATGCTGTTGATGATGCACTATCTGCTCCATTAGCTGCCACCTGTGGTGTGTGGTGTGACCACAAGGTTTGCATCACACTAAGCACATCAGCGCTGATGTCAATGGCATAGGCCGAGTGCTCATGAAGCATACATGCAATAACACTGCTCAGGATGGAAGCTTATCAATATGCACAGAACAGCAGATTGTGTGAAATCCCCAATAAATTGATGCAAGAACGACTCTGCCTCTCTGATGCAACGGGCCGCTACTGTAGACGTCACATAAACCAGTGTCTCGGTTTCAGGTTGCTTTGTTTTGCTCTCCAGGTGTTAGCTAAACCCCACAAACGCACTCAAGCACATGCAAATACACACACTCTCCCAGCTGCTGGGACAGATGTGGTAATTCTGGGCTGTATACATACTGAGTCATGTCTGGCAGAAGACAGAGAGGGTGAGAGAGGGTGTGTGTGTTTGTGCGAGTCTGGGTTACTTTTTTTTTTTTTGCTCAGGGGTTCAAAGTCTGGTTGCACTTGCATAGCCAGAAAAGGACAAAAATACAGCAGTTTGTTTCTGTGGTCACTTCAGGAGGGAAAGGTGGCTGGAAAACAAGGGCACAGGGAAAACACAGTAAGACAGAGATCACTCACACACTCTTGCACGCATGCACACGCACACAAAAACACACAAAAGAAATGAGTCATCAGTGAGTGTGTGAAAGGGCTTTAAGAGGCTCTAATTGCATCTGGTGAGAAATACAAAAGCGGCTTCTGGCTCAGACAAGGAAGAGGGGGAGGAAGACGGGATGAAGATGGAAGGAGAAAGAGTGAAACTACACAACTCCTACCATTTCCTCACTTGTTAGAATTAATTGAATTCCATTAACTTCTCTATATTAAAAGGTGACAGGCAAAAACAGAAAAAAACTACACGTGCTGTACATACTGTATATGTTTTCTTCTGCAATAATTACACACGAGCAGAATAAAGTCTCGATAGGTTATCTCGATAAGTGTTTCTGAGAGCTGGTATCCACAGGACGTGTGGCTTGATGGTGACATTTGCGTAATCTGAGCGGCGCTTCACCCCCGCGTCATTAAATCCTCGCTGCCAAACCCATTAACACCCATTCTCTCCAGAGTATTCCATTTACGCAATGCGCTGGTGCTGCGGCGTTGAGGTGACATCTTTGCCAATCGTCTTGCCTCTCTCCTGGCACCACATGCCGAACCTAATCCTGTGGTACGGTCGACGTGGTGAGGAAAAGGGGTTTGTGGAAAGAGTGCGGCTCTCTGCGAGGCCATCTGGGTATCCCATCTGTAACACGGTTATGGCTGCGATTCTTTCGTTCTGGCAGCCCGCAGTGAGCGATTACCGGCGTCAGGTCCTGATGACAGGGGCGAGAGTCTCCCCAGACGTCTTGAATGACGCGGAGGGTTTCTAATAATAGGATGCTGTTAAAGAATATTAGCTCAGTAACCTGGTTATCACAGAAAGGTGGAAAAGGAAGGGACAGAGGAAGGGAGGCAGTCGGAAATAGCTTGTTCATGCAGGACTACAAGAATCCTCTCTGCTTTTAAAGAGTGTCATAGTGTATGTAGAGTATGAGCAGCAGGGACACAACAAATGCTTGTTAGATTTGTCCACTTCTCACATAAAGTGATACAAGTCAGTAGGAAGCCTCTCTCTAAAGAGTAGAGGAATGTGCAATACAAACAAATGAGTCACATGACTCATTAGGAGGGATCTTCTCAAACTCTACTGTCGTTTTCTATGGAATCAAAAACTTCTGATAGTCTGATGAATCAGTAGTATCTTAGATCCTGAAGTGTCTCTAAAGTACATTTCAGCTGTGTTGCGTGACACTTTGCTCACAGCTGCTGTGCCAGTGAATGCCTGGACATTTACTGTACTGTATCTCCTTCCTGTTTGTTGGGTGGGTTATTATTAAGGGATCAGGCTTTTTGTTGACATTTTATACTGTATATAACAAAAAACCTATTTTCAGAAAAGTTTGAACATTGTGTAAAAGCCTGTTTTTTGCTTGTAAATATCACAGAGATTTGATTGTTTTTTGAAAAATATTTACTCATTTGTATTTTGATGCCGGCAACATGTCTCATTTTCACTTGAATGCTTTTCAGTCTGAAAGCATTTGGGGAACTGAATAGCATGATGCATAATCCGGTGGGAATCGTGTTGCTTAAAGTTCTTCTGTATAGAACTGTTAGGAGCCAGATGACCTCTCTCCTCTTTACCATGAAGGATGCAACATCCATGATTTTCAAACAGTGCAATTTAATGCTCAGAAAAGGTGACAACATTTCTGGATCTTGTTTATATATAGTAATTTCTTTGTATTCTACAGTTTTAACTTACATTTGTGGATGCAGCGAAAAAATCTTTACTGACAACTGCTTTCCCATTTTTCAACTTTTACGTAGAAAATCTTATTCTCAAGATGTTGAACATGGATTTTTCACAGTGATGAACCCCCCCAATCGTTACCCTCTGAAAGCCTTTCTGGGAGAATCTTTTTATACCCGATCCAGATACTGACCTGTTGCTAGTTCACCTTATTGGCTGTTAGATGTTCCACCAGATGATTTCTTTTTGACACGACATGAGTTTTCCAGTTGTTTGTTGCCCTCGTCCCAACTTTTTTGAGACCTGTTGCTGTCATCAAAATATCTAGATATTTTTTAAGAATCTAAAATAGATTTCGAATGACTCGTAAATCATTGCATTATTTATTTATATACTTCATACATAACCCCACAGGTTTTCTGAAAATGGGGTTTGGACAGAGCAGGTCCCGTTTGAAGACGAGCAGGCTCAACACGGCCATGCATGAGGATTGCGACAGAAGCATTGTATACAGTCATATTTTGGCATAAAATATCAGGGTTTGGAACATACTGAGCACACAGATGGTGAGCAGTCAAGTGGATTATATTGAGGAAGTGGTTTGGGAAGTTTTTATGAGCACTTTATTATGTTTTATTCAGTATATTGTTTACACTTTTGTCCCTCATGCACTACTAGGATCCTTTCTAACACCATAATCCACACTAACTGCAGGAAAGCAGGACAACACATAAAATGATATTTTATGATGCACTTTAACTTTTTTCTTATTAGATGAAGAAGAGGGATGTGCTATATTTTCATATTTTCAGTTGATTATTAAGCCAATCGACCTTTTACTCATGCTTTAACTTTTCTGCTATACATGAATAAATATCTGTAACTATGAAGGTCAATCTAAGGACACCCTGAGCTTTAAAAACAAAGAAACCACAGTTGGTGAAAATGTAAATGCTTAATAAAATGCTAATGTACCCACCTGTTCTTTCTTATATAAGACTGCCATTATAATGTTTTAAAACTTCTTTTCATTTTTATTAAGTAACGACTTTCGGACGTAAGACGGATTTCCATACCTGCCATGACAAGCACTAACCTTTGTAGTCCTGAGCCATGCGTAGTGCATTCAAGGATGTCTGGGGACTGATCTCCAGCTGGCACACAAGCACTTTTGTATGACTGATGGCTGAAAGAGCTTTCTGCAGCTCCTCACTGCCCAGCAGCATGTTGGCACCCGCCACAATCACAATGGCATTCTCACCTGCCCCGTGGACACCAAGAGACACGTATAAAGACACAGTGCACACGCCAAGGTATAATAGTTAGACTTGTATTGTGGCTACATATTTTAACAAAGAGTGGTGGCATATTGCACATTTTATTTTTACCAACTAATGTTTTTTTTTACTTTTACAAATCAAATTGGGTATTAGTGCCTACTTTCTATACACATGGAGCGTTTTCTTATTGTATACTTCATTTTACATAATTAATGAAATGGCAAAACATGGTAAATGTCCCTTTCATGCTTTGAAAAGCATTTTGTTTTGTCATTGTTTAATGGGTCTTTATTCTGGGATTGCAATCACACAGTTAACCACTGTCAGTTAGACTTCAGTCAATGACAGTTTAACAGTTAACTGCATGGTGTAATGACATATGGGAATGTAAATTGCTGGTTACATTAAATGGTATAAAAGTGATGGAAATCGACATGTTGAGAATGTTTTACCTCACCTTACTGTATTTGCTACATGACAGAAATTGCTCTACGTGTGGAAACGCTTGGATTGCCGCAGATTGAACCTGTGGATACTCAGCATGGTTTGGTGCACTTAAGCATTTGTGTATGTGTGAGTGAGCGAGTGGTGTGTGCATCCGGTGATTACAGTCACTTGAGCAGTGGTGAGTCATTGGCAGTATTGAATGCATGGGCTTACAGTGTAGTGTGTCTGTAGTAGGGAGAAGAAATACACTGGTAACACTCATGCTCTCTTGTTGGTATGTGCACGAGACCAGTTCTACAACTCAAAGAGGTTTTAGGATCTCAATAGGGTGGTATAGGCTAGAAGAAAGAACAGTTACCTGCACTGTTGACAATGATGGAGGCAGCTCCTGTGGCTGAATCCGAGGTCTGCCCTACAAAATCTGAGATAGGGAGGAGAGATTACAGCAACAAAGTTTGAGTTTGAAAGTGTCCATTTATTTCCTGCATAATGAAAACAGTTGCTTCTCTTTCTTCAAAGTGTAGCCAAAATTTGTCAAACCTCTGAAAAGCTAAATGTCAGATTAGTAACCACTACTAATTCCTTGAAGTGCATTTGACTCAGGTCAAAGTGATTTGAGGAGAAAGACCTCATACATCTAAAGTCAGATATGTGCACTTTCAAGCAACATTTCAGAAGCAGCCTCAGTTTTAACAAAGCCAAATGGCTTTAACAATCGTTGGCTATAACAACAGAGGAACCTTTCACTATACCCAAAAGCCTTAAAAAAATCAACAAAATACAAACTAAAAAAAACATTGCTCCAAATGTGAACTTTTTGCCATTCACAATGGAAATGGGAACCAATTTGGCATACAAAGCAAAGAATCCTCTGACTTACTGTACCTGTGTATACACCATTGTCCTTGAAATTCTGAATGTAATTGTCTCCAAAGAAGTCTTTACCAACCTAGAAAAGATTGAAGGCAAAACGATCACAACAAAGAGAGTGTCAAGCGGGGTCAGACTTGGTTAGCGGCAACTTTTGAAAAGTGGTATACTCAAATCTCAGTTGGGTTTGGATTTTCGTGTGCCCTGCCAGCATACTGGCATGGTGCCGCCGCCCAAAATGTGCAAAAGCGAACACACAAAGTCAACAAACGCACACACGTGCAACACACGACCAGCTGCGCCAAGCCTTGAAGACACGATAACCCCGCCTTCACGCCTCTTCAAACCCACCTCGCTTTCGTTTTCTTTTCTTTCCTTCCCTTCTTCCAGCGATCCGCACTGGGATGTCCACATCTGTAGCTACTTTGGGTTGTGGAAGGGGTCCCCACCTTGCCCCAAGGCGCATACTTCGAACCCACGCTTTCCAAAAAACGTGCCAAAACGCGGGCACTTCTAGTTGCCTGTGATAGCGGGTTGGACTGGTATTGGCTGCTTGGCCCCATTCTCTTTGAAGAGCGGCCTTCAGTCTTGGATGTTTTTGACAAGCCCGGGTGTCTATTTTTGGGTTCTCCCCATGCCCGGAGAGCTCCTTCCGCACTGGGTTGTTATCGATCGGGCCTCTTTGTTCTGACAGAGGTGGGACTTCGGTGCTCTAGTGCTCAGGTTGAAAGGCCACACTAAGCTTACTGATTGGGGACTCGGGGTTGTATGGTATGGGAATAGGGTTGTTTGAAGGCGCGCAAGCGTAGGTGGGCGTATGCATGCAGTATGGTATTGATCAAGAGGAAATGAAGCATGGAGAGTTGATGTGGTGAAATGACTGAAGTGTGAAGCTATAAGGTTTTGGGGAACTGTTAACTAGTTGATGGACTGTGGTAGCCAATGGATGATTATTTGTACTGAGAAAGTCGAAGATGAGCCAAACAAGTAGACAAGCAAAAGTACTTTTTCTACTGACAAGCTGGTCTTCATGCTGGGTTGAAAACTAATACACACAGAAACACAAACTAATACAGAACCACAGCAGTATACAGCTGCAACCATGAATGGAGCCATACCTTGCAGACCATTGCGGTTTTGGCCCCCAGTCTGGCAGCCTGAATGCACTGGTTGGCTCCTTTTCCTCCAAAGCCAATGAAGAACTTGTGACCATGGATGGTTTCCCCTGCTTTGGGTAGTCTTGGTGCTTGGCTAAGAGGTAAAAAAAAGACGAATTTAGGGAACTGAGTTAAAAAATATGATACTGTTATTATTTTTTTTCATCTCAATGGTTTCTTCACACTGTACACAAACCTTTCGTTTTCAATAAAAGTTTGAAAAATCTGTTTTGACATTGTGATTGTTCTACATTAAAACCAAAAACTAAATAGAGATGTCAAAATGTGCAGACAACCTTTCAGGGCCAAATGGGCTTTCTTCATTCAAAAATGTAAAATAACAAACAATCTAGGAGATATTGCAAAGTTTGGATTAAACTGTTTAGTCATGTGGCCTTTCCCAGACAATGCAAACACCGCCAAATTGGCCATGGGAAACTTCTCCCATATCTTCTTCTCTACACTTAAACACAACGACAGTATTGGAAACTCATGGAGTCAAATCTGCTTCATGATTCTAATAAGTACTCTTGGTATTTCAATAGGAGATTCAGTCAGATGTGAGTGTCTCCACGTCTGCAAATGATGCAACCAGCAAAAGTCATAGATGTCTCAACTTGACTCTGGCCGCACCAGTAATGCCTGACTCATCAGGGGAGGTAAAGTCTTGCCCTCCCCTTAAGGTTTGATATGCCACAGGTGGGTGACCTTAGGAGGAGTTGTCTGTACCCTGGTTCCTCCAGTCAGTAGAGCCAGAGTGGGTGGTGAATAGCATTTGGGGAGGGACAACACACAGCTTCATGCTGTATGTCAGGACGCTGTGGTTTGGCCCCAGGCCAGGGCTGCCCAAGGCCAGAGGGATTGTGGATGGCAAAATGTTGTCATAAACTTGTTTTTCACCCTGTTGTTGCTCTTTTTTCTGCTTGTGTGTGAGAGAGTGTGTTTGTGGCAGATGTGCTATTACAGTAAGTTCACTCAATCCCAGGATTTCCAGTAACTGAGAAACTGGTGGAAAACAGTGGAGGCCGTTATAAATCCTGCTGTTTTTGCACCGGTGTGTGAAAACACATGCCCACAGCTATAACAGGATGTAGGCTTGGTGAGGCAGAAATGTAGTGAGAGGGAAACACAACAAAGGTCAAACACATGTACACTCACAAATTCTTGATGCAAATGTCTTACAAAAACACTAGGAGCGCTTATTCTTTTCAGGATCCTTTTTACATCTTTTACATGTCACTGCTAAAATCCAGTAAAGATGCCCAAAGAGAGAAACCATCATGTAGTAGGACAGTGCACTGTAGGCCTCTAATAACAAAATATATCACCGGCACAAATTCATAATAAACATCCCTCCCAAAAAGTGAACTGTAATAGACCAGCAACCTGTCCTGTGGCCCACATCTCATTCAGTGCCGAGAAAAAGGAGAATGACTCATGCTATTCTACGGCTGTGTCTGAAATCATCCCCCGCTCACTGTAGAGCGGACCACTGTACATAGTGCGTTCGCCATCTTGTAGTAATGTTTGAATGTTGAGTGTTTAAATCTATGCACTATATAGAGCACTCAAAGTGTCCCACAATGCAACACCAAAAGAGTACATCGCATGTGCAATACTTTCCGACCTTTCCCACAATGCAATACTCCCTGTTTCAGAAAGGAGAAGATTACTGACGCTCAGCTTGAACAGCTGTTAGTCATGACGCATCATGACAACTTAAAACAGCAAGTGTCCAAAATGTTAATGACTGCTCACTATTGAGTGAACTACTTAGTGCACGCTATGTAGGAAATAGAGGATGGGTGAGTACACGGTGATTTCAGACACACTACCGCTAGCAGCTGGTTAGCTTAGCTTAGCATAAGGGCTCCACTCCTAACCACAAGGTTTCATTTAGACACGTTACTTTTCATGTGAATTAAACACACGGCTCATAGCAGTTACTTTTGGACACAGGCGGGCTAGCTGTGCTATGCTAAGTTAGCATCAGCGTTGCATTAACGTGCAGCAAACTGTCCAGAAAGGTCTGAACACTTCTTATCTTACATTTGCTCAGCCTCTCTGAAATACTGACTGTTGAATGAATATTCGAAAAACAGAAGTTCAAGTGGTATCAATTTCCCCACAAAACTCTCAAATCAACTTTAGTGCTCGGAAATTCTGGTTTAAGGACTTGTTTTCGAAAACAGGCAATAAATTTTAAATTTGGTAAACCAAGACCTTCATATCTCTTTTTTATTTACTAGCGCTGTGAATTTGGAAGAAAAATTACACAGCGAAGATAGTGTATAAAAGCAACACCATAATTATTTGAGAGGGGTTTTTTGAGAGGCAGTAAATCAGACTCAACAAGCATCTGTCTAGTCAGAGCTTAAATATGCCAGTGTCGCCTAAAGGAATCCAGCAGATCACAGTTGATTAGCTTAAGTTAACATAAAGACTGAAAGCACTGGGGGGAAAAATCCAGCTGTGAGCTCTTCAAAGTAAAAAAAACAGCCTACCAACACACAATCTCTAGATTATTCATCTCTACTCAAAACAGAAATGCACAAACAATAGCTATACTAACCTAAACTGAGCTTCTAATGGGCAGATGTAAGAGTGGTGCTCATTTCCTCATGCAAAACTCACTGAATACAATAATTCCTAAAAGGACAAACTATCTTTAAATGATCTTGCTCAAACCTATTACCTGCAGTTGTGGTGACTCTTTAGTGTTTAATACAGAGACAATCTTCGGCTGTGCCTCTTAGTCAAGCAATCTCTACTTTATTTCCTATACTGTCTGAATATGAATGGAGTCCAACTTTATCTACCGGTTTATTACAATTCCTTTGCATTTCTTCTTCAGTTCTTCTATAGTCCATGCTGCTAGTAACCTGATGGATACAAGTGTAGAGCCGGAATTACCATCTAAACAGAAGCATTTATCTGTGTCCTTCCTACACAGGTCAACAGCTGCAGCTCTGCCTTTCTATTTTATAAAAAAAATAAATAAAACAAAACAAAAACAGGAAACTGATTTCTTGTGTTACATAGCTGAACTTGACATTTGAATGCTTACAACAATACTCTTATATTCATAAAATGGTTAGAAATGAAGAGCACAACCTTTGTGGGTAATAAAAAGCACAGTCAACATAAAGTTTTAACATAACGACTCCACATTTGGCCGACAGCCACCTGAAGCCGGATAACTGGCAGGTAAGATAAACAGATTTCCAAATTCTTAAATAAACCCACCCACGCCTCTTCATGCCCACAGAGACACTCGGCTATTGTTGTCTGTGGTGAGCGCACCAAACAAACAGGGCAGTTACGTGCTAAAGTGCAACCTCAGTGCGTTTTCTCCCACGAAACCAAAAAAGGCCAGAGCAGGTATTCAGTGACGTGAAGTGTTTGCTTTGAGGCTGACTCTTGTTTCCCTCTCCTCCGTCTCTATTAAAGTCATTCCTCAGCTGGTGGAGTGCAGCAAGGGGAAGTAGATGTGGAGGAAAAAAACACTGAAATGTTGCTTTCCAAAGTTTGAACTCTAGTGCAGCTTGTCTTTCCAGTTCCAAGTGGTGCCTCCAAAGGGAACATGAACAGAGTCAGCTTAAGCTTTTGCCTGTGTTCATCAATATGTTGTACAATTACTAAATAAAAAGAAGGAATACTACATGCTCATACTAAACACCTATTTAATTTGAGTGGGATAACCTTCAGCTCATGCTGTGACTCACAGGTTTTCAAGCCTGTGCACTACTGAGAGGACTTGTTCTCACGCTGTATAATTTTCCTTGTCTGTGAAGGCCCCTGCAGCTGAAGCTCCAGTAAATCAGAACAAGGTGAAGGGACTTAACAAAGAACAGGTCGAGCAGAGGCAGCATACCTTACGCAGACATGGTGAGCTGCGTTACTAACAAGAGGTGCAGTGTCAGAGTAGGACGTGGGTGTTTATTTTTGTGTTCTCAGACCATTTGTTGGAGCCACGTGCATGTTGCTGTTATTCACTCAGTGGTCAGAAGCTGCCTATGTCAGGGGATATAATAAGCTACTTATCAGGCTATTCAGTGTATGAATTGGTTGGTTATAGAAACATCTCAGCGCTGTTTTTTTTGTGCATTTTTACACCTACACAAAAAGGAACATTAAATGATACAGAAATACATTTGCATTAGAAACATGTAACAATGGAAAATAATGTAAGGAACTGAGAACACCAGTGTGTGATTTAAGAAGAAAACATTCATAGATCGGTTGGAAATGATAATTTAGAGGCGGATGGAAAGTGTGCTATGCACAGTGGTTCCTGAGCTTCTGAAGGGGACTCTGGGGCCCGGAAGTATTAACCGGGTAAGAAAGAGACTTTTTTTATTTTCTTTGGTCTATAAAATAAATGCTTTTTTCTACTTCTTTCCTTGATAAAATTTTACACTGTTTAACCTTTAGAACCCTTAAAAAATGAGCTAAACAAGAAGTAAAAATCAGGAGAAATGTTCACACTTCACAAATGTTAAAGGGGCTGCATGCAGACATCCCTTCATTTTAAGGGCCATCCAGAAAAATGACTGGAATCACTGCAATAAAACATGCCGACAGCAATAGTAAAAAAAGTAACTAAGGCTGCAATTAACCTCTTTCTTTCATTACTGATTAATTAACTGATTACTTTCTCAGAAAACTGATTTAAAATTGACTCAATTTAATGTCTTCAAATTGGAAAGAATGCAAAAAGGCAACTATCACATGTCCCGCATTTTTATATTACAACAGTTTAATAGAAACAACACTGTGGTGCATGCTTTCGGTGATCGAGTGTTTCCACTCGGTAAGCTGTGGCAGTAGGGGGCACTGTGTGAGAGTGAGAGAGTGGGTTAAAAGCCTGAAAAGGTTTGCTCCTCCTCTTTGCAATGCAAGATAGTAGATAATTAAACACAACCACTTACTACCCAACTACACGCTGTAAAACAGCAGCTCCACGTTTATAACAAATCAGAGACCTTTGTTACAATTGAGTCTTTTTATGGCAAGACAGTAGCAGAAAGGGACAGAGTGAGAGACTTGCGCATGTGTGTGTGTGTGTGTGTGCGTCTCTGCTGTCGGTCTGTCAATTGTACTGCCACCCAAACACTGGCTGTTCAAGACAACTGGATTTCTAACTTCAAAGTCATGCATAGCACTTTGAAGGGCTCCGAATGTATCCCGACCACCCTCCCCTACCCGCATTCTGACCTCCATCCAAAAACACCCAACCTCACACGCACACACACTCTTCAAAAACAGGCTGTTTCCCGTTAGCTTATTAGGGTCTTAATTGACAATTCCTGCCCTTCAAAGCAGAAAGTCACTGGTTGAATTGCTAATGAGCAACAAGATAAATACTTGGCCCCAAAAACCCCAGTAGAAGGAGGCATATGTTTTTGGTAAATGGGGACTTTTGGAGTGACAACTAGAATATGGCAATTTGAAGTGGAGTGTGCACTCACAAAAATTCTTTAAAACTTTGCACTAGCTGCAGAGAGTGTAGCTGTTTATTCAAACCATTTCTGGCACCAAGTTAAGAGTTATTCTGTTCAGGTTCCACATAAAAAATATGTTAAAATTTCCATGACAAAACTGTTTCACAAGCTAAAAAACAAAACCCACTTTACTGAGACGGGACAACGTCTAGTTGGCTGGATCCCACTGGGACCTTGTCTTTCGGCACTGTGTAGTTCCTCACAAAGGTCATGGTTATGGTAAATGGAGGTGACAAATAGTTTTCAACTAACCCATTGTCCTGAAGCTGATGACTAATAATTTTCGAGAATTAATCCTACTTGGCTCAACAAATCTTACCACAAACTAGGATGATGCAACATAGACATTTTATTATGTAGTAATGATATCACTTCTTCTGCACATTTAAAAAATTACAGATTACACAAATTATCTTGCAACGGACACTTCTGCATCGTTTGTTAATGCCTACATAAATCATTTGGTTTAAAGCAGTAATCATATATTCTTTTTTAAGTAGCAGCACATGCTAAATAGTGTTCTCAAATTCAATGAACCATGTGTTGTTAGAACCCGAAGTCGCCTCAATATTAGCATCTAACGGCCTAAAAGCTGTTAGACTCCAGATTTTGTCTGTGCTCTTCTGGCTTTCTAGAACAAGTACTGAAAACACAGTAGCATATCTAACTTTAGAGCACTTCCTCTATTCTTGTTAGATCATTGCAAGCCATGGTGGAAAACACCCCTCAGCACATATGCATTTTTTTCCACAAACTTGCATGACAAAATAAAACCCCTGAAGGAAAAATAGTAAATTGGATGCAGTAGCTAATAATACTAAAGGGGAAACAACGTACACAATGACAACTGACTGTTCACTAGGCTTATTTTTGCGACGCTGTCTTTTGGTGGGGGGCACTTACAGTGACAACTGAAACAGCTTTTACCTTTCATATTCTTAATAATTTCAGAAGCATTTATTTCAAACAGGGGTACAGAAAAACAGTAATTTCACTTGTGGCATTCTTTTGCACCATCCTCAACAATCTGTACGTTCATATTTTTACAAGACTGCTCACTTGGGGCTGTTTCTATGCAACTCTGTAGCAGCACACAGAAGGATAATATAAAAATAAATTACAGTAGAAATAAAAACAGTTTTGGGATGTCAATCGCATATCACTGCATTTGCTGAGTAACTTTTTATTTTTTGGGTTTAAGTGGGTTTTGGTCTTTAGAAATACATTAGTTATCCCATTATAGGTGTGTGTTAAAAGGAGGAAGAGAGGGAAGTGGCTGGGTTGGGATTGCCTACTATAAATTACCGTAAATTCTGGACTATAGAGCGCACCTAAATTTAGGCCGCACCCGCTAAAATTTAAAAGAAATATATATTTTGTCACATATAAACCGCATCGGACTATAAGCCGCCAATATCCAGGCTGAGAAATAATATCTGTTGTATGCGCTCCTACTCATTGTTCACAGTAGGCATGAGGATGTTCTGTGCGCTGTTTTACCCGCATTACGGTAAAGAGTGCGTTTACGTGTATGTGTGGCTGGTATAACACATGTCGAATGTACAGAGCCGACAAAAACGTCCTTGTTATAAATAAACGGCTTGTACCATAGCCAAAGGAGAAGACGTCTCTTATTCTTCACGAATTACGCAGGAGTTGCTGCGCTCAACAAAAGATTTTGTACCATAAGTCTTTATTGTACAACTATTAAAGTCGCTTCATTCTCCGTGCACTGAAACCACAAATCGCTATTCATCTTCCTCCTGAGCATTGAAACCACTGCGATTTCCTTCACGGATAGCCAGATCGATGGCTTCAAATTAAAAGCTGCATCATAGGAATTTGCGTGTTTTCCATTATGAGGGGGTGAGGGTGTAAAAATATTACGTATTTTGCTGTTGTGCGTCTTGGGTTGCATGCGCTAAGAATAAAAACTGGCGCTTTTTGTTTGCACTGATTTCCATCTACAGCCCATCTGAGGGCTGCAGAAAAATTCATAGAAAAGCCGCATTTCTGTAAAAGCCGCATGGTTCAAAACGTCGGAAAAAAGTAGCGGCTTATGGTCCGGAAAATACGGTAGTCAGTTAACAAGGCGCAATTGCAATACAGAATTTTAACAAATGACAGGCACGCCGGGCAATCGTGCTGACGAGCAGGACTTAAATGTGTACACAGGTTTTTGCGACACTTTCCTTAGCCAGCTTTGGTTGCTTAAAAGCTAATGCTAAATGATTTAACTGTAATTGTAAAGGTGATTTGCAGACTAAGAGAATCAAAGATTGTCACTGTACACTCAAACTTGAAATGTCGAGTGCACCTTGAAAGATACATGTATAGAAATCTGAATTTTAGATCACTTGCTGTACTTAGTTGTGGTTGCTAAGGTTATGAGTGGACAGTCACTGTTTAAGGAAAAAGTTTATCAAACAGCCAAATATGGTGAGGCTGAATAAAGCCTAGTTACAACTGTGGTTTTCAACCTTTTGGGGTGTGAGGAAATAAAGCAATGTGTGGGGGTTGTGAATTTTCCTCACATTATGGCCTTGTGTGGATATGAGCTGCGATCTGTTCAACCTTTCCATCTTGGACTGGTCAAGTGGAGTCATTTTAGAGGGAAAACGAGGATCCAGATTTTTACCAGACCTTTTATGTTGACCTGTTTGCAGGGTTATGACCCTGGGAATCACTCGGGTTAAATGACCAATAGTTCTATGGTATTTTCTCCAAACATTCAAAACACTTAATTCTATTTCCATTTACATCTAATTGGTCTTAGAAATCTCTTGCTACATTAACTTCTTTACATTTTTGAAATACCTCGTCCCAATATGGCAATGAAATTTCACCCAAATGTGCATGATTTTTTGTGTTTCCTGTTGGAAGCAGAGGGGTTTCCCGGATGCAGACTGAGCTTTACAGATTTTTGTACTCAGCCTTTTCATTTAATATGCAGTTTGATTAATTTCAGTAGGCACACATGCTGACGTAACAGTGTCAAGTTCATTCCCTCATTAGTAGTGACTGATTAGAAAGGTTAAATAAGGCCTAGATTTACTCACCTCACCAAGTCAGTCATGCAGGAGCCAACCACCATCACATCAAAAGCCTCTTCAGTCATGATCTGATTATGACACATTTGTGTTATTTCTATACCAGCAATACTAATTTCTCCACATGACATATCTTACAGATTGTGTACTTAAATTATATCATAATGCTTTAGGAAAGTTTTTTTAAAGTTCTATTTTGTCAAGGCTTTCCTGTAAACCAATTCATAAACATGGTCAAATTCTGAAGAGTAGTTAACTGCTCGGAAGCATTTGAGCAAGTGACTTTCAAACAACCTCAAAACAAAAATTACCTTGTAATATTATATCTTTCACATTAGCATGAGATTGACTGAAACAAGGAAGAAGGTAAAAATAGAGCATTCATCGCTGTCTGACTTGGACAGGTTCCAATCTTCTTGGGGGTGGAGGGGGTATTTTAATGCTACACCACGTGAACGCACCACAGCACAGCAAAGTCTTTAATTAATTCAATCCTTGGCTTGTATCAGAGCTAATGCTAGTGTGTTAATCTCTTCAAATCTCTTCCTAGGCAGTGGAAGACTTGGAAAGCCTGGCCGCTGGCTGTAGGATGGCTCAATTCTCTCTCTCCCACATCTAGCAGCATATTGTCTTCCCTCTGCAGGCATGGAAGACTATAGACTAGAACTCTTCATGTCTCCACTGCAGGAGAATATTTTGAGATCTGCATGGTCCGACCACTTGAAACAGAAGAGGACCCACTTATAATTCTCCATTGCTTGTTGAATTTGAAGCTGAATTATGATGCTGTAGCTGACCAACCTGAAGAAGTGTTTACAGCTTCACGCAAAATGTGTTTAACCATTTACTTATTACGTGCAGCTTGACAAAAGGTTGCACTTAGCTTGGGGCAAAATACTATACGTGCCAGATGAATAAAAACAAAAAGGAGAGATTATATAAATGTTGACACAGTTTTGCAAGTAATACAACAAACTGTGCTCTAAAATGACAATTTAATTTAAATGCAAATCAAAGTTGCACGCAGTGGGTTAAATTATTTAGACTGAGCTGAAATCAAAATCCAGATGAAAGTCTTGTTGGATCCATTTTAAAAGAACTTGTAAGATTACATATTTTGCCTATGTCTGGATAGGCAGTCAGGACTTAACTGGATAATGATTGTTATTACAATGATATGACCATTTATGTTTAAAAATGCTTTCAGAAGTTAAGATAATCACTGTAATCACCAATATGCTTATCTTACCCTCGTCCACCCCCACCTCTGAAGCACATACACTACAGTTTGTAAAAACTTCGTCATAGTTTCCTATTTGAGAATACTATTTAGGAATTCTAAAGTAAACTGAACTGTAGCTGAATGTTGAACTAATAAGGCTTACATTATGACATTTCAAATGGTTGGATGATAACCAAATAATATAATTTACTGTTATGTTTCTACTGGATACTCCCTGACGTATTCCAAATCTTCCCTGTGCAGGCGGAATTTCCCAGTTGTGAATCAGCTGTTCCATAGTAAAACACAGGCCCTGCTGCACATACTGAATTTTATGTCTTTTTGCAGATTTTTTATTTTTATTTCAACCAGATGTTTTTAGTCTGTGAGTTGAAAGCTATGATTGCTAAATTCACCAGAAACAAACGGTGATCCTCCCCTGTAACTAACTCATTAATACCAATACAAGGTCAAAGAGAAATGTCATGCATTAAACTTCATACATCAGTCAGAAATAACATTAAGTGTTTACATTTAAATGTCAATATTGTTGCTTTTCAGATTATATACCCTTTTATGTATATTTATTACCATATGCATAATTATATGTAAAATTTTTTACACTATAAAACATTTACATTGCACAGGCATTTAGATGAACCCAACTAAGCTTTTTTTTATTTTCTTATTGCAAAACCATTTAGCTAATGACAAGTTAATTCAAGTTTTAAAATAGTTTTTATTTTCAGAGCATGAGTTGTTCTGAGTTAAGGTCTTTCGACTTGAGGTGATGGTTTAAATAAATGAATGGTTGAAAAATTTCTGAACTCAACAAATGTGTTTTTTATAGAAAAAACTCCCCGGAAAGCACTGTTTGACACTGACACCTTTCTTTTTGTAGTAATGTAAAAAAAAAAAAAAAACATTCACGGTGGAAACTATTTAAACATTTTAATCACACATTATGTTCCCATTACACCAAATTTTGTTAATTATAATAAAGGTTAGTGTGGAATTCAGTCCCTAACACCAGGACACAACCAGTGAAGGTACATAACTCTGACAGCAGCCTCAGAAATATTTTTTCTAATTGTTTTGTATGGTTCACATCAAATAATGAAGTGTATCTTAATTGAGAAATATTAAAGGAAAGTAAATCTGAAACAATTGTCCACATCGCTAAACAACTATCTTTCACTTAACTAAATCTATTTTGTCAAGTTCAATTACCTTAAATCAGTTAGATTTCTTGTACTGAGTGATATTCTAATATTACAACTGCATATTGAGTTTGCAATGACTTGATTGACAGTATGCTAATGAGACAAATCGTTATTACGCAAATAAAAGCTTTGGGTTCAAAGTTCCTCTGTCACAAATACATGCAACCAAATGTCTTTGTAACTGCAAATAATGGGATTGTTTGGGAACACCATGTTCCCCAGCTTCTTTAGAAAGTATAATTAAGTGCCTTGAGAAACATAGTTGAAAAATGTGACACCGTAATTACCTGGAATTCAAATTTGGTCTCGCAGTCTACAAGTCGGCCCTGCCACAGTCAAGTGACGGTCAAAGAGCACACACGGAGAGCTCCATAGCCATACAGCGTGTGCCAGACTCATTGTCGTCACTCATTCGATTCATACACGAGTATTATTTCTTCGAATCATTCAGGTATAATCATATCAAAGGTAAGATGTTGTGCAAGCCATATATGTCGAAGGGAATTTTATTGCTGGTAATGAAAACCGTCGTTATGTTAACAGGCATCTTGTCAGACAGCTAAGTATGGGGCTATCCAAAGGACCCAAACAACATGTACCGGAAGTCTTAAAAGAATGAAGTAAACATTGGAGTTGACGCTGAAATTATCCGATTTACAGTTCTTTCAGGTACTCTTAACAATGGGTTTTTCGAGAACGTTAAACGTGAACGCCGAGACATTTTGACGCTTGTGTGTGTCATCAGCTAACAATGGCTAAACAAGTTAATAACGTTGCATCCTGATACAAGCGGTGGCCTAACTTTCCTCGAAATAATGTCAGAAACAGATGAGGTGAATGAGAGCAGCTTGTAGTGGCAGTTACTCTCTTGTGTGTTCGAGGAAGTGTGTAATGAAAGAGGGGACAAACGCTGAGTCTGTCTAAACTTTCAGGGTTATCGAGGTAGAATACATTCTCTTGTCATCCTGCGCCTGTCGTTTGCCCACAATATATTTACGTTGAAAGGTTGGCAAAAATCCAAAGTTGTAAAACATCAATCTGAGGTGCATGCAACATTTTCCGTGACACCAGGAAATGGCAGCTGCCAATGACCGTGTCACCGACGTGTGGCTCACGTTCGGTGATTCTGCAGTACATGTCATTGTGTATTGAAACCCTTTTTGAAGAGTAAATTCCGTTGCTGAATTTCCACAGAATTCTCAGAGCGGCCAAAATGAACAACATGTCCCCGGAGGTCGCCCTGCACAGGATCTCACCGGAGTTGCGGCCCTTGCTGTGCAGCGTGGTGAGGAATGGGCGTGTGGGACTCGACTCCACAAACTGTCTCCGTGTCACAGACCTCAAAACCGGGTGAGATGTAGTTATGCATAACCATACATGATACTCTGGTGCTGCAATGTTGCACCCAACAAATGATTTAAGAGAGATGGGTGACATGCAAGGTAAATCTAAATATTGTTGTTGTTAAAAGAAATATTCATACACATTCACTCATTTAGACATTGGTAATCAGCCATAATTGTAATACTCATAAAGTTAGCATAGATTCTACTGTGCTTTTTTTCTGTGGCAAATCCCATTTCAAAGATGTCAGCTTAGATAATTTTACTCACATTTCTGTAACAGTATAAGATACACCTAGTTAATATTTAAGTATTACGTTATTGCTGCTTGCAAACAGCAACAGAATTCATGTATTGTTGTTCCTATATCTACAAGTAAAACAATAGTGTTATTTAATCTCTCATTGGGTTTCAGTAAATTTTGCTCAAACTTGATCACAAAGCATGTGGATCCTATCAAATCACACATTGCATATGATACAGCACGATAATTGAGGGGTATTGGACTTTGTAAAGAAATGTGCTGTGTAAATGAGTAGCCCTGCTTTTGAGCTATATGTAATCATGTTTGGTTTTAAAAAACCTAAGTAGGTATGGAATACTTTACGTATATGTTTAATGGAAAATGTATAACTAATCATAAATAAACTTTAAACATCACTTATCCTATTTGAGTCGAGGGGGACTAGAACCTATCCCAGCTGTCATCAGGCGAGAAGTAGGGTACACCCTGGATAGGTCATCAATCAACCTAATGTGCTCTTCTTTGGACTGTGGAAGGAAACCGACACAAACACAGGGGGAACATGCAAAATCCACACAGCGCTCACCACTTCACCACCATGCTGCCCAAACTTTAAACTACAATAAATTAATATAAGTATTAAAAGACATGAGTTCTGACTGGTGGGGAGTCATTTACTCGTAAACTCCTCAATGTCTTCAAGAAGTTTAATCAAGTCTGGTTGTCACTGAAGAACGCTTTTGGACATATTAATGTAGAATATGCCATATTGTTCAGTTTTCAAGGATGCTATGGTAGCTCAGTTGTTAAAGTATCTTCCTAACTGCCTTTTCTGTGAAGAGTTGCCATGTGCTGGAGCTGATCTCTGCTGTCGTTGGGCAAAAGGCAGGGTCCATCCTGGACGGGCCACCAATCAGACAACCAGTTATCTTCACATTCATACATATGGAAAAAATTTATAACTACCAATTAGCCTAACATAAGTCTTTGCACTGTTAGAAGAATACCTGGCGAAAACCAGGAAAAGCTTGGAGGGAACAATCAAACCTAAACGTAAAGCTCCCCGCTGGCCTATTGGCAGCAGAGGTGGCACAATGCAAGCAATGTCTCAGGTTTAAGTCCGAGAATTCAAACAACATTGCATGTTATACTCACTATATACTGTAATTACTATGAAATAAAGGTAAATACACCCAAAATGTGTTTAAAATAACAATCTTACTCACCTAAAAAACACGCACACACACCATATATAGTTATATTTAATTCATTTATTTCATAGGGGCAGTGCATTAATGCATTGATTATAGTAAAACATGTTCATTTCCATCCGCAAATCCTAGGTCAGTAACAAAACAAGACAATGAAACAGAGAGACTACAAAAGCACAGATTAGACAAATCTGTAAAACAGATTAAAAGTGATCACATACTATATGTGTGTGTGTGTGTAAATATGCCATTGCCTGCTGACCTTCCTTTGTTGTTTTCATGTTCAGATGTACATCTTTGACTCCTGGGCCTTGCTGTGATCGGTTCAAACTTCATATCCCCTATGCTGGAGAAACCCTCAAATGTAAGTAAATGAGTCACTCTCCTGTTTGTTATTTTCAGATAAGTTTTGTGTTGGTTTGAGTAAATGGGCACTGATTTACTGAGCCTGGAGATACTGCCACTGTTGGTCTTTGAAAAAGCAGTTTGGTGAGAGAAGCTAATAGTGAAGCTTGCTTTTCCTTTTTTAGTCACAGGAACTTTAGGACCGCTAAGGCTCGTCCCAGTCTTGAAATCATTTTTTTCCTATCTGTAAATATAATTTTAGTCTTAGATAGATAAATAGCACATTTTAAAGGAGTTTCATGCTGATTGAACAATTCACCCCAATGCTTTTTCCATCTTTAGCCCCTGTTGTTTCTGTTCTAAGGTTTAAGTGCTGACAGGATTTCAATTTGCAGATCTTCCACTTTGCTCAGGTTAATTGATTCATCGTCTGGTGTAATGGATTTGCAGGAGAGTCTTCCTGCTGTATTAATTTAAATTCAGATGAAACATGTTCAGAAAATGTTTATTAGTGTTAAATGATTCTCATATGTCCAATAGAAGTTGAGAGGTGGTTTCAGGTCAAACCCGTCCAAAGCCAAGTTATTGTTTACATGAAACAATGATACATGATAAATACTATATTAACATACACAGTAGCTTTAGGAAGTATTGAGCTACTTTAACTTTTTTGCACATGTTGCACATTTCCTTTTTAAAGTGTCTAAGTAAGTATAATAGCACTTGCAGATTTTGACTATAAAATCTGCTCTCCCCAACCCATAACAAACCTAGCGGTCATTCTTAACCGTGCTTTAGTTCTCTGCAGAGATGGGAAAACCATCTTAGCAACACTCCCATCAGTCAGTCTTTTATGGTGTAAACCACTTTAAGTTGAAGGTATACTTGCGTATACCTGCTTGAACATTTTTGAGAGACATAAAAAGTCAAGGTGTATTCTTCCCTGGATTTTCTAGAGCAATATTTTTCTTGTGGCTATGCAGTGGTGTTACAGAGGCAAGTATCTTTCCACAAACAATTTAACAAGACTCGAAGCTGTAACTGCTGCTAATAGGGATTGTGCATGGTACTGAATTAAGGGTCTGAAAACTTTTGTGGAGAAATTTTGTTTTTTCATTTGCTTTCATTTGCAAATTTGCAAACCTTTCTAAAAACATGTTTTTCCTGTACTTTGTCATTGTGAGTATTTTTAATTGGACAAAAATGGATGTTGCATCAGTTTGCAATGAAATCTAACATTTCATTAACATTCATATTGTAAACAATATTTCATAAACACAGTTAATTGTACAAAAAGTTAGGGCTCTAAATACTGAAATCACTGTATTCTGCAGACCCTTTTAACTAAACATAGCAATGAGCAGAAGCTAAATGATGACAATGGAAAAATCATGACATAAACTTTATTCATCACTCACCAAATAGCACCATAGGAATGTTTTGTCATTGCTTAGAAACGTAGCAAGCCTTAAGACTAAAAGCCCACAGGAATTCCTTAACTACAAAAACAAGATGAATGTTTTTCTGATGATGGCGATGCTTAATCAGTGAAATGATACCGGTAAATATGATGTTGTTTGTGCAACTGAACTTTTACTGGAATTGTCTCTCACTTCTGAAGCAAGTTCCCACATCTGAGACTTTTCCCTTTATGAGCATGCCTCCGAAAGAGCCCGATGGGCAACATCACTAAATGTTAAGTGATCATAATCATGAACTAGAATGATTTTTAACTTGCTGTTGGTGTAATTATGGTGACTCACAAGACCGAAGTAAGGCCTGTCTGTGCACACACGTCATAAAAAGATAGTATCAGCTATCATCTCTCAATTTTACATGGGTATTAGCTTGTCAATAACGAAGGTAGAAGTTTAGAACATGGAAAAAAAAAAAGAATATATCTCATGTTAACGTAACTTCATAAATGGCCACTGATTAAAATCAGTGCAGGTTAAACAGTTTTCTGTCAGTTAGATTGGTGAAGCATATTTTTGTGGCTGATGAGTTACTGACAAGATCTTTGAACAGAGGGTTTCAGAGATTTGTCAAAGGAAAGTAGCAACCCTTTACAATCTTTCAATTACTGCATAACATACATTTATAGAATGTGTATGGTCTTTGCTTACGTTGTGTGAGATGTTTGGTGTAAATGTGGCCCAGCTTGGGAAAAAACCTTTGGCAAGATAGAGGAAGTGGGATTTGCTTGTTTTGCAAAACTTGCTAGAAATCTGTCCAGGCAATCATGGTTGTGACCTACATCAGGATGTTGTGGCTAGACCTGAGGTGTGTGTAAGATTTAAGAATGTGCAACACAGTTGTGGTGGGTTTACATTTAAAAACAAAAAAACTGCTATCATCTCTACAACAACAGGATGAGATATAAGTCCTGCATAACATGTGAATACAAATACATGAGTAATGAGGGATGAGTTAATTTTTAAGAAAAAGTATCTTGAATTTACAGAGACCTGAAAGGTGCAAACTAAAAATGCCACTGGCATTGTGGCACATGACATCTTACACAGCAGTCGCTGTTGCTGAACTTCCCTGTGCTTTCTCAGGGCCGCAGGTTGGTCTGTGTCAGTCTACAGTATAGACTACAGTACACTGCAGTCTAGGGTTGTCCACAGTAAACCTATACTGAAGACAGGAAATGCGTAGCACAGTTTAGCACAGAGCTGAGCACAACTGATGCATGTCCAGGCTCTGTCCACTTCCCTACTGTGGCTACGGGTTCAGCTAAACAGCAATTTGTGGCCTTTGTTTTTGTACAGATTGTACCCTCAGTAAAACGTCAAACTGAAACACACTCATAGAAGGCACATTATACTCAGCAAACTCCCAGGTTTTAATGACAAAGCACAATATAAAATATATATATATACAGATTATAACCTGTAAAAACTGAACATTCAAGACATCTGTCTGGGCCTGCGCCCCTCTCAGAGTCATCCAGTCATCTCGTCCCCTTACTTGACTTCTTCAATGGAAAAATGTTTCCATATGTTTGTCACTTCTTGCCTTAACTGGAACGACAAAAAAGCAGAACAGTGTTGCAGCACACAAATAGAATTGTGTAATATAATATCAGAACAGTGTGAACCAGCCAAAGAAGTGTGTTGTGTTATGAGGCCTTGTCCTTGCCAGCTAGGTCTGTTTCCAGTCTGTAGTGGTTTTTACTATTATGTGGATGGGCTGGTAATTTATTTGTTTTTTTTTTAACTGTAGCATTTTAGCACACATTTTCTTCATGAATTTATTATCAGCTGTACTGAATCAAACTTGCATTTACCTTCGATTTACTTTGCGTAAACTATAATAAATTACCTCCTGGATAGATAGCAGGATCAGAGTGGCTTTTATAAAAAAATATTAAAGTATGCTCCTTACTTCAAGTGGTTTCTTTAAAATGCCCCATATTTGGTTATTGCAGCAACTGAAAAACAGAGTTACTATATAAACCCAGTGCTGGATTTTTTTTTTTTTTTCATTAAAGTTAAATAACTATTCTTGATATGAGGTGCCCAACAAAAGACGTAGTATTAAGTTTTCCTCTTGTCTTGCAGGGGACATCATATTCAATGCTCGGTATCCGGAATTACCTCCAGATTTTATTTTTGGAGAAGATGCTGAGTTTCTCCCTGAACCCTCCGAACTACCAGTGAGTATCGAAAGACCAAGTATCATCAAATGCAACTTTTTGCAACACAACATATATACAATATTTTATATATACAATAAGTTTGATTTTTATTTTCTTATACGTTTTTTATTACACGTGAATTTAACATTTAAGTTCAGTTATATTTTCTCAAAAACACAGTTTTGTAGCTTGAGCCTGAGTGAATAATAATACTTCACTCTGTACATTAGTAGTCAGTACATACATGAAATCTTTTGATATCAAAAGTAGATGTAGATAGATATTTAAGGCATCCAGAATATGCAATTTGTTTTCGCTTCTTAAAGCCAGATCTATTCAGAAGCTGTGTGTCATAGATTTCTTCGATGGTTCTAAATTTCAAGTCTCAAACTGCTGATCACAAACAACTTCATGGATGCTAGTAGCCAATGGGAGCTGAATCAATGACATAGTCACCCTTCGAGAAAGCAACTTTATACTCTTGGAGTGAAATAATGCAATAATTAACAGTTGCATTTCATTATGATAGAGTCTCTGTTTTGACTGCCTGTTTATCTACAGATCTGGGCATCTCTCAGAAGCTATTATTAACGAGAAAGCTAGCCCAAACAAGATACATGATCTGCATTAAGTTATGTAAAATATGCATGTATCTATATTGTAGATGGCCCAGGAAATTGTCCTAGAAAGAAAAATTTTTTCTCTCATTTCTTTGACCTTAGCTTGAACAATCCTGCTTTAGCCTCAACCTGTAAATGGTGAGATAGTATCACCACTTGGCAACTGTGGTAGTCAAGAACCGATTGCATCAACCTTATATTATTGTGAAGTGTTTCTTGAGAAAGCAAGGTTACAACATGACCATTAGTTCCAGATAACACTTTTGCATGACTTACAATGTTTGATTTTCAGTCTTTTGTGTTACTTCAATGGTCTTATCCTGGATCCTGTGACTGTAAACATTTGAGCTCAGCGGCGAATATTATTTTCTACAAAGACAAAAACATGATATGAAACATGTCACTTTTTTTTTTTTTGCCCTTCCCTGTAGGTCTCTTGGTTCAAACCTTTACTCTGCACTTTAAAATAGCAGTAAGTCTGAGTTGGTATTTAGTGCCATTTGTTTCCCCCTAACATTTGTGATTAGCTTTTTACACAACTGTTGCAGTTTAAATCCTAACTATTGCCAATTCCAATATCCTTGGGAATCGTAATAATTGCACTGAACTAAGTCGCCCTAATAAAAATGTGATTGTTACAAGCAAAGAAGAAATGGTAAATCATTCTGTTTCTCGTCAGTCAAAGAATTCCGGCTTTTCAGAGATGCAGCACTTCTTTCTCCAGTTAGTTATGTACTTGAATAACAGGGTTACTGCCACAGTTTTGTTTTTATTGTACAACAGTTTCGGACTTACACACTGCTTTGGTTAACGGGAAGAAAACTACCATTTCAGCCTGGATGGAGCCAAACTTGAGAAAGAAAGTTGCGGCAACAGACTAACCTGACTTGGCGCAGACATGATCTCAGGCTATGAAGCCATGTAAACTTCATAGATGCATCTTTCTCTCTCCATTTTGTCCCTCTGTCCAGACTTAAAAAGCATTTTTCTTCACAGGCCTCTGGAGTGCGTAAATGTGAGACCATCGGCTTGGCAGTGTAGTGTGCACAGGGACAATGGACCTTTGTAGAAATGCTGTGCCAATCTTAAACCGATGGTGGTAGTGACGTGACAGTCAGGCCTATTTGTAACTTAATTTTCCCTGTTCCCTGAAAAAGGCATAACTCAAACCTTTCGCTCTGCTTGTTGTAAGTAAAGCACAGAACTGAAAATAGTGTAAAGTTTCTTCTTTGACTCTTTTCTGCTGCTGGGTTGTTCGACAGTCCTCCACGCTGCGTGCTCATAAGGGGGGAAATCAGCCGCTTTCTCATTTGTCTGCATTTTATTGTATAGCAATCTGAGATAAGTTCATGAATGTTATTTTGGCACATGTGATTTAGAACTTACCCAGCTCAATGTAGACATGGACTAACATCTCCACAGCCTAGTGGTCATTCAGACAGAAAGCAGCCTACCACATCTTTTTTGAAGGGTTAGCTTGTCTCCTATTCAACAGCTAGTAACTATTTTTTAATGTTTAACGGGCGTGCAGGTGCTCTGTTGGTGTGGGCATGTTGCTTCAGGTGTTTCAGCTTTTGTACCTTATCAGTACAAAAGTAGACAACTGCTTTATCTCCTGAGCCACGGTCGCGACGGAAATTAATCATTTTGGAAAGTTGTTTTTTTATTTGCCAACAAGTTTGAGGAGTCTTGTTACACAATATCTTTTACATTGGTCCAGATATTTCAGCATTGTGTGTAATTCTGTGTTGAGGCAATTGCAGAATCCAACCACAAGTAAAGTCATTCCCAGGGATCCTAGACTGGACCAAACATCTAGAGCCACTATCAGACCAAAACACATTTTGTAATATTAAAAACTTCTGCTTTAAATATGCAGATTTTTCTAAGCTTATCCATGTGTCCAACTGCAGAAATGTACTGACATTCAGGACCAGTAATGGCGTCATTACACTAAGCTTTTGCTACCCTTAAAATGAATCAGGTACTGTACCTTGTACACTAATGCCTGTGAAATGAATGTGTGTCGGCTGTCACTGCTTCAGGACATTGTTGGCTGAGGAAATTATTAGCCTTTGATGTAGATCGCCATGCTACTGAGTACTTCCTTCTTGTTGTTGCTATTAACCCTCTACCATGCATTTATCCAGTGCTATTTTTGAAGCAGCCTAGCACGGAGAAGCTAAATTCCCCTACTTGTGTCAGAGTCTGGGAGAAGAGAGGGGCGTATTGCTCACCGTCTCATAAATCCAGCTGTGCACATAAGGGGAAGTACCTATGCTGAGCCAGTGCCTGAAAACCCATCACTTGTTTATATTCTCACTTATGTTCTTGCTGTGTTTTGCTGTTCCTGCTTTCATAATCCTCCTTTATCTGAGCCCCCTCTCACACCAACTCCTGTTTCCTGTATGTTTTCCGTTAGTACAGCCCCCTCTTACTTTTCAAAATGCTGAATTCCCTGCAGATCCTTAGATTTTCCACTCATATGGCTTGGGAATTTACCATCAGCACACGTAGTCTGAATTATTAAAAGAAATGGACTAGGTGTTGGCACAGTATTTCTTAGTGACTTGTATAATGTAACTATTGTTACAGCAAGTAAATCTCAGCTGTGTGTGACAAAAATAACTTCATACATAAAAACCACAAGCAGAAGAACTCACCAGCAATATGTTTCTGCCCTTTGTTATTCAGTGGGGGTAAACATTAGGCTAATTTTAGGTCCTCTGTCAGTGGCTGGTTGAATTCTTGATGTCTCAGCAGCACATAGCTCTTGTTTACAGCCAGCCAAGGGTATCATTAGCTCCTCTCTTTAGCCTTGTGTTTTTCCCTGCTGTCAACAGGCCACGAGTAGGTTTATTAGTTGTTTTTCTGTTTAGACAGAGGAACATATTGCTCTTGGGGAAAAAAAAGTTTAAAAAGTCAGCTAAACAAATGTTTTATTTTAAAGAGAAAATTGAAAATGTAGTAAGAGACATGCAGTTTTTAGAAGATGCAACTCAAGCATAGATTTTGTTTTACAGTAATAAAAAAATCCTCAAAACGTCTACAGGCGAATGATGGGAGAGCACAGGTCTGACAAATAAACCTTTTGTAGGACAACAGTTCCATGAGGCATGGAACATGAGCAAAGATTGCCACACTGAACGTGGAGGTTTACTGTGAGATTGTTGCTAGAGTGCAAGGGTTCACTGACAAGTGCAGATGTAGGCTAAATGGCATCCAGGCTGTGGCTAATTGGCCACCAGGGCAGCTTCCCACATCAGAGTGCTTTCATACACCGACTGTAAGGCTTGTTTTTAGCTGGTCACTCTTGTTACCTCTTGTATTAGCTTTGGTTCTCTAGTCCTGTTCATGCCGTGGAAAGTTATGTGACATGCTAGTGGGTTTAATGTCGAGCAGGGAGAGAGCGAGGCATTAGTCGTTTCAACCAAGGAATAAATTGAAACAGGCCCCTTAATTGTAATAATCACTTAACCACTCTGACACATTTGTGGCTGTCTAACGTAAAAATTTAATTGATACCAGTAGGTGGTTATAAGGCAGCCCATTAGAGTTGTGTGTCTGTATACGGTGGTGCTTGAAATTTGCGACTTTCCAGTAATTCTACACAAACATCTGCATAAGCCAAAATGGGATCATATTTTCTGGAAAGGCCTAAAAGTGGACATAGGGAACCTATTTAACAAATTAGACTATTAAAACAATACACTTATTTGTTATATTTTCTGCACTAAACTGCAAATGTGCTTACAATTTAGAAGAAAGCGCAATGAGTGAGTGAATAACTTCCAGGGTAGTTTTTGACATTTTAGTGATTTTGACAGTGATTATAAGTGTCAAGTGTAAGGAGCTAATTAAGGCAAGTGGTTGGTGTACAAAAAGCTGGGCTGTCATGTACAGACCTGAATTTAACTCCGGAGTCCAATGTTTGATTACGTTTAGGCAAGAAAATCACTTACGTTAAGATAAGGGAATGATGCATAAGTCTTAAAGTTGTGAGTGAAGTGAAGTTGTGCGTTAAGCCAGACTTCAGTCTTATTCTAAGCCTAACTTGCTGCTGTGAGTGGCTACACACAAGCATAAGACATTTTATAAGGCTGGAGTCAAACACAGCAGATGCTGAACTGCAACATCAGGTATTTTGGTTTACAAAAATACATTGTCTGAGAACATAATATTAATAGGTTCCATGTCAACTTTTTGACATCTGACATTTACACTAAGTGTACAATAATTATGCACGGGGCAGAGAAACAGTTAAGACGGGCCCTCCATTTACATACACATGTATGTTTGGGCCCAAGAGCAGTTAAGTTCCATTCCTGTTGGATTTGTTGGTTTGTCTAACATCCAGTCCTAATTGATCCGTCATTTAGTGTGTTGCTCACCATGGAAATGACTTTAACTGTCCCCAACTTTAATAGAAGGGTTTAGTTGAAGTTATTTCTACAAATATAGGTCACAGCAGTAACTGAAGACTTTATATTGTTATGAACAAAACTATGAGATTGATATGAGATTTTTTTACAAAAAATAATTAGGTGCAATTATTATACATTTATTAAATTTGGTTCTCGAGTTTTACAACCTTTTTATTATCTTACTTACATAAATAGATAAGCATGTTTTAGGACGTGTTTCAGGCAAGAAAATGTTCCCAAAGGGTTTAAAAATGTTCAAGACGGGTTACCTTTGTACAGCTGCACAAAGTCAGCCCAAGGTGAACCACAGGTCTGTCTTCATATTTGTGAATGGGTGTGGTACTGCATTTTTAAAAACCATATGACATTGACAGACCTTCTGATGTGTGAAGCATTGTAGCATTTCTCCGTGTTCTTTGATTCTTTGGATAATCAAACATTGATTTTTGATTGAACCTTTAATATATTTGGTAACATAACATCTTGCCAGACGGTCAGAAGGAATTTAAAGGACTGTAAAAAAAAAAAAAAAAATCACTTTCGGTTGTGTCGCAGTTCCACAATGGCCTAACACTCTTCATGCCTGCATTCAGCTGTGCTTGGCTGAAGCGCCTTGGTAGGGGAGAGGATTTTAAACATGTGTCCACACACCAGCCTTACTGACAGGAATACGAGAGAGTGAGACTACCCACGAGCTGCTGGGAATAAGGACCAGAGAGGAGGAAATGACAAAGACAGAAACAGGAAGGGAGGGAAGGTGGAGAGCAATACAATATGAATCCTTTACGTAAAGAAGTTGCATCACATAGTTGCTCCTCTGACTCAGTGACTGATGACTACAGAACTGAATCTTTATTTTACTAATATTTGCACAAAGTATATATCTAATAATAACGCCAATAAACGTTTAGTCTTTGACAGAGAAAGTTTTAAATGCAGTATAAGTTTTATACTACAGTGCCTTGTAAAAGTATTCAAACCCCTTGAACTCTTTCACATTTTTTCACATTACAACCATAAATGTAAATGTATGTTTTTGTAAATTTTCCTAATAGATCAACAGAAAGTGGTACATAATTTTGAAGTGAAAGGAAAATTATAAATGGTTTTCAATTTTTTTTTTTTTTTTTACAAATAAATATGTGAAAAGTTCGGCGTGGATTTGTATTCAGCCCCCTGTACTCTGGTAGCCCTAACTAAAATCATTCCCTTCAGAAATCACTTAATTGGTAAATGGTCCACCTGTATGTAATCTAATCTCAGTATAAATACAGTGAGGTGAAGCCCTCAGAGGTTTGTTAAAGAACATGAACAGCTTCATGGAGTCAAAGTTTAAAGCAGGGTTAGGTTCTAAAAAATATCAGAATCTTTGAACATCTCACAGAGCACTGTAAAATCTGTCATCCAAAAAGAGTTTTGCACAACTGTAAACCTACCAAGATATGGTTGGCCATGCTCCTAATCTGACAGGCCGAGCAAGGAGCATTAATCAGAGAAGTGGCTGCAGAGATCCACAGCTCAGGTGGGAGAATCTGCCCACTGGATAACTATTAGTCGTGTACTCCACAAATCTGGCCTTTAAGGAAGAGTGGCAAGAAGAAAGCCATTGTTGAAAAAAGCCATAAGAAGTCCCGTTTGCAGTTTGTGACAAGCCATGTGGGGGACACAGAAAAGGAGTGGAAGAAGGTGCTCTGGTCAGATGAGACCAAAATGGAACTTTTGGCCTAAATGTAAAACGCTATGTGTGTCAGAAACCTAACACCTGCACAACACCCTGAACACACCATCCCCACTGTGGAACGTGGTGGTGGCAGCATCATGTTGTGGGGAGTCTTTTCTTCAGCAGGGACAGGGAAACTGGTCAGAGTTGATGGGAAGGTGGATGGAGCCAAATGCAGGACAATCTTAGAAGAAAACCTGTTAGAGGCTGCAAAAGACTCTAACACACAGCTCTGGCTGTATGTTTAGGGCCAGCGCTGCAATGGAATTGTTTAGATCAAATCATATTCATGTGTTAGAATGGTCCAGTCAAAGTCCAGATATGGATCCGATCTGTGAAGAATCTGTTTATTATCAGATATTTATTTGTAAAAAAAAAAAAAAAAAAACATTTATCATTCTCTTTTCTCTTTAGAATTATGGACCGTGTTGTGTTGGTCTGTCACATAAAATTCCAATAAAATACATTTACATTTGTGGTTGTAACATGGCAAAATGTGGAAAATTTCCAGGGGTATAAATACTTTTACAAGGCAGTGTAAGTGCAAAGACCGAAGCATGTCTGGGTGTGAGTGTGTTGATTGTTTTGTTCTGATGGTCTGGACATTTTGTAATTGTGATGCACTCTTCTGTCTCAGTAAATTGTCAGCCCTTGCATTCCCTTGCATGATTTGTTGCCAATACTTACCGTACACACCCACATATGTTCAGTGAGTTATAAGCATTGCATTTATGCTAACTAAACAATATGAGCAGCCAGGAAAAGACCACACGTGTTGTTTTCTATGTTGTGGCTTTGCACATGCAAATCACGTGTACCCTGGATTAATGACACTAGTTTGGAAAACGGCACAAGAGTTCCAGTTAGGCTCCCAGGGACATCAGGAACAGAAGTGATATAACACCCATAAATCTTAGAAAGTCGCAAACTCAGAACGAGCAGGACAATCTGCAAAGTGTTTAGTGTGTTTCACTGCACATTTCTGGGCGACTTAACAATAACAGTGTTTGTTTAGATCCAGTTATCACTGCCTGGATTTTAACATGTGCAAGTAACCAAAATGTGTCCTTACAAATTGAAAAATAGAACTGGTAATGCTACAGCAGTGGGGAAACTGTGTAGTCCACTCTTCTGGCATGACATAGGTCAGTGAGCAGCATGTAAGAACAGTTATTTGTAATTGCACCTCTCTGTTTTACGCACTAATACTACCATTTGTCTGCCCCTCCGTCCCTTTCTTTGTGTGTGATGTGTCATTTTTCTGGTCTAAACTTGTCCGGTGATGCGTGCAGGCAGATTTTGGGAGTTCCCCAGTATTTTGCATCTTTCCTCGTTAGTGTGTATGTGCCGGCAACCAGGAGTAAGCCTCGGTAGGTTCTCTAGGTACATCAACATGTCTCCACGTCTCCACCCTTGAACACTTTTCAGCTGTGGTGCAGACTCAGTCACTGTTGCGTTGTATAGATTTGTAGATACTTGATCCTCCACAGAAGTAGTTATTAATTTGCACATTTTGCTGCATTCTGGTTAGTTAGTTTGTACTAAACAAGCTGTGGGTGTACTGTAGCATAATCAGGAAAATGAACACATTGTCAACAGTGGAAATACAGTGCCTATAAGTAGTTTTCACAACTGTGGAAGGTTCCACCTTTTGTTTTATCCCAACATTGAAACTTAGAATATTATTATTAGTACAAAGGAAAAAAATCCAAGCTACTCTGTGACAAAAATATTTACAAACAGAAGTCGGTTGATTGCTAAAATAACATTTCCAAGTCACTGAATATTTCTTGGATTACAAATAAATTCAACATTAACAAACAAGGAATGTGGCACAAATATATTTCTGCTTAGAGCAGCAAAATATGATACACTGTGTCCAGAAGTAGCAGAAATACCCAATATATTGGGCTCATACTTGAACTAATACTCCGTTACAAGTACCACTTTAAATATTTTATTCAGTAAAATCATTTAGCAGATAATCTACATTAAACTTAAAGTGTAAAACTAAAAGTAAAACAATGTATTTGAAACAATACTGATTATATTGTTTATGGCAAAACATAAAAATGAAAACATAACTAATGAAAATTAATAAATCAGTAAATGTGGAGCTGATTTTACCCACTTTATGTGCTGGCAGGTGGTTAACTCGTAATTATACATGAGTTTTAATATTATGCGTTATTTTTATATTAAGCTAGCAGGCACTGCTATGAAGGCTGATGTGTGTAGTTCGTCTGTGCACACTATTAAACGTTAGACTGCAAGATTATGGCCTCCACTAAAACTACTGTACACTATTAGTAGTCTGAGAATATCGAAGTTGGAAAGTATAGAAAGAATAATGCGTTGTTGATTTTGGTCTTTTTGCTAGACGTGTGTATAACAGGAAATATAATAACACTATTATCAATTATGTTATGTCCTGCCTTCTGATATGAAACCTATCAGATATATAGTAATAGTATTCACAGGAAGTATGGCTTATTTTCGACCCTCTTATAATTTAAAAAAATGAAGCCACACAAAGAAGTTTTGGTTGTGCAGAATCAGCCATTGTTTGTAATTTCGATATCTGGAGAATTCCTGTTAACAAAATGGAGTGTAAAGCCAACGTAAGCATTTCCCTATCTAGGAAACGGATACATTCCCAGCTTAACATTCTCCCTGGTAATCCTGAATGCCAAGTATTGGTGAGCACTTCCTTTCTGCTGGCCCAGCTCCTCCCCTGTTACTGTTTTAACAATGGACCTCAGATGGCTTATAAAGCAAGATTATATCAACCTGGCCATATAGTGTACCAACTGTTGCTCCTGCTTCCTTCCTGCATTTGGGAATAATGTGTTCCAGCTTTTATTAGTTTATTATTGGCAGTGCTCCCCGAAAGGTTTGGGAATGCTTTTAGTGCTTAGACTATTGTTTGCTACCAGAAATGGCTGGTGTAAAGGGGCTTGGCAGTTCCTAAACACTGTGATACATAGTGGAAAACAAGGAATATAGCTGCCAAAATGAAGACGGGACAACGGTATCTGTCCTCACAGTGGATCCGAGCTGGGCTAAAGCAGTTAGTGAACGACATTAAAAGTATTTAGAAAAGTGCTATTTCTGTCAACAAGTTGTTCTGGGTTGGACACAGACTGCACAGATCGCAGTGAGAAACACTGGGCTGAGAATGCCAAGTGTCTTAAACACATGACAAGAGCAATTTAGCATGATCTTATACTTGGCACTCTCCGGGGGCGAAACAGGGTGTGAGCCCACACTTGAATTAGAGACTAACAGAGATTAATTTAATACTTGGGAGTTTTTTTAATGCCTCAGACTTTCAAGTCTACAGCGATTTATTGGATCAGGTTGCCAGCATCTATAAAAATCACATTTAAGATGAAAAAACAAATATCTTCTCTTGGCCTATATAATTATCTTGCATTTTCAGATGCCAGTCCCTCTCTCATTGGCCTAAGATAAATATTGGATCGAAGATGGTACAGACGGATGGCACAGGAAGACATAATTCTGTCAACTTGGGTCTATTCAGTGTGAAGATGCCCAAATTAGGTATACATTTTGTTCCTAAAGGAAAATACTGTCGCTGATGAGTTTTTCCCTTATCCTCAACATAGTTACAATGCATTAGACTTAGTGAAATTCTCGCTTAAAGGAATAAGTGTTCCCTTTATATATTGTATCCAAATATTCAGTGGATTGCCATCTGATTGGGTGCTGATGTTCTTGTTCACAGCACTATGAACAACGATGTTGGATATGAACATACAATTATAGACACAGTAAGCATTATAAATGCTAAACATCAGCCCCTTAACGGTATCACTGTGAGCATAAGCATTTAGCTCCAAGACCATCGGGCTTTTAAGGGAGGCTCACTAACCCCAAGCATGGCTCAGATTCTTTACTTTTGCTAGATAAAAAAAGGTTTAGCCAACATTTCACGTATGTGTTGTAAATGTTTCTATTTAAGATATAAGTTGACTAAAAATGGCATTTTACTTTGAACTAATGCACATAATGTTTAAAATTGCACTTCAAGAACTATAAAAACTATTACTTCACTTTGTTTTTAAAGCTCTAACCACACACTGCAAATCCTCACATGTAATTACAAAAGCTATAATTTGAGTAAATTAATAGACAGTAACAACAACTATTTTGTGTTAAAAAGCATAGTGTTCCCTAGTTTTTATGTCTACAAACTGTGCTGTTTTGACTGTTGTTTGCACTGGCTTAGACATGAATACCCAAAATGCTAAATCCTAGTGCTAATCCAATATATTTTTAATATGCAGTTTTTAACACTGATATTGAATCAAATCCTAATATCTTAATATAATACGATTATAAATTGCTTCTTTTGCACATATAGGCTCTTTTCAAAATAGGAAGGTATCAGTGGTTTATTTGTTAGGGGTGACTGGTTTTATCATAAGCCAAGTTTAGGCGTAATCGTTTGACACAGGTTTAGCCAGTGTGTTGTTGAAATAACTGGATTATAAGGTCCAGATTGAACCAGGGTGTATTGTTTCGGGCTGTGATATCTACCCCCTGTGGTTAAAAGCCCAAGAAAGATGTTCCTTTCATAGAGCACATGCAGATAGATTTTGTTTTCTTTCTTTTTTTTTTTCCATCAAATGTTAAATCTCAGCTCTCAAATAGCCTAGATTGCGATTGTAGCAGCCCTTTTTGATGTATCAAATCTGTACATTTTCTGCTGGGCTCATCCTGTTCAAAAAATTTGTTTTGGCACATGCAGCCATCTGCAGAGCGTAGCAAATCAGTTTAGTCAGGAGTCTGCACAGACTCACATGTTGACACACAAACACACGGACATTCTCACTTTCTGTCCATGTTCAAGCCGTGTTTTATTGTAAGCATTCAGACACTACCCTGTGAAATGGGAGTCGGAACATTCAGTACGATACAAGCTGAACTAGACTGAAATCCTGTTACTGCCAATCTCAGCAGCTATTGGACAAATTGCTCTAAACTTTCATTCATTCACGTCTCTCAGAGGTGAATTACTACTGACTTTTGTGACACTTTCCCTAAGCAGCACCCTGATTCGCTTTTTTTCAGTGTTGGTGAGTAAAACTACTATGGGTGATCCCCTGACCTTTTCTCTGGCCTCACTACTAGATCAAAGTTTTAACACAAAAAGTCAAATACAACAATTCAACCCAATCCTTTGGCTTTTCCTATTCTATCATGTTCTTGATATTTAGCTTTTACTGCAATGTCTGGACAGATATTAGATGGATTGTCATGGAGTTTTTTAACGTACTTAATGTCCCTGGAAGATGATTGCTAATCTTGCTCTACCTGTTTATTGAGCTTGCTTCGGTAGACTTGTGTGGGCTTGCAGCAGCTAGGTATCCCGTAATGCATTCTGAAGTCTGAGCTAAGCTCAGAGCTGTTATGCATTTCATTGTCAGGCTATGCCGCTTCACAAAGTTTTGATATTTTTAAGGCAAGAAAGTACCCAAATTAAGTGTTTTTGTAAATTGGAATGTTTCTGGTATCATCAGAACTGTTGTATCTGATGAGACAGTGGTCATGTCAGTGGCCTGCAGCTCAGCTTCTGAGAAGATATGTGGGGGCATCAAAAGAACATATATATGTTGCTGCCACTTTCTTTGAATGGAAACTTTAAACATTTTATTGGGTATTAAAAATTACCTTGGACTCACACAAATAAAAATAAATATATTTTCTATACAAACAAAAAAAATAACAAGCATTCAGTATACATTTGATTGTATTGATTTTTTAATATAGGTGTGCATACAGCAACATTGTGATTTTTTTTTTGCCTTTCCTGAAAATTATTCTCCCTTCCTCATAGTCTTGAATGTTCAAATTTTGTTGGGCTGATGTAATGATTATTTTTGGGCAATATTCTATAGATTATTATTATTATTAAATGTATTTTTTGATTAATTGAATAATCTATAGTTTATTTTTCTATTAAGCTCTTTTTTATTTTTCAAATAATATAATAATTAATTTACTCAACAAACAAAAATGACAAAGCCTGCACTACAGGGCATAATTCATACCTTGTAACTGACATACTGCCACAGAAATTTTCTGTAAATTGTAAATTTTCTGTAAATCTCTTGAAGTATGATAACAGCTAAAATATCAGTTTTACAATTTTAAAAATTCATTTTCATATTATCAGCAAATTTCTAGATCACTTCTTAGACACAATTTTATGTTAATAATGTATTGGTGTAATATAACAGGCAAGACACTGAACCCCGCTTAGTTGCTCCCGGTGAGCGTTGGCCAGCTCCCCCATCGCTGTATGAATGTGTGTGATTGTGAGTGTGAATGGGCGAATAAGAAGCAGTGTAAAGTGCTTTGAGTATCAACAGGAAAAAACGTGCTATTTAAGGGCAGAGCATTTTATCCTTTGGCTCTGTTTAGGGTACAGCAGCCCATGCTTACACTGTGGCTTTGAGAGAAATAACCCACTTCCAACTTAACCAGTTATTCATCCACATCAGCAAAGTCGCCACATAGACTCAGTGATATCTTCACAATCAAATGGAAAGTGGGTGAAGGTTAAGGAGAATAAACAATAGGTTGATCGTTTCTTGTTATAGATCGTTCATTTGCAGAGCGTTTTTACGCTGGTACTCGAACGACCACTGATATTGTCTGGTCGAGTTAAGGAGGGGCTGTGACTGTACCTGAGCTGTCTGCACCCCCTCTGCTGCAGACAGGGACACTTGGCTGAGCTCTGCAAGCTCTCAGACCGAGAGAGAAGCTGCTCCACAAGTGTATTTGCTCGTTCGCTAATCTCAGTGGTGAATTGACATCCAGCGATTTCAGAACAAACATATTCACATTTTGTGCTCTATGTAACTTTCAAAAACTATATCCGCACAGTTTTCTTTATTGTCCCAAAATTTTCCCAGATCTCACAACGGTACACCATTCATTACAAGCCTGCTTGCGACTTTTCGATGCATCTTACATAAATCCACGTATCTGAACAATTACGTCACCCCACACCTAAACTTGACAGTCCTGGAGTTCAAACTTGACATGCTCTGTATTGAGAAAGGCCTAAAGACTCACTGAACAGCAGCGGTGCAGCGATATTGGCTTTTTAAAGCATTTTAGTCAGATCTGCTTGATTAGTTTGGTACATTCTCATTTATTATAATTCAAGAACTGCGACTACCTGAAGCACTGTGAAGAGTGTGGCCTAGTGAAAAGTAACCTGAGTCACAGGTTAGCTGTAATTGCCTTTCAAGCTCTTTGACGAATGTTAGAATCTAAACAAATTGTAAAACTAGTAAGCAGGGTGGCGTTGCCTGTGTGTGCAAGTTAACGTGCTAATTTTACCTTTTAGTTAAAGGCTGCACTTCAAGACAGTTTCACAGACCTCTAGCATTACTGTAGAAACAGACACAGATTATCTGTACCTAGCAGTTAAACTAGCTTTATCCATCAACACCCTGCTTCGGTTGTGCTCTGGATAAGCTCAGCTTCTCATTGGCCAGTGAATTGCTCAACTGGTGCACATGAGATTAACCACAAAGCTTTGACATCTTAACTGTAATTACTGCAGGATTGTTTCTTCTTCCTCCTGTCCACGTGCATCACAACTATATCATTTAAACACTAATGCAGCACATCTCCATTACTAAATAAAATTGTAATTTAATTTTACCACAAATGAAACCAGAACTAGACTGATCTATTGGCCTTGGCCTACTTGTCTGAGCTTTACGTTTTTTTTTTTTTTTTTATTATTCTCTCCTCTCCCACGACTGATCCCTCCTCCTTGCCTCTCCTCATCCTCGGTGGAGTTTCGCTGATATTCTGTGTCACAATCCTGACACAGCACTTCCTCACTCTCTCCTCAGTTTCAGCTCATTCCTGCCCCAGGCACTGCCTGCCTCTTTTGGACAATGCCCATCCTTGTTTGCATCGCCCTTTCCTTTCGGGAATCCCGAAATTGCTGGTAACCACTGGTGGATCAGGATGATGAGGTCACCGTCTCTGTTTAGCCTGCTCTTGTCGTACAACCCCACCACCCTTTCCACAGAGTTTTCCATGGCACAAGGACAGGGAGTGGGGCTACTTTAAAACAATGGAAGCTTTCTCCATTGTGCTGATACTTGCTGCCGGAGAGACAGACATGCAGACATAAAGAGAGACAAGCTAATGCAAGTCAAAGACGTCCTGCTTTTGACACCTCAATTAATTTTATAATAATGGCTACAGTATTTCCAGCACCTACAGTTCCTCCCTCCTCTTTCAGTACACACCAAAGTGGCTCTTTGTTCTGATTTGCTCATCATTTAGAATGACCTGCATTTAATTGACTTAAGTGCTGCAGCAAGGAAGGGAGAAACAATGTTGAAGTGTACTTATACATTTACTTTGGCATTGCAGTTATTTTATCCAGTTGCAAAGGTGGTTGTTTTTCTACTCCCTCTGAGTCTGTCAGCAGAATTTCACTTTCAGAATGAATTGAGAAAAAGAATCACTTTCATTTTTCACGCAGACTTGAAATGTGCCAATGCAAAGCCACTTGTGAGCCTTTTATCTGAAATATTGCTGTCATTGTTTCTTCTTTTGTCACCCGGAGAAAAAAAAAGTAAACCGTTTCCCCGCTTGGCACTGATTGATTAGATTAGACTCACTAAGTACTTTGTCATACATTTACGTTAATTCCACTTCACATTGGCTTACAATGCCCAGATCCTCCCTCCCATATGGTTTACAAAACCACTAAAAATCAATCAGAGCTCAATAATCTTTTTCCTCAGTAAAGTAACACCAAGATGTCCAAAAGTTTAGGTCATACATTTAAACTAATATAGAGGCGTTAATTCGTCATGCCAGGGGCAGTACAAAAGAAAATGTGATTCACTCTCAAATTTCCCCATTTCACACAGCTAACACAGCCTGTCCTCCCCCTGGATGTTTTGAACCTGCCAACTTCTACAGAAACTAGGAAAATACCTGTTTTCATCTGAGCAACTGAAGATTTAGATTTAGGTTTTTTTCTTGATGAATGGAATTTAACACAATCATCAACATCAGGAATGCATAATTGTGATAATAACAAAATATCTTCAAACCATTTTTTATTTTAAAAGTTTGTTTAGTAGTTACATTATACTGTAGCCCATAAGGCCCATTTTTTATGTAGTCTGTAGAAGAGACACATTAGTCAGAGTGACCAAGGAACCTTCACACTATCCACTTTATTTGCTCATTTTGGGCACCATAGAGGGCACTTCTTTGGTAATTCTTTCCAATTCCCTGTGGGCACCGGGTTATTCGCTCCTTCTGCCCCACCCATCCTTGAGTCCACCTATTTATATGTTTTAATATGTTATTAACCAACCCCAGCGCTCGTCCAGTTGAATCCCGCAAGGATTTTAAGATCGACTCCATAGGTCATTGATTCATCAAGAGTGAATCTCCGATGCTTTTAACACGCGTTCATCCACGGTGAACCAAATGATATGTGTCACATCATGTTGATGTGAAAAGGTGGTGATTATGTGAAAACTAGTGATGACAAGTTCAAAGTGCCATTCCCTTAAGGGAACATAAATCTCTTTTAAATTAACAAGCAGTGTCATTTTAAAGTCCAAACAGTGCAGCAAACTCATTAAGCCTGTTGTGTTTATGATTTTTATTTATTTAATTTTTTTGCTTTTGGTCTTGATTTGCATGCTGCACTTCTCCATTATAAAACTCTTACAGCATTCATTCTCAAGAGCTTAGCCATCCATTTGCCTTTATTAAACGTGACATTTCCTGCAATTTGTGTTTGCACAGTGTTGTTTCACATTAATTATAAGCATTTTATTCCTTGCGCATCAATGGACAGGTTACCCTTAAGAGAGGGAAAAAAATAACCCAGCAGAGGGTCACGTTCGGTTGATTCTTTTCTTTTATCTCCTATGCTTGAAGATGATATAATTTTGTGCTATAAATTTGGAGATTGATTTTTTTTGTGTGTGTTTGTGTGTGTGTGTGTGTGGCTGTAATTGAGATCGGTGTGAGGGAACATTTAGTTATTCAATCTACAGTATATAATCATTATTATGTGAGCAAATACCAACATGGTTTTGCTAAATAAAAGCACCATAAATAATCAGCTAAATACATTTCCTGGGTGTGATGTGCATCCTCCTGCTACGAACTACACCCATCAGTAATCTAACTATCAATCAGCAGAGGTCAGGTTGCTTAGAGATAAGGGCAGCCTCAGTAATTTCCCATACCAGCCTAAATAACTCTGCGGCACCAGGACATGCTTTAGCACAACCCCTTCCTTCTGATTTTCTACTGGGAAGAACCGTTTCTCTGTGGACAATTTCACTCTCATCCCAGGAACCAGCTTGCTTCACTTACTATGTTCTTCCTTCCCTCATCTCTAACTACTACTAATAGCCCTCCTCATTTTCTATCCATTTTTCTACTTTTCTGTATCTTAATGTATTTGTTGAGTTGTGGTTTAACCACATGGATGCCTGTAAAGTCAGACATATAGTATCTGTAACACTCAAAAAATAAACTACAACCATGGTTACATTCACATTTACATTTAGTAATTTGTCAAAAAAATAGTTGGTGCTTCCAGTATTTACTTATATAAAACATCTTCAACCCATGTGCATCCTACCAATATGTTGTCAGTAGATGACATGTTATAAATCTTGAAATTCTGAGATATTACAGCCGTCTTTGTTTTCACTACCATTTTAAAATCTCTTTTTGTGCCTATTATCAGTTCAGAGGATTTCATGCTAAATCTGCCCCAACAGAAAATGGAGTTGATGCCAAATAAGACTGATAATCCTCTCAGTTTGTTTGCTTATTGTAATTAAAATAATGGTGCATTGATTCAGCATGCCAACATCTTGAACCCTTAAAATAGAAAAAAAAAAAGCTTAATAGCATGTCTTATGTCTGTCCTTTTGCCTCTCCTCTGGTGTCTATTAGCACTTGGTCCAGTGGGATGCAGGGAATCCAGAATGTTTGCTCCAACTGGTGAAGGAGCTCATCCAGCAGTACCACCACTATCAGTGCCAGCGTCTGCGTGAGAGCTCCAGGCTGCTCTTTGAGTATGACAGCCTCCTAGAGGATCCCAACTACGGCCGCAACATGGAGATTTATGCCGGACGCAAGAACAGCTGGGTAAACATCTGTTTAGACATTATGATCACTGATGACCACTGGTTATAATATTCTACATTTTCAAATCTTACACCAGTCGACCAAAAACAATTCACTTGCTTGTTTTAAAGTGCGTAACAGGGTGAATATGATCAGTCTCATCAGTCTGCAGCTACACTGCTGACCCCTCTTCACCCCAACGTTGTAAATGATCAGTGCATATAATATATACATGCTTATTAACTTTTATGCTGTATGTCTTTAAAATATTTTTTGACCTGCATATTGTACACTTCTGTCTCTTATTCTACAGACAGGCGAGTTTTCCGCACGTTTTCTTCTCAAAATCCCTGTGGACTTTAGCAACATTCCAGTCTATCTCCTTAAGGTAACCCTACCTCGCTCATTTTGATTCACAATCACCTTACTCTCAGAAAGTACACACAGACTTAACAGTCTCAAGGTAGTTTGTGTCATTACATGGGGTTCATGAGATCATTAGATTTTCATTTGTGTACGTGCATGTGTGTTTTGTTTGTGTGCATTATGTTATGTTTGGGATGATAACAGTAGTACAAGCCAAGTGTGTGTATACGTTTCTATGTGCACGCACATGCATGGGTACATATGTGTGTGTGCGTCTTGGGGGCTGTGAGTTGACTAATCAGCAAGCCGTCACTCTCGATCTGCTCTGAACAGCGTGGTGTCTTGAGGCAGCATTGCCCGAACACACTATACCCTCTCTCTCTCTGTCTCTCTGTCTCTCTGTCTCTCTCTCTCTCTCTCTCTCTCTCTCTCTCTCTCTCTCTCTCATGGGTGATTGCCTTTAACCCTCTCTCAGCCCTCTCTCACTCCTATGTCTCTGTTGCCTCCCTCCATCTTTGAGTGCCTGCACGCTGGAGGCCCCAGCTCTATGGCCTTTTCCAGCCAGTAAAGAGAAATGATGATAAACATAAGGGAAACGGCAACCATCGTCAGCCTCACATCAGCCTTCATCCCCTTGTCTCTCAGACCTGGAGCTGTGAGTCTCGCCTCCCTCTGTAGGCTTTCAGTAGACTCATCCAAAGTCAAAGTCTATTTCAGAATTTATTAAATTTTTCACCTGCATGTCTCGAGGCAGGAAAGTTTCTATACTCAGCCTGAAGAGGAGCACTATTGGTGACATTTTTTTTCCAAACTAGCACACTGTCACTTGCTGGAGGATTCTATGCAAAAACAAGCAGGCACAGAGGCAACCAGTGGGTGGTAGTAGCTGTATCCACTAACACAACATTGTCAAAAAGGAAGTCTCTGTAATATTTAGTGATTTTTATTACAGCCTGAATGGATATGGATTTACTTTGCTGTCACCCTAATCATATCATGTTGTTTGACTCACATACACACACAGTATCATCCTGTATTTGAGAGCCAGGGTATACATAGTATCACCACGGTAGTGGTTGAAGACTAAGAAAGACTATCGATTCGCAGGGAGAGAAGTAATGAACATCGGCCCACACCTTGTCCACCTACACATTACAGAGGAACAGGATTATGCGTTAGGCTGGACTCTAAGAAACATAAATGTACTGTACGTCAAACCCATGACCTCGATTTTCAGTTTGACAGTTGTCATGCAATTAGTTCTGTCAGTGTATACTATGTCTGAAGCCAACTGTTTTTGTGCATTATTCAGATTTGCACCGCAAGTAATTTCACGTGTGCTGTTGCAGCACAGCTGAAGTGCAGTTAATTCACTTCTACAATTCTCTAACTTAACTGGCATTACAAAATAAGCTATATAATCCCCGTAAAGAATTATGGGAATAACAGGTTTGTTCAGTTGATGGTCATGTGCAGACATGATTTTACTGGATTACACGTGTCGTTTAGTGTGCGAATGCAGTGCCCATATATTGCCTTACCAGTTAACCTCAACCAGTTAATCAACAATAATATTGCAGATACTTCACCTTTTACACAGGTTTTTTAGGTGCTGATTCAATATGTTCTGCCCCAAATACAAGTGCTTTATTGATTTTTTAAATGGCCATGGTTGAGAGTCATTTCTTTGAGTGTTTGCAAGGTGTATGTCTGTCTCCATTGCATATGTTTCTAGGGAAAGGTCAAGGCACTAATAGGAGGACTACACGTTTTGCTGGGAATTGTATTGGGCATAAACATAGCAGACATGAGAGTTTCAAGAGCCAAAAGAAAAGGCCTGTATTTGGGAGAAGAAACATGCATTGCAAACAATCTCGCCTACAATTAAATCTAATATTAAGCAATAAATTAACTGGTTACTTTAATGGAAATAAACAGGGAGTTTTCGTCTTGAAACCCTCAATGAACTGTAAAATCACTGCAGGCTGCAAGTAAATTTTTCCTCCTTTAGCTGCCTTTAACATGTAGCTGCTGGTAACATGTAAATTTCCCCGTCGTGGGATCAATAAAGGATTACCTTACTTTACCTTTAAGTGGGTGTATGGCTATATTTACCTTAGCATATTATAAATGTCAACATCCACCTCCACCTTCGCTGAACTCCTTGACCTATGGAGCTACTGTGGCAAAAATAAATATTGTGTAATCATCTTATTTCTTGTTCTGAGATTAGGGATCTCTGAGGCCAGTGTCAGGATGAGTCCAGGTCCTGACTGTGTTATGCTTTTGTCTTACTGCTGCTGTCATACGACATGTCTATACATGAACCATTTTAGCTTCATTTTTTGCTGGCTTGACTTTTACCACAGCGCAATACGATGTAATCCAGCAAGTCATACTGCAAAGCCTTGAAAAGTGTCTGTAAGGACTAGTTGTGGTTGAAATATTGGTCATATCATGAATTTTGGAAACTTAAATGTATTCACCTCTATCATTTTTTTCATAGAACAGTACCACACCTAGATTTTGGGTTGCGTTCTCTCAACTCAACTTTTTGACAATAAAAGAAAGTGGGCCAATCAAGGACCGTTTCCATGGTGTAGTAAAAGTCTTTGGCTGATTGATTTCAGATTCAGAGCGTGAGTAGTGCTTGTAGCAGTCTGGCAGGGTCTGCAGTCTCACCTTTCCTAAAACAGCCAGTTAAGATTCTGTGGAATAACATTTCCATTGTAACACAGTTTGGAAAAATAAAAAACTTCTAAAGAAGCTTTTTGTTCAATGCATGTGATCCTGTGCATCCTGTCACCATCTGCCTACATAGAGAAACTGGTCTGCAGCTTGTTTATGGGCATTACAACATGCTGAGATGCCAACAAAAACTTTTATTCTCATGGATTCATGAAACATTACACAATATGTATTCCAGAATGCTTGCAACTTAGGATGGCCACACCAGTAATTTTTCATTTAGTTTATTTTATTATTTTTTTTTTTTTAAGTTTGTTTTTATGGACACCGTTATTCTTGTCAAAGAGAATACCAACAGGCTTTGGAGACAAATTAGCCGGCAAAAGAAACAAATCTTAGAGCAAAAGAACTTCTGTGATGCATCCAAACAAGAATACATTTAAAATTTCACTTCTCTGAGGTAAATGATAATTCCATGCTAGATTTTAAGCACACCTCTGAGTCTGAGATGGATAAAATATCAGTATAAGTGTCCCAAAAGCAAAATATGGTTAGGGAAGTGATGCTGAGTGAAAAACAAATTTAATAGCTTCTGTTATTCATAATACAAACAGGTCAGTGGAGCAACGTGTGTAAAGTTCGCAAGTGGTATTGGTAATGACTACCAAATTTCGGATATTACACCAACACGAGACCAGAGCCTGAAGGTCAGTTCTGAGTGGAGAATAAAAGAGCTGACTTTACCTAATCTGCCTTCTCATTTAAAGCTATTAAGAAGTGGAACACTCTTCTTGTTAATTTGAAAATCTGTACATTTTGATTTTAGTTTTTCTTTGAAGCTTAAAGAATGAATAAAAAAACCACATCTGTGAACGTTGGTGGATTTCTGGGGGAAGAAGGGGGCCGTGTTCATGTGGTGGTAGTGGTGGAGGTATGGCATAGTGTTTTGGATGTGGGCATTTTATTGAGTATTTAGCAATTTATGATTTTTTCATTTGTGTTTGTTTGCATATTGTGTGTACCTGCCAGGGACTACAGATGGAACCTATCCATTGGCTAAATCTGGTGCAAAACATCTTGTCTCATTATATGAGATTAATGTTTTTTGCACACCGTGCCTTTTCAAATATGAACATAAACAAACATTGTCACTGTGTCTTGGCTCATAGTATCTTTACCAGTGTGCATTATTTATCGATCCAAATTGCTTTCAAAGTAAGAGAAATATTACCTGAACTGAACTTCTTAGACTCTATTTCATCAACTCTACAAGCAACATTCTCCCACTAATGCTACTCCTTGCTTTATTTTAACATAACATTGTCTTCGGCCTCAACAGCCAGAAAACCTTTAAAATGCCCTACAATCTATTTAATATTCAATATTCAGCCATCAGTCAGGTACTGCAGGTAGGGGTCATTCTGTTGACCCTGATTTGAATCAACCTCACCATCAAATCCATGGATGTCCTTGCTTCAAGTGGGAGGGTTTGGCAGTGAAGCGGAAATCTGTTCAGACATAGGCTACTCTGCACTGCTAGTGAATGTTGAGATGTTGCTGGTGGGCGCAGAGCTGTGGAGGACGACTGTTACCAGGAGCGAAGCATCCGCATGGTCTGAGCTCACCACAGTGGACATGTTTACCTTCCTGCATGGACTGCCCAGCCTCGGGGATTGGGAAGGAATGCGGCTTTATTTTTTTATTTGTTAATTTGTATTTTTTTTAACGGGGCGGCCCGTCATAGTCAAACTCTGAGAGTGGGAAGGACACTGAGACCAGAGATGAAGGGAAGATAGAGACATGCACACAGACGGATGTTGTCAGATTTCTTCCCCTTTAAAGGGCATGTGGTCCTCTCGGGCACCATTTTAGTGTCTCATCCTTTGATTGTACCTTGACCTCATACCCTCTCATTAACACTGGCCTTTGAACTCCCAGTCTTTGCACATGTGTCCATATTACGAAGGTCTTGTAACATGGTAGGTGGTTGGAGTAAAGTCTGCCTTCTTTAGTTAACGCGTCTGTTTTAGAAGAACAGATATGAGATAAGAGAGACAGAAACATAAAGCTTTATATATATTATAGCATAAAAATTAGTATGCACCCAAAAAAAATAAATTTCATTTAAATGAGGATTTCTTTAGCTGATGTTCTTTTTGCATCTTCGTCGTCTGTTCGTTTGTCCGTCCTCGTTTTGTGCAGTGTGTACATGTGCAGCGGCGGCTTGCTCCTAAACGTCCACACTGATCAGCACGGAGTGACACCACATTCGTGACTGAGCCCTCTGCTTGCGCTTCACTTGAGCTTTGTTTCCCCCACAAGCACTGACCCATGTCACCAGCTCCAAAAGGGTTGCAATTTGCGTGCGTGTGTGTAGTTGGTGTGTGGTTGTGCTCCCCGAGCAGCTGTTATTGATCCAATAGGATGTTACAGGTGACCTAAGTCTAGTGAACTAATACATCCACAGATGTTCTGTTGTTTTGTGTGGGATAAATGCTGAGGCATGTGGAATACTTCGAGCATTGTATGCTCTATTGTCACTTCACTGAGCAATTACATCAGAGATGCTGCTTAAGAATCACTGCCACTTAAATCATGGTTTGCCAATCAGGTGCCATTTCATGCACATGATATGATGTGCAATGTGGAAAACAGAATCTTTTGATTTTATATTTGTCGTGGTAACCTCCTTACAGCTCAGCAGTAGCAGGGCCATATATTAATAATGCTTGAGTAATATTTTAGAAATAAGGTAATGTCTAATTCATAGCTTGCTAATATTAGAAGTAATTTTTTAAGATATTAGGTTTTAGATTTTCGAGTATCTCTGATTTCCATGTGGATTGCTCTAATTGCTCTTAATTATGGTACAGGTTAGTTTGGAGTATTTCCCGTATTTGCTGCCACACATTTTCAGCAAAGATAAATGCAAAGTTCAATATTAATGGAAATCCGTCTTTTTGTTTTCTGCCGAGAAGTTAAATGCAAAGATCAATACCCCGCTAATATCTGTCTATATCAAAGGGTAGAACAAATAGCTGGTTAGCTTAGCTTCGAACTAAGACTGGAACGTGAGCCCGGGTGAAACAGCTGCAAGTGGTACCAATGACGCTTTTTCCCTAAATGTCCAACTGTTGCTTTAATTCTAAAATTGGATTTGTAAATTTTTGAACCTTTTCTTTCTGAAGCCGCTTCATTGCACCGCAGCCTGGGTTCCTCACCCTCAGGTCAACTTTACTTTCTGCAGAACCAACCTGAGGGAAGACGGCATTGAGCCTTGGGCATCTCTCCATCCTCGCTTTGTCTGTACAAGCGCTGCATGCTTTAACGAGAGCACCTACGTCTAATTATTTTTACTCTAATTATTTTCGTTCCAGCATCCTTGCGCGCACACACGCACACACTTGCACACTTTAACCTTTGAAGCTCCACGGGCAACAACTAACGGGGGAGGGTCAGGGTGAAGCGCAGCCTCAGGCTCCTGTTGTTGTAGTTTTTATATCTGTGGTACCAGCGACATTGACTAAATGTTTTTCTATATTGTCTTGTTTTTTTTTTATCCTGCTAATACAAACAGAAACAAGCGAATGGTGCTTTACCAAACAATGCAAGCTTTATGAGAAATGAGACGTTTTAAATAAAAACAGAAAAAAATCTAATTTAAATTACTATCAATATACTGTCACTTCTGTTTGTCTTTCCATATTAGGTTCTTGATGATAATTAGAGAATTTTGAAGTGGAAATCACACGGGTCTTGACTTTTATTTAAGTGATATTTTCTAATCCTGTGTGAATACTATTTAAAGCGCTACAAATCATCCTCGGTGAACACTTCACAGAGGGGGAGAAAACACTAATGATCTTCTCCAAACGTGTTCCCAATGCTCCTTGGGGCTGTGTTTAACAATGTCTTCCACCTCGAAATCGGAGGCTGAGAACGCAGCCACGTTTCCCCTCAGGGGCAGAATGTAGGAGTGGAGGACAGATTGAGGGTATTGCTGTAAGGCTGTTTATTATTATTATGTATGATTATTATTATCATTTGCTTGTTTTGCTGCATGTGTATGCATGTTCTTGGCTATGGAGAGAACTTAGGGCCATTGGGCACAAAGGTCCTTACTTTGTCATTGCACACCTGGATCTCCTTTTAGACTGAAAGTAAGGAAAAGAATTAGTGTTAGTGTGGCAGTTGATTGTTGTGTTAAAAATGCATTTTTCCCAGGGTCTAGATGTGGAAATGCCACTGAAATAGTGAATTTACTATAAATCCATTAGGTTTTAGCCCTAACCACTAACCGGATTGTTGAGTATTTTACACAACACACTAACTTGCTATTGGTCTTTTGGGCAAAACTGTGTCATTTCTCATTATGTATATTTCAGATAACAACATCTCGGAGACCTCCTAGTGTTTCTAAACATATGTCACATTTATACAGAAATGGAGAAAAATTCTAAATGGCTCTAAAATGTTCGTAAACCTTCAAGCCCCCTGTACGTATTCTGCGCTTCACTTGTTGTGTAAAGTTTTCTAGGATACAACAATACAGAGTTTTTACCTGGAGCTCATTATTTAAAAGATAAAAGAAAGGTATTACTGTAACCCCCAACCTTTTTAACAGCTTGTTTTTGGTGGTAAATTGTCTATGAAAGAATCAAACCAGAAATGTTACTGGTAGCATGAGGTCAGCTTTTGATTACTGCACAGAGCTGAATAAATAGGTGTTATGCAAATCAACTACTTTCACCTCTGTGTCTCTATTTAGAACCCTTTTTGAGTGGAGGGGCAATATTGTGTGGTTTTAAATAAGAACAGCTCGTAGAGCATCCATCCATAATCCTTAACTGGCTGTCCAGTTCAGGGTCACAGGGGGCCGGAGCCTGTCCTGGCCATCGTTGGGTGAAAGGCGGCGTACACCCTGGACAGGTCACAGACCTAGACAGACTGTCAACAATTCACAATCACATTCACACGTACTGGTGATTGACAGTCATCGATTAACTTAATATGCATGTCTTTGGCCGAGTGAACTCATTAGCAAATAACATAAATAAGCAAATATCACATTTGTCACTATATAACATTTAAGCTAATGCATGTTATACAGCTCTAATTGAGTGTAGAGCCTGATTCATATATTTTTATCAAATGAAAAAAAGTATTATAAATAAATAATTCATTCCTTTTTTTTTAAGGTTTATGAACAAACTTGAGCCCATATATTGACACATATGTTGTCTACATGCAGCTGTTGTTAGTGTATTCTGATTGTTAATGCATTTCTTTGTAGAACTTAAAGTCTTTATTGCAGGGCTCTCACTTCTTTACAGGCCACTGTGTGCTTCCTGCCAAAAATGGCTCAAAACGCCATGGTGCCTGTCTCTTAAAATATAAAATTCTACCGTTTGTGTACTTGTTTTTTATAGATGATTCCAGCTTTGGATGAAGATGACACCCATGCAACCATTTTCTTTTCCACATGCTTTGACAAAATGTGTAACAAAATGTACTAGACAAGAAGAACATGAGTTCAATCAGAGCCCTGTCATGTGCTGTACAGTATGTGCTGCACATTCAGTGCTGTACAGTGCAGAAGTTTTAACAGTGGGGCAGAACCACAGGGCTTCATCTGCTTTCTTCCCGTGTGTTACTCTGGACAGGTCCGAAGTGCTAACGACAATGCCAGATAATAACAGCGGAGATGTAAGGAGGGTTTGTACAAGTACGCACACATTGTTTGTTGTGCACACATCTCCTAAAGAGGCAAATTGAAAGCAGTGGAATTGCAGGTCTTTGTTTCTGAAATGTGCAACAAATGATTAGTTTTATCAAGCCATTTATTTTCTACATTTGTGTTATAAAATGTCAAAAACAAGTTTTCACAGTTTCCCAGAGCTCACTTTGAACTTTTAATTTTGTGAATGGTGATTTCATTTTTATCTTGGAAGACTAATAGATTAATTAGAAGACTGAGTTGATATATTGTATGCAGTTGTCTTTATACAACCATTGTCTTTTCAATATATATTAGAACTTCTTTTAGTTTAAGTTGTATTTATGAATATATCTGGTTGTACCATGATTGTGTGGGCATATACAGAGAGCATCTCACTTTTACATAAATTGGATTATTTGAAAATGTTACTAAACATCCTACTAAACTTCAAGAAGTTGAACATATGTAAGATCTTTAGATCGTGTGTATGGGAAGCAACAACAAAAACCACTTCAAAACACTTTATCTGAACACCTCCCCCTCTCAAAGCCCAGATTAAGAGAGCTGGAGAGTGACACAAAGCCACTTATATGACAGCCTACACCACCACCTGAGTCACCATTGGCGACAGTGCCACTGTTGGATATTGTGGTCGGCCCTTGTGCTTGTTTATGTGTTTGTCCAGTTTTTTTTTTTTTTTTGTTCCTGTCCTCTCTTGTTCAGAACATTATGGCTACTATATTATTCCAGTAGATAATTCAGAAAGACTCCTCAGCCTTCTGGAACTGTGGTTTACTTACCTTTCCGGTTGCCACATAAGGGTTGCTCCTTTCTCAACCGCTCATGAGGCTTTCGTCGTTGTGGTTTCATGTCCAGCTCACCTCCCCCTATGGGTGGCAGTTGGGCTTTTAGAGAAGTCGTGGCTGAAGATGGCGTACTGCATCACAAGATGAGTCTTTCACAATTCTCCTCACAGACCTGGAAAACAACTGTGTGGCCACCACAGACGCACACGTGCCATACAGTATATTCCCATCATATGAACACATGAATGTGACAAAGGACACTGTGGCTGTAACACCACCAAGTGTGACTACACCACCCATTATTAACGACCCATTAAAGCTATACTTAGAGTGACCATTACAGCTGGCCGCCCTGTCTGTACTGTCCATTGTGTCCTTCTTATGTGTCATGACCAGAACAGGGACTTCAGTGGCACTTGCTCTGTGCTCTTCGACTGTCTTACTTATCTGTTGGTTTGACCTAGTGGGTTGTGGTTTTTACCACATGGCTTGACATCAGGTCAGAAGAGTTGATGTCAGTTGAATGAACTGAATAGATTTAGCCATATGCATTGTGTGGAATAAAGGGATGCACTGTCACTGGTTCTGATGATAAAAGTGAGAAAAACAAAAAGCATGCAATGGTTGCCTCTCACCCATTAGCATTTTGCCTATTCTTGGCTAGTCTACTACTTTAAGATAAAGCTCGAGCCTGTGCGTGACTGTCAAGCATTTGGTGCCAAAGCAAGTGGTTGTAATTTGTGGCCTTGCCGTGCCCTTGCACGGTAAACACTGACTAAGAGCTCAGGAATCTTAAGAGCTATAAAATAATTGCAGGTTACTCCCATAATGCCCAGACTGTGCTCCCTGCTTCAGCACTGCCGCTTCTCTCTCATGTCCCTCGCTCTTTATTTTTTACATTTATTGTTTTTATTATTTTCTTTTTCCTTTTTTTTTTTCCTGGGTCTCTGCTGGTGCCAGCAAAATGAGCAATTCATTGTTTGGTATTCATAATAGGTAATTCCTAGTTCAAAAAGTAAACTCATGATATTACTAACTGCAGTAATGAGGATTTATAGTGTGTTTGTTAAGAGAAACTGTCTAAAAAAATGCCTCCATAAATTGCTTTTTTGATATCTTTCAGAAAATAGCTTTACTACAGAAAATGTAAACAGGTGTCCCCTTAATTATAGATAGTTGTGGTGTGAAGTCATGACATGACAATGCTGTGTACTTTTAAATCTCATTTGAAATCTACATTTGTTGCAATCCAATTTTCAGCCATGCTTTGAATAAAATAGGAGTAAATCAAAGAATATCAAGATGCATTCACTTTGTTTTGATATTGCTTTTTGAAAGTCCTGTAAGCGATGGCATATCTGTAGAGCAGTGAGACATGGCATTTAGTAGAAAAGCAAGTTGACCAAAAGACATCGCCAAGTAATTGCCAGTTTAGGCTTCACTAATGCAGTATACGACTGAAATCTTAAAAGGCCAGCCAATGGTTCCGCACAGATAAACAATTATGTGGCTTTTAAATGGTTGATGTATTATAGCTTGGTATGCTCTTGAAGATAAATTTAAATGTCAGGCGTAACAGCTCTAAAACAGAAATAAGAAGTGAGGGAGAAGAAAGTGTTAAAAAAAATATACATTTTTACCCTCAAAATTTCATTTGAACTTATCTTACTCAAACATGACATGCTTGCTGGTTTCATCCTTAAATAACTTCCAATTCTACATCCAGTAATCAGTAATCTTGTCAAATGACACCATACAGTCTATAGGTAACATCTTCTCCTTGAGGGCAGGAAGTGCACACTCCACTGTTCAGTATGCTGACACAGCAAATGCTCTGTTGCAAGAAGTTGGATGCAGTTGCAAAAGACCAGGATACAGTGGGTCGGTGGGTTTTTAGCGTATACGCCTTGCAACGTACGCAAATGTGTGTAGCATCTGTGTGCATCTGTTCCAGTCAGCCGGTATTAAACAGTGACCTTGTGTGTTAATTATTATTGATATTTTGTAATATAATATAATAATAGTAAAGTCTGTAAGGCTGGAAGCCGACTTTCTATGAGTATCTGCACAAAGCCTAACAATTTCATCCACACAGAGCATCTGAATTGCCAGAGCACTGATGTACATGTGCCAGACAAGTGAAGTAGACACTGTTTATGTGAAGCAGTCACACAAACAGATTTATTATTTATTTTTGCTTCATCAGAACGGTCCAGAGTTGCCATCGTGTTTTATACTGCACGTGTGGAATTTGATGTACGAATAGAAACATGTGCGAGTACGTGTCAGGAAACAGAAATTACGAATTGGTTTTAAGTTTACGAATAACTGGGATTTGTCTACAAGGACGAAACCTGTTCTTTCTTTTTTTTTTAAAGTCTGCTGAGTTGTTTCCCTTGATAAAATACAGCAATGAGGTTCACCTTTCAGCTCCTCTAGTCATGTATCTGATTTGTCTTGTTCATATGCTGCATGGCTTGCAGAACCCTGCTGTGATTACTGCCAGGTGCTTTAACATCTGGCACTCCGCAGCTTCCAGCCGTCTGAGAACATGTCACACAATGAGAAAGTTAAAGAGAGTCCGGGTGAAGCTGCTTTTGTTAATAGTAACATGCTTTCATCTCAAGTCATGTTTCTGAGTGCTACAAAGGGAGATCAGGCACACTGCGGCCATAGTACTTGAAGGGCACCTGTGTACTGGCGTGTTTAGGGGTACCCGTCACGCACGCAGATAGTTTTTGATCATTACTGCATGCAGCTGATCTGAAAATGCACCTGTTGTAGTGAAAGCATTTAGTTCATATTGCAGCTGCTGCATTTACAACAGAAAAAAAAACATGGAACAAAACAACAGAAAGAAATGAACAAGGTGAGTATGCGTATAAAAAAAAACATTCAACATTATGTAACTTGTAAATTTCATTGCCGTATGGAATGTAGGCCTCTATACTCAGAGACGTCTTTGCTTTCATATCCCTGTGAACACTAAGTCACCAGGGCCCCCACTTAATTGCATCACCCAAAAGCAGATCCCTGTCTTAACTGACATTTATGATGTGCCAGAGGGATCTGTGACCTTCAAATCTGCCTATATTAACTGAAATTTAGTGCCCTTAAATGTTTTTTCCACTGCTCTTGTAGCAGCCTCTTCCACGTTTTCTGTATACTGGAAGGAAGACACAAAGATTAAAACATAACAAAATTATTGGGATTGTACCTGATGTGTTGACCAAATGTTATCTACACCAGGGCAATATTAAACCATTTGCTGTATTACCCCTTCCAATCAAATATAAGACTTGCATTTTGCTGGGACTAAGTCATATTTCATTTCCTGTATGTTTTTTAGAGTTTTTTTTAATACATGCATCAGTTAATTAAGGCTTGAGTTTTGAGAGTGGACATTTGGAATGTGCCTGGGAAAACAACAATGCAGTTCTCTGGAAATGTCCTACTCACACATAAAAATGGATTCTAGTAACTTCCAAATAAGGACGTGTTTCAGAGGCACTCTTGTGTTTCCCTTCTGCAGTAGCATAGAGTAAACCTAATTAATCATTTAGATCTATAAGGAAATGTGTTCAGACGTCAAGAGGAGACCGAGGTCGCTTTGAATTACTGCATAGCTTATCACCTGGAATAGATATGACTGTGCATGTAGACAGGTCCTGTAGGTATTTTGCAGCCTTCATCTCAATCCTAAAAATAGAAAGCCCATGAAAACCAGAAGGTACTTTATCCATGTTCTTGTAAATATCAATTTGTGGTTAGTGATGCCCACACCCTGAAACACCCAGAGAGCCAAATGTAAATATTTGAACTTATGACTTAACCATTACTGTTGAACTGGAGTAGCACTTGTTTTTAGTTTCTGAGAAGGTGATTGTGGCCATATATAGTAAGTGACAGGTTTATTTTTCTTTACTTAAAAATGATACCCGATGTTAAAGATACACTCTTTTTGCAAAGGATTCAGGCCCCTTCCATGTTTTCCAACAGGAAATGTATATATTTCTCAAAGAATTGCTAATTAATAAAACAATCCAAGATTTAAATCTCTAATTTACCAGCATATTCAGACCCTTTTCAAGGGCAGTCCAAAATGTGCTCATGAGGACATTAACTGAAGTTCACCTGTGGCCAATTGTACTGGCTGCTATACAACGTCTTGCAAGTTTGTGCAGGGACAAAATCACAGCTATAAAGTCCACAGACACATTGTCTGTGTCGACTTTTACAGCAACATTTTGTAGTGAGGCACAGGGCAGGACAAGTGAATACAACCCTTTCTAAACCTCAGAGTGTATCCAGGAGCACAACCACCAGGAGTACTCTTAAGGTTAAAGTCAGGCCAATCCGAGTAACCAGAGAAAAATGACCTTGAATAGGGAGGTGATCGGGAACCCAATGGTCACTCCCAACAGAACTACGGAAGTTATCTGCAGAGATGGGAGAATCTGGCAGAAGGACAAACATCTCCGGAACTCGCCGTCAAGACCTTTAGACAGAATGATTAGGCAGAGGCCACAGCCTGTTTGGAATTTGCTGTGAGAGTATGAGGACAAAGATTCTGTGGTTTGATGACCCAAATTTAAACTCTTTGTGCAGAACTCGAAGCACTGTGTCTGCTAAACACTTATCTGGCTAATACCGTTTCTGTGGTAAAAATGTCAGGCCGACTAGTCAGAATTGAGAGAAAGATAAATGTAGCCAAATACAGAAACCCGCTCCAGAGTACCCGAGACCTGAGACCAGGCTGATTGCTTTCAGTATGACTATGATCCAAAGCAAACTGCAAAGACAACACTGAAGTGGCTTCAGGTCAAGTCTCTGACTGTCATTGATTGGCCCAAAGCTCAGACTTAAACCCTGCTTTCATCTTCAGAGACCTAAAGATGACACTTCACAGACCGTTCGCATCCAATCTGATGGAGCTTGGGAGGTTCTGTCAGGAAGAATGGCATAAACCGCCTAAATCCAGGTGTGAGAAGCTTGTAGAGAGTGACCCAAGAAGATTCAGCAGTGTAATTACTGCTGAAGTGGCTTCTACATAGTATTGAATGAAGCATCTAAACACTGTAATTTTAACTGCTGTAAAAATATGTTCCACTTTCATTATTATGGGTTACAGTATGCATTATGATGGGTAGTAATGGGATTTTTTGATTTAAAAAAACAATTTACAACACAGTAAATGTGCAAGAGGTAAACCGGGCTGACTGCTTTCTACTGTGTACTGCCACACCTAGAGCTAACACAGATGCATTTAAGATCTGTAGTGTTTGGAACTGTGGGTCACAAGTATTAATAATATATTATTAATAATCAGTTGTGCATCACTTATAGCATATAAACAAGAAGTGTGAACACTGTGGACATGTGCAGCTATTGTCTGATACACATCTGTCTACCCCGTAGGCTGCCTTTCTGATAGGACCAATATCAAGCTACTACATCTAGTCTGCATTGTATGCTTACAATAATAAGAATCATTCTACAAGAAGAACATTTTATACACCATTGTTTTACTGGCAAGATGGTTATGTCCATTAACAACGTAAGCATATTTTGGCTTTTACTGGAACATCCTGATACCACACATAAATGGCAAAAAGTTTATTACATTTCTTACACCTCTGCTTTTGCTGCAGTGAGAGGTTGGACTGTTCTTCTTGACTAAGGTCTGTGGCTTGAATGTTGGACGTTATCTCTTGAACAAGAATAGCACCAAATGACCTCCAGGGCCACTGAATGGACTTTATATTGGCATTAATATGTCATATTAATTTTCCTCTCTTTGTTTCCCCTGAAATGTTTCACTGTTTGCACTCAGACGTAAACGTGACAAGGTCAGAGGCTTTGGTTACTCGGATACTGGTGACAGTCGCGTTGTGTTTTCGCACACCCTCACCGCCATCAGTGCACTTCCATCCTCTGACCCATCACTTGTGGCAACAAACCTCTGCTGCATTGACAGACGGGCTGTCAGAAAGGTTGCGCCCTGAGGTGAGGGTGTCGGGCATTCTCCATCATTCCTTGTTATGACACATGACTAGTGGCACTGGAGCCTCACAGCACGATAAGGTGGTTAGCAACAACAGAAAACATTAGCTCCTTGACCTTTTTATTTCTTTCACTGTGCTTTGTGACAGCTCCTATCATCTCATCTGCTATTTCTTTTTCTTTCTCATGTTTTTTTCCAACACGCTGTCATTCTAAGCTTGTAATTTTCATCAGTGATGACAATTCATCCGAGACACCTTGATGCACTTGCATCCCATTGATGATGACACACATTTGGCCTATTAAGTCTTGCTGTATCATATCATAACTAGGTGTGGGACCATATGCAGTGAGTAATGCCACAGAATGCCTCTGACGCTGATGAATTGATAATTGTTTGCACATGATAAACAACATATTCCTCACTGTTACTGAGTCATCTCTTGCCTCTTGATGTCATGGCAGACATGCAGTCAGGGAACATATTTATTCAGTATGTCTCATCATGATGGTGATGACACTTGAGGCCATTTGTTTTTATTTGATTACTTTTTTAAAAAGGTTTTTGTGTGGGGATTTCGGTTGCAGTTTTGTGTACATATGCTAAAAACCAAAGTATTTGCAGTGAATATCAAAATTCTTGGCCGTCATTGTTAACATGCATTTGCAAAAGCATCAGATGTTACCATCACCTGTTAAAACAAGGAAACAAATATTAAGGAAATGTTCAAAGAGATAAAGGATTGCAACCGCAGCCTCCTCTGGACTAAGGGAGTTAAGAGCCTTAGGAGGGGTGGTTAGAGAGCATGGAACTCCACTCCCTAATGTTCCAGTGACTTCAATGTGACACCCTCATACCAAAGGTCATGCCCGCCTCCTGGCTCCCTTGGTGCATCTCCGATCCGCAGTCACCTACCCTAACCCCCCATCCCGCATAACCACCCACACCGCATCTGCAAACTAAGATTCCCACCCACCTGCTTGTACCCCCAGCTGAGCATCAGAGGTTTCCAGCATTACAATCTCAGGAGAACACGGAGAACACCCCCTCTTCCTCCTCCTCTTCTTCCTCTGTCCCCGCACACTTCTCCACGCCTCCATGGAATTACTTCCATCTGGCCTACTTTCCGCCCTCGCTCTATATCAAGTTGTATACTATCTATACTGTATGTTGTTTTTCTGTAACACCTCCAAATGTTCTTCTTCCTAATCCTTTATTTTTTTTCTCGCTTCCACCCTGATGTTATTCAGTCTTCATTTAACTCTCAAGTCCACGTCCTTCTGTGGGCCTTATTCTACCTTCTGCAGTAAAAAAAATTATTCTCCAAACCAACAGACTAGTGCACAAATGAAAGCCTCATGGCAAAAAACAGGAGAATCTAAAAGCAATAATAGAAATCAAAACTAATAGAAATTAAACAACACATTTTCCATTTGGCTGTAAGAAACTGAAACAAAATGATTTTTTGCATTATGTGCAATAATAAACTGCTAAATTATTTTACAGAGTCAAAGAGGATATTTATATTCTTATAGCCCCTATGTGGTATCACAGGTTGTGTACACACAACCAATAAAGAAAACCGTAAATATGCCGTTGCCAGCAGGACATTGTAATAAACAGCATTTTCAAGCTTAGGGAACTAGTAGACTAATAGACCAGTATTGCCCCGCAAACTCTGCTAATTGATTAGTACCAAGAAGAAAATGCATTTGTTCTGAGACAAATGACTTGTGAATTCAGTAAATGTCTTTACTTCATGGTTATTTAGGCCCAACATCCCATTGGTGCCGAGTAGGGGTAAGGGGCTGCGGTGGTTCAAATGACTGGAATAGTCTCATTAACAGTGCAGTAGGACAAAAACACCCTGCAACACTGTTAGTGAAGCAATGTTAATGCAATTGCAGTTATCGCCCTCAGAAAATGCCACAATAGCCAGTGTGTAAACCCCTCTGTCAAAGTCAAAGCTTTTCAACTTAATGTTTGCAGCATTTCTTATGTCAGTTTGTTATTCCAGTTATCCAATGTAGGACAAGGTAAGAATAAAGAAGCTGTAAATAATGATTCACAGTACAATAAAACCTCTTGTGCATTTGTGGTTTAAAAAGTCAGAGGTACTCGTTATGAACATATCACATGGACGTATTGATTTCATGCTACACACAGGTTATCCACATGTAAACCTTCTCGAGTCACCCTTCTGGCTTCGAGCTCTAGCATCACACTTTGCATTCACACATGCTGAACCGAGAAGGCCAGTACATTGCAGTGACACACTATCAGTGACACTTGGCCACGGTCACACATACAGTATGACTCGTGTTTCACTGAATCGAGATTCACTTCTTTAGCGTCTCAGTGGCAAATCAAGTTGTTGCAAAGAATGTGAAGATGTTGTCCGGTGTCCCATTTCCTGCTAAATAAGAATATTTGAGTTTAGTCGTTAGTGCCATGCTTTGGATCATTTTACCTAACCGTACAGAGCCGTTAGTATTGTGATATCTCTATACTTTCTTGGATCATTCACCATTTGACCCATTTGTACATTTTGCTCAGTGCTCTATGCATTGTCAGATGACTCATACTGACTGTATTATTAGCCCCGCTGGTCATGTTAACCTATAGTTCACCCGTGGTTATGACTTAGTAATCGGTGTCTCATTCAACCTCATTTCCAGGCAGTGGATGCTGGGCATGTGGGTTTTGTTGGGTGGAGACATTATTGGTTAATTCTTTTGCAACACACTGCACATACAACTTGTTTTCAGTTGTTACAGCTTCTTTAATTTGCATTACAGTGATTTACATTCCCTCATGAAAAGGCAACAGAAAAAAACTGTAGAAACTGAAATGAAACTCCTGTAACGGTCAGGAACTTGAAGTTTGTTTTTTGTTTTTCTCTTGCAGCATAACTTTTGTTAGCTCAGGGTTTTAAACCTGGATCAACCTTTACATTTTTTCCACTCTTAAAATTAAATACAAAGATTTTTTTCAACACACTTATTTGCTTTGCTGAAAACAAAATGATTAATTCATTCATCAATCAACACTCCTACCCGTAAGTGTCACTTAGATTTAAATCTTGTCCCGTAATTTGTCAAACACCCCATACAGCAGAGCTGCTCTCACTAACCACTTCACTCTGGAACATTCTGGCTGGTAGTTGTAGATAGGCTACCATTTGTTGCCACACCCATCCTACTGAAAGACTCGACAGAGAGTTGCACACACAAGCACGTTCTTATTCTTCAGTTTGCTAACACACCCCATGCACAAAGCTTTTGTGACTGTGGCAACAGGGCAGTGTTTAGGTGTGTTTGGGTGCTGTTCTACCAACACGGTTCCAGGCGGAGCGTGTGTGCTGTATAATCTCTCGCCTTTGTCCGCATGACAAAATTTAAGCTCTGGCACAAGGTACAAATATGTGGGCCACAAAGTCCCCTGGTTAATAATCTACCATGCCTGTCTGACATTAGCCGGAGTTGCGGCGTGGCCTGAGAGACTGTTGGAGAGACAGCTCAAGAAAGGACAGGGCAGATATTATGGAGGACATTAGGTCCTCTTGGACATGCGTGCCAGTCGGAGTGTGTTGACTTTTGCTTGCGCCTGCATGTTTAGTATTTTTAAGGTGGAGGGAAGAGGATCATCACGTCCCCAGAGTACGCCACGGTTCTAATCATCCCCTCCCCAGAAGCAGCAGCATGGCCACATCATTAGCAACAATATCTTCCACTCTCTTTCTCAATCAGAACATTTCATGTCATGCAATGAGACATTTTGGCAGCTGCCACCTTGACCCTGTGCTTTTTGTCCTCAGGGTGTGATGGCGTAAGGCTCTGTCAAACCTTTGAAAAGGCTGACACAATCACATAACTCAGTATGTCAGACATCCATTCACTTTTCTGTTGGACGACTCAAAGTATTATTTAACGTGTTGTTCTGGGTTGCGCTTTTTGTTTCCACTTGTTCAAGGGTCTTGACTTTCAACACAGAAAACACATTTCATACTTATAAAGATTTCAACGCTTCAAAAAACATTGACATTTATTTGTTGACAATTGACAGCACTGTCCTGTGAACTCCAAAAGTAAAACCCCTGAATACGGAATTTGATGCTTCAATAGAACCTTATGTAGCATAATAAATTTACTTGGTCACAAGGTTTAGAGATATTCAGCATTACTTAAAAAAATCACAGTAGATAAATGCTACTAACATAAAATACAGTTGAGCTTGTGGCCATAAAACTGCAAGATTTTGTGAAAAAATGTTGTCCCCAGTGTAAAAATGCATCTAGCAAAACTTATGTAATCTGTACTTCAACACTGACATTGGTAAATCTACATTATTACTGTAGGAACCAGGAAGATTCAGGATATTCAATAACAGCATGAACTCTTCACACCTTTTGGCACCATTTAACAAAAACTCCTATTGTTGCACGTCTATGTGATTTATATGACAATAAACACAAAATGCCAAAACAAAAACTGCGGTTGCAGCACATTGCCTGAAGGTGGCCAAAAATTACTGGAGCTAATACATTCCTTGTTGCTGGTGTTAATTTTATTTTGCTCACATAAGTCAAAGCAGAACTACAGAAGTGAAACCTTTGCTGCGCTTGCCAACAGATGCTGTGTGGGCCATGATGAAGGTGGTTTTGTCACCACCGTGTGCCCGTGTTCCTACAGAAGAGCATGTCTTTGTCAGTTCTCCATGACTGGCTCAATATTGGAAGGATCTGACTTAAATTTGATTAAATTCTTCAATTAAATTATTCAATAATTTCTTTTTATTTCACAATACTTACTTATAGTTAGCGTTGATTCTTCTGATATGACTCTGGACATTCTTGAGTTTCTAAGTTTCCCTCTTCACCAAGTGAAGCATAAGAGCTCCCCAGAAACTCCTACCTGTATTGCAGCCACTAAATGGTGTATTTTTTAGGAAATGATTCCCAGTTTCTGCCTCTACAGAGGTGAAGCACCAATCTGTTCAGCATATGTACAGGGCACTCAAAGCTAGAAGCTGGACATGTCTTTGCACAACAACCCTTCTGTCAGTCAAGCCTCCCCATTACGCTGGGCATGACATTTAAAGTTGGGCGAAGAAGGCGGACAAAGTGCCCTTACCTCCCCTGTACTAGCCCTGCAGTAGAGCCCCTATGTCGCATTTGCGAATGAGTATGTGTTGTGTGCGCATTGTGACTTTGGCCAGACTTGGTCTGGCATAAGGACAGCTGTCACATCTCCAACCTGTCACATGCAACACAGAAGAGATGCTAGAGGCCGGGGCATCAGGAGACACAAGGACGGACACAACAGCGTCTGTGCATCTGTATGTACGTGTGTGTTCATGCGTCCATGTGTCTAAAAAAAAGTCAAGAGGGAGAAGATGTGGGGTGGTGGCCACGTGAAAAGGGTTTGACTCGGAGGCACCCTCTAACCTTGATGTCCGGACACAGCGCACTCTTCTCACGCTTTCCTAAATCCAGTCCCAGAGTCATCTGAGTCACATTCTCAGGGGGCATGTAGTGAATACTTTCTTAATGTCTAACTACCACCCTTGCAGGATGTCCTCCTTGTCTTCTCAGTCCTCTAACCCAGGCCTTTTCAGTGCTCATTACTTACCATTGAAGAAATCTCTTCATTAAGGTGCTGCCTGTGGCCTGTGGAGTAAAGTCTTTTTTTATGTTCCCTCTCTACTAACTCTTTACATAATAAAGCAGCAGTTGCCCTCAAGTGTATTAGATTAAAAGGACTCGAGATGCGTGTATGTGCGCACAGAAACATTAACATTGTTTTTTTTTTTTTTTTTTTTTTTTGCATTCTCTCCAAAGGCAAATGCTCCTCTGTTTCAATTTAAGTAATAGCTTCAGGGCGGGCAGGTTAAAAGGTCATCTTTTGTTCTCCTTAGGATATATTTCACAAGCTTCCTGTACAGATTTGCTAAGTTTTGTAAGAGGAAAATTATCGTTGTTTTCACCTGCATCTAAATTACAACTACAGTGCAAGCACACCCCTTGCAATACTGTGAATTCCAAAACCAAAACCAGCAGTTAAGTAAATAATTTGTATTGTCTTTCTTCTTTTGAATTTACTTTATATGTCCCACTTTAGTGGGCAAGTTGTATCATGACTTTTGAGGAGTCAAAAAACTTATTCTTTCAGTCTCTTTAGTCACAAATTACAATGTTTTATTACTTCTATGTTTCAAGGATTGAAGGCTTTAGTGTTTATAACAAAGATTTGCTACACTGCGCTAAATAGGTGAATTATATGTGTGTTTAAAACTTGTTTCAAAAATCAAATAACTGATGATAAAACGTAGCCTACAATGTTTGCATATCAATTATATATAAATCCAGAGTTTGTGAAATAAACATCTAAAGTTGTACTTTAAGGATAACTTTGGTCCTTTTAGTGACACTACTCACGTTTGGTATCAGTCTGCAGACATGTGCTGTTTTCAAAAACTACTTGCATCCACTAGGTTTTAAATTATTTTTGGACAACAGATTTCTACAGAACAGACTTTTCTGTACGGGGAGATTCTAAAATCAACCCAGCAAGGCCGTTAAAATACTGACACCGTGACAAGGCCTGTGGCATCTTATACATTAGGTGAACACAAAGTGCTCTTTCACCTCAGTATGTGGCACATAGGGTTTGACCTTCTTTGATTGGCTCGAAGGGTGAGCATCTCTCACAAACCTTTAGGGGGGAATAACTCTGCGTTTATGCCAGTGCTGCTCTGTGAGCCTGTGACACAAGAGGCGTTGACAGCACCTTTCCACAATAACAGAAGGTATGAAGCATATATTTTACGTAGTGAAGTAAACATTCAGAAAATGTCACATGCTGTAGCTTTAATTAAACCAAGAAAAACACATTCTTTTACAATGGCAGTAGCTAAAAGTTGAAAATCCTCCGTCTGTGTTTGCTTCACTGATGCAGTATGACTTGTGACAGTTCTTCGCTGTCTTCTGGGAAGAGAAGAGTCTGAATCATTCCACAAAAAAGCTCTTCCTGTGACAGTGCCCTCAGTCTGACCACACCGCTTGATGGTCCGCTGCGGCCTGCACAGAGCTGCCCCACGTTCTTCTTCTGGCCCCCTCACCTTCCTGTTTGTTCTCATCTGTTTACCCCGTCTGAGTCCAAAGGAAGCATCCATTAAATCACCTTTAAAGACGAGAACAGGACTTGACAGCTACAAACTGGAGCAAAACAATCTTTTCCCAAACCCCACCGTGGCCCCACATCTTCATGCCTGTTCATGTCTGTCCCATATCGTCAGCAGCAGAAGCCGCGAGCGCTGCTGTGAGACAGAGAGTAGTACTTGTTTACTGATGCACACTATATTGATGTGAGCTGATTGCATCAGGCAACACTTTTGGATGCCATACCCCCTGCCGCTTTTCACTGCCTCCCTTCTACTTCCCTGTCTTTACCCCCCAATGTCTCTGCCATGACAAGACACACTGCGTGACAGTCAGGAGAACTGCAGCCATTGTTGTGACAATTATTATCTGCATGTGCTGTAATGTAATTTTACTGTATGTAGATTCAAGAGCTGCTCTCCAATGACTGATATTTGAATTCCATGCTACAAGACAGAACTGCAAGCGGCTTACGTTGCCCCTGACTGAACAACAGTTTTGACCTGAGGAATTATATGTATTTGTTTTGAATTAAACACAATGGCCAAAATCTTTAGATTAAACACAGAGAAAATTAATTCTGCTCCAGTTGAGAGAGAAAATATTCACTGATGGGATTTCTTTTTCTGCCCGTTCAGCTGTATTTGTCTCAAACCAATGGTCATTCGGGTTTTGTAATCAGCAGACCAAAGCATGTGTAATTAGTTAATAGGCCTGATCACATTTAAGGCTGCCTTGCTGAAAACTGGTTGCACTGAGCCTCTGTCCATCGTGTATGGTGGTTAGATTTCCTCTCACCACAGAGAGCAGCGATTATACCAAATGGATGAGTTCAAACCATCTGTAAGACATTTGATTAACGCTGCTGAGCCTCTGTCAGGAGACAGAGCCTAGAATGGGACTTGATGCGGAATTGCACTAATGACAGTGCCACAGAAGTAGCCATGCTCTAGGAAAAACATCACAGAATGAGAAATTAGAACCTTGGAGAGACAGATGAAGTTTATAGCGAACAGCTCCGGGTGGCCTCTGCAGCCATCTCACACATGATTTGATTGGTGCTCGCAGTCATCGGCTCAGCCTCACTGTGCAGCTGTTGAAGCTAATGTGGCATGAAACAAAACAGATGTTTCTTCTGGTGTCTTTCCTCTTCTCCTTTTCATTTCCTTCAATATTTTGGGACTTGCACACTTGTTGTCTACACCTAGAAGTGTGTGATCTCCCCGATAGAGTTTCCATCCAATTTGAAATCTTTGACTGCACCTGAACCCTCTCAAATCTCTCCACAAATTAGTTTTTGGTGTATTTTACCAGTTTAATATTACAAAGAATATACTGTATCTCCCTCAGTCTCAACACACGTTATTCTAGAAAATTGAGTTGAGTCATTTAAGAACAATATAGCTTTAGGCTAAATGCTAACATATTCACACCTAACCATTTCCTATTGCTTATTAACAGTCAATACGAAGCTCAGCTGAACAGTTAGGACTGTCAGAGGAGTGGATCAGTGATAAACCAGTTGATCGTGCCATTAAAGTCTTATTTCTGTACCAGCCGATCTGTGCAAAAGTGAGTACCAGTTTGGCTCGGCTGACCCTCACATTTGCCTCTAGAATATTTATTACATATAGAGATACAGAGAGGTCATCATGGTCGATTCAACGAACGCAAGCCCAAATCGCCGCCCCTCCACTGCTGTGCTTCCCAGTGGGTTAGAGGTGTTTTCTGCTGATGTGCTATATTGGATTTTTACGAGTCATGGTGCTGGGCATGAAGACTAGACAACTCCACTTTGCTCTCATCTGTCCACAGGACATTGTTCCAGACATCTTGTGGTTTGTTCGGTTGCAGTTTTACTAATCTCATTCGTGCTTTGAGAGGTTTTCTCCTGGCAGCCCTTCCAAACAAACCATACTTGTTCAGTCTTCGTCTAATTGTGCTGTCGTGGACTTTAACATTTACGTGCTCGGTGAGGCCTGTAGTGTCTGAGGTGTAGCTCTTGGGGTTTTTTGTATTTGTCAGAGCCTTGCTTGGTCTGAACCGGGGGGTTATTGTGCTGGGACATAAATTTCCCCATCCTGGAAAGATTGGCAGCTGTCTTGAATGTTTTCCACTGTAGAATGTTGTACATTAAACTCCAGATCGTTTGGAAAGGGTTTTATAACTTTATAGATTTATAAGCAGCGACAAAAAGGTCTGCTGACCTACTGATGATGCATTAATTAAAGGCTGATAATTACTTAGCATTGCCCAAATTTTTTTTTGCTTCATTTTTTTTAAACAAATAATGGTGTTAGACTTGTGAATGCCAAAGGATGATATTATAAATGATATCTGGATCTAACCCCTACCAATCCCAGATATACATTCCCAGCTCAGATCTCTATAGCATTTTCCTTATGTTACTTATGTCTTTTTACTAAAATATGTCCCAAACTCTAATTGTTTTTTAGGACACCGCACTGGACCCTGGAGAAGACGTAGCCCTTCTCTCTGTAAGCTTTGAGGATGCCGAAGCAACTCAGGTGTTTCCTAAGCTCTACCTTTCCCCCAGCATTGAGCAGTAAGTACACGGATGATTCAAACCATCTGTTGTTAGCGCTTCATTCAGTGTCCATGCTGAAGCATCTCTGTGCTCAGCCATGTAAAGTTTAGTAAAGTTGAAGTCAAAGGTGAGAATGTGTAAGCAGTCTGGGTCCCACTTTGGGACTGTGAATCAACTGCATGGATACCAATTTCATGAATACTAATTTAATTTGAACAAAATACATTACAGATAAATGGGGGAGGTCATGGACTCATAAAAAAAAAGGGTCTTTTGTAGTAGTTCACATATAAACACTCACTGGGAATCACGGGGAGGGGCAGGGAAAGGTCAGCCAAAGTGGGGCCGGACAACACTCCTAATTTCGAGGACGCAAGTTTTAGCGGATGAATTAGTATGAGTCTGATGTGAATCGAGCAACATATTATGTCATTGTGAAGAATTTCACATCCCAGTGTCTGGCCCCATCAGTTGTTTCCTCAAAAACAATAAAGGAAAAAAAAATGAGATGGATGACACACAGTGTCTGAGCTAGGGATGACTGGATGTCTGCAGACATCTGGGGTGTTAACTGTACAGAGACTGTGTGTGCGCAGGTTTGTGTGGACTGTTTTGGTTGAGTCTGTGGGCACTATGTAAGTATGTACTTACATTGTGCACTCTTTGTTCAAATCAGTTTTTTCTTCTTGCTAGGTTTAGAGTGTGCATTTGTCAGTTTACATTTGTGTGTGTGTGTGTGTGTGTGTGTTTGTGTGAGTGCAGGTGAGCGTGCGGTTGGATGCATGCATGCTTGCGTGCATTTATATCCAAAATGTATGTATGTATGTCTGTTTTCATAGGTTTGTGTGCACGCACACACCTGTATTTGAATAAGCTTTGCTCTCAACAAACAGATCTTTGTGAGAGAGACAGAGAGTGAGAGAGTCAGGTATGGACCTTCTCTGACCTCAGGGCTTCATGGTCTAGGCTTTCGTGCTCGGAATAATCTCAGACTGATGTTTATTTACAAGCACACGCCCCGTCGCACCAGGTTAGGAGACCTCTGCTTTCCCTCCTACCACCTCTTTCTCTTCTTCTCTCTGTTTTTTCTCTCCCTCTCTCTCTCTCTCTCTCTCTCTCCCATCTCATATGTTCTTTTTTTATTCTCGTTTTCCGCGTTCTTCTGTGGCTCCTCGCTGTTTTTTGTCTAGCTCTCAGTTGTTATAATCCAAACACTCATTGTATTCTTCTGTCTCTTGTCATTTTTAGTCCATGTTGCACATTATATGTTACTTTGCAGCCTGCAGTATGTCCACTTTCACTCTCCAGTTCATTTGCTGTAGTAGTTGCATGCACACAGGCAGACACCTCTCCAGTGTGGCGAAATATACTATGACAGGGCCATATCTGCATGCAGCAGCTGCAACAAAATGCCCTAATTACACCGCACAAAACAAAGGTCACATACCAACTGCTTGTCCTACATAATGCTCATCCTCTGTGCTGTGCACGTGTGAAAGCTTCTTTATTATTTTGCTAACCTTGGTGTAGACCAATCTGCATCAGGCTTCCTTTATATTTGTACTCTAATATAAAACCGTAATTCCAACAATGTAAGCTGTGCCTTCTGTACCTAATGCGTTTTAACAGGAAACATACTGTTTCGATGGACTTCTCTCTGCAAAAGAAATCCACTTGGATCACTGTTATGGTGTTGAAATTGCAGAGCCCTAATAATGGAATATTGATAAATATTAAATATGTCTGAAGATGCTATGCAAAGGCAGGAAAGACTCGCTCCATTGAGGCTCCAGACCAGATTGAAGCTGCTGCTGTGGTGTTGGAGGCTTCCCTCCTCTGCTCGTGGTGTGAGGGGAACAGACAGAAAGAGGTTAAAGGCAGTAGAGTGGAGAGCAGGAACCGGGGACGCTTCGGCACGAAGGGGAAACAGAAGAGTGATTGCTGGCGGATTGGTGGCGAGGGGTTAGATAAAGGAGGAGACGCAATAAAGCTAACCCTCCTCATATAAATCGTCTAAGAAACATCTCAAAATGCAGGGGCTTAACAGTGCTGCATTGAGCCAAGCTCTCATTTACCACCCTCCTTCCCTTGCTTAATGTTGCCTCTTTGTCTTGAGAAATTTGCACATATGCATATCAAGGCCGCGTATGAATGTGCTCCACTACATGCTTTTGTGCACCTTTTTGTCAGCTGTGTGGGAGTGTGTTAATTCATGACCCAGGGCGAGAATGTATGTCTTTTTCACCGTTGTTTGAAGACACATTGTACGTGTGTGTGTGTGTGTGTGTGTGTGTGTGTGTGTGTGTGTGTGTGTGTGTGTGTGTGTGTGTGTGTGTGTGTGTGTGTGTGTGTGTGTGTGTGTGTGTGTGTGTGTGTGTGTGTGTGTGTGTGTGTGTGTGAGAGATGGAGAAAGAGAGAGAGTTTGTGCATGAGTGCATTCTTGTATTTGTTGTGGATGCCACTTAATTCAGCAAGCGGATGTGTGTGAGCCAGCCTTTTTGCTGTACGTGTGTTTATGCAGATCTGTTACCCTGTTAGTTTTCCTCCTTGTCCTTACTGACCCTTGTTAGTCTTTGGTCTTGTGTAGCTGCCCATTATCTCTGCATTGGCTCCAGTGAAAAGGAAAACTCATTTGTTATTTGTTGCAGAGTGCCTGCACATTCCTTTGTGTTTTTCTAACATGCATTTGATAGACAGCGACATTCAAGAGGTTCTGCATTAACCCGAGCGACCACAACTGTTCGCAGCATCATATAATGCCAAAATGAAATTCACATCAACACAGCTTTGGAAATTGCATAAATCAGTTCTAATTTTATGAAATGTTGAATGTAGCAGCTGGGGACGACTGCAGAAATTGGCTCAGCTTTGGTTTTGGCACCACTGGATTTCAGTGTTGGTACAGGCTGTCATATCAGCTACATCTATTCAGTGTCAAAATGTTCTGGGCTTCCTTATGTCTGCAATCATTCTGTCATTCTATCTTTTAATCAATCATCCTGCATTTTTTTCTGTCGTTCTGTTGTCTGTGCAGGCATCCTCCATCTGTCCACGCATCTATCCTTCCTTACTGCCGTTACTGTCGTCTTACTATCTTTGTTTGTTTTAATTTCTTTTTTTCTGTTTTTTAACTAACACCCTCCTAAAGTTTAAGATTTCCCTCCTAGTTGAATTTGGACACCCGTGGTTACCATGACAATGACGCGTGTGGTTTAATACTTCAACAAACACTCTCAGAGCAGCTAGCTGATCAGGAATAGATCAGCTGTTTTACATGCTGCACATTGCACTGGCTGGATGTCCATTGTAAATTGTAAAGCACAGTAAAGTTACATTGAAAAGTGTTGCCAGTACATTTGACATTCACTGTGGTCTCTCTCGACACTTTCACTACACTCACTCTCTGATGAAACAAATCCAATATGCGCTGTGTGCTAGATTGTGTTATGATATGATTTCATGAAAACAGCCAACGCGTTTTTGATCATCCATAGCTAACCTCTGCATACACCACGTGTTTTACCATGAACTGTTTAATTTGAAGCAGCAGTAGTAGGAAAAGTATTTGTCTCGGTTAGACTTTTAGCACCGAGGTAAAATTACCCTTCATCAGTTTCCTGTGAATCACATCAGTCGACAATCTGGATTGATTCTTGGAATGGTGGACCACTACAAAGAGGTATTCATGAGTCACAAAGTCCAAGTTGAGGTACAATCTAAGGTCTTTAAATTGGAGTTCAAGAAAAATCACGTTCTGCTCTGAGAGCGTTTTTCTTATTTTGTATTTTCACCTACTTTACGTTTAAGCAATTCAATGGTCATTATCTCTTATCTGAGTAGCTACCTGCTGTACAAGCAGGCTCAGTAGGTCATTATCAAGAAATATTAAATGCTTCCATTGCTATTACACCACAGTATACCCAAAGACAACAAGGTTATTGTTTGGGTAAGTGCCTAGGGTGGCAAATGGGTAGTTATCACCCACTATCCACCGTGGTGAGGACTTTAAATGACATCATCAACTACAACTCTGCCACCTTTAGTATTTACTACAGTTACCAAAGATCCAAACTTTTTGTTCATAATTTATATGACAGTAGCTTGTATATTGACTCAGCACTCAAAATGACTAAAATTTTATATGCTGTTACTAGTATTGGATGCAATAAAAATAGTGTTTTCCTTCTTAATTTTTCTGTGGTTAGATTCTGTGAATCTGCCAGTAAATATGGGAACTTGGTAAATTCAAACATTGTATACTTCCAAGGCATAATGGAGGCAAGGAGCACAAACCTTTTCTTCGTTTTTGCATCCCTGTGATATGATGCAACACTGCATACAGATCTACCCATACAGATAATACAATCAACAACAATTGTCTCTATTCGTGCATAGTGTATGTAACCCTGCAACCTCTGTGCCATATCAGTTGTCGTCAAAAAAACAAATCAAAACATATCAGTCAGACACCCTGTTCCTCTGGGTGATGTGATACTCTATTCCAAAACACGGGATCGAGTCATTTTTAACAATTGTAGCTCAAAAAGCACCAAAGTGGCGTAACCATAAACTAGTCAACTGCACATAAGTAGGGTGAGATCTCCGGTGGAAGTGTCGCAACACAGACCTACTGAAGTCATTAAAAAGGTCTCAGCCACACATGGAATAAAGAAATATCTCACCCAGTGCAGCATTGTTTCAGGCTGTTGTAATTGTCGGTCAATAATTGAGGTCTGATATGAAGACACAGATAAACAAGCTAGTCAAGGTCTCAGACGGATGGACGTTACCTGTAAATAGTCTGTACGAGGATTGTTAAAAGGATTGTTCTATTTTAGCTTAAGCCGTGTCTCTGGGTAAGTTTGCTTTGAGTTTGGTCATGCTTGTCTTTGGTGTTTTCTTTTAAGCCCAAGGGTTTTGAAATCCCCAGATTCAAAGGCTACAACATCTAGTGTTGATCATGTCACCAATGCACTTTGTTGTGGGTAGGTTTTTTTGCCCAGCACACATCACACACCTTAGTTGACAGACTTGTGCTGTGACTAAAGGATTTCAGAGGGCTATGAAAAACAAAACTTACCTCCTACTAAGATGCTCACTGCCTTACCAATTTAATCACAAGTCCAAGTCAGGTCTGGAGGCAATTAAGGGTGTAAGTCCAAAAGTATTCATGTGGGATTTATTGTGACTAAAATGTAAATGCATTGCCATAAATAGTATCAAAATGGGATTTGATTTCATGAAAATCACTGTCTGTGGTTCTTTTTGTATGCAGTTTCTGTTCCAGTTGTTTGATAAATCATCCCATCATTTTGTCCCTTGTTCCGTTGTCTGTCCTTTCATGCTCCACCATTCTGTCCCTAACTACCATCCTGTCTTTCCTACTTTTCCCAGTTTTCAACTCCTGTCTCCTCAGTTGTATCTCTTCAACTCCCCCCCTCCCCTTCCCTCCTGTTTTCCACGTCTGCCGCCTGTCTTTTTCCTCTCCGTCTTTCTCCATTTTTCTATCACTCTCTCTCCTCTGCTGATCCCTCTGGCTGATCCTCAAAGGGAACTGAGAGAGTGAGTGGGACTTAAAAGAGAGAGAAATGCTGTGCTCTACCCAGCAAGGTCGTCCCTTGCTCGACTGAAATGCAGCGAGGAAAACGAAGGAAAAAAAAAAACACAACACGCAGCACAAGGGAGAGGAGAGCTTTTCCCTCTCTCTCATTTTCTCTTCCCTCCACCTCTCTACTCTTCTCTCCCATCACTCCTGAGTTGTTTGATATCTCACTTTTACTCTCCTTCAGCAGGGGCTTGGATCTAAGAGCTCTGAACACAAACTTGTAAGCCCCCTGAGCTACAGTGTTATACCTCTGTTTCTATTCCCTCTTCCTCTCCCTTTCTTGCTCTCTCTGTTACTTTTTCTTCCTGTGTCTTCAAACGGACCATTGCTGTAATGTTTTTGCCTTACATAGCGGCAAGGGGGAAAAAAAAGATGTTGAAATAACCCGACAAACACCCACGTTTTTACCAATAATGCACAGTGTACGTAGACTGTTGCATCGGCTCCTGTCTTTGCTTCGTTTTTTGTTTTTTTGTAGAAATTATTGATTGTGAGAAGTCCAATCACTCGTACTCTGTAGGCTTAGAGAGTTACCTGCTTAAGATTCAGTGTCGGTTATATAATGTTTTACGAGCCGCTTAGTGGAAAATGTACTGTGAAAGGCATGGTGTTACGCTGTGTAGCTCCAATGACTTTCCCTCCCTACTCATTTAAAGTAGCTTTTAAGTGTTAAATAGATGTAGACATTTGGAGAATTTTAAAAGTGTTCGCTTTGGAGACATCTTAAGGTAGAATGTGTCAAGCTTAATTATTTTATCAACAGTTAGTGCTCTGTAAAGACCGTAATGATCAGACCAAAAAATATAGGTAATTTATTAATTCATCACTTTGCAGAAGCCTTTCATTTTTCTTGGATAAAGTCTTTACAAGCTTCTTACACCTGGCTTTCAGGCTGTGTATGCCGCTGTTTCTGACAGATTCCCTCAAGCTCCATCGGACTGGATGGGAAGTGTCTGTGAACTGTCATCCTCAGATGCTCTGTCCGGTTTAAGTCCATGCTTTGGCTGGGTCACTTAAGGACAGTGAGAAACCACTGCAGCTCTGCCTCGGCTCACTGCTCACTGGACACTCTGCAATGATGGCCAGGTGGATGGAGACCTGTTGATATGTGCCTTCGTGAAGGTTCTCCCAGCTTTGCAGAGGGCTGTAGGATTAGTCTCGGTACTATAGTTCCAAATATTGTCCATTTCACAATTACTGAGGTCACTTTATTCCAGTGCCTTGATCTGTCCCTTAACAAAATCTTATCACAGATACAGACAGATCCTTGGACTTGGCCTGTGTGAGAAAAGGGTCAGAATACCTTTTGAAAATAAGAATTAATTTAAGATAACAGTTAGTTTTTATATAAATTTGCAAACATTTTCATGAATGACTTTTTAAGTTTTCATTAGGTGTATTGAATGTTTGTTGAAGGTCCAAAGTCTGTGCATGTGTAAATAGTTATGCAGTATTACATGTACTGTATCTTTACCAAGGCCTTAAATCAGGCTTGAGTCATAGTTCAGGGAAACCTCATCTTTCTTTATGAACATATTGCTTTTACCCAAGTAATCTCCTGGTGATTTTGTTGTGAGACCAGTGGTTGGTAGGGGGCACGTCTGACCTTCTAGACGTTGGTTTGTAGCAGCAGATGCTTTTTTGCTTCATCAATGGCCACCACCATTGCCACATCCCTGTACCTAAAGCAAAAACAGGTCTGTAGCACCAGTGTGCAATTTCCCTTTGACACTAGTGCCATGTCTTGATTGTTGACTTTAGCTTAAGCGATATATGGCATGTCACATAGTACTTATAGCAGTGTGTACATGTGGTGAGAGTCCATGCTCCTCTGCAGCACTTATGAAAGGATTGTTCATAATCATGTCCTTGCAACTTAAATCATAAAAAAAATGTGTTTAATTTGCACTCAGCACTAAGAACCACACATCTGCAGTTTTAAACGGTCCTGCTTCTTTTTTGCTTCTTTTTTCCAGCCGTTTCGTAACCAAACTCATTGCTCTTTTCGTTTTCACTTTTACTTCTCGTTTACCTGATTGTACTGTGCTCATAAAATGAGTTGGATACATCTCTCCTTCCCCCAGAAAACCTGCTGCATTGCATAAAAAAAATCGAGTGGGCACCGTCTCTGCCCCCAAACCAGATTTAGGAGCCCAGAAAAATCAACACAGAGAGACAGTTTTAGGCTGCAGTGCACTAATGTTTGTGTATCTGCATTTGCCTTTAGGTGCCTGTGTGTGCATGCGTGTGTCTGTGCGCACATTTATGCCTGACTGCTGCTGTGTGTGTTTGTGTGCGCATGTGCCTGTGTGGGTGTACAGTTTCTGTGTGTCGCTTTTCCAGGGTCTGTAGAGGTGTTTCATAGCCTTTGAAAATCTTTGCATTTCGATCAGATATTTTTCAAGGTTTTCTGAACATCTTGTCACAGTCAGAAATTGTCAGTGTGATCAAATAAATTCACCGCTAACCTGGCAGACCCACTCGGCAGTCTAAGATGTCAGTGCACATACTTCTCTCGCTCTGAGCAGCTCAAACTGACTTTGTCTTCCTCATTGTCACCTTAAACACTGTTATATGGTTTTTCTTTGTAACAGTGTGCGTTTTGTAACGTTGATTTGTTAATGATGGCTAATACATACCAATATTGAGGCCATCCTTCATTTCCTGTGGTGAGAATACAATATGTTTTTTTAAATATCGTCACAGAAATTGAATCATTACTGTATCTAAGCCCATTTGTGAATGAGAAAGACCAAAATGGGAATATGGCATGATGGAAAGTTCCCAGTTTTGTGGCTGCTAAATGCAATTTAGACATAGGGAAAATATCAAAAGCAAAATGGAAACAGTAGAGCACATGAAATGAAATGTTCAGACAACTGTGATCTATTAGAGGTGGCAGAAATGTAAAAGATTATTAAAAGGAAATATATATACACAATGTGGTTAAGAGCACAGAAATGATTAAAAACAAACACATTTGACCCCCAGTTTAATCACTCTTGGCATTTATGGTGATAATTTGTGTAGAGTTCTGCCCAAGTGTGATGTTAAGGTTGCGTGTTTTCTTGTGTCAACCCTTCCAGGTATTACATCTGCAGTGTTCTGACTTATATTGAATACGAACCCTGATTGCATCCTGTGAGGCAGTAAACTGAGTGCCATGTTACAATATGCTGCCCAAATCTGTTTTATTATATTTGCTTAGTCCCACAAGTCCTACAAAAAACTTCACGCTTCTAGACTTAGGTCTAGATTTTACAAATGACATTGCGTGGATTGAATCAAATTCAGATCAAAGAGCTGCTCCAGAGGGGTTCTTGCACTTACAAAAACCACATGTTAGAGTCAGTGTTTTTCCAGGGATCATCTATGGGAAAACTGCTTTTTGGCCCAGTGGACGTCATATGATAACACCAAATGTACGTGACAGCCCTCCAGTGTTTCCGGGGGCTTGGTAGGCACTGGTGGCTGCTGATGCTGTGCCAACACAGTGTTAAGGCCACTGCAATACACTCCCAGTTGTGATGTGGTTTGGATCAGATAATGGGAAGTAAACTTTCTGTCCTGTGCTGCAGTTTACTCTGGACATTCTTTGCAAACACCATGCTAACCAAGCGCCTAAACATAACCATAAAATATGTGACTAAACCTTTGGTTATTAGAGACATATTTGGTATCAACATTTTGCAACTTAGAATTTGCAACTCACTGATAAAAAAACATTATTTCAGCCCCCTTACTTGAATTTTAAAGGCTGTTTTCAAATGTGGTTTCTAAGTGTGGTTGCTTGTGTGGCACATACTGTATTGTTGGCCACTTCATTTTTCTTGCGTAAGCATTCAGGGCTCTAGTTTCTCTGACACTGTAAAAATGATATTGACCCTTTGCGTTTCTGCTTTATTTACATTCAGACTATCAACTCTTATGCAATGAACCTCTAAGGCCACAATTTGTCTGTCACCAGCCTGTCCTCTGTCTGTACAGTGTCTCTCACTGCATAGATCACCTGCAGCACACGGATGTTGCTTTTTATCACATAATGTTTAGTAATCTGGTGATATAGAGCACAATAGTTTTATTGTGGCAGACTGCAGGTGGTTGTGTGGAAGTTACACGGCCATGAGCATTCATTTCGCTGCCAAATACATCAGTGTGACAGTGGACAATAGGAAGATTATGGTCTGCTGCCTAACCTTATCGTATGCTAGTGAGAGTTTGTAATGGTCATAGCCAGAGGCTCTGATTAGTTTGCTTTATCCAAATGGATGATGAATGGAGATTCAGAGTAAAAATCTGCACTACTATGTCAGGAGGGTCACTAATAATGAAAAGGTTACTGACTCCTATTGCCATAGGCCAAGGACGCTGTGCCTAGTCATAGAGGAAGAATAGGAGGTTATGTAGTCTAAAGAGTCAACAAACCGAGTCATATGTGGGCTTCTGAAGAGCCTCCAGGCTTTAGGAATTGAAGAAGGCAATCAAAATGGAAATGTTTGCTGCTTTGAAACTACATTTGAATCTCCAAACAGTTCTTCTTGGCTGTATCTTTCACTTTTGTAATGAATCATGTCTGCCCTCGTTCCAGCTGAGCCTTTATCTGCTCTCACGCTGTCACTGCACTGTCATACACACCCTCTCTCTCTCTCTCTCTCTCACTCACACACACACTCACACACACACACACACACACACACACGCACAACGGCACACACAACCACACATAAACAAACAAACTGAGCTCCGTCACCATCCACCTGAGTCACACAGGATAATCTCTCTTGTTGATGAAGTCAGAGGCAACCCTGTCACTGTACTGTGTGTGTGTGTGTGTGTGTGTGTGTGTGTTTGTTTACATGCGTGCATGTACACTGTCTACTGTAAATATGTCATACAGTAGGCTGCGTTGCTTAGAGGGGCCGTGTCAGGCAGCATGTCTGCATGATGATTGCAGTGTGTGTGGGTAGTGTTGAGAGCGGTGCCACCAGTGGAGACAGAAGCAGGGACTCTTCAGGGTGCCACTTGGAAAGTAAAACACCATTATGTCTAGATTTTGAGCCCACCCACAGGAAGCTCAATTTAAAGCAATTGAAAGCTCATACTGGAAGTCTCATAACAATGGGATATTAATAAAAACTACCCCATCATTTCAAGAACATTTTACCCATTGTTTTCTTTAAATTCCTTTAACGGTCATATTCATAAGTGTCCATATGTACTGTACTGTACGGAAATGTGCACGCAGACCTCCATTAGTCATTTTCACTTTTAACACTTTTTTTTTTTTTTTTAACATATAAATCGCCCAGTGGTTTTTCAACTCATATAAAGGGGAACTCCACAGATTTTTCAGTGGTCTTTTCAACTCAGACTGTGAAAACTGTTTTATGTGCTCTGTGGTTCTGGAGGAGTTCCGGAGAAGCTGTGTCTCAAGGCTGAGAAAATAACCAAGATTATTTTGTCACGGTCATTATGGTTTGAGCCATGATTTTGAAGAAAAGATGCCAGCTGTCGCATTATGGAAAATGTAGGAACTACCGTATTTTTCGGACCATAAGTCAGTCTTTTTCGGGTTTTGAACCATGAAAACTTTTACAGATGATGCTCTGTGCTTTTCTATAAATTTTTCTGCAGCCCTCAGATGGGAGTTAGATGGAATTTTTAAAAAGCTTTTTACACCCTCAAGGCATAATGGAAATAACCATGATGATTATTTGAAGCCATCGATCTGGCTATCCGTGAAGGAAATCATTGACAGTGGTTTGAGCCAGGAGGAAGATGAATGATTTTGAAGACTTTAAAGATGCCAGCTGTCGCTTTAACAGTGCGCAGGGAAAAAAATGTTCAGTGGTTTCAGTTCGCAGGAGGAAGAAAAATAAAGCAACTTGGTTTTAGCACAGGAGGAAGATTAATAAAACCATGACTTTTCTGTTTTGTGGCTCAACTTTTACGTGTTACAGGCACCAAGTCTGGTGGAATATCTGGTACAAAATCTTTTGTTGAGCGCAGCAACTCCTGTAATTCGTGAAGAATCTTCTCCTTTGGCTATGGAACTGCGTTTATTTATAACATTTTTTTATTTGCTTGATAGCTCATGACTACAGTGAATAAATGATATTACTCAGCCTGGATAGTGTTATAGTCCCCGGTTTATATGTGACTGGTCACACAGTATTGTAGTAAGACTGGCTAATACTAAAGTCTGGTGGATATCTGGGACCAATATTTGTATCCCTCCTGAGACTGCTAATGAATTTATTTATTGCTTGATAGCTCATGACTACAGTGAATAAATGCACCAGCAGTGTTAAGTGCCCACTGGTCACACTACATATACTAGAAGGATTTGTAGGTGTAGAAATGACGGTGTTTGCTCAACACTAAGAACGCTTTGCGTGTAGATTTTAATTTACTTTGTGCAATTTATGCAACATGCTGTAAAAAGACATGGCTCGTGTTTACCCATGTTTATTATACTCTCTAGTCGGCAGTTTTAGTTTTAGAGGTTATTGAGGCAGAAGATGTCCCTTTTAGTTATGTTCCAGGGTTCCCAGCTGGAAGGTCAAATACATTATGTGTGGGATTTCAACCTCATCTACCAATAACTTTCAAATTTAGTAGTTAGCAGAATGTATTTTATTTATTAATGTAGTGTTTTGTGCTTCCTCAGTAGTAGAGATGCTATATGTAACTTAATCACACAAGTAGTCCACACTGTCGATCATCTGATCATTGACTTGATGACTTTCCACACTCTGTGCTGCTCATGAGACTGACAACAAGCTGTTATGAAACACAAAACAACATATTCTGCTTTGTTTGTCTGGTGTTCTTCTAGTTTCAGCTCTATAGCTTTTTTTGCTGCCACTCTTTTTGTCACAATGACACTACACAGTTTTAAAATGGTTTTAGTTGTATGATTAAGCAAAGTGATTTTCAAAAATGTGCTGGTAGCAGTCTTATTAAATAATTTATTTTACTAACCTTTACCGTCCTGGGTTTGCATCTGTTGTACAGTAAGCACAGTAGAACTGAAGCGAAGGGTTGTTACGTTTTCTGTGTTTGAATTGTGAGCTGATTATGTCAAATCTGGACCCTAAGTGAGAACCAGTTGTTCAGCACAGTGTCAGTGTTAGACCTGTTGTTTTTTTCACTAGTATAAGAGGCTGGTGTCTAACCAGCTTCCATTCAAATGAGTATTCCAGCAACAAAACAACTGAAATCCAAAATACATCACATTTGTTCACATGCCTGCCATTAACACAAATGACAAACACACCAGCATCTATTTTGTGCCTCTGTCCGCATTTCCATCTGAATGATATGGAGCTATTCTTAGCTCTGTGGGAGGATAGATGGGCATCATTTAGATTTTCCTTTTCAAAGGCTTCTCTCCTCGTTGCTGTAAGCCATTTTCAATCGACCATTTGTTGGTGCATGGCAAAATGCACAGGCTAATGCTAATTATGTGCACAAAGCCTACTGTAAATGGTGGCTTTGAGTTTGTCAGAAAAGGATTTTGACAATGAAAATGGCTTCATGACAGTTTGCATGGCTTCTCTGTGAATACAACCTTATTAATATTCAGTCCATCATCAGTTCTAAGAAAAGTACATTTGGACACTTTTAACATGCTTGAATCTTTGTGGATGGGTGTGATTCTTATCTTTGGCTAATTTTAATTATTTACTATCAGTAAAAACTCCAGTATGTGACACATCAGCAGCTGAAAAGGAACCAGCTGTTCCCTGCACAGAGAAGCATTTATTCGTTGTCCTCAACACACCTCTTTGGCCAGTTGTGTGTTTGTCCAGTTGTTGTTGGCCTTGTGTTGACCGCTGTTAGGACATCATAGTTCCCATAAGCATATGTGGCCTTTGGTCATGACAGTAAGGTGGAGCACATCATGAGGTGCTCCACCTTCCTCCTCACAACTCCCACAACCTTTCTTTGGATTTTTCAATGTTGTGCAAGCCTCAGGACTTATCAGCTTGTAACAATGACAAATTGGGGAAAATATTCTTATACACTATAATAAAAAAAACATTTTTTTGTGGCTGTGGTTGGATGATATAATAGAATCGGTGGTATCATAACTGTGGTCTGTGACTCACTGTTATGGTTTCTATGGTTTTCACATCATGTCTTTCATTTAATAAAGAACAAGCCCAAGGGCTGCATTTCAATATATGTGATCTTTGTCCTAATGTTGTAGAATGTATGCTATTTACATGCATCTTGCAGCCTTCCGCTGCATCCACTGCCCCTCTCTGACAAAGAATTATCATGGAAAGCAATAGATGAAATCCTCATCTTTGTGCATTAAAATGAGCTCTAAAAGCCGATAAGCAGTTCCTTAAGACCTTTAACCCATCCTCAGGGTATTCCCTCAGTTTTTGCCCCAGTTCAGGGAAAAAAATGAGCGAGTGACTACTTCAGTTGGTTAGTCATTGGGGAGATGCAGCAGCAGTTTTCCTGATTAAACAAGCATGTACTAATCATTAATGGAGATGTGCTGCAGGATACAATAATGAGAATATCAAAAGAATAAATAAATGAGTAAAGGAGAATGAGAATGTCACAGGCACGAGTCTTTTCATTTCTTTATTCTTATTCCACAACATTAGTATGTAGCACATGAATATGTTTAGTGTTGGTTTGCTTTGGTTTAATAGTTAACATTTATTTCAATACATTTACGTGGCCAGATGAAGCCCTAAATTAGTCCCCTAGCCATGGACGTCTGCCTTAATTTGAAATACCTAGTATGGTAAACTATACACAAAGTCCATCGAGTGATTAAAGGCTAACTCCTTTTATTTTCTCCCATCAGTGCCCTAGGAGGCTCCTCGGCACTTCATATCCCAGCATTTCCCAGCGGGGGATGCTTAATTGACTATGTCCCTCAAGTGTGCCAGTTACTCACCAACAAGGTAAAACTGCTTATTATAACTCATTTTACTTTTATGTGTTGTGGTTAAATGCAATAATGTATGGGATATGTGTTGTGTTATGTCTTTGTACTATAATTTATATATTTCCTGCTTGTGACAGAGTTTGTGACGGGTATGTGACGAGCCATTTATTGCACGTTACTAGCCCTGTGTGCAGCAAAGAATGCCTCCACTCAGTGTGTTGTCTTTTGATAAGTTCTGTGCAGTAATGTGCGTATGCTCATTCATGCACGTGTGTCTGGCATCTGCCCGACGTGGGTGTACTGGCCAACCTCCATAGGCCATCTGAGCGCTCCCTGGCCTCCCCGTGTTGACAGGTAGATGTGCAGTGTAGACACGAGGTAATGCCATTTCCTTCAGGGCAAATGCCCATTCTCCGCAGTCCCCACACACATGTATGCACGTAACACACAGAGTTGCCCCTCCATCTCTCCCTATTCACCTGGACTCTGACCAACATACTCAGGGTGTCTAGAACAATTGTGTCCCTGTCTGACGTCCATGTCTCTAGTAGTTTAAGTCCCACGATGTCAGAACTGCTCCACCCCACCTACATGTTGTCTGTGTTTTGAAAGGCTTTTAAAAAAATTAATAGTAGAGAAAGACGCCTTGACACAGAGAAGAAAGAGTCTTATAGAGGCTCATACTGTAACGTAATATAATCTGTAACATAGTGTAATATTTGTGAATAACTATAGATAATGCAATGCAAGACATACTGCATCTAAGCCACATCTCTCATCACTCCCAGATTGATCTCAAGCTGGTCCTCTGCATCTTTGAAACATGCAAAGTGTAAATGGCACTAAAAACTTAAAAGGTAATAATTTAAACTGTAGACGGAATAAAGGTGAAGAAAGATCAGGCTGTTTACTGCCTTTTTAAAATCAACCACCTTTACAATAACATTTGCACAATAGCAAATCTGAAGTCTCCCTAGTGATGGCCTGATATTTAGAACTTTTTTACTTCAAATCACTCAAATTTTTTTAATAAATTCAGAGGTTTGGGACTACACTTTTATCTTCCACTACCTGGCTTGCATTAAAATGAATTTAAATGAGATACAGCTCATACATGCGTGTAAATTTTAAGGTTCTGTATATTTTTCGAAGCTAAAGTATGGTAACAAAAAAGGCATCATTCTAATGTATCAGACAAAGACAGGGTGTTCTGTCATGTTGTTCTTTTAACACCATCAGTAATCACTTATTTCCTCCCACTTTACCCAGATGCGATGAGTGTATTGACACAACCATACTGCCACATACCTCAGCTGTCATTGTGCATCTGGCGTCTGTATCTCTCAAAAACTGAAAGTGGTTAGGAGAAAAATGGGCTCCAGAAGCTAACGGGCCCAGAGGTGTTTTCAGTCCTGTGTGTTGTGTACATATGACAACGACAAATTAGTTTTCACTAGTTTCACTTACTTTTACTTTGACTGACTACTCCTTCATTAGACTGAGAGTCAGTATAATGATAAAAACTATTTTATGTATTGTTTAGGTTTCTCATTGTTGTGTGTATTCCAGGTTATGGGAGCACTAGTGTTTTTAAAAGGAGCCTGTTTACACCTGATGTTAAACAGCAGTTTGTATTCAGATATATTATCAGAGTAATAACTGTTTTGATCAAATTTACATTCATAGCTGATATATTCAAAATGTGCATCCTCACTGCATTTTTACACATACTATGCAAAGTAGACAGTAGGAGGACCAGGCGCTGTCAACAAAAACAACTGTAGTTATCGCCCGGTCATTGAATGCATTACTCCGCAGCTACAACTCGCTTGTGTTTAATGTGGGAGAGGATGTCTTCATAGGCAACAGATTGTTTCTGCCTTTGAATGCTGCACTAAATGACAGTTAAAAGATCTTGTACGTTCAAATTGTGATTAACTCAACTGTATTTAGTCAGTTTGGACACTTTTAACATGCTTGAATCTTTGTGGATGGATGTGATTCTTATCTTTGGCCCACCAAAGAGTGCATACAGTAACTGGAGTGGATGACATGGGGGGAAAAGTAATGCAATTCAAATCTGCCAGTTCCTCCAGTGTCCAGCAGTAAGGAAGTTAAATAACTCTGCAGCCCCAATAAAGACGCTAACGGTTGGGGGAAGGAGTTGTATGTCTTTATTATTAATCTTTCTATATACCATTCACTTAGCCTGTGGCCCCCTTTTCTTCTGTTCATATCTTCCCATATCTATCAAGTTTCTACAGGTGAAACAACTTGTTAGGTTTTTAGTCAACCGAAATATATACAGCTATCCAATGTAATAACAAACTTTTTCCACATAACTCAGTTTATAAAATGCTAAGTAAATAATTTAAGACTTTCTAATATTCCACTGGAATTTTGTTCAGTTTGAACAAACAGGCAAACAAACACTGAATAAAACCAACAAAAGATAAAAAGAGAAAAACAAAAGTGTGTTAGGGATTCCACATTTTTCCTTGTCCTTGCAGGCCACGCCCGTTTCACCTTCTCTTCTTCATACCACATTGTGTTTTGTTTCTTTAAAACATGAATAATTAGAAATTATTAGACTTATCCTTTCATATTCTTCACTATCAGTAACATTGCCTTCAGCTCGACTCACTATCGCGAGTCATATTTTAGTGACTTCTTTATTGTTCCTAAAGGTAAGAGCAGTGACTTGTGTGCCTGTATTTTCAAGCAGCTGAATAGACAGCAAACTTAAGAATGAGTCATGATATCAACCTGAGAACAATAATACTTTTTAAAATATGATGCACATGTTTTTACACCATGGCTGAGGTCAATCAGAGGTACACTGTGTGTGTTTACGCCTGCATTTTGAATATTCTGAAATGTAAATTACTCAGGTCTGTGTTTCGTGTTTACAGTTTTTTTTCTCAGGATGATGTACTGACAGAATTAAGGGTGTAATACATACTGATCTTATCATTTATCACCAAAAGGCGTTGATTTTTCAAATGAATTTGTAGTCAGATGTCATATCAGTCACTCTTTTATAATATGAAAGCTGGGGGTGGTGTGAATGCGTATGTGGCAGGGAGAGATTGCTTAATCACACAGCAGGAAGCACTTCCGGCATTATTGCATCACAGTCCCCACAGATAAATGCACAATCACAGTAAATGGAGCCACAAGCGAGGGAGTCATGGGTGTGGGCTAGTCTGAATACCTGTCGAACAAGATCACCTACGTTGCATCACTCAGACCTCCAGGCAGCCAATCGAAGGACGTGCTTGCAAGTCACATTAAGAGTGGGGGCAGGAAATCCTTTTCAGCTATTGGTATGAAAGTTCAATGATCCACAGTTCCCTTGAAACAGACGCACAAAGACACACGCGCAGGCAGTTATCGTACTAAATAAACAGTGTATTGAGTATGTGGCCTTGCAGCTTTTGAGAAAACTAAATTGCTGCCTCCACTGTCCCATGTAAATATAATTGAACAGGAGGCTGAGTCACATCGTGTGTCTGTGTTTAAGAGCTCTTGCAGAGATGAGACCTGTCACACACACACACACACACACACACACACACACACGACTGCATGTATCAGAGATTACTACTTCCCTCTTTCATAAAATGCCGTCATTCATACATGGTTGATGAGTAATCACTACCATGTAGTACCAGTGGGGAAGGCAACACTGTCTGAAGCTCTGATATGATATGTGCTGTCCTCAGATGAACCAAACTGTTTTACAAGATGCTTTTGAGTGCTTAGAGCTGGGACACATAATCACATTAAAATAACGTTACCACACAATTCTTGCATTGCTAGAGAACCTTTTTTTTTCCACAGAGTCTGAAACTGAAAGTGTTGTGTTAGAGAGATTACACCCAATTAAAGCAGATTATTGTTTTGCAATATACAGTGGGCGTGTCCCCTATAAAACCGACGTTAAACCTAGCTGACATTAAAATACGGCTGTAAAAGCAAGTAACCTGCTGCCTGCTGGTTTACCAGCTCAAATCACTACCCGACTGTGTGTACTCAGGCACCTTAGTCAGTTTTTTTACATTTATAAAGGCTCCGAAGGTAACGTTCCGTGCAGTGTCATGTCACTCCTCTGCTCTTATTAAATACAATCATAACTGCAGCTCTGTCATCCAATAATTTGCCTCCTCCAGGACTGACAGCCCCATTGCAATAGTGTTTCAGTTAAGCAGGTAATAAGGTCACCTTTATGGCTGATTGGCGGATTGCAGGCCTCCCCCTCTGCTCCAGTCGCTAAACAGTAGAGTGAGCCCCTCTTTGAACTTAAAGATAATCATTTAAACGGGCGGAAGACATGCTGGCACTCACAAGACAAGAAGCGTTTGCTTTTGGGCACATATTGGAAAAACCGTGTGGAGTGATTTTGAGGAGGTGGCTGTGAATTTTTAATGTCTGCACCTGTCTAAATTCACCTACTAGTCATTTTTGTACGTTCTCTTGTATTTGTGAAAGCCTTGTCAGCAGGCCTGCCAGTTCACGATACCAACACTGATAAGTAATATTTGCTTTAGCCTGTTATTCTCAGTTTTGACACTATAAAGATTAAGGTAGCTCATGAGCTGAATGGAAAAACTGAAAAGGTCCTTAGTAAGGAAAATCTCAGTGTAGACGCTGCGATATGAGAATGTCTCCTGAAATGAATAAACTGTATTGTAATGAATACAGTCCGTTCGGCAGGCAGTCCTTTCTCGTTATATTTGACAGGCTATGGTAAAGCTGTTAATAGCAGCTTCTTTGGCTGTCAAGTGGTAAGCTAAAGGCGTTGTACTCCTGTGACATTTAAGTTTGCCTCTACAGAGACGGCATGTTGTAGCCTTTATACTGAGAGCCATCTGATTTTTAGAGTAAAAGCGTCTATTAAAATTACTGCCATGATATTGTTTATGTTCTTGGTCAGTTTGATCAGTAAGCCTCTCTACCAGCATGTTTCCTCTCAGGGTGTGCACACACTGGGAGTAACCCCTGGCTCTCACTCAAAATTCAGGACTAGAAAGTGAACAAAAATTCTTGTAACAGGATGTGTGCAAATGTTGTTGCTCTCAGTTGCCAGGTTCTTTAACCCCGTGTCACCTCAGCTCTCAATAACAACAGCCTGTACATGTCTCTCAAAATTATAAACAATGTCAAAAAGCAGTGATCAGGTACATATCATTCATTGGATTGACACAGTTTTTAGATAATTCCACACACTTAGCATTGCACTGATTTGGAATCAGTCTGGTGTCTGTTTTGTGTCTTACATCATCACCCAGTAACTGGTTTTGAAGGGAAGGGCTCGGCCATAGTCACAGCGTTGGTGTTCCGTGCTCGGGCATGAACAATTGTGCAATTACACCAAGTAAGATTGCCCAACCCCACATCTTTAAGTCAGCCAGGGCACAGTGCACCGGACGATGATGAACACCAGGCAGAGTGATCACACTGGTCAAACAAACCAATGTGAGGGGACAAACAGGCCAAAACAGGCCAAAACCAGTTACTGGGCACAGTATGAATTGCCTGATGTAGGCAGACCCCTGATAAATTCCTCCATCTTTGTTCCTGCCTTGTCTTTTTTTTTCCCTTCTTGATCTAAACCCTCCACTGTCTCTCTAGGTGCAGTATGTCATCCAAGGCTACCACAAGAGGAGAGAGTACATCGCTGCTTTCCTTAGCCACTTCGGGACGTAAGTCAAGTATCCAAAACCACATCTTAAACTGACAGGATCACAGCATTCAATTTTGGTCACTTTAAGTTTATTTATAGAGTGCCAACAAAGTCTTCTCAAGGCAGACAATAAGTTTACACAGATAGGTAGAGAACATCCAACATACCCCCCTTGAGCAAGGCCCAGGCAAAGGTGGGGAGAGAAAAACTCCCTTTGGCAGAAGAAACCTCTTGCGGAACCAGGCTCAGGGTGGACGACCATCTGCCTTGACTGGTTGGGCTGAGAGGAAAGTGGAGAGATAAAAGAAAAGAAAAGCAACACGCTGCAGGGAGACACGGGGCTGGTTGGTAGGGCCAGGGGACATCTGCAGAAAGGGACAAAGGGAGAAACACAACTACAAGACTGAACGTGTGTTCAGCATCCAACAGTCATCACTCTCTGGTTTCTTACTTGAGATGTAAAATCAGACTTAGTCAGGCTGTCTAGAAATGAATGTGTGTGTATTTCAGGGGGGTGGTGGAGTATGATGCTGAAGGATTTACAAAACTCACCCTTCTACTTATGTGGAAAGACTTTTGCTTCCTAGTGCACGGTAGGAAAGTCATTAAACATACACATCTAAGATCATATCTGCTGCCGTCTCTTTATGTTCCTCTTCTACTCATTTTTGCTTCTCTCTCTCTCTCTCTCCCTCTGCTCTTCGTAGTGGATCTTCCCCTGTATTTTCCCAGGGACCAGCCCACCCTCACCTTCCAGTCTGTGTACCACTTCACCAATAGTGGTCAGCTCTATTCTCAAGTGCAGAAGTCATATCCTTACAGTCCACGCTGGGACGGCAACGAGATGGCCAAGAGAGCCAAGTAAGTAGAACCCTCTACATTCCGCTGTTTGCATTTTCAAACATATACCAGGTTATTTGTATAGCTTTCTGAACCTTAACTATTTAAAAGAGTTTGTAGATTAAAAAAAAAATCTCCTACCTCAGAAATAAAAGCAACAGGAGGGTTTGCAGGGTGTGGAATCCTCTGTTGTCCACACAGTCAAGTGCCTTTAAGAACTGTTCTGTTAAGCTGTTAACTGTTCTATTACTGGGAAGTTTCTGATAAAGCATTTATCACTTTGAATGTGCGATACTGTTTGCCTTAAATGCTGAATAGTAGCATAGGACCTCTTTGTGTGCACTGTGCTGATATTCACACATTTGATTCCACCCTGTGTACACACAAACCAGCTTGACCCAATAGGAGTAAATCTATAGGCATCATCGGTTATTTGAACAGTGCTCGTGTCTCTGCATGGCAAAGGTTAATAACTGCTGTAAAAAGCTGAAAGATCCTACTAACTTTTAAAGGTAATACTTATCTGTTCCACCTACAGATTATGTGCTTGTGTCCATATCGTATGTCACCATGCCCATGTCTTTATTTCCAGTGGATTATTGTCAAAACTTTGAATTTCCAAATAGACTTTTGTTTCACAAGTTTTACAAGTGCCATCAGGATTATTTTGGTTTATTATTTCCGCTGTCTAGGCTAACGATATGTAGAGTATATTCGAGTCGTCCGTCCCACCCCACTTAAGCAAATAGGTGCATTTCCCAAAATGTATTTTGCACTATTTGTTTCACTCCCTTGAATTTTTAGCCTCCAAGAGTTTCAACAAGGAGATGATTAATATCTCATGTACATTTCTGCGTTTCACCTGTGCTGTGCTACATGCTGAGGCTGGGACTGACACAATGAATTTGTTAGATGCTCTGGAGCTGTTGAAGCCCAATTTTTGTCCCATTTTGATGTTTCATTTGCCGTAAACTCCCCCCCCCCACTCTCTGTCTCCCCCATCCAGGGCGTACTTCAAGACCTTCATCCCTCAGTTCCAAGAGGGAGCCTTTGCCAATGGGAAACTCTAGTACCCTTCAGCTTAATGACATGCCTGGAGAGTTGCCTGTGGGAGTGTGTGTGCGGGTGTGTGTTTGAGCACACCATTGCGTACCTGTCTGCACAGACTTATGTTTGTGAAATGTACAGTACTGTAGCAGTACAGTGAAGATGACAATGTTCTTTTTGCACTCTGTGATTTCCACTTAGTTTGATCTTAACTAGTTGCCTCGCAGTCAGTACCACATAAAGAGATGCCAATTTGCTGTACTAGTTTACCCTGACGTGAGCTGTACGATCTGACATTGAATTAAAAGCAAATATTGCATTGTGCCAGTGACACCTGGATTCAAGCAGCCAAACCACAAAGGTTTGGACTCACAACACTCCATCCAGAGCTGCCGTGCTGTCAGCACATATTTGTTGATATGTAAACCATATGTAAACCATTTACTAGATCACAAAGAGCTGTAAAAAGGATGCAGAACCTATTTGTTTACTGATCGTTGGCCTCTGTAACTCACATGATTGTCAAGTTTGGCTCCACTTTCAATGTTTAAATGATCTCCATCTTTCCTTTTATTTGTTAAAAAGCTGTATGTTTTATTTGATTGTTTCAAGCCCTTGAAGTCTTTTACTGACATGTTGACATTATTGTAACTTTATACGTTTTGCCAAAAATACTTTCCAGTAAAGTAAAGTTTGTGTTCTCTGTCATTGTGTCATTGATTTCTGTATGGTGTGCATATATGTTTGGTCATTGCTTTATTAGAAAATGATTGATGAAATAGTGATAGTAAAAAAAATTGTTTCTATGTTATTATTCTAACACTTCAGACACTTCTGGTCTCACTACTGACTTGTAAATGTAAAATTCTTCTCAATGCTCAGGGTTTAAAAAAAATAGTATTTGTTGTAAAGCAGGCGGTTGTTAAATAAAGCCAAACTAATGCAACCAGTTCTGTGGGTCTTGCTAGTGTTGCATGCTCACAACCGATGCTCTTAACATGCTTATATTCAGCTTGTTCACCAGCTGTGAGTTCTGCAGGTATTTGATCATAAATCAAAGTCTGTATCGACTTTCATGTTTATCTAATGAATACTTCATAAAAAACAAAACATGACTTCAGTTAAAACTAAGAATGACTAAAAAGTTGTTGACAAAAAAGAAAACAAAAACTTCCTTTACTCTAGAAATCGGGGGCTAAACTCATTTAAAGGTTTATCGTCTGGGGACCATGAATATCCCAAATTCATTATATTCAGTAAAGAAGATTGAAATTCTGGACCTTGTGTTAACACTATGAAAAGCCAACAGATCACCATACTAATTATGATTTATCCTCTGGGGACCATGAATGTTCTTTTTTTTAACATGCAGAGGTAAAGGAATAAATCCCGAATCTGCTCTTGGCACTATTGAAATCTAAGAGATGACCAAAGTCATCACCTAAAAGGTTTTACAGTTTTTGACAATTTACATATTACTTTTTGAGATATTGTCTTCCAATTATGTTTAGTATGTGTAATGTTTTTGTTTGTATGTTTTTTACAGGGACAATAAGACTAAACATTGTTAAGCAACTAATGCCCTGATTAGGCCTAAGATGAAAACTTACCGCAAATAAGATAAAAGAAGAATCGACATATATTTTTTACAGATATCACCGTCATCACTACATTATGTGCATATGCAACTCCACACAGACGTATGCACAAAAATTATGCACAGTGTGAATCCAGCAAGCCAGCCAAAGCTGTTCAGTGTTCACGCTGCTGTTGTTTCAGCTTTGTAGTGAAAACAATGAGTTTGGATTGTGGTTTTAAATCTAAAGGCATCATATTCCATAATTGTATAATGACTTGGCACGGCAATTATCCAATAAGACATTTACAATAAAATCATAGCATGCATGTACATTTGAGCTGCGTAATATGTGACATATGTGGTCTCAATATGCAAAAATAATTCCAATTTGTCATTTATTTCATTCGTAAACCTTAGAGATGATGTGAATTTGCAAAGGAGTCTTTCTGAAATACCCCAGTGTGCTTGTGTAATATGGAGGCACAGCGTAGAGAGCACGAGTGAACGTGTGTGTGCATGTGCTTGAGCGAGGCAGAGTGTGCGGTTGCTTGTTTTCATCATTAAATATGAGGGTCATAGTTAGGGGTCCTTCCTGGCCCAAGGCACAGCCCTTTGCTATATTTATTGTTGGTTATGCAGCAACTGTCAAGTCCAATTGAGAACTATAGGGTGAATGTATCTGGGGCATTTAATAGCATCAAGGCTCTTAATAAAATAATTAAAAAGCAAGATTCTTTTTGTCTTTTTTACTGCCCCGCTCCATGTTTCTTGGTCTAACCTTTGCCGACCTGCTTTCAAAACATCTCTGTCAGCCGCAGGACGAGCTGCTCTCTCATTTTGCAGAGCTGGGGGTGAAGGGTTCGGTTGAAAGGAGGGTAAGCAGCATGATGGGAAGCATCTTTAACGAGCACAACCAACTTGACACGGTCGACTCCAGATATCAGTTACACACAAAAAGTACTAAACGATTTGCAACAGAGTGAATCACAGAATGGATTTAGCTTCATGTGTCAATTGAATCCTGATCAGTCTGAATTGATGATCACGTTAGCTGAAACGCAAAGGCTGATTGAGACGTTTGCCTGAAGTGAAGCTTAACCGATTCCACTGAATGCAAGCTGTGAGTGCAGTGTTCCATCCGGAATTGTCAATCTGGGAAGACAGTATCCACTCCTGAAGTTTTCCTTGTCCCTTGATTATGATCCAAGCTGACATAAGCCCTTTAAGTAACTTGTAAACAATTGCTTCCGATGTGCTTTAAACTGTGTCACTGTTGCAATGCTTAAGTCACATCTAGTTAGCCTCCTCCCTCAGGTGTCTGCACCTAAACATGGCTCACCTTTACACGCTTTTTAAGCAACTTAGCATGGATTTATCCAGTGTAATGATCCTGTGAAGGTGCTGCTCAAGGTACCTTTTGAAGATGCGTTTCTCAGCCCCCTGAATCACAGTGCAGAGGTCTGCCAACCCTCCGAGCTAATACTCCAAATCCACTAATCCAGCCGTCTTTAAGAGATCTCAACAGCAGTCGGACGGAATAATTAAAGGCTGGAATAATTAGCTTGGAATCTGTGGACGGGGGATGATTAAATTGATGAGCCTTATTTGTTGTCTGGCTGACTTCACGCTTTGCTGGACTGGGACACGATTTAAGGGTCGATTGAAGATGCAGTGGTCAATTTCCCCTCAGAGGATGAATGAGCGATCGAGTTTTAGCCTTGTTTTAACTCTTTTTGTGTAAGAGTTCCGTCTCCGCCCCAGACTTCCTGCTGGTTGGACAATGAAGCTACCCCACACTGACAAACTACCCGGAGGGTGGGGCGTCGGTGCCACCCGAGGCCTGTGTGCCCCAGAAGCAGGTGTCCTTGACAAACATGAACATTAGCATTAGATTAACATTAACTGCTCTGGTGACAAGTCTATAAGAAGCTAGCTCGGAGGCAGTAAGGACCTGCCAGCCTGGAGAACTGACAAGTGTGTGAAACAGGATCACTTAAAGCTGAGCAACGAGCACCTTCCTAGGCAATAACCCAGAGTTTGCTGTTGGCGTCACTCACCCCGCTTCACCTCCCGAGTCAGGCTAGTCGCCAGAAAGTTTTGAAGAGTAGGAAAGTAAGTTGAAAGCAAACAAAGTTGCAGGCACCGAGGCAGGGTGTGTGTATATATAAAGACGATAACGGAAAAAAAAGGAGTGAAAATGAACGACAGTGATTGAAAATCCTGAATCACCACCTCGTGAACCGAGACGGTAAACAGCTGGGGCAGCAGCGGGGATGAGGTAATCGCAGGGAAATGCGGAGCATCCAAAAGGCCTGAATATGTCAGAGAGCGGTGAAGGCGGACAGTCGCCCTAATCGAGATTGTTTACTGCCGTCTCCTGTCACTGTGTCTCCGTCTCCCAATCTGTCAGCCTCGCCTGACTCTTTTCTAAAGCTGTATTTTTATACCGCAGCCTTTTCTACTTCACATATCCCCCCAGAAAAAGACAAAAGACAAACAGTTAGCCAAGTGAAATCACAAACTCCAAGGACTGAGGGGTACATTGTATTTTGTCTGACTACAAATTCAGAGTGACATATGGGGAGTTTATCCCCCCCCCCCCCCACTCATCTTCAGTGTGTTTTGAGGGAGGGGGCTGAAGAGAAGTGTGTGTGTGTGTTTGGAGGGGTGGATTTCAGAGGCTATGCAGCATTTGCGATGCAGCGTAGGGTTGTTGATGCGAGCCATGTTGAGGATGATGGAGCTGAGAGGCTTAACTAATTTTGGAAAGAGAGAGCAGGAGGAGGAGAGCGGAGGGGGGATTTGGGGCCTTTTGTTGCAGCCTGTTTGATCTGGGAATTTGGAAAAAAAAATGGCCCAAAGATGTCGTGAAAATGAGAGAATTACTGCTCGGGTCCCTCACTCTTCTCTTTTTTCATCACACTTTGGTAGCACTGGAATTCATATGCACTTCCAAGTCAAAGTGGCAGATACCCCCCTCCCCCCCCACCCCCCTCCTCTCTTGCTTACAGATAATAACTGGATCTCGTTAAACCCTGATTGTTAATTGCTAATTACTCCCCGTACACGAGAAGCCAGGAGAGCGTAGTTAAGCTGATCAAACGAGTCTTCGCTGCAGAGCTTGTAGGTTTTCCAGTTTTGTCTCGTCGTGGTGTTGTTGAGACGTTTGGATGAGCCTTGTTTCCGATGGCTTTTGACAAGATAAAGACAGATTTTTGTCAGAAAGTGCGGCGTGGGGGCTCCCTCCTCGTTGCTCCCTCGGGTGTGATCATAGACACTTGATTTAAACCTTTCATGGGTTAACCAAAACACATCCCGCAGGTGTTTTGTCTCTGGTATCCAGCTCCCAGTTCCCCTGCATTAAGGAAGCAGTTTGGCCTTGCTTCAATGTGCCTGATTGTCGTAAAAGATGAGACTCAATGTGTTTAAAAATACTCAAACTGGTGGCCTTTGTCTCCTCGGCAGAAAGACGATTCAGAGCTTTAATGGAGGCTTTATAGCTAATGCTTTGCACCGATCGCCCATTTACCAAACATTATCACTGAATCTCTTTTTTATGAGATGGTTTTGTGAGATTTAAGGAGGCAGCCGTGCCGAATGGATTGTTCCAGGGTGTTTACGGACTTTAATTCACTGCTCTTGTTGTGAGTTCTTTCACTCCTCAGCAGCCCTTCTCTCCCCTCGTCCCCTCCACCAGCTACCTGAGGAGCTGTCAGTCTGGATTGCAGCGCTGTCGGTTCAGGCTGTCAGGCTGCGGGACGCGTTCTGATCGGCCGTGGACACTGATAGACCTGTCAGGTGAGATGACAGCCGCAAGTGAAGACGCGCACAGACAGGTACATGTAATGTGACAAGACTTCTTCATCCCTCCACCATCGGCACCACCACCGCCACAACCAGCAAGCCTGTTCCCGCTTACCGCCATTTCAGTCTCCCTCCCCCACCCACTCATCTGATAATAAATATCCATGTGTTGAAAGCTGGAAGTTGCACAAGGGATGAGCATGTTTGCTGACGAGTTTGGGGAAAGTTCTCCTTTTGAGTCTGAGCGGATGTGATGCTCGTGTCAACTTGCAGTTTGAATGTTCCGTAAATACTGATGAATTTAAGGTTATTGACACTGTTTATGCAGCCGAACATGATCTGCTTTCATGCTACAGACTAATTATACATTCAAATGGCCAGATTTCCATTTGTTCTCACTTCCACAATATCTACATGAAGCCAGCTCAGTGGAGTGAGTGCAAATTCACGCATCACTAATTTACAACAGGTTGGACCACAAAAACTCGTTTTGATGAAGATATAAATGTGGTGTAAATATTTACCCGTGCAAACTGGCAGGTATGAGAAATGTAGCATATCTAATTGAGCTAACTGACAAAACTAGCATTAACCTTATTATAGATTCAGAGTATAAGAGGTCACAGGAAACACAGATGACATCTCTGATTAGACAAATAATGAGGATATTGGCCGAGGGGGTTTCAAATGACTTACTGTGCATTCAAACCCACAAAATACCACCAATTGATCTGACTAAACGATTACACAACCGTGGTACAAATAATATATATTCGACACATTTTGAAATGCATTAACCCTGAAAAACGTGCTTCCCACGCACAAATGTAAGTAAAACATATGGGAAAAGATGGCTGATGTACACCAATTGAATGTTTGCAGAGGGACGAAACTGAAGACGTTACAGTATTAATACAGTTTTAATGAATTTTTGGAGTATGGCTCACCCTTCTAACATAACTTTTTTTTTTTAATCTTAAATAGTAAGTTATTTATTTTTATTTACTGTAATTTCATAAGAATAACTAACAATTAAGCACTGTGCAGAATGTATCAGAGTGTAGCAGAGAAGGACGACCGGCAGAAGCAAAGTGCATTGAGTCTTATTCTCATGCTAACTAAACGGAAAACTTTGATCCTTTTCTGAATTAAATATATTGTCAACATATACAGACACTAAAACCAACAACAAATTGCCTCGAATCACAGGCAATCTCTGTCAGTCTGCAACCTGGATTATCTTGTCTGTCTGTGCTGTCGATCTACACGTAATTTAGAGTCACCAATTAAGCTGTCGTGCATGTCTTTGGACTGTGGGAGGAAACCAGAGAGCCCCCAGGAAACCCAGATAAGCACAGGGGAATACATGCAAACTCCACAGAGAAGGGCTGTGTGGAGTTACAAATCATGATTTTTGCATAAATGATATACCAGATACCTAAAATATAATGTGTTCTTATAAATTAAATTATGTATTCTGTATAATTAGTGTAATGATTAGTTGATAGACAAAAACATTTATGTCACCGATACAGTATATTTTTTACGCTAGATTTACTCTTGCAGTCTAATGCCAGACATTTTGAGGTTCCAGCCTTAAAATGTGATGATTTGCTGCTGTGATTTTTAATTAAGTCGATAATTGTATTTATATTTTTAGAAAGAATATTGTGAAAATGCCACTCTGTTGATTTATAATTGGTATTTTTGCAGTTTGCATTCCTGAGTAGCTACACTTATATTTAAACAGGACATTTACTTAAATCTGTCGTGTCTCCACCTGCAGCCAAGAGCAAAGTTTAGCCTCTGGACCTCTAACAGGTAAATCTGACAATGTCTGAGACGACACCTCGACTGAGCACAAAATTTGACAGTGTGTCGCAGCAATATTCCCCCTCATCCAAAGACCAAAATTTAAAGAGTAATCTGAACGGAATCATGGAGTGTCAGTAGCCTCACATTAAAATGTCACACAAGCAGAAACATAAAAATGGCAACCAGTGTGTTGACTCTTCTCTCCATGCCGCAGACAGTTGGAGTGTGTCAGTGCTCAGTGGCAGCTCCGCCACATCAGGCCTCGCCCGCTTCACAACCTCTGTGCAGCTGTAAACTGTTGACCTCTATCTTGTTCCTTTAGCCTAGTGGGTCACGTCCCGAAGGGCACGGGTAAAAACACAAAATGAGGCACAAACACTGCAGCCGTTGCAGCACATGAGATAAGAGCAAAGGGTGAATGGGCCGGCGTCGATGCTGGTACAGTGGGTGAGGGCTGGAGAGTGGGGGGTGGCTCGTGCCAAGTGCCACAAACCCCCCTTGGCAGCCTAATTAAATTTTCCACTTTTCCACACTCACATTAAGCTTCCATCGAGCCGGAAGGAATGGACGCACCAGAGGAGTCGACCCCAGGAAGGCGATCAACAACAAGCACCCCCTGCATCCCCTCTGTTCGATCAGTGACTGCTTGTCTCGGCTCGTGACCTCACAGACGTGCGGGTTTGTTGTTCCGTGAAAATATAAAGGCTCAAAGACAGGTGTGTATTTCCCCGTTTACCATGGCGATGACTGCTGCTTACTCGCACCCACTTCAGCTCAGGCTTCACTCTCGCACTTTTTCCCCCAAAAGACACAAGGCAATCGGACAGCAAGATTTAAAATCTCCTAAATGAACTTACTGCTAATATCACTGACTCTACATGGTCCATAAACAAACTTTAGAGACTTTATTTCTTGATTGACAGGTGTCCCCCGTCTACCATGGGGGTGATTGCTACTTGCAGTGTTAGAGATACTCATGGTCCCCAGAGGAATGTGGCTGCAGGCTTTGATAATGCCTTTCCCTTTATTTTAGCACAACCAAAAGCTTCATGTTTTTTTAGTGGCTTGTCCTGACTATTGCATTTAGTGCTGAGAAATCAACAGCCACGAGGATGATCCTGTAACATTTCATTTATTCCGGTCATGTCAGTTTCAATACAGAACAGATGTAAAACACGGATGTGCTCTGTACATGGGTGAGGAGAGGAAACCAAAGGTGCAGTAAGAGAGAAATCATTTCCTGAAATAGCATCAGCTGTTTTCATCCGTTTGGCTTAGGACATGATCACAGTGCATTTCAAAGTGTAGACCTGTCAGATTTTATTTAAGGCTTTGGTAAAAAGCGTTGGAATTATAGCTGTTTTTTGTATATCAGCCCCCTTTTTGGATGCCATAAAAGTATTTGGACAATCTAACATAATTATAAATTATTACCTGATCTGGTCAGCGATTTTAAGCCCATTTTTTGCCTCCACACCAGTCATATATACAACTGCAATTTACCTAGTGTGTGTTAGCAAACTCACTGATCCTCCTGTTATTACATTTATGTAGTTTCTTTTTCCATAGAAGGACTGGATTTTATCAGCTCAGTGTGAAATTTGACTTTTGGCTGAAAATAATTTCTGTAGTCTAAAATACACATATATGTATACATACAGACAGATAAAGAGAAAGATAAAATTGTCAAGACAAAAGGCCTCTTAAAAGCTCATCACATGGTCGTCCGTCACAGAGCACAGCCTGCAGCGAGGACAGCGATTTGGAAATATTTTTCAAAATGAAAATCAAAATAAGTTTGAAATAGAAAGCAAAAAAAACATCTTTCCATCTGGTTCCACAACAGATTTTCCACTGAGGACCCAGATAAATGGAGTTAAAAGGATGTGGATTATTTTACAGGGAGGATAAGCCTCAGAGAGACGCACTGAGACACTGGCACATAAAGCTGAACACAGACAATTCTGTATGTTAACACTGAGAAATGAAAGATTGCATCTCCAGACATGCCAGCCGTGCTAATCTTCCCCTAAGCTTTAACAGCACATGCGGCGAAGTTTTCCAAAACATTTCTGCTTGATTATGAGACTCGGCTGCTATATGGACAACCCCAGAATAACAACTCCACTTTTTCTTTCCAGAAAGGTGACGCTGTGGCCTTTACAGTAAAAGCATAATTTAACCTCCTCTGCACAAAAACCTGTTGTTGTTGTTGAGAACATTTTTACCACTTCCTGGGAAAAACTCTTAGGGTGGACGTTTCCAAAGTTCCAGGAGAAATGGGACGTTAGATCAAAAGCCACGAAACTCAGACATCAACTGAAAGTCCAGAGTAAAATGACGTCACTGTACCACCCACGTGTTTACTCTGACAGGTGATTTCTGGGAAGTGTAGTACAGGAAACAAAACCGCGTTTGAGAAACTGCACTGAACATGTCCAAAGACAACAGCTTGATGTTACATATTTAATCTTTAAAGTTGATTTCCTCCTTCAGCCTGATGTTTGTTGGGCTCCAATAATCAGACATGAGGGTGATGGTTTATCAGTGGTCAAACAGAAGTTTGACCGCAAATAAAACCCATTAACATTCCAAGCTGAGCAGCCATCAACATGCTCTTAGACCAGCATGCTCATAAATTACACTGACTACGTTGTTGACAGACTGAGATAAACTCGCCCATTGTTTGTGGCTGCACGGAGACGCGTCACCCACAAATGCTCTTTCACTGTTTTGGGGCCAGCGATGAGGAAAACAACACACAGAAGGACAAAAACAAAATAATGTGCAGGTATGAAGGCGCGTTTTGTCCGGAAGCCATCATTTTCCTTTCCTCAGTTTCCTAGTATCAGATGGCGGGGGCTTTTGTTTTCCTCTGCTGAAAACAGGCAGCGCAGTAAAAGTGGAAGGAACGCCGGGGGTCCTGTTTATTTGCCAGCTGCAGGTGGCTGCGTTGACCGCTCGGTGCCGGTGCAGAAGTCCCCCGACTACTCGCGGCCTTTTCTTCCCTCAGACCCTGTTATTTGTTCACTTCTTCCACCACATTCCTCCAACATTTCCCCTTCTCTTTCTGCTGTTTTTGCCTGAGCAGCGTTCCATTCTTCTTTGTCTGGAGGTGCAGCACGCCTGTGACGCACTTCCTTCCATTGTATCAGGAACTGATACTTTAATGCTTGTGAAGTTACTGTCAAGAGTGTTTGTGTGTGTTGATTGGAAGGTACTGCATGCTTCGTACAGGTAGTTGTGTGTGTGTGTGTGTGTGCCCCTCTGCGCTTGATCAAACAGAGCAACTCTCCTGTGATAAAATATACCTATTTGATGTGTTCCAGCTTGTGAAAAGTGCACAATGACATTAAAGCAAGTTAGAGCTGAAGTTGGGTCAGATGAGGTCATTCAGGTTATTTCACTGCTGAAGCAGCAAACAAGCAGGAAAACATTTGGTTCTTACGTGATGACATTTAATAAGACGCTCTAACCCCCTAATTCCCACCTCTCAGTAGTTCCAGCTCGGCTCTTCTTTTAGGCTGACGTCCAGCAGACATTTCCAGTAAAGTATTTATGTGTCTCATGGGAAAAATCAAATGGTTAAAATGTTCATTTTTTTCTTCTTTACTATCAAATTCAGCGGTGCAGATGAGTAGGCAGGTTTCAGGTTGCACAACTTTAACCACAATTCAACCCTGCAGGAAAGTGAGCCAGTGTCCCAACTGCCACCTTCTCTTCATATAGTCAGAGCATCTTCACAAAATCAGTCAGCAACACGACATGCTCACTGATTACAATAAAATACAAACATCTGAACACAGACAAACATCGAGCCTGGCTATTTCAAATGGTTCGAAACAATGTGCCAAAGCTAGTTTAAATAATTAACATTATATCTTTGATAGATCTTGTTTATATATTGTAATTGTTACTGTGAGCTTTATTTGCTGGATCAGCCTATTCCTCCACAGCTGCTGGTTGTGCTTTCATATTCATCAGACAGACATAAATCCCATCATCTAACCCTAATGCGAAAAGGTCGGTAGAAAAGTGCTGCCTTACCTTTCGCTTTGAGCCCTTTAAACAACTTTTTAGTCAAACAAAACAACCTCACAAGATGCCCCCCCCCCCATTCCCCAACAGTTACTAATGCGACAAAACTTCAAATTCTTTATATCTGTGGTCTCTGGGGTCACTAAAGTCACTAAAAATTATGCATACTAAAAGGTAAACGATAAAGACTGAAGAGGATATCGAAAGTATGAATCGAAAGTATGAAAAAAACCACTGGATCCTCCAACTGCCTTGATGCAGTTCTGTTGCGTCTTTGGTTTGTCCACCTTTGCACCATTATTGACCTTGTCTCTTACACCCCACTTGGAGTGCAGGGGTTATGTCTGAAACCTCTGAGCCCACGCAGAAGTTACTGTAATAACAGTAAAGCTGTTTTTTACAGTCTGAGAGAGTTTGAGTGCACACAGCGATCCACCTGTTTCAATTTGTGAATCTCAGATAGTGTTTAGTATTTGGGAAAAACACCAGGCCACGATAATTTTGTGAATTCATTCATTTTCATTTTGAAAAGGGTGACAAGACGTCTTATAGTCAGATTTCACTGACCTTTTTTTGAAAATGTTGCAGCCTAATGTGCTTGATTTCAGAGCAGCTTTTCTGTAAAATTGTGATGGACGTTGCTTTTATCATGTTTCACATTGAAACGTTGCGCAGAATTCATGGGTTAACTACTTGGTGCGATCTGAACACTGGGAAGTCCTGGAGGAAAGCACAGTGAATGTATGTGAGTGTCTATCGGGCTTGCATATGAACAAGGAGGGAGATGTTGTCGAGCAGCCTGAATGTGGTTGGCCTTATTGGAGGACACACAGCCAATGAATTCACGTTCTTCTTTGCACAATCCCACACTCCAGAGGTCAAGAACGATCAAATTATCCCTCCGCGTTGTTGTGTTTGACTGCTTTACATGAGTCACCAAGGCAACCAGTAAATGAAATCACTGAAGGATGGTTACTTTAATTCACGGGAGCTGTCTGCCAGTCTGGCATCCAGCCTCTTTTAAAGCCATGTTCTTGCACAGTGGGTATCTTGATGAAACTGCTGATTAGATTTCTATTTAAAAAGTCCTGCTTGCACAAGACGCTGTGACAAGAGAGCACATGTTTTCTAGCGTGCTGTCAGACCAAACCGAGTCATACGGGACGGGAGTCAGTGGATTTCATATTGTTGTCAACAGTGTGGCAGAACGAAAAGGGAAAGTTCTTCTGACTGGCAGGTCTACGCAGCTTCCTGTCTCATGTGCTGTTTTCTCCTGCAGTGCAGCAGTGAAGCAGCAGTGCATGGCTGCTGAATTCACTGCATCACTGCAGGAGAAAACAGCACATGCCCTGCGCTAACAGGCCACTGTCTGTCACTCAGACTGCGATTTAACCCACTCTCCACCTTGCTGGTCAGCACTTTGGTGACTACGTGTGTCCTGCTGCAGCACCTGAGCTCTGAGATTAGCCAGGCTGATCGTGATGAGCTGCCCATTATCTAGGTTAAGATATTACAACACGCCAGGAGAGTGACGCAAAATGGAAGAAAACTAAGAGAGGCAAAAGAAAAAACAAAACGAAAAATTATATGTGGAAGGTGTAAAACATGCCAAAGCATTTTTGTAATTTATGGATCTGCTGAGTTGAGGAAAAGTTCAAACAATCAGTTTCCAACCGCCTCCTCCTCTCTGAGCTGTCTTCCTGATAATTATTTGGCAATAAGGTGAGTCACTGTGCTACTGTAAATGCCATAAACGCTCACTGGTGTTGGTTTACAGTTCATTTGAATTGGATTCTTCTGTTACAAAAACAGATGCAAATGGGTTTCGTCACTACCAGAAACTCCATGTGAATCATTCCTGAATACACAGCAAACATGATGCAAGAGCTGCTGACGTCCTGGTGCCCGGTCGCCGCTTACACACTCAGTCCTAATGAGATCCTGTACTCAGGTCACAGCCTGGTATTAAAAATAAAATGTAGAAAGATTCAAATGTGTTTTTTTTGATGCCTGAAAGTGTAAATATGTAACCTTTGCAGATACTTTTTTTAAATTAAAATTCATCATTATTATTTAGTTTAACATTAAATTTTTACCTGAGGCACTCTGTTGCAGGAAACTGAGGAAAAATATTCTTCAGCCTAACTTACATAATATGTCTTAATTCAGTGCAATAACAAACACTGATGGACATTTTAAAAAGCAAATCTCCTTCATTCACTATTCAAAACTACACAACTACATAACTACGGGTTAACTAATGTTTTCTAGTTCTATTAGCAGTTGTGTGTGATGTAAATGTAAATGTATTGCAATATAAAGAGATTTAAAACAATCAAGTAATGTATGATTATATTCACTCACTGGCCAATTTATTAGGTACACCCTTACGACCTAATACAGCAGCACTGCCATGAATTCTACTTAGGTTATAAGTTCTCTTTTTAAGTTGTAACTATCAGAAAGGTGATACTTCTGCTTCTTATAGTACACTCCAGTGTGACTCCACTACCCACTATAATAAACAGAGAGTAGAATTATCACCTTTCTGACTCAACTTAAAAGCTGAGAATTCATGGCAGAGCTGCTGTATTGCATTGTAGTAGACTGTGCAGGTCAGTGAGTGTGTGTGTATATATGCACATTTCGTGAGGAGACACACTTTGATGTTTTTCATCTGGGCGTGGAAATATGCCGAGCACCTTCCGGTAAGAAACTGGAAATATGTACTCAGTCTAAGGTTTGCGTGTAATCTAGTCCGAGCAAACAGGTTTAACTATTTACACAATTCTGCAGCTACTCTGAGCAAATGAGCAGAATTCCCCACGGGCACCTGAAGACACCATCAGGGCCATCGGCCCGCCTGCGTCACGAGCACCTGCGTCGGGACCAGGTAAGCCTGAGCTTAGTGCGTCCCGGTGACCATAATACCTGTGTGGAACTGAGGCCGGATGAGATGTTCTGGACGTGATGGAGTGACACCGACGCGTCAGTGGCGCAGATCAGCCGAACTGACCCGAGCGACCCACCTCTGCGGCGCGGTGCGTAATCACGGGCACTTTTAATAAGTCCCCGGCTCTGTCATTTACCATCAGCATCTATGGGAGAAATTAGAGCAATAAAGTTTGAGTGACAGGCATCGCGTAACGCTGTTTGTTGTGCATTCCAGCTTCTCCTTGATATCTCATTATGTAGCCTACTTAAAGATCAAAATTGGACTCATATAGGAACAGAACCTGTCACAGTGCCATACCTTGCTTTACCCAAATTGACGCCGATGGGTGCATCTCAAATTATATTACAGAATTAATTATATGACTATGGCAGATTAGATTTCCTCAAGCAATTTAGCAGAAACTGTGTC